>CM042825.1:26201788-27401788 GCA_009982885.2 Hyles vespertilio | reverse complement strand
GACAACAGGCGTTCTTTTACTTTGTGTACTTGATTCAGGATATTTTTTAGGAACTTTGGGTTTTTGCAAATTTAACGTACAAAAGCAGCGTTGCAACAATTGACCAAAGCCTGATGCTCGATCTTTTGTTTTTATTTCCTGGGCTTGAGATTCTCGACTGTGCCCATGTTTCTTTCTTTCTAATGAGCCCCTACTCCTTGATGTAGGCCTATTTTTTTTAGTAGAATGTGACTCTCGACGTCTTTTCGGACGATTTCCGACTGAGGGTTTATTTTTTAAAGTATCTAATGTTTGGTTGTCTTTGTAAAATTCAATATTAAAATTAAAGCTTGAACCAATTCTCACAGCTTGCCGACCTGGTGAACTGGAATACTGTACTTGTTTTCTTTTGTCAAAATCTCCAGAAGAGGTCGGTTTAACAATTCTTGAGCTCGTATCCATATTCATTTGAGTTTGTTTTCCTCTACCAGAGCCATATGATTGCATACTTGAAGATTGGGACTTTGTTCTTAGCCTTCCAGTGTTGGTTACTTTCGTCCGTATTTTAGCGTTTCTTTGTCTTATTAATTTCTCACACATATAAGGATCACATTCACCAGGGACACATACACCAGGCGCACATTCATACGGCAACAGCTCTTGCAAAGGGGGCGAGTGAGACTTGGGGACACTTTGTTTAGTTTGAGATGATATCCCAGATTTCACCTTCGTAGCAGTCAGTGATTTCATTGCACATATACATCGTTGCAACAAAGAAGGTGAGGTTTTAGTTTGTTGTTCCACATTTACATTGACAGTGTTATTTACTGTGGTTTCTTTCTTAGATGGAGCTTCCTTCTGTTTATGGAGTTTCGCGGTACAAAAACAACGTTTAATTAATGATCCAGTCATCGTTGATTTCATATGTTGCGTGGAATCTGACTGTGAATCTCTATGATGCAGTGACTTATCATCTTGAGAAAAGCGCTCTTTTAGGTCACGTGTTCGGCGTGGGATTTTCTTTTCTGTATGAGGTTTATGTTTTATGTTTCGAGATGTTGCGCTAGTTCTAGGTTGCAGGTCTGGATTATCTTTAAAGAATTCGACATTAAAACTGAACGTAGAACCTATACGAACAACCTGACGTGAAGGTTTAACAGAACCCACCGACGGTACTGTGTATTTCTGTTTTGGAACACGTTGTTGTTTCTCTTTAAAATTTTGCTGATTGCGTCTGCTTTTCATTCTTTTCTTTTGAGAAGGAGTCATACTTGAAGTTGAGATTCTGCCATACTTCATCGAATCTGTACCGAAATTTTTTTGGCGTTTTTTTATCAATTCCAAACACTCATAAGGATTGCATTCTCCAGGTACACATACACCAGGTTCACATTCATAAGGTTCTAGTTTATGCTTTAATTTTCGAATCTTCTGCCGTTCAGTATTTTGAGTAGAATCAGCTGTCTGAACAATGACAATATCATTGTTGAAAGCCACCCCTTTATCTTCAGTGGGTGATATACCTTTTTCTTGATTACCCTTCTTGTGCAGTTTCAATGTACAAAAGCATCTTTTGAGAAGTGGCGTTGTACTCGATCCTCTATGCGCCATTTTGACAATGAATTGTGATTCTCGGTCAGTTCCAGATCTTAAATGTCCTTTGGTGCCCTTGTGTCTCATTTTTTCATGTGTCATTTTATGCTTTATAGTTGACGATGGGTAACGTGTTTTTTCTTTTCCGGGTTCCGAAATGCGGGTACCTTTTGAAAATTCTATATTTAAACTAAAATTTGAGCCAACCCGCACAGCTTGCCGTTGACCACCACTATATTCTTTTTCTTGCCTTACTCTTGCCGGAGGCTGTTTACGTACTTTTCTGGCAGGCGGGCCGGTTGCATTTGATTGAAGCCGTTTCGAATGGTATTGCGCATTTGCAGTAGTACTTGATGCCGAATGTTTTCCGCTTTCAGTTTCCGATGATTTTGAGGCGCCCCTCATTAAACGCTTCATAATTCTTTCTTTACATACTAAAGGATCACATTCGTACGGTACACAAAAACCGGGCTCACATTCATCGGGATCGAGCTTATGTTTGTTGGCAGATCTGAATTTGTCCGCTACTTGAATATTCATCGCACAAAATTGTCTACTTAAATAGGCACTTATTTCATTTGTAAGCCGTTTACTTGATGAGGCATAAGATTTTTTATATTTCATAACGTTAATATCCGAATATTTTTTTATATGACGGATAGAAGATGGATTTTTTATACACAAGCTCCTTGCTGTCTTAGGAGGTTTTACAAAGTTATGATACTTCAAATTGTAGTTGACTCCAAAAATCGGTTGTGATATTGGACCAGAAATTGAATTAGTACATGGCTGTACAAGGTTTGTATCCATACGCACAGTGGAGTAAGAACACATACTGGATGTCATAAGTCCTGAAGAATAAATTGCATTAGTGGTACTAATTTTTCTAAGATTATAACTTTCATTTTTCTTAATAGACGTGGTCGTGGGCACTAAGCTATTAGATACCATTTTATTCTGCATAAATACAGGTTTTGTTACGCTCAGTCTGCTCACAGTATAAACTTGGGATGTATTTGGATGATGTTTCTTGTTTTGTAATTGGAGAGTACAAAAACATCGTTTTAATATTGGAGCAACTCCTGTACCTCTATGAGCTTTTTTAATAAGATCGGCTTGAGACTTATGTTGAAGCATTGCTGCTCTAAGCGATTGGTCGCCTCTTTTTTTGTACAATCTAGAATCTTGTACATCTCCTTGTTCATATGGCATTTGCACAATTTGATTTTCATCAGACTTTCGATCCTTGTGGAACTCAATGTCAAAACTAAAACTGGAACCTAATCTAACGGATTGGCGTGACTGTTTATCTGCATACACTTTTGGGATCATCGGAATTTGCTCGGCAGTAGCATGTTTTTCTTTCACTTTTTTCCTTCTTTTTTTTGCGGTTTTGGATTGTGCAGAAGCGTGTTTTTTTTTGGTACCAAAATTTTGAACGGAGCTAGATGTTGAGATCATTTTTGAAGGTTCAACTATAACTCCAACTTCTCGGGAGTTGCGTGTTTTATAACGATTTTGTATTCTCTCAAAACATTCATATGGATCGCATTGACCAGGAACGCATACATATGGTTCACATTCATATTCTAAATATTGAAGATTTTTTTGATATTTTTTTATCCGTTTGTTGGTTGCAACTTCTTGATATTTTGGTTCCTTATTTTTGAATTTTGGTGTTTTTGTCCCAATAGAAGTCACACGTTTCATGGAAGTTTTGGTTGGCTCTTTAAGTTTTAAGGTACAAAAACACCGCTTCCTAGCAGTACTTATCGGTACACTTCTTTGCTTGCGCTCTGCTTGCATAAAGATAGAGTTCCTCTGAGTTTCAAAACTACCTTGGGAGCCCTGAGTTCTATGGGCTGCCTGTTTTCTTTCTTTTCTGACGTTTTTAGGCGAGGAGCGATAATACACTATTGGGCTGTCTTTTAAAGGAAAGTCTTTAAAAAATTCAATATTAAAACTAAAAGTTGAACCGATTCTTACAGCCTGTCTTGGTGAAGGAAGTGATACCGGTCTTGATGGAGGCATCTTTTTAGTTATTCTGGAAATCGGAATTTTGCCTTTATATGCTACTAAAGTGGACTGCACTTGTTTAGTTCTTGAATGTTTCATTAACTTTGGGGCGAAGCTTGATGTAGATTTCGTCTTGCGATTATAATCTGTATTTGAAGTTTGTGTTTTAGTTCGTAACTCCCTTACTTTCAATAATTCCAAGCATGCATAAGGATCACATTCTCCTGGAATACAAATGCCTGGTTCACACTCGTATGGTAGTAAATTAGACTTGATTTTGACCTTATTTTTTTTCCTTCTTTTGGTGGCACTAGACACTGTTTTTAAAGCTGGTTCTGGTTTAGGAATGTTCGTTATTTGACCAGATGTAAAAGTTCCCTGCGATGTAGAAATGATTCGAATCTTTTTTTTCTCCGCTTTATTAATTTTTAAAGTACAAAAACATCGCTTCAGTTTGTGTTTTTGGGAAGATAATTTGTTTTTTGTAGAGCTGCTTATTTGAGAGTACTTGCGTTTAACATATTGTTTTGCAACTGGCACACCCCTATCTTTTCTGTGCTTCGCCACTTTTTTGTATTCTGTAACATTAGGCGTTGTATTGGTACCACTTTTGGTAAACTCTATTTGGAAACTAAATGTTGATCCGATCCTTACCACTCGTCTTTGTGATGACGAAGATTTTGTAGCAGGTGCAACAGTTTCTCTACGAGGACGACTTTTTTGTTTATTAACAGGTTGGACTTGCAGCCCCCTCGATACAGAACTTGAGGCTGATCTTGAGATACTTGAGGTAGACTTCATTTGTGTCTTAGTATTTAGCGACACAGTATGAAGCTCTCTATTTCGTTTTCTGATGCGTTTTGCACATTCTATGGGATCACATTCATCAGGTATACATACACCGGGTTCACATTCATATGGTTCTAAAGAGTAAATCGGCATTTGCATATTCTTAGTTTGTATACTTTCTGTAACTGACTGTTTAACAAATATGGGGCACGGACACATTTTATTTTTTACGTTATCTGCGTTAATCGTAGTTTTAGTTATACGAGGTTTTAATTTTAAGGTACAAAAACACCGTTTTAGCGGATGCGCCGCTGTTTGGATATTTCTCCCAGATAATATTACAGATGTTTCAGAGCCTTTATTCCTTCTGCGTACATTTTTAGCAGCACTGTGACGGTCTTTTGTTTTTATTTTATGCTGTCTTTCTTGCATTAAAGAGTTTATTTCTTTTCGCGATTTAAGCCCAGATGATCCGTTTGTTTCCTTATAAAATTCTATGTTAACACTAATTGTGGATCCTACTCTCACAGTCCCCGGTCTTTGACGTATTTGTGGCTCTTTTGGTTTCTCTTCTTTATGTTTTGTCATTTGAGGGCTTTCAACTCTGATACCACTGGTAGGTTCTTTAGTATCTACTTGAGCCACAGGCTCAGTGGGAATAATTCTCACAGGACTCTTGGAGTATTTTCGAGGTAAGCTTGTTGTTGACTTCGGCTCACTATCTTTTTCTTCTGGTAAAGTACCTTTGTCTTTTGTGTCTTTTACATCTTTTTTCTTAATTTCTATGCAAAGACATGAAGTATCTAACTTTTTTTTCTTCTCAGTTTCCATCTTTGTTTGTTTTTTTTTATTAAACTCAACTAGTTTCTTAGTTTCTTGTGCTTGAATACTAACATCAGACGCTTTCGACTTTTCATTAAGCTTTCTATCCCGCCTCTTGGCGCTTGTGGGGTCTCGAACACCTTTGCTTTTACGTAATCTCCGTCGTGTTATTATTCTAAAACATTCTTCAGGGGCACACTCTTTCATTAGACATTCGTAATCACATTCCCAATCTTGTAATTCACGCTTTCTTCGTAGCTTTTCTCGGAACTTGGTTAGTGAATCTTTTCTAATCTTAAAAGTCCTGTTTTCGGTCGCTTCTTCTGGTATTTGCATCACTAATTCCTCCTGTCTTTGCCTCTTGCTTTCCTTTTTCTCCAGCAGTTTTTGTTTTGTGTCCTGAATTATTTCCAAAGATAAATTTGCGGCTACTTCTATATTTTCTTTAACTTTAGCTTTTGTTTCTTTAATCCTAGTAGCAGATTTTCTAGTTCCTTCTTGCATTCCTTTAACAAGTCGCGATTTGGATTGTTTAACTTTATCCATAGCTTTTCCAACAGTCTTTTTTTTCTTCGGTTTATTTTGCTCAGGAGCACCCGCGAGGCGTTCTAAGACCGGTTCTGGTCGATCTTGACGCAACTTTTTCACCATGGATTTCGAATGTCGTTTTATGATTTCGCCTAATTTGTAGGTACAGGTACAAGGGTCCGAACGTATATGTTTGGTTTTAAAATGTACGGCTTTGCCTTTTCGTGGTTCTTCCCTTTCCATGTGCCTAGATATAATACTAGATTTCGAAATCATTCGCGCTCCAGCACGTCGTTTGTGTTTATGTGCATGTGTCTCCGACGATTCCCCGTAAGCATTAAGTTTCGAATCGCAAATACAACAACTGCAACATTCGCTTAAATCTTTGGGAAGTGGGACATTACCTTTGTCCACTAAATCGACTAAAGCTGGTATATCCCCACCTTTTTGCGCACGTTTGTCTGGTTTAGCGATAGGGGCTCTCTTTTTTGGGTTTAAATCCGCTTGAGCAACACTTATGTTACTGCCAGATAACAACTGATTTCGTATGTCATCATACGCCGCTCTAGTTCGCACAAGTTTGTTCAATAATTTTCTTTCCCTCAGGGGTATGTATTTGCCGTAGTAGAGTTTGTCAATTTTCGAACCTTGTGCAATAAGTCGTCGCAGCGAGGACCGATCCGATTCACTTTTATACAAACAAGATGTGCAAGAACAACTCTGATTAGGAGTGGCCTCAACTTTTGTAGGCTTCATTGTTATAGTATTGCTTTTTCTATCATTTACCACCAGTCACACAAAACTTTTCATACGATTTATATCTTCACAACGACTTCACTGTTACTGTGTTACGAAACACGCCACACAACATTGTAAACCTGAAAAGCGGGGCCAATGTTACACTCAAATAAAACTATGCCTTAATCCGCGGCTAAATAACTATTCAAATTCTACACAAAGATAGATTATTATAGCCTTATACTTCCTTTAATAAAAAGGTTCTTGTTGTTTGTTTAGCCTCAGAAAATGATGGTGGGGGGACAAAAATAACACATAAGGAAGATAGAGATAAGATTACTGGGCATCCAGCAATACCTCTATGAGACCGTAACACGACAGAAAAGCCATCGTTTCTCGTCGGGTTTCTCTGACACATTGTAACACCACGATAGAGAGTCAAGCCTCTCATTTTGTTAGTACATATTTGAATACTGCATTACTTTTAGAAAGGTTTATAAGGTTTACTTTTTTAGGTTTACTCTTGTGATGATAATTAAATAAGCTATAAACTAGTTCAAGCATCCTAATAGTGCCTTCAACTTGACAAATGAAAAAAATACTTACAGGACTTCTACACCCTGACTCCACAAGGACAAAATTGAAATACCGAAGTGGAACATCGATATTCAAACATAGTTATCTGTTACACATCCTTGTGTTTAAATAGCCTGTCTAACAAGGCATTACCGTATAATTTCATATACATACACATCTGTATAAAATTTAGATAAAATTATAAAATAAACTGTCACCGCATCTTAAAAAAAATATGACAATTTATTGGATATTTTTCTTTGCTACATCGTTTTCTGTCACAAATGAGTTCAGAAAAGTTCGCAAGTAGCGAGGAATACAATTTTATCTATTTTTGTGTACCTATAAATAAATTATATTCTATTAATTAAATTATCTTAATAATTATTTAAGCAGTATGAATTGATAAAAACTCAATGGTCTACTTATTAATCCCTGTAATGATTATCTAGGTAAGTAATCTTTTTTTTTTCTATGTGTATATTAATAAATAAAAGTTTATAAATTAATAAAATTAATAAAAGTTTATTCCCTATAACAATCAATTTAAATTTAACTGTAATAATTACTGTCTCGTAGAAAATTGTATTAAGTAACAAAATAAAACGTATGCAATACATAACAAAACATAATTTATAATCGCATCATAGGATTGTAACTATAAAAGTAAATTAGATATTAAAAGTCTCGCAAAGACCGAAAATCACCGGATATCTTCTTCGTATAGGTGTGAAGTAAATATGTGAAAGTACGCACAATTATGAATGAATGTTGAGTTAATACAAACTGATCATCGTATTAAATATAGTAGAACATTTTATTCGTCAGAGGTTAGTGACTTGTGAGACACCTGCGTGACAGGTTGCATTGAAGTCGCCGGACAAACTTACCTGTGAAGTTCTAGAAGTTAATTCCGAGTCGCTGATAGTTCCAAATAATACACAAACTAATCACACAACACTTTTATTATCAACACTCATACACTAAAAAGTAAGTCATAAATAAGTTACTGCGCGAGTTTCATGCAGCCACTTTAAGCGACACAAACCAACTTTCACACTCAAGTAGCAAAAGCAAACTAAAACGAGTATACGGACCACGCTCGGCCTGCAATTACCTACGGACCCCAAAAAACTTGGCTATGGCGAGTGAAACCAACGCCATCTACTGTTATAACTGGTAATGTATTGCTAATGATTGAGCAACAAAACAGATGGCGCTTTTGACAATTTAGTAACGTTGCTGACAACACAATCACTCCTTCAACAGACAGATGGCGTCTGGTGATGGAGGAATATGACCATCACAAAGATACAAATATTATGAAGTTCTATTGTTTTATTACATTGAAATAAACATTAATATGTTTCATAAATTATTTATTTTATTATTAACAATATTTTACTTAATAAACTTATGAACTATTTTCAGATTCTGAATCCGATTCACTTAGTGGCCACATAGGTCTGTCATCTTTTTCTGACTGAGCAGACTCCAGATACTTTGCTTGTGCTTCTATAACACTCTTGCTATCTGTACAAGCGGCATATAAATCTAATGCTTCAGAATTAAGTTCTAAGAAAGAATGTCCCCATGAAAACTTGGATAGGTAAAACCGGGCTTCACTTTTATGTCCTGTGATAAACATAGCTGCTGCTAGTGCTTCCACACAACTAAGTTGATAAGGTTTGCCGTAGTTGATAGGGTTGGCAGCCACCAAAAATGGTAATAGTCTAGGATGTGGTGATTTCATTCTCCCAAATGGTGTTTCGTCAATCTTGGCCCATGAGCAGTCGATAACAGCTAAGCCGAACTTTACAATAATGTCCTTGTCGTTGGGACTAACGCATTGAGTGCCAACTGGCGACAAAACAAGTCCTTGAAAACGTTGACCAAGTTTTAAGTTTTTTATAAGGTTATGTCGTAGTAACTTTCTTCCTGAACATTTCTTAGGGTCGCAATGGTTTAAATCCCACATACTAACGGGGAATGAGGCCTCAACCCCCTCGTTTTCTGACCCACTCTCATCACTATCTTCAGAAGATTGTATTGAAAGTTCATTCATTGTTTCCGCATAATCCCTTTTAACATGGTGGTTGGAACGCTTGCCGTGAACATTTCCTTTTTTACCGGGTGCCATATTACCTGTGAATGTCAATAATACCATTAAAAATTGTGTTACTAATTCAAAAAATATTAAATTTATTCAATTTAAGCAACCAAAACAACCTTGTTTTGTTTTCCATCAACACAACATGACAGTTGACAGGCACGAGGTAACTGACAGCTGACAATTCGGTGTTGACAGTTGATGACATAGGGCGCGTTCCATTAGGCGCTCACGGCGCCCAAAACACTCATTTCGCCGTTCCATTTGACGATCACGATCGTCGTGGTCGCGGTGAACACGTCATTGATGACGTCATGACAAACGCTCACGTGACGCCTACGACGACCCATGTCAAGAGGTGGGTCGTGGTGCGCGTTGAGAATATTGGCGGGAATTTAAAATGTCAAAACAACAAAAATGTCACCGGAGAAAATAACTTTAAGCGCATAATGCAACCTAACCTTAATAAAGCTATTTTAAAATATTTATTACCCAAACGCTCAAATCGCCCCATAACCCGTTCCACCTGGGTTTGCGATCGTAACGATCACGAGCTAGTGGAACGGTAAATATCGTGGTCTTGAGCGTGGTCGTTGCGATCGTCAAATGGAATACTGTTCCATTTTTTGTTATTGATATCAATGAGACACCTTAGCCGGTTCCTTACGGAACGAAAAGAACAAAAAAAAATCAATGAGACAGACTGTAGACAGCGCTCCAAGTATCAAAATAAGAACTGGAACACATATTCGACAAAGTTTATTAGAATGGTATTCGCGATGAAATAACTGATGAATTTTACATTATAATTCATAAAATTAAATTGAAGCTATCCTTGTCACTGTAATTTCATTAGCACGCTAGAAATTATAAAAAAAAGTACTGTCAAAATTAAATAGATCAAAACAAAATTGTGATCTATATTTTTCTTGATTTCTAATAATAAAAGTAGCCAAAATTGATTTTACTCGCGGAAGGATGAGCAGCGCCTCAATGGCGGGTAAGTTTGAATAAATCATAGTATTTTGGCGAGTTACTTGTATTTCTACAAAAGTTGCGAAATGAAATTGCATTATCACAAGGAGTATTCAATATCAATAAAAATGCAGTTTTATTACTAATGACGCCGGCTGTGAAACGAGTGGCCGCGGGTTCGTTCCCCGCACCGAAACAAATATTTGTGTGAACCAGAGGTATTTGTTTCGGGTCTGGGTGATGGTGAGGCCGAAAAGTCTCTCATAGTTCCTGATATCTATGACATAAGACTGGATCTTAATGTGTGGTTAGGACTATGCATGTGACTATTGGGTGTATTTATTTATTTATTTTATATTATAATTATATGGCCTAACCACTCTCAATCGTACTTTCGATTGTAGAGTATGCCCGTGCCCTGCAGTGGGACGTATATGGGCTGATACAATATTATTGTCATTTAAAAGAACTTTAGTGGGAAGGTACTCTGATGTCTGGAGGTCATCCGGTATTTTTATTAGATTACAGCCGTTCTAGTTCTAAAGAGACAAAAGTAGTTTAGAAACTGAAAGGAAATAAATAAATTATGTCTTATACCTTAGTGATGTAACATGACGGTTCATTTGGTGTCAACAATTTATTTAATTATTAGTCATTATTTAAAATTAATAATACACATTTCAATTTGAAATACTCTACGTCTACCTACGTAAATATTTTCTATTCCCTGGACTCCTAGCCTGTTTATAGTCCAGACAATTGTAAGTAATTACTTGCCTGACATTTTGTACAATTTAATATATCCCTAACACGCTACGCATGTTTGCAGTGTTCTTGGTAATGAAGGATAAAAACAGTAATAACCCTATACGGAAATTATTGAAATTATCATGTCTTGTATCGGCTTTGTATTTCGATCGATAAGATGGGGGGTACCTTCATAGAATTTAAAACGTAGTTGGTGCTAGTTCTTGCTATTTTATTATTACGCTATATATGCTATTATTTACGCACAATATGGGTACTACTGAAACCACGCTACACCTAAAACCAAAGTCTGGTGTCGTGAATGATAGAAAATACGAGAAATTTTGGGCAGCACAAAATCCAGAGACTAGAAACGCAAGTAAAATACAAGGGGATCTTCTTTCAATAAAGTACTATGGAGTTTATTTCAAGGAAAAGAAACGTACCTTCTATGTGACATCTGCTGTGAGATGAATACCGGGCTTATTGTTACATAACAACCGTTTGTAACGTCTTGCTTCTGTACTGGGTCAGTTGTTAATGTTCATGAGCAATCATACCACGTAATATCACCGTCCTGAATGCAGTAATATCCCAATTTGTTTAGATTTATCACCACAGTACTTATCTGCTTAGAATAAATAAATATATAATAAACTAGCTTTGCCCGCGACTTCGTTTGCGTGGAATTTAACAAAAAAGTTAGTTAGTTTATTTAGTTTCTTTTTTGGTCTTTGCATTTTTATTTTAATTATCAGCCTTTGTAACGAAACCATACCGCGATCTAATTCTACGGTGGCGCCATCTCTTAGCGAGCGGCGGTAAACTCCCGTTACACATTTATTTTCAGTTTAGTTAGTATTAACTTTATTGAAAAATTCCTTTATATACAATATTTTGTAAATATGATATTGATTCGTTGGTGGGAGAAGTGGTGGGAGGCGCCCGACGTGACGGCCCAGTGGTGGCATGCGCGTGAGCTGCGCGCGGTACTGGACATTACTTCGGCATTGCAACATTACTTTATTTTTCTAAAATAAATGTAGCCTAAGTTACTCCTTATTATATCAGCTACCTGACAATAAAAGTCCCGTCAAAATCGGTCCAGCCATTTCAGAGATTAGCCGGAACAAACAGACAGACAGACAGACAAAAAAATTTTAAAGATCATTTTCGGCACAGGTATCGTGTATATAACGATATGTAGTAGGTTTTTTTTTTATTTTCACTTTTAAAACAGACACTTCAATTTTATTTATATGTATAGATGTATAGATAAATAACACCCAACAGTCACATACACAGTCCTGAGTCCTGACCCCACACTAAGATCGAGTCTTGTGTCGTGGGCATCAGGAACTACGAGAGACTTTTCGGTCTCACAAACACCCAGACCCGAAAGAAATATTTGTGGGCCGCACAAACATTTCTCTCGGTGCGGGGATCGAACCCGCGGCCTCTCGTTTCACAGGCGGCGTCTAACTAACTGCGCCACGGAGGCTGTCAAATAGAATAGTACATATTTACAAATTAATAGAAGTCGAGCAGGTCATAAAAGTCAATGAGTAGAATTTTTCAATATATATTAAACATATGACCATGACTGACCCCACACTAAGATCGATTCGTATGTCTTGGGTATGAGAATCTACGAGAAAATTTGCGGTCTCACAATTACCTAGACCCAAAAACATAATGCAACAAAATATGAGGCAATAGTAAGCCATACAAATACGACTTAGTCCCGGCAATCATCCTATAGCAGGGATGGCGATAAAAAAATTCTCAAAACAAGAATTCATTTAATTTCAGCGCTTGTTGTTTATTGTCCGTAGTATACATAATTACTCCCAATAATATTGAAATCAAAATTAGACAAAACTAAAATAATCATATTGTTTTCCAAGGCCCAGACAATAAATGCAAATATTCAAAAAGTATGTCAGAAGTGGGATTCGAACCCACGCCCTCAGAGAGGACCAGAACGCCCATACTCGTATAACGAGCAAGTTGCCTTGAGTCTGGCGCCTTAGACCGCTCGGCCATCCTGACATCACGTGGTGTTGACAATTTTAGCCGAGTATTATCGGGATCGTTAACCTATAGTAAACAATGTGAGAACAAGGTGTGAAGAACATAATGGATTCATGTTAAAAAAATACGCTTGGAAATATTTAATAAATAATAAGAAATAAATAACACCCAACAATCACATACATAGATCTGACCCCACACTAAGATCGAGTCTCGTGTCGTGGGTATCAGGAACTACGAGAGACTTTTCGGTCTCAACAGCAAGACCCAAAGAAATATTTGTGGGCTGCACAAGGATTTCTCTCGAGGCGGGGATCAAACCCGCGGTCTCTCGTTTCACAGGCGGCGTCTAACCACCTGCGCAACGGAGCCTGTCAATACTTAATCATTTACTTTATAAAACTAACAAACACTAAAGAGGTCATGATTATATCCCTAAAGTGCGTTGTAGTCTGTTGGTAACGGACCTGAGACGGCTGCCAACGTGTTTACGATGGTCGCGGGTTCACAGACCACGGCAAATGTCTTACTTTTCAGAGTAGTATTTTTATTGTTAGTTAATCACCGCGTACTATAACGGTGAAGGAAAACATCGTGAGGAAACGTTTATTTTATGTGGAGTCCGTCAACCCGCAGTATGCTAATGTGATGGACTATATGACCTAACCACTTTCAATCGTACTGGATGTAGAGGGGGCCCGTGCCCTGTAGTGCGACATATAATATGTAAGTGTTGATACAAAACAAATAAACGTATATACGTACGTATATATATATATATATATATATATATATATATATATATATATATATATATATATACGATGGAGAGGGCTTAGACCAAAGACCACCACGCTTGCGTATTGCGGGGTTTGCCATGCTTAATATAACATAGAAATATTTTTAAATATCTCTATGGCAGACAGGTTACTTAAAATGTTTTGCTTCACTTTTAAAAAGTGTGGTAAGAAGACTAAGAAGTAAGAACATACTCAGGACTGTAAATTTAGAGCCCTTGGGATTTGAAAATACATCCACTTTCTGTGTAGTTCACCTTCATAATATTTTTACCCTTAGCCTAATAGGCACTTAAAATAAAATTATCTTATTTCATAGCATGGTGACATTTTATTAAGATAAATCACCAGGAACTGTTACTTTATGCAAAGTGAAAGATAACAAATATTTGCAAGTCAACGTAACTGCTCACATTCAGAGCACCTTTATACAGGGTATATCAAGACTGCTATCGAAAACGAAGCCGGGTGGTAGTTTAAGCGACTTCAGACACAATCCAACAGAAAAAGTTGCAAAAAAAAGTGACAATATTTTTTTGTTATTTTTTTTCCTATGGCCATATTTGGGTGGTAAATACATATTTTCCTAAAATAATAGTGTATGCCCTTTTATTTATAAATACTCTAAGGTATAAAAGAGTTTAAATTATTATTTTAGCAAAAACTATGGATTTACCACCCAAAAACGACGATATTTAAAAAATCATAAAAAATAATTGTCGCGTTTCTATGCGAAATTTTTAATTGCATTGTGTTTGTAGACACTAAAACTACCACCCGGCTTCGTTTTCGGTAGCAGTCTTGATATACCCGGTATAAAGACATTATTCTCGAACTGAAGCAAGGCCGAACATGCATTATGATTCATTCTTTGATTTCATCTCACGCAATCACGAGTTGTTAAGATCAGTTGCTTGTAGACACACGTTTGTATATCATTAGTTAATGGAAAAAATGTGTCACTTTTTCCATATACATAATTAAGAATGTTAGTTGATCGATAATTCGCTCTGGTGTGACACCGTTTAACACTAACGAAGCGGGAGCGACCGATGACAGTTGGTTGTATACCAGAAAGCCTTTACTTCGAGTTGTGCGATTAAAAACAAAGTTTTGGAATTTCGGTGAGTAGAAAAACTAAGGCACAAATTACTTTATAAAAAAAAATGACCTATGGTAGTTTGATGCCTATAGTAAAATACTTTGTAAATAATGTTTGTATGTTTATTTTTCAAAACGGGTTTCAGTTTGTTTGAAATAAGTATAGCATTCTCTAATTTACTGTTTTTTGTATTATTATATTATATTATTATTATACGATGTTTATTTTCTGTATTATTGGAAGGTGTAATTTTGTTTATTTTCGTTGAAAAATTCGTGACTATGTGTACTTTGTGTTCTTTGTTTACAATAATTGCAATGTAAACATTACTCTTCCGCTTTTGTTGAAAAATGGTATCTACAAGGCCGTTAAAAGACAACAGATTAAGTACAAGAGTAGTATGTTTTCAAATGTATCGCATTTGAAAAGGTTACAAATTAGCTTATTTTCCATATATTTAGTTGACGTAGTTCAGAAACACCGTTGACAAAGTATTCAAATGAAATATTTCTTTTGCAATTCGTGTGTTGTCCAGATTAAGTTACGCTTTAACCTTACCGACGTAATATGAAGTGGCAGAACTGAAACAAAGAGAAAATAGTGGAAATGAATAAACGTTCGTTATGATTAGAATTGCACTGTACTCTATTTTATTTCATTTGTTAGTAAATTCTCGAACATAAATTACTTAATTGGAAGGCCAAACCGATTTACCAATAACGTGAGCGCGGAAAACCGTCGATTACGTGGTTAGTGCAAGGAAATACGCTGCGTAGGTTTGACAGTGAGCCACATAATGATATTTGACATCAGCCTGAGTCAGTGCGCACGTCAAATTAAACAGTTTACAACGCCTTTTAAGGTATTTATTGTGAAAGATGAAGAAAATGTGGAGGCTTTTTAGAAAACTTTCACTGGTGTGCTGCTTAAAATAGTTGGTTGTCCATGTTTGGTTCCTGAACCTTGCTGGTTTGGAGAAATACTTATTGCCGTTTTCATTAATTTTGTTTATTTTAAAAATATATAGGATCTAATTTATTATTTCAACACACCAATTTAAAATTATTCCTTCTATGGCATAACAATCCGTTTGAACAATTACTATTAATCAGGAATACCAAATAATATAAAATAAAAATTCTCTGGTAAAGTTTATGTCTAGTACTGGGCTGTAGCTGAAGACGATGATAATGACGAAGACATCCAATAAATATCGATTTAGAGACATATGCTCATATTGTCATGAACAGACAGTAAACACAGTGTATAATGATCGGTTATGATATGTTTAACATGACCTACTTTATAGCCTTGGTGCATCGATTTCTAGAATCATTATTCTTGAACCATAAAATCCTAGAGTCGATTCTCAAATCAGCTATCGTAGGATACGTTTTGTTAACAAAAATATGAATGGCCAGGAATTTGCAAAATTAAGCTAATGACCATTCTTAAGCCTAATAAGTTAATCAAATTAAAATTATTATTTTGTACGCATAAATATCACATTAATATTGCAAGTGAGTTTAGGATGCGCGTGGGCTGAAGAACGTTATGAACTGAGGAAGTAAAAAAGCACAACTTTCTAAGAAAAAAATCATCGATATGAAGTTACGTATACGTATTATGAGTGGTAGAGCCACGCTGTTGTCAGTCATGAGTCAGCATGAATGGGCAGGTTCGTTCGGAACGGTACCACTGTTTCACGGGAATAGGACGTGAAGCGACAGATTTGCTGTTCCGTTTTGTTCGGTGTGTTAGATTGCCGGATGCCTAATACCCCTCTCCTCTTGCCATTATTTTTCCTTCTCGCTCCCTCCCTTATTTGATGGGCCGGCAACATATTTATGATCCAAGGGTTGTGGATTTTCATGGGCGGCTGACGGCAGTGACCACTTACTATCAGGTGATGTGTTTGCTCGTTTACCGTACCCATTGTATAAATAAATCATAGTTTAAAAAACTACAAAAACACGCTTTCATAAAAGATCCAACTAAAAAGTAAAAACTAATTGATAATAAGTTTAAAATTAGAAAATAGAGTAAAATACATACATTGTTGTTACAAAGCTTGGGGTGTTAACAACAATTACTAAAAGCGTGTTAAAAAATATATGCATTACGCAAGGAATTAACAGCGTATTTGGATATTTCTAGTGAAATTGTAATGTAAAAAAAACATGTATGGAATCCAATGAGAACAGATTATTAATATTCTCTTTTCTGCTGATGAAATTCGTTATAGGTAATTTTCAGCATATACTTGACAATAATCTATTTTAATAGTATTTTTTGGTAAAAGAATGATAGTTCTACATCATTATTTATCATTGACTTCGCTTTTTCATATTGAATTTATAATTATAGCAACAATACTGTAATGACAGTAAAACCAGGCATTGTTGCACCCAACCGTTTTAAAAACATGCTGTTTAAACTCTACCTGCCTAATAATTAATAAATTTAACTGGTGGTAGGTCTCTCATATGTGAGAGACCATCTGGGTAGGTACCACGGCAATGTTTATTTATCCCGTGGAACAGGAGTGTAAATGCACTGTTGTGTTTCGGATAGAAGGACATTGTAGCCAGAGTAACCACTGGACATATTGAGACTTACATCTTATGTCTCAGGATGGCGAGCGAAGTGGAATTTTGTTACTGTTTATGAGCGTTCGTTTCGCTTACCATCACGCGAAGGGCTTGATCGTCTCGCCATTCATTGCAATAAAAAAAATTATCGCTCTGAATTATAATTGCATTTGTCTAAATTCCTCCTACCCATTAGCATTTTATGAACAATATTACGAACGTCACTGTTGTAGGTATAAGAGATCGCTTTGCTTATTGTTGGAATTTCCTTGTTTTTAGTAGGTATATGTTGTTGGTATAACGATACTTGTTTTAAAGGTTCATATCCAATTGAAATCCATATTTGTACAGATAAGTTCTTCGTAAGTTTTAGGCTATGTAAATCCGGTTTTAAGCAGGCTGGCTGGTTTTGCCAATTTGATAGACATTTGAAGATCACTGCATCAAAAGGTGCATTGTAGAATATTTTCCTTCCCGGCACAAGTAAAATTAAACACAATATTTTGTGATTGAAAAAACTTATTAGGTCCGCAGTAAGCCAGCGTGGTGGACTATAACATTGCCTAACCCTTCTCAATCGTACTCTCGGTCAGTGAGGCAGTGTGACGTATATGCGCTGACACATACACATACAAAAAAATGTTTTACAATTATTTTATGTTGTCACAATGCGATTTGCCATGTTAATGGCCAGTTTTATTCGTCGCATGGGCCATATAAATTATTATCTAACCCAATTGTGTCAAAGTTGAAATTTTGTTAATGGTTCGTCACGTATCAGTAATTTGTAATGGATCGATAGTAATGAGGTAATTAGACTAATGCTCATGTATCAGGCAGCTTATCAATGTTTATTGTTATGCTATAACAAATAATATTAGTCACTTGCGTGCCGGTCTATGAGGATAATTCCTTTATTAAATAATTGCTATAACCATAGCCTAATATTATTCTTCCAAAAGACAACCATATACGGAAATACGAAATAAGTGGAATTTAATTATATGTTAAATATATTTCAAATATTCGGAGATATAGATTAATTTTATTACATAATACGTGTATGTTCCTTTTTCCATTTGTGGCACGTAATAGTGACTACAATACGCTTGATGGTCAGTCTAGTGGAATTCAATTATAATATCCATCTGACAAAATACATAACTCACGCCTTTTCCAGAAGGGGTAGGCAGAGGTGCTACCAGGATACCCACGTTTCGCCTTAAGTGTTCTATTCCACGATATGATGCAGGTGAGCCTATCACCATATCGGGCACACACTTCTGACGGGGGCTCATAATGAATTGAAAAATCCAACATCACTTTGCCCGACCCGGGATTCAAACACGAGACCTTAACCTTGTCATCGTACTTTATTACAACTGCGCAACAGCAGTCAAAAGAAACAAACAATTACACTATCTAAAGAATAATCGTTCCTTTAAATAGGCAATGTGGCACACATACGTGTTTCACTGTATTGGGTCTTTGACTATCACGTTGGTCGCCATGCGGGCGAAAATAATTATCCTACTACCAACTGTAGGGCCTTTAGAAATATCACACACGAAAAGTATGAAAGGACAAAGCACTCGTATCACCCTATAAAATCGAGTCTACCACTCAACATATATTATTTAATTGGTATAGAACTCAGTGATTGCCTCGGTGGCGTAGTTGTACTGCGGTACGGTTACAAAGCTGAGGTCTCAGTTTCGGATTCCGGGTCGAGCGAGGTATATTGGATTTTTCTATTCATTATATCAGCCCGGAGTCAGGAATTTGAGCCCAATATAGCGAAATATTACGGAATTATAATACGGAACATATAAGGCGAAATGTGGCTCTGCTTAACACCTTCTGGGAAATAGAGGTGAATTAATGTATAGACAGTATATACGAAATGGCTTTATTTTTTAAATTAGTACCATGTTCTATTTACACATAAACTAATGAATTGGCTTTCTCCGCCTTGGGTTGGGTGTTTGATACCTCATATGGGTATTTATTCTGGCCTGGAACTTAGTGTAGGTGAAAAGATACTTTAGTGGAACGGCATGACACCGCCGTCTGATGCCATCCGATACTCTATGTGGATGGCACTTACCACAAGGTGCAAAAGAGTCACTGTGCCATGCCGTGCAGAATAAAAAAAGACCCTTAATATTTCGAGTACTAACATTGTGTTTTTTGTCCTCAGCTTGCTTCAACTACGACAACAGCTCGGCAAAAAACAAAGCCGAAATGGAAAACGCAGGTAAGATTTAAACTTTATTGTATAATAATTATTTATTTCCTCTTAATAAGCATCATCTCGCTGATGCTAATGTCAACTTTCTTGCTATTATATCTATGCCGTTTCACCCAGTTTTCAACATGCTCTATGAAATCATTTGTTTTTGAGTCTTTCTTAATGATTATTGTGTCAAGCTGTGGAAACGTTTAGCGTCACACGGGTTTCCACCTTCCTATAATCTTGCGTCCTTAGATTATATACTCGTCTAGATTGAGCAATGCCAACAAACGATGCGCTAAAACTGTCCTCACTTTCTTTGATATGTGTGAGTACCGGTCGTGTAATTATTGTAATCCAACTGTCAAGGTGTGTGTGTTTAGGGATGCCTACTCCAGATTAATAACTTAACTTTTCCCCAATATTTGATAAACAAAATAGGTTAAATAAAATATTTTTTCTTTATTTAAAGTAATCATACTATTAATTATATTTATAACGCATTTTAGTAAAAACAATAAAGATATAAACCCATCTCCTAGTGTTTGTTTCCGAATAGAATTAACTCTTTGGATTTATTGCCTGGGCTGTTATCTGATTTCTGTATTTATGTAAATATAAATCATCATAAGTAAAATTTTCGGAACACATGACTGAAGTCTTGTGAGGCTACGAATGGTCTTCTTTTCGTTTCCGCTGTGTAATGTCTCTCCAGCAATTTGCCAGTACGGAATCCGTAGGAAACCTAAAAAATATTGGAAAGAACTAACAAAATTACTATAAAGCGCATGACGTCATGGGTTTCATTCATATTGTGTAGGTAAGTTATTATTTACTCATTAAATAAATAATGCCGTTCTTCTTGTTGTTCTTCTGATCGAAATATGATGTAATTATATTTGTGTTTTATCTCCCATAGTTTCAACAAATCTTCCTAGTAATAAATTGACAACACTGGCCAATGAAACTCATCTTCAAAATAACGAATTAAAAGTTCATGTTTTCTTCAAATAATAGTGGTTTAACAATAACGTTACCAATAGAAAGTGATATTGGTATTATTATACAGTTTTCCCACATAATTGCGATACAATTCGACAGCACAAACCGGCATAATTAATGATTTTTAGGGAGCACGTTATTCATATGTAGTTCAAATGACACTGACGTACGTGAGAAGCGAGTCTACCAAAGGAGAAGGGGCATCTCAGCCTATCGACCAATAACGACAAGCCATATATCGATGAAAAGGTCTTTTCAGATGCTACAACTTTTTCTATGGCAACAAAATCGAAATCGCTGTATTTTAGAAAATATAGCTACTTAAAGACTACAGGAAATTCACGCGAAAGGGCCTCGCCATAGTGAGCAATAAAAACAAGCGATGCGTCATTAGAAAGGTCTTCTGAAATACTATAACTTCTTCTACGGCGGCCAGTATTAAATCTCTGCGTGGAAAAAAATATCGCTGCGTAAAGGTAACGCAAGGATGAAAATATGTATATGGACGCATAGCCTGTTGACCGATAACGACGAGCGATATATCATTCGAAAGCTCTCTTTATTTTCAATAACTTCTTCTTTGCTAAGAAATCCCGATTCGCTGTATGAAAAGAAGTATATCGACATAAAGATATCGCGAGGCTCATATGTATGGACTCAAGCCTATGGACCAATAACGACAAGCGATATTTCAATGGAAAGGTCTTTTTGAATACTAGAACTTCTTCTATGGCAACAAAATCGAAATTGCTGTATTTTAGAAAATATAGCTACTTAAAGACTGCAGGAAATTCACACGAAAGGGCCTCGCCATAGTGAGCAATAACAACAAGCGATGCGTCATTAGAAAGGTCTTCTGAAATACTATAACTTCTTCTACGGCGGCCAGTATCAAATCTCTGCGTGGAAAAAAATATCGCTGCGTAAAGGTAACGCAAGGATGAAAATATGCATATGGACTCATAGCCTGTTGACCAATAACGACAAGCGATATGTCATTCGAAAGCTCTCACTTGGACCCCACACGGGATTTGAACCAGAGACCTCTGCTTTGCAATCATACCATAGTACAACTACGCCACCGAAGCAGTTCATACCTACCTGTGATAGTCCACATATTATTTGTTTTTCTATTTTAAATAGTGGTTTTTTTTCCAAGAGCCCTCCGGATTGTATTAATAAGAACGTTGACAATAATTGACGTCATTGGCAAATGAACACATATCAGTACAAAAATATGGTAATTATAAACACAAATGTCGTGCAAAATCCTCCTTGCACAACTTCTAACCAATACCTGGATTGAATTTATCGTATTTCATCTTATCACAAAACTTAAATTGTACTTATTTAACGCACATAACAGTGTACATTAACGTCATGTAGTAAGCATCGTTTCTTATTATTGCTCACTATGCCGAGGCCTTTTCGCGTGATTTTCGTGCAGTCTTTAAGTAGCAATATTTTTTAAAATACAGTGATTTGGGTTTTATTTCCACAAAAGAAGTTGTAGCACCCGAAAAGACCTTTCCATTGAGATATCGCTCGTCGTAATTGGTGGATAGGCTTGAGTCCATACATATAAGCGTCGCGATATGTTTATGTCGATATATTTATTTTCATACAGCGAATCGAGATTTCTTGGTAAAGAAGAAGTTATTGAAAATAAAGAGAGCTTTTGAATGATATATCGCTCGTCGTTACTGGTAAACAGGCTATGAGTCCATATGTTATGGGCCAAGTGATTAATGCGGACAGTATGAATATTGCCGAGCCATATCGGGCCAAGTGATTAATTACAATCTAAACTCACCTATTTATCACATTGCCCGGGCATTATGAATATGGCTACATGATGATCGGGCAATGCGATTAATAGGTGATTTTTTACGTGCTGCGCTGCCGCATTGCCGCATCTGCGATAGATGCATACATTAGAAAGGTGGAATTGATCTGCTTATGTTTATTTGTTTTTTAACGTCCGAAACATTATCTTCAGAAGAAAATTAGTGCACCCACTTTATGGATCAGTTAGGTCGACTGTGCCCCAAAACCGACTCGGGACACCCCGACTTCACGTAGTCTTTTGGCTACCGACCCTAGAGTGTATATAAAAAGCCGGAGGGCCGGAGGGAGAGCAGCCCCCACCCGCGGGAGGGATATTTTTTTCCACGCAGAGATTCAATACTAGCCGCCGTAGAAGAAGTTATAGTATTTCAGAAGACCTTTCTAATGACGCATCGCTTGTTGTTATTGCTCACTATGGCGAGGCCCTTTCGCGTGAATTTCCTGCAGTCTTTAAGTAGCTATATTTTCTAAAATACAGCGATTTCGATTTTGTTGCCATAGAAAAAGTTGTAGCATCTGAAAAGACCTTTCCATCGATATATAGCTTGTCGTTATTGGTATTGGATAGGCTGGAGTCCATACATGTTTGCCCCTTCTCCTTTGGTAGACTTTATTTGAGCCGTGCGGTGAGGTGTGATGTGTCATCTAGACGAGTATATAATCTAAGCTTGCGTCCTACCTCCGTAGTGTAAAAAAGCATTTTAGCAGGCCGGGATAATTATATCAAATGACATGGGACCGACGTCTGATACCATTCTATAGGCCGTTTGTCCACCGCCGCCGTCACCGGACCGTCACCGAGGACGAGATTATTTCTTGCCGAGTTTAAGATGACGTGACGGCGATCGTGTGTCCACCGCACCGATAAATCGGTGGCTCAGTTCCACTCAGTTCTAGAGCTTTATCATACGCGGTAGTCGCGTTTTCCGTTTTCATATAAATAAAACCAACGAGGAGGATGGCTAGTTTTAATCGGCGACAATTGCTTCTTCTGCTTTTGTACGATTGAAGGCGGAGGCGATTAAAATAATTTTGGACTCTGCTACTCCATACATACATCCACTCCATACATATTAATGTATAAATATCGTATTTGAATTTCATTAGCCCTTTTGTTTACAAATTTTATGATATACATAACAAAAACCGGGCGAACGGCCCGGTGCGACGGTACTGTGTGGACAAGAATAAACGTGTGTTGTATTGCCGGCATATCGGCCCGTCATTAAACCGTGCCGAGTTCTAGCCATAGATAATACCTATAAACTGGTTCTAGCGGTCACGCCGACGTACTCGAAACTCGGCGGCCGGGATGACAGTTCTCGGGTGACGGGCGTGCGGTGGACAAATGGTCATAGTAAATGTATGTATCGCTAAATCGACGCCGTCATCTCGTTCTCGGTGACGGTCCGGTGACGGTGGCGGTGGACAAACGGCCATACTCTGCCTGGACGGCATTTGCGCTCACCATCAGGTGCAGACTCTTTCAGTTCATTATATCGTGCCAGAGTAAAAAAATCCAATAGAGTTTATTTTTTCCCTAACTGTCTCCTACTAGTCTCAGCCTTGGGTGGTAGGAAGTCGCTGAATGCAGGCCATTTCCAACAGATCGCAGTATGATAAGGAGGCCTCTGTTAGGCGGTAGACTTCCTGTGGCTACAATTTATGGTAGACTTCTTGGTAACGGTTTTATTTATTGTAAACATATCTGGAAATGTATTATTATGTATCCTCATGTTATTTCACATATGTGAAGCCACATTGAAAATTATATTTTATTATCTTCCTGGTTATGCTCATTCCTATGGAATGTTATGTATCTATTGGTTAAGTATAGTTGAATACTTATTATCAATGATGTTTTAATAAAGATGACGCATATCCATATGTCGTGACGTTCAAAAACTGTACTGCTATGCATATACATACTCATTTGTTAATACTTTATGACAATTTTAGTGAATGAAACAGATTATACAGAAAGTACGAGACGAAAAGAGATAGCATTGCGCTATCCAAACATAGAATCGAAGCGGTAAAGACAGAAGGGTGACGATAAATAAAACTACCTATTTGGTTTTATAAGTATATAATATATTAACTTTGAGGTTGCTACATGAGTCTACATGTGGTACGCCATCCTGTAACAAATATATTTTTATTTGCTTACAAACTTGAAAAAATAAAAATAAATTGATTACCGTTTTTTATATTAGTTTATGGTAAGCAGGCACTGAAAAATCGATTTCTTAATAATATTATTATTTGTTGTATTGATGACAAGTGATATGACCGCTCGTGGACATAAGCGAAACCAAGACCTATAATTACAAAGCAATGCTTGGCTTTCACTATGCTCGCCATCCCGAGACATAAGATCTTAAGTATAAGTACAGCGATTACTCGGGCGAGAATGTCCTTTGAACCGGAACATAACATGGCATTTAAACTGCCGTGTGGCGGGGGAAATAGACATTGCGATGGTACCTACACATGGCGGTAACGTATGAGCGCCCTGCCACTGGTAAACAACCGATGGTGCAGGTTTTTTAGGTGGATATATATTTTTTCGTAGGTGTATATTTTTATTCATAATTAAATGTGCTAAACCAATATTAATCAGTTTTAAAGTATCCAGTTACGATACCCTCTTTTTGTCCGAGTTGTGCTTAGTGCATATCCATTTACGTCTCAAAAGCTCATCACGTGGAAATCTGGAAATATTCAATGATATATGTAAATAATATAATATAGTCATTCAAAATATATGGGGAAGCTAATGTATTTTGTAATTTTCGTGGTTGGATTAAGTTATTTATTATGAAAATATTTCATAACAAATAACTTAATCGTTTTAAATATGATTGAATTAGAAACAAATATACAATTATCCAAATACATTCAAACTGTCATCGTCAAATTTCTGTATGATCGGTTTCGCTTCTGACTTGTTAATCTATGACGTACGCTTTTTGTCCCTATCGCACTTAACAATCTTTGTATTAGGCGATCCTTCTTACACAATTGAAGGCGGTGTTTGCTAATTTAAAATAAAAATTAAATTTTGTGTGGTTTTTATATACTTACGTATGGTGTGTAGGTCCCATTTAGTTTCATATTTTTGCACCATTGTTTTAACACTCTTAAAACACACAATTCGACAGTTTAGATAATATTTTCGAAATAAATTATGTTGACAGCACTGAGGTCTTCCCTCTGTCGCCGTTGCTATGCGACTAGATGAAATTACACCAATTGCCCGAATTTGAACGCCTCACTTTTGAAGTGCTAGTGCGATATCTACGTCGTATTTGTATAATATATCATTGACTTATTATGCATACGAATATAAATTTGTAAATAAAATAATGGTTAGCAAAATGTTACGTTATATTAGATGTCAAGATCTACTGTCAGCCAAATTATGTTCCTGATAATTAATTTAAATATCGAAAGACGTACCATTACCCTAATTAATATTGGAACCTAAGAACTTGTGATTCCGAAACTATATTATTATCCAGATTCCAGACACAAGGTAACTAGACGATTTAGTTATATATGTATAATTCTAAAAAAAAACACTATTTATGGAGTCCATTAGACCAAATGACCGAAATTTGTAAATATGTAGTAATATTTAAATGTTATTCAAATACGTTACAGATCATGTGGTTATGTGAAGATATTTATCTACTGGTTGAATTTACGTATTTTGGTACACAAATTATTTTACTCACGTGCTCTGTACCTACAGAGATGGGCACCTGTCCATAGTATTCGATGTAACTTATTACCTATGCAGTGTTACTATCTATGGAACGAATGCGGGCTTATATAATTATTTGGAAATGTTGTTCCGGCATGGTTTTTTTTTTCTCGTTAAAACCGTCACCTTCACGTGAGGACTTTGTATATGATTAACTCCTTCGAGACCTGAAAGTAGCTTGAGGAAAAAATAATTATACAGTCAACAATCACATACATAGGTAGTGCTGAAACAAAAATACAAGGCTTGTATCGTGGGTATAAACTACGAGAGACTTTTCGGGCACATACCCAGCCCTGAAACAAATGCGGTTCACATAAACAATTCTTATTTTCGATGTTGAATTTGAACCTGCCGTCAATCATTCAGCCGAGATGAGATTTTAGAGACTTGCAGCGCTACTCTTAACTCTTGTCGTACAATGCATCGATGCATTGGAATTTGATTAAAAACTTGTGATTAATTGATATTTGAACGCTATTTATATCAATTTGTCGATCCGACGCGATGCGACGGGGTAAAAATTCTTTGAACTGAACGAACTTTGAGTATTCTTAATAATTCGTGTTCCTACATGTAGTATTACATACAGGGTATATCAAGACTGCTACCAAAAACGAAGCCGGGTGGTAGTTTAAACGACTTCAGACACAATGCAAAAGAAAAAGTTGCAAAAAAAAAGCGACAATTTTTTTTTGTTATTTTTTTCCTATGTCCATATTTGGGTGGTAAATATATTTTTTCCTAAAATAATAGTGTATACCCTTTTATTTATAAGTAATCTAAGGTATAAAAGAGTTTAAATTATTATTTTAGCAAAAACTATGGATTTACCACCCAAATATTACGATATTTTAAAAATCATAAAAAATAATTGTCGCGTTTCTATGCGAAATTTTTAGTTGCATTGTGTTTGTAGCCACTAAAACTACCACCCGGCTTCGTTTTCGGTAGCAGTCTTGAGATACCCAGTATACGAATCCGTCGAAACAACAATAATAATCAATTTATGTATTCTTTTGATTGTGTTGTATTCTTTCGACACTGAGATTGGTTTCAAGGGTAGCCTCACTGTTTATTTAATTTGCGTAAAGAGCTTTAAAATAAAGTTAAAATCAATGAATAAAGAGTAGGTAGGCAGGTACTTTATTAAAACTCTGTATGTTACTAAGCTGAATGTCGCAGAATTGTATAACCACAAGGAACAAAAATTATCTTTTACGCTATTCTGCACTGCAGTATTGTGCGCCCTTGCTTTTCACGTCCTTGTCTAATACGCAGTGCAAGTAACACAATTTAAAAATATATATTAATTCACATACACATTAAAATATTCAAGCGTATATTCACGGCAAAGAATGAAGAGGTGCGTTAAATAGTATTTCGTTCGTCCCAATACCGGTTTCCTGTTGTAATCCTCTTTCCTTCCCGCTCCTCTCCGAATTTGATGAATTCCCAATGATTAAGCCGTTATGGATTTTCATGGTCGGCAACGAGCACATACCATCAAGTGATTTATTTGCTCGTTTGCCGGAACTATGCCATAAAAAATAGCAACCACAATTTGCTGAGCTTATTTAATCAAATATGGAAGTGAACCGAAACCATACCAATACCAGGTCTCTAACATTTTGGGAGATTTTTCAATCCGAAAAGCTTACGCGGCTGTCTGCTCGACTGTGTAAACGAACGCTGGACCTCATGGTTTCATCAGTTTATGGTGCCACTAAACAAATAAGGCCAGTGAATAGGTTTTATATAATTTAATGACTTCATAAAGTTACAAGTATTGTATTTAAGTTATCCAGAAGCGGTATTGTTTTATAAACCGCATTGAAAATTATCAATTTTAGGAAAAGATTAAATTCAGTAAATTCTCAGCATCATATATGGTGTACTTTGAACTAAATAATGTATGGGCATATTAAAAAACTGTGTATGGGAAAAAACACAATACAATGAATGAATTAGTTGGGGCAAAATGTCAAATCAGTCTAGGAACATTCGCAAATATTTCTCAATGTCTTTGATTATGAGAAGTCTTTTAATGCAGTACACTTTCTTTTTTCTATTACATAAATGATAAAACTTAGTATTAGTAGAAATATAATAGATAGGTACCGTCCTATGTGTTTTTTTACCGTTTACTTAATTATATTGGTTCCATAATACAGTTATAGGGCAGACAGAAACCTTGCCACCAATAGTTTTAAACCCAAATGGAACGATACAAGTATAATTTGTTCATATCAATATTAATAACTAGTGAACATACACTTTTCTGCAAATATAATATCACCTATATTCATCACAAATAGTGGAGTCTAATGGTGATTTTTTCCAAATCGATCTAGCAGTTTGAGTGCCTATTCTATACGAACAAACAATCAGATATTTCCACCTTGTAATATTTAAAATGTTTAGGACCTGAACATATTAAACCGAAAGCATAAAATAAAATAAAGTTACTCTGGAAGGAATTAAACTTTCATACGCCAATGTTTTTGAAGTAATCGCAGTCAGTCTAGACCCGTATTAATATATCAAATGTGTAGTATTACCACGTGCTAAGGGCGTGTACGCACGCGACCGTCACACATGTCACGACACCAATGAACTCATGCTGGTAAAGAAAAAAACTGAAGGCTGCGTTTTAGGATTATTTTATCGCTTGAAACTACTTTATTAGAAATATTTTGCTGTAGGTATTAGTATCCTGGGCACATAAATGGCAAACCCGGAATTATGCAAGTGTATCGCATTCCGTTGCAGTCAATATACCAAATCCACTTCAATAATGTGTAAAATATCAAAAGAATATACTTAATATTAACTGTGTGGTATTAAGCTGCGCGTTTTAGAATGTGTGGAACTCAATTTCAACCACTGATGTACTGAACTAGGTTCATTTAATATTTTAAAGAAAGTATTTGAGGACCGAATTTATATAACTCTCTTCTGCTTTTAATTCTATTATACTTTTACCATTCTACGCAACTCCCCGCTTACCAAAGACGAATGGTACGAATTTATCCACCAGCTAAAGAAATATTATGGAAGGCAGGACAATTTAGATCTCTGACGTTCTCTCTTAAAAAAAACGACTGCAACGCTATCACTTTACGTCAACCTTCTATGAGACATTAAAACCACTTTTTCAATTAATTTTGTAAGAAAATAAGCGAGCGTTATCCATGTCAGAAATTCTATAGGTGACGAAAACCGCCTGACACTGGCGAAAAAAATCTTTTGTTGATATCGTTACGGGAATCATTATAAAGAAAGAACCTTGGCACCCTAGCGTTCTTTTTTATTTTGTGAGACCTGTATACATATATCTTTCACCTGTCCTTATTCTACATTTAAACGAGGTCGGTACAACATGACTGGAACAAGTACGTATGGCAGAAACAAATGTTTCATGTATATTTTACATCCAGTTATCAACACGAACGCATTCTGGGAGAATACATTGGTATTCTTTCGTTATACTGGCCTAATTAATATGGTTTCGTTTTACTGATCACCGCAATGTCTATTTCTACCGCCAAACAACAGTGTAAATGCACGATTGTGTTCTGGGTTGTAGGAGATATTGTCAGAGCAACTACTAGACATATTGAAACTTAATGGAAAGCTCGTGTCACCATTCATTGCAATAAAAAAAATCTTTGTGGGCAAGCAGTATTACTCAAGATTCTTTGTTTTATCGTTAGAGCACGCAGTATTTTACTAAACATACTCGTATTACTTCTAACAGTGATTTCGACCTGCAAACCTCGTCTCGAAGTGGTACCATACCCAACAACAAGCTTCCATACGTATTATTTATCATATAACTTTTGAAACTTTGAATAAATTCATTATACAGTATAAATAAATTATTTCGCAGTCCTGATGAATTACTAATTATCCTTAACCAGCTTAAAATGATACAAATATAGACAGTAAAGTATTTTTTTTGTTGATCGATATGTGGATTTCCTGAGGCAAATAATACCTCCTTCCTCTTCTCTACATATTTATCCTCAATCCTTAATAGCTTGTAGTGTTTATTTTATTTACTAGAATCTTCAATAAAGATAACATATTAGATTTATATTTACGTACTCACATATGATGTATCCTTCTGCTTGCATCTTCAATACTAACAGGAGAGTATAGCTTGCACGGAGTTTGTAATCGTTAACAATACGAGTACAATTAACTAAAAACGGATCAACATAAGGTATTCATAATCACCTTCTATCTTACACATGAAGCAATTAATTATTATAAACCTAAAAAAATGGATAACATTGAATTACATATTACAGAATATGGATGTTCACTGGTTCACCAATTCAAAGTCGCTCAACGAGCAATGGAGCGGGCTATGCTCGGTGTTTCCCTGAAAGATAGAATCAGGAATGAGGTTATCCGACAGAGAACCAAGGTGACCGACATAGCCCAGCGGATCAGCAAGTTGAAGTGGCAGTGGGCTGGTCACATTTGTCGGAGAACCGACAACCGTTGGGGTAGACGTGTTCTCGACTGGAGACCGCGCCTCGGCAAGCGTAGTGTAGGACGCCCTCCAACGAGGTGGAGTGATGATATTCGAAAGATGACTGGTAGCGGTTGGAGACGTTGGGCTGAAGATCGAACCCAGTGGCGTGCCATAGGAGAGGCCTATGTCCAGCAGTGGACGCGAATAGGCTGATGATGATGATGATGATGATGATGATGATGATGATGAATATGGATGTACAGTCAGTGACTGAATGAGACTAAAGGGCTTTATAATAAAATAATTACAGGGAACAGAAATATATCAACAATATTAGAAAAATTGCAAAGAGTACTTATATATAATACTAGCGGCCCGGCCCGGCTTCGCCCGGGTACAGATACGATTCCAGTCCATATTTTATTTAAACTCAACATGACTGCTGTTCTCGATAATGCTTATTCAATCCCGTCCTGTATTCTTCTGTCTCATTTTATCCACCTTATACTCGTATTCTATTCCATCCCATCTCTCTAGGATGAAAATCGGAATTTACTTTTTAATTAATTAATTTTGCTACGGGTATATTATTAAAATGTTACTACTCCGGTGACATTCATTGAAATCAAAAGATTAAATTTATATTTAAAATACACATCGGATTATATTTACTACCAAAATATGCTTACAATGCGAGCACACAAAGGGCGAAAAATGAATACTCAAATTTAAATACGGCTTATTATTTGATGGACGTTTATATTGACAATCCTTGCATTATGTATGAAATATAGCTTTTTTTGCGATTACATTCGCGTTGAATAGTTTTTTTATACTTATTTTGCAATTTATACACAGACAAAACATTGTGATTACTACGAATAGTTAATATGAATAAAAAAGTTCAAGATGGCCGTCAAGTACCCATTCAACTTCTACGTAATTTCTTTAAAGGTGCCTGCCTGATATATACCGGTTTGGAGACCAATTGGACCAATAACAATAAAGTTTAAAATGGCGGCCACAAATTTTGATTATGAGTCCAAATTCAGGTTATTCGCATTAAGGGTACCTCAGGTATCGATTTCAAGACCAATCGGATCAATAACCAAAAGTTCAAAATGGCAGCCACTCCGAATTTAGGTTATTCGGACAAAGGGTGGTTCAGATATCAATTTCGAGGTCAATCGGATCAATAACAAAAAAGTTCAAAATGGCTGCCACAATTTTAATTCTGACTCCGAATTCAGGTTATTCGGAAAAAGGGTGGTTCAGATATCAATTTTGAGACCAATCGTATCAATAACAAAAAAAATAATTTGGATTAATTACAAAAAGAGTTTCTCAGGTATCGATTTTGACACCTATTGGATCAATAACTAAAAAGTTCAATATTTCATCCCTTATTTTACCCCCATGTGCCGTTTTTCCAAAATTGTTGCACGCCATTAATTTGCGTTTGTAATAAGGAGCTAAAATATAAATTTTTATAAATACCAGTCATCATTTGCACAGGTGCATAAACTCAGTTTCGCATAAAATACAGGGAGGTATAGTTTATGTGTAACATCTGATTTCCACACACAAGGCGGACAGACGATATAATACAGGATACATAAATTCGTTGGTTGCAGAAAGTTTCATACACGTCGCTATGGAATCCTGGGACGAGAGCTAGGTTTAGCAATTGGCTTCCAAAGGCTGATAAAGTGACTATTACGTCTATGTTAGGAATTAATACGAGTAGGAAACGTAATTCTGCCCTAAGAAGCTTGCAATTGAACCCTTTGCTCTCAAATAAACGATGTCTTTTTCACGGTTCAGTAACAGCTGTAGCGTCTCGGTCTGATTTCAACCATTGTATGTCCACCCACAAATCGATTGTATTCAAATATTGATGTTGTCACACTCAATTTGACATCGTCAATGTGGGTTCGGTTTGTTGCCAGAGGACTGAATATGAGAATTTTGTCTTTATTTTTAATAAATCGTGAAAATTAACTATTGTGAAGTATAAAAAATTAGAGTTTTGACTTTTTCTGTTTATCTTTTATAGTATTTTTGATTAAATATATTTTACGTAATATTTCGTGCTTAATATGAAAGTTTATTTTGCTCTTGCAAAGCGTAGCTATTTATATTTCGATGTCTATTTTGGCGTTTATTTTAACCCTTAAATGGCAGAGACTAGAATTGCCTCATATCTTCGTCATCAAATATGTACATTTGGTGGAAGCATATAACGTAATAACGTATATATTTAAAGTATTGGGGTTCTTACAAGCTTAGGAAAAATAAAAGACAAATAAATTATTACAGGTTTTCAGAAAATCGAATTTTCTTCCCAAGTACTAACTATAACACTGCCAAACACACAAAAATTACATCCGTAATAATGTTTGGGTTTATTGAAAAACAACTTACTACGAGACATTTCGATATCGATTTTAATGTGAATAATTACATTTGCTTATAATTGGACGCGTAATTAAACACCTGGCTTAATCCCCAATACTTCTTGTATTATTTATTTTTCATTTAAACTCTTCTTAGAATCTACATACAGTTGACAGCCTCCGTGGCGCAGTTAGTTAGACGCCGTCTGTGAAACGAGAGGCCGCGGGTTCGATCCCCGCACCGAGAGAAATGTTTGTGCGGCCCACAAATATTTGCTTCGGGTCTGGGTGTTTGTGAGACCGAAAAGTCTCTCGAAGTTTCTGATACCCACGATACAAGACTCGATCTTAGTGTGGGGTCAGGGCTATGTATGTGACTGTTGGGTGTTATTTATTTATTTATTTACATAAAAACTCATTATTTCTGTAATATTATGTACTAATTTTCAAACACAAATTGTCTACCAACACCAAATATTACGAATTTACCCTAAAGAGAAGTGCCCGACATTTAAAACATACTATTAGGAAGAAGTTTAATAATAACAGAGCAAGAGTGAAGAGTCACTTATAATTAATAATAATTTCTCTAACATTTGACGAATATATAAATTAGGCTTACAGTTATGATCGAATTAATATTTGATAGCCTAAGTACGACTCTTAGTAATTGGTTTATTGATCTGTCTGTGTATTGAAACATATGGTCGACCCCACCATATTTTTATCTCTTCAAATCAGCTTTGCTAATTAAATTAAGCTTATGTTTTGTAATGCGTATATTACAATAAACCTTAAATAATAAAATATTTAGCAGCCTCCGTGGCGAAGTTGGTTAGACACCGACTGTGAAACGAGAGGCCCCGGGTTCGATCCTTGTACATAGACAAATGTTTGTGCGATCCTCAGATGTTGGTTTCGGGTATGTGTATTTGTGAGACTGAAAAGCTTGTGATACCTACGACATAAGACTTAATTGTTCATAATATATTCCTGTCTGTTTTTATTATTATTTCATTATTATAACACATGTATTTATAAATTCGATACAATATAGTAGATATTACAATGGTATTACCAACAACAGAACAACAATAGTATGATAATAGGAAATTGATTAAGGAAATTAGTATAATGAACAATTCTGGATTCGACCTGAAGTAAGTATAAATATTCAAAAAAAAAACACGTAATTGCTGTCACACATACTTTTCTTGGCATATAATATTCACTATAGGCGCCGCCCAAAGAAATAAACTTCGGTCTCCAACGATCCAGTTGGCCGACGGGTCTGAAAGCTTCAAGACGTATTTTTTACCTCGCGGTGTGTTGCCGGTCAAATAAAGTATATAATGTTTTGTGTTCCGTCACCGAGGACTTTTGAATAGTGCAACCATGTATCGCGGCAAACCGAAGACGAAATCAAACAGTGAGTTCTTTTTATCATTCAAAAAAAGAACTGTTTCAAATGACCAGTAAAAAAATTAAATATTCAATGATTGTTTCACAAACGTGTCCTAAGCTTGCATGTGTATTAAAAAATAACTTTGATTGTTTATTTTTTTATTATATTGTCAAATCGATTGTTCGAGCTGTGAAAACATTTAATACGGCTATTATGTGGTAAATAATTAAGTAGACATTGACTGATATCGATTGGTTTCGAACGTTTGCGTGGCAACGGTTACATTAACACAGCTCTACCCAATATGTAAATAGACACATGTGCGCTTTTTATATGTAACTTAATTAAATAGTTATAATTTTTACAAAACCTAAGAAACCTTCTTTTTCTTTAATATTGAAAAAGTAATAAACATTTATTTTCTGCGTGTCGTGATTTCTGCCCAACATGGTCAGTAGGATAAATCGCCGCCCAGCTCTCCACATGTTTCATTCAGCCTTACAACTTAACCATTACATGCAATGTACGTCTTTTAAATCACGTTACGGGTTTTATATTGTACTTCGTTTTATTTTATAACATGTCTTAATAACGTTCTTTTACGCTTTAGAAATATAGCACCGCAATTATACTATAATGCCTGTATTTTCATATGAAATACATACATAATCTCATAGCGGTAGGCAGATACTATAGACCGCCACTTTGCTCGAACCTGACATATTACCAATCACATTATCAACTGAAATAATAGTATAATAATTGTTTTCAAGCATTTACTTTTGTAAATTAAAGATCTGGGGGCGCGGCCGAGCCCCCTCCAAGTCGAGCTATAGGCCGTAACATCCTTTTCTCGAAGCAATTCAGACCATTTTCAACCCCCCATAACTTCTTTGTGGTTAAAGCAAGAAGCCTGAATTTTCAGTTACTAATTAGGCATTGTGTAAACACGGTATATTTAAAATTTCATTCAATTTGAACCAGTAGTTTAAGAATTATAATGTGTCAAACTTTCGTAATTTTGTCACTCACTGACTGACTGACCGATCATCAAAAGTCTAAGGCACTTCTAGCAGACATAGAACCTTCAAATTTAGAATATAATTAGTGTTTAGTGTCTAAAGTAAGGGAAAATTCAAACATTTCATAATTTGTGTGTAGTTTTCTAGATAGACCAACTGCGTGAATAACTTTGTAATCCCATATAAATGTATAGGATTACAAAGTTACATTTGCAGTTAATGAATCATTGTACCCGTATATAGTGGAATAATAGTTGTAGATATATATCTATATACATGAGGCATAATAGGAGGGGATATAGAGAGGGAAATGGTGTATTCAGCCCATGAAACTGTACAACATTCCTCTAGAAAAACATGATGAAGAAAAACTTGCAAATAAATAGATTAAATAACTCGAAAATATCAATTACCATGAAAGAAAGAACATTCATAATCAAATCCGCTACATTTGTGATAAATTGATACCTACAAAAATAAGAAAAATCTATGAGACAGAGGCTTTAAGAAAAATCGTTAGTGATATTCTAGAAGTAAGAAGTACCGAAAAGGAAAAAAAGTAGGATTCTACAAAAAGACGTGAGATCCCATCAAAAACATCCTGTAAAAAAATCCAAGTCTCGCAGCTCAGGTTTTCTACCGCAAAAAGTTGTGAGATGCATGTAATACCAAGTCGATTAATTTATTTAGTCCTTAAGGGACCTTCTATAGAAAGTTATTACGTTAGTTATTACCATCTGTATCAGCCCATATACGTCCCACTGCAGGGCACGGGCCTCCTCTACAATCGACAGTACGATTGAGAGTGGTTAGGCCATATAGTCCACCACGCTGGCCTAGTGCGGGTTGGCGGACTTACATACCATAGAATTTTTTTTAAAAATCGCTATGTTATGCAGGTTTCCTCACGATGTTTTCCTTCACCGTTTTAGTGCGTGGTGATTGACTATCAATACACACATGACTCCGAAAAGTCAGAGGTGTGCCCTGGGATTCGAACCCGCGACCACCATGAACATGTTGGCAGTCGCGTCTAGTCCGTTTACCAACAGGCCACCACGCACTTATTAATATATTAAAAATTCTTTACGTTTTAAATAAATAGATCGACTTGGCCAGTAGCATTATGTATAATTGTACGATACATTATGTTTTCATGCGATGGCCAAGTCGATCCATTTATTTAAAACGTAAAGAATTTTTAATATTGATATGGTAATAACTAACGTAATAACTTTCTATAGAAGGTCCCTTAAGGACTAAATAAATTAATCGACTTGGTATTACATGCATCTCACAACTTTTTGCGGTAGAAAACCTGAGCTGCGAGACTTGGATTTTTTTACAGGATGTTTTTGATGGGATTTCATTCTTATAAGAGATGTAAGTAGTTTATTTTGAAACCTCAATATAAACCCATTTGTATTTGCGAATCAAATTTACTTACAACATAAGTTTACTCCTGTCTCCACGATGGGATAGGCAGAGACGTAATCATCGCACACTAACTTAACTTTGCCCATTACTTTCCTCAATTATCATCATATAGCCAGAGTAACAACTGGACACTTTGAGACTTAACATCTTGTGTCTCAGGATGGAAAGCGCAGTGAAATGCCAAGCAATACTTTGTGATTCTGTTTTTGTTGTTTGGTCCTGCTACTGTTTATGAGCTGTCGTATCGCTTACCATCAGGCGAACGGCATGCTCGTCTCGCTATTCATTGGAAAAAATAATAATAATATGACAGCCAGTCTAAGTGAAAATTAACCAAGAATACACGTGTAATTTTATATGCGTTGTATATGCTTTGAATTGAACCGCGACCTGCGGTGGTTCAGTCTTACTTAGCATGACTCAACGAAATATAAATCATCACGAAATAGTGTTTTATAGGTCTGCAATTATTTTTATTTGTAAGTCGATATAGTTAGTGTGTTTACTGTTCATCGTGTGTTCGTGCTTGCGTGTTCGCGTTATTGTTTTGGTTAATTGAAAGGAGCGCTATGTTGTGCCAAGTGCTAGTTTATAGTATCAAATAATAAGGACTTAATTGAATGTATTTCCTATATTCATAAAACGAATTAAGTGTTAGTCTTTCTAATGATTCGAATTTTTGAGAGGTTATTGTTGTTAATATCAGTGGAGTTTTAATTAAACACAGATGACTGTCTTTTGTTCAACTTTATACCTACTTAAAAACATTTTTGTGTCGGAAATCGGAAATAAATATATATTATAAATTTAAATTGAATTTCTGTATCGGTCCTGAAAAATCCAAGTTAACGTCCAGTCAACAATATAAAATAGAATCGTTATTAATTTCGTTTGAAAGGCTAGAATATTTTTAGTAGAGAACATGTTAGTTTATGCAAGTCATGCAGTTTAGGAATGGCCTTCCACACTGTCCGCCTTTTCCTCCAATGATTGTTTAAGGCTTTGAGTATCTGTAACTACATTAATAACATGCCGTCTAAATTGAAAAGAAATAATTGTACAGTGAACTATACAAACTGCCGCGCTGGAAAACGCCTTCAAGCTCTTGCAGTGGAAAGGATTCGGCATCAACATCAACGGCGAGTATATTACTCACCTTCGATTTGCCGACGATATTGTAGTCTTGGAAGAATCGCTGGAAGACCTTAGCACTATGCTCGAAGACCTTAATCGAGTCTCCCAACAGGTGGGTCTGAAAATGAACATGGATAAAACGAAGATCATGTCGAATATCCATGTTGTGCCCACCCCCATTGGAGCTGGGGGCTCGACTCTCGAAGTTGTAGACGAATATGTCTATTTAGGACAAGTGGTCCGGTTAGGCAGGTCCAACTTCGAGAGAGAGGTCAATCGGCGAATCCAACTCGGTTGGGCAGCGTTCGGGAAACTTCGCGACGTCTTCTCGTCCAAAATACCTCAGTGCCTAAAATCGAAAGTCTTCGATAGTTGTGTGTTACCAGTGATGACATACGGCACCGAAACGTGGCCTCTCACTGTGGGCCTCATTAAAAGGCTCAAAGTCACTCAACGAGCCATGGAGCGGGCTATGCTCGGAGTTTCCCTACGAGATCGAATCAGAAATGAGGAGATCCGTAGGAGAACCAAGGTTACCGACATAGCCCATAGGATTGGCAAGTTGAAGTGGCAGTGGGCCGGGCACATAGCTCGTAGAACCGATGGCCGTTGGGGCCGAAAGGTTCTCGAGTGGAGGCCACGTACAGGCAAGCGAAATTTCGGACGCCCGCCTACAAGGTGGACGGACGATCTGACTAAGGTCGCAGGAAGTCGCTGGATGCAGGCCGCTTCCAACAGGTCATTGTGGAGATCCTTGGGGGAGGCCTATGTTCAGCAGTGGACTTCCTGTGGCTGATATGATGATGATGATGAACTATACACTGTGTACCTATACGAGCCCCGATGCAAAATAGTTCGTCTAGTGTGAAATTTTCTTTGTAAGATTTTTTCTAACTTCATTAATTTTGTATATCTATATAAAACATTAAGCTGTTCTACTATCACATGTCGCGTTACTTATGGCATTTTTGATTATGAACCAATAAACTATTTTAGCTTTTTAAATTTATACATATCCTGTTTTAAATTCGTAGAAGTTATAAGCAAAATAGTTCGTCCAATTGTTAATCGATGCTAAAGAGTTCGTCTATCTGTGAGTTAAATAAGATTATTCCTTCTTTGTACAATTATGACGCATAATTTAAATTTCTAAAAGTAATTCTGTGTCATTTGTTAAGTGAGACAGTATAAATTCTGAAAAATTCAATTTTTTTCATTAGTTTTCAAATAACAATGGGTCGTGGCAAACCCGTGTGTGAAGAGCTTCGAAAACGAATAGTTTGTGGGGTCGATGCTGGCAAATCAAGTTACCAAATATCTAAAGACTTGATACTTCCCAGGTCTACAGTCCAATCTATCATTCGGCACAATAAAAAGAATAAAACGACTTCTTGTTTGAAGAAAACTGGTCGACCACGCATCACAAGTACAGTAGAAAACAGAATCCTGAAGAAAATTATCAAAAATAATCCTCGTGCTCGAGCTGGAGAACTCACGGTGCAATGGAAGGAAGCAAAAGAGTTCTAAAAAGAATGGGTTACGGATTTTACACCGCTAAGGAGAAACGGGATAGATTTCATCTTGACGACGAATAGACGGATATTCAGAGATGTCTCTGTGATCAACAGGGTGAAAACCGGCAGTGATCACCGAATGGTTAGGGGCACACTGAATATCAATGTCCAATCGGAAAGGCGTCGCTTGATGAAATCTACGCTCCGACCTACTCGCGCCCATATCCAAAACCCCGAGAGCTTTCAACTCGAGCTGACAAATCGCTTTTATTGTCTAGGAGAAAACCTTGCAGTGGACGAGCTAAACAGCGGTTTGGTAGAAGCTGTCCATACGGTGGGATCTAAGTATTTTAGACCTCGCCGTAGAGATAGACCACAAAAACTCTCGATCCACACTCTTGACCTCATGGCCGAACGTCGATCTTTAGCGCTGCAGTCTTCCGTTGACGCCGAAGCATATCGGCGGCTCAATAGACAGATCTGGAAGTCCTTGCAACACGATGTCCGTGCTCACAATACTGTGAGCATTAAGGAGACAATCGAGCGGAACGGAGGCTCCAAAGTGTTTGCAAGAGACTTGTCTATTGGGCAAAGCCAGTTGTCTAGGCTGAAGACGGAAGACGGCCGCGTAGTATCGACGAGGGCAGAGGTATTAAGGGAGATCGAGAGGTTCTACGGACAGCTTTACACCTCGGTTGCCCAACCTGCTGTTAGCTCGGCCGAAGATCCGAGAGCCGAGTTGATCCGACACTTTAGCGATGATATCCCGGACATCAGCCTGTGTGAGATTGAGATGGCCCTGAAGCAACTTAAAAACAACAAGGCGCCGGGCGAGGACGGAATAACTTCAGAGCTTCTGAAAGCGGGCGGAACGCCGATACTGAAAGTCCTTCAGAGGCTCTTCAGTTCCGTTCTCCTCGAGGGCTCAACGCCAGAGGCATGGAGCAGGAGCGTAGTGGTCTTGTTCTTCAAAAAAGGTGATAACACTTTGCTGAAGAATTACAGGCCCATCTCGCTCCTGAGCCATGTCTATAAGTTGTTTTCGAGGGTCATCACAAATCGTCTCGAACGCAGGTTTGATGACTTCCAGCCTCCCGAACAAGCCGGTTTCCGAAAAGGCTTTAGTACCATAGACCACATCCATACGCTTCGGCAAGTGATACAAAAAACCGAGGAATATAACTTGCCGCTTTGTTTAGCGTTTGTGGACTATGAGAAAGCCTTTGATTCGATCGAGACTTGGGCTGTGCTACAGTCTCTCCAGCGGTGCCATATAGACTATCGGTACATCGAAGTGTTGAAGTGTATATACAACAACGCCACCATGTCGGTCCGAGTACAAGATCAGAGTACGAAGGCCACTACAGAGAGGCGTGAGACAGGGAGATGTCATATCTCCGAAACTGTTCACTGCCGCGCTGGAAAACGCCTTCAAGCTCTTGCGATGGAAAGGATTCGGCATCAACATCAACGGCGAGTATATCACTCACCTTCGGTTTGCCGACGATATTGTAGTCTTGGCAGAATCGCTGGAAGACCTTAGCACTATGCTCGAAGACCTCAATCGAGTCTCCCAACAGGTGGGTCTTAAAATGAACATGGACAAAACGAAGATCATGTCGAATGTCCATGTTGTGCCCACCCCCATCAGTGTTGGGGGCTCGACTCTTGAAGTTGTTGATGAATATGTCTATTTAGGACAAGTGGTCCGGTTAGGCAGGTCCAACTTCGAGAGAGAGGTCAATCGTCGAATCCAACTCGGTTGGGCAGCGTTCGGGAAACTACGCGACGTCTTCTCGTCCAAAATACCTCAGTGCCTTAAATCGAAAGTCTTCGATAGTTGTGTGTTGCCAGTGATGACTTACGGCACCGAGACGTGGCCCCTCACTATGGGCCTTATTAGGAAGCTCAAAGTCACTCAACGAGCTATGGAGAGGGCTATGCTCGGTGTTTCCCTACGAGATCGAATCAGAAATGAGGAGATCCGTAGGAGAACTAAAATAACCGACATAGCCCACCGGATTAGCAAGTTGAAGTGGCAATGCCTGCCCATTACATGCCTGCACATAGCGCGAAGATCTGATGACCGATGGGGTCGGAAAGTGCTCGAATGGAGGCCGCGTAGCGGAAAGCGCAGCGTAGGACGTCCACCTACACGATGGTCCGACGACCTGGTAAAGGTCGCGGGACGTCGCTGGATGCAGGCTGCCTCCAACAGGTCTCTGTGGAAATCATTGGGGGAGGCCTATGTTCAGCAGTGGACTTCCTTTGGCTGATGGATGGATGGATGGAAGGAGAAACCACTGTTGACTGCAGACTGCTGTACGAAAGAAAAAAGGTTGAAGTATGCTCGTGATCATTTAAATTGGACTTCCGATCAGTCATCAGAATCAGCGTAGTATCATTTGAAGTGACAATCAGCTATGAAAGGAAAAAAGTGATTCGGAATAAAAATGAGGCATTTTATATTGATTGTCTCAAATGTAAAGTGATGTTTCCGGCGTCTCTTATGATATGGGGCTGCATGTCTGCACAAGGTGTTGGTGGTATGCAGTTTGTGGATGGTTCTATCAATGCTGCAAGGTATCAAAACTTTTGGAAGAGAATTTTCTGCCCTCTATTCCGTCACTTAAGCATCAAGATTCCTTCATTTTTAACAGGATGGTCCTTCCTGCCATACTACTAGAACAACAAAGACGTGGCTACTGGCGAAAAGTATACCTACAATCGAATGGCCATCTAAGAGCTCGGACTTGTCGCCGATCGAAACCCTATGGTGGAAAATGAAAAAAGTTCTCCGTAAAAATCCATCAAGATCGAAGAGCGACTTAAAGGCTAAGCTCTTAGCTGTCTGAGAGTCAATTACGCCTGAGGAGTGTGCAGCGTTGGTTGCAACCATGCATCTTCGCATTAAAGCTGTCATTGAGAGCAAAGGCGACACAACTAAGTGGTAGACGAACTATTTTGCGTGGGTGACTAGGGTAGACGAATACTTTTGCGTTATGTTTTTTAGAATATTTTTTAATTTTTTTATGTAATGTAAAGTCATGAAAGGATTTCAGTTATGTTAAAATAAACTTTAAAATTTTCCTCAAATTATGGTTTACTTTTTATTAAAAGTTCCTAATTATTTTACCAATATTTACTTTCTATATTTTAGGCTTGCACTACTTTTCATACTAGACGAACTATTTTGCATCGGGGCTCGTATTATAGCCAGTATACATGCCTGGGTGTTTTAGCTATATTACGGTACGGTTGCAAATATGAGGTCTCGGGTTCGAATCCCAGGTCGGGAAAAGTGATATTGGATTTTCCTATTCTATTTAGTAATTTGTGCCCGATATGGCGATAGGCCCGCTCCCTAGCCCATCGTGGGACGGAACATACCAGGCGAAATGTGGGTGTCTTAGTTGCACCTCTGCCTACCCCTTCAGGGAAAAGGCGTGAGTTTATCTATGTCGTATTCCTGCAAAATAGTTGTCCGGGTAAATAAAAACTTTCTAAATATTTTTGTTTAAAAAACATTTCCTTCTACCCGTTTATATACTGCAATTTGATCGTGTAGGCATATTGAAGAATTTTAAGTACAATATTGCCACACCTTGGATACATATTCACGTTATAACAATTGTGTTGTTTTATAACGCGTCATTAAGTATATCTGTTATGGGCCAAGTGATTAATCGGGCATTGTTCATAATGCCCTGGCAATATGAATAATGCCCAATAAGAGCGGGCAATGTGATTATAACCAATCAATTTATCACATTGCCCGGGCATTATGAATAATGCCAAGTGCCTATTGGGCAGAGTGATGTAAAGCGAATCAAAATCAAAACAATGAGCCGAAGTGGTAGAATTTAGTATAGGACAGCACGAGGGGGTGGATTGGGAGGAGTGGAGGGGGAGGGGGAGTATCGCACCTTCCCTGGTACCACTCCCATGAAAAGGTAACGCACTATTCCTGAGAAATATCTATTATAGCAACCTAACCCTTAAAACACTTGTTGTCAATACAAATTAGCTTTTGCATCGTTTCCGGCGCTACGGGAAGTTCAGCCCCTTCGCCCTTGCGTAACAAAATATATGCACCTCCACAGCTTCGGCTTGCTGGTCGCCTCCGGCGACCAGCCTCAGCCGCTACGGCTCGCACGGTTGCCTATCCTTCGTTACAGCGGGCGGAGGCTGCTCTCCCTTCGCGCCTCCGGCTTTTTATATACACTCTAGCCAAAAGAGTACGTGAAATCGGGGTGTTCCAAGTCGGTTTTGGGCCACATTCGACCTAACTGATCCATAAAGTGAGTACACTAATTTTCTTCTGAAGATAATGTTTCGGACGTTAAAAAACAACTAAACATAAGCAGATCAATTCAACCTTTCTAATTTATGGGTCTATCGCAGATGCGACAATGCGGCAGCGCACCAAGTAAAAAATCACATTGCCCGATCATCATGTAGCCATATTCATAATGCCCGGGCAATGTGAATACTGCCCGCATTAATCACTTGGCCCATAACATATCCATTACATGAACTCCTACCCGTATGAATATAATTGCTGGAATACATTATCCAAAGTAACTCTACACGCCAAAACGAAACGCCATTCACTGCAATGAATCACTAGGCTGGGTATTTTACTTGTAAGCAATTTCCATTTCAGGAGGGAACGCGCGAATTGTTGAACGCATTCTCGTGGTTTCAATGCCCTTGCTATTAAGTGACGTAGTTTGTATTCATAATAGTGACGTTTTGTGGTGAATATCTGCAGGCCTTCAGAGCATTGAACTGCTAGTAATGAGTATGTAATAGGCTAGGTTATTGCCTTGTTAAAGTTCCTTGAGAAATACTATCGCTGGTTAAAAGACTCTTACATAAGACTGAATTTGAACTTGAGATGAGTTTTTTGTATGGCTGTAGGACTAATGTAAGCATTAATCATTTATAATTTGATTCTTAGTCTTAGATAAAGATCTAGGTGAATGCAACACTTTTTAATTCAAAGGAGAAGGGGCAAACATGTATGGATTCCAGCCTATTGACGAATAACGGCAAGCGATATGTCAATGGAAAGGTCTTTTCAGTTGCTACAAGTTTTTCTATGGCAACAAAACCGAAATCGCTGTATTTTAGAAAATATAGCTACTTAAAGACTGCAGGAAAACTACGCGAACGGGCCTCGCCATAGTGAGCAATAACAACAAGCTATGCGTCATTAGAAAGGTCTTCTAAAACACTATAACTTCTTCTACGGCGGCCAGTATCAAATCTCTGCGTGGAAAAAAATATCGCTGCGTAAAGGTAACGCAAGGATGAAAATATGTATATGGACTCATAGCCTGTTGACCAATAACGACGAGCAATATATCATTCGAAAGCTCTCTTTATTTTCAATAACTTCTTCTTTGCCAAGAAATTCCGATTCGCTGTATGAAAAGAAATATATCGACATAAAGATATCGCGACGCTCATATGTATGGACTCAAGCCTATCGACCCTTTCGCGTGATTTTCCTGCAATCTTTAAGTAGCAATATTGTTTAAAATACAGTGATTCGGGTTTTGTTGCCATAGAAGAAGTTGTAGCACCCGAAAAGACCTTTCCATTGACATATCGCTCGTCGTTATTGGTCGATAGGCTTGAGTCCATACATATGAGCCTCGCGATATCTTTATGTCGCTATACTTTCTTTTATACAGCTAATCGAGATTTCTTGGCAAAGAAGAAGTTATTGAAAATAAAGAGAGCTTTCGAATGATATATCGCTCGTCGTTATTGGTCAACAGGCTATGAGTCCATATACGTATTTTCATCCTTGCGTTACCTTTACGCAGCGATATTTTTTTCCACGCAGAGATTTGATACTGGCCGCCGTAGAAGAAGTTATACTATTTCAGAAGACCTTTCTAATGATGCATCGCTTGTTGTTATTGCTCACTATAGCGACGCCCTTTCGCGTGATTTTCCTGCAGTCTTTAAGTAGCTATATTTTCTAAAATACAGTGATTTCGATTTTGTTGCCATAGAAAAAGTTGTAGCATCTAAAAAGATCTTTCCATCGATATATAGCTTGTCGTTATTGGTCGATAGGCTGGGATGCCCCTTCTCCTTAACTTATATAGGTACATACATACAAGATCGTTAGTTTATTTAAGTTGCTGCCCTAAAACACATAATTTATGTAAAACAAAAATATAATTATACTTATACTTTTAAAAAGGTCAAGGTGCTTTTACTAATTTCTACTTTAATCTGCATCTAGATGTGAAACAACCAACATTTTCTCTCTATTACTTCAACCATGGAAAGTCGACTGCTAAGTTCTACAATACCACCTCAGTTATACTGCTAAACATATTAATCTACCCTCTAATTATTCCAAATGATCCTCATATTCAAATATTTGTATCTAAATTTGCAGTAGCATGGCACAGACCCCTCTCAGCGACGTCGCGGCAAGAAGAGGAGTTGATGCAGAAGAGTGCCCGCGCGCTCGCCGCCGCCACCGACCCCCTGGAGAAACTGCGCCTCATGTGCCTCTCCAGAGGCGCGTCCGGCATATTGGGACTCGGCAGGTTGGTACTCATATACCTAGACATTGCTGTAACATGGTTCTATCCCGCAATGTCGAGCGCAAATTTCTGACTCTAGGCTGATAATGATAGAAAAATTCATTACACACCTTATGTAACTGGTGGAGAACGGATTGATGATCATTTTTTCTTTCTGAAAGTATAAGAAGGTCTAATCGAAACCACCTTTATTATTACTGGCGTTGTGATTAAAATGCATACGATGTTAATTTATTGGAGTAGGTAGTTATGATAGAAGCATCAGATTCAACTATTCAAGCTGGCATATAAACGAATAAACACATACAGTATCAGCTAAACTTGCGTGTTACTGTGACGGGTTTTCCAGCACTGTGTAAGTTGGCTGCTGTCCAGCCGGATACGAACATCCGACCGCCTTCCTTTGCACTACAATACACTTTAAAAAGGTTTTTTATTTTAATGGAACGGTAAAGGAAGAACTATACGTACCTACTGTATGTACTTAAGTTAGATCAGACCTACAATCTTTTAATTGAAAATGATGAATCGAAGCAGATATTTACTTTGAATTTCATCATGTTTAAATATTTTCTCTTTATTGCAATGAAATAATTATTACAGGATTTTCCGGAGAATGGACGATGACGGCAGCAAACAGCTCAATAAAGAGGAATTTATAAACGGACTTAAGGATACTGGCCTGGACATAACTAAAGAGGTTAGAATTTGTTATTTATTACACATCGCAGTGGCGGAATACATTTCTGTATCCAGTAATATTTATTATATTTACTTCTACATTATGGATACTTTTTACGAGATAGCCTTAATACCTGTCGAAAATATATTCGTTTTAAATTATTTCTTTCACAAGCTTGTTTTAGTTCACAACTGGATACAGCCATTTACAAGATACAAGACAATTTTTCTCTCAACGGTTTCCATTGAGAGAAAAAGAGTTCCAAACTCATATAATGTGTAGCCTAGGTTATTAGCGGTGATAATTAACACGTAACTTAAGTTACTGGTGTACGTAAGGCTTAAAATTCTGTCTTGATTTACTTCAGTAGATTACATATCACCTTTTTAATTATTTTCATTTTTTGTGTTTCTCAGGAGGCTGAAGATTTGTTCAAGACGTTTGACACAGACAACAGTGGCTCCATCAGCCTCGATGAATTCCTCATCCACATTCGCGTAAGTATTATTTATATATTAACCAATTATTTATATGTTGTCGGATGTTTATATGGCCCTTAGTTTATTTGAACGCACTAAAACGCTCACTCGAATAAAGATAGGGCCTGAGGGCCTTATTTGAAACTAAACGAACCGCTTAATTCATAAAGAATTTTATCGAATATGTTATCATTATCGAATATGAATGCCATATATTAAATAGATCCAACAATGTAAAATATCTTGGAGTACAGATAGACAATCTTCTTACTTGGAAAAATAACATTGAATCCCTTACTTCAAGGACGAGGAAACTTATATATATTTTAAAAGTCTTCGAAACTCAGCCGACCAGGATACTCTCTATACAGTGTATTATGCTCTAGGGCAATCCATTTTAACCTACTGCATAACTGTATGGGGTAGCGCCCATAAAACAATCCTTCTTCCTTTGGAGCGTGCTCAAAGGGCAGTGCTGAAAGTTTTAACATCTAAACCATTTCGATATCCGACGCACCTCTTATATAAAGATTGCCAAGTACTCACAGTAAGGCAAATGTACATACATCAATCTATCCTACGTAAGCACGCTACTCTAAGGTTTGACCACAATGTATTGAAAAAGCGACGCGCCTATGATGTTTGCCATACTATAGCATTCCAAACTTCCCTAGCTAAACGCAGTTATAAGATTTCTAGTAATCACATGTATAATAAAATAAATAAAATATGTAACATATATTCACTTAACAGATATGAATGTAAACATAAAGTAAAGAAATGGCTTTTGGGAAAGAATTATGCTGAGACGGAAAAGATTTTAATTTTTTATTAAGTTCTTTTTTTTTTATTTTTGTATTTATTTTAAAGGAACACACACACACACACACACACACACACACACACACACACACACACACACACACACACACACACACACACACACACACACTCACAATTTCCCACTTACACACAGGCACGATAGAATACTTAAGTACGAATTCCGCTATATTTGTATTTGTCTTCGTTTTATTATGCTATAGAAACAGCTTAATAAATTGTTATTAATAAATGCCATGTACGATCTGAATCACTGGTGCCCATACCTCAAGTTAAATCTTTATTTGGGCATCAGAGTTCAATCAAACACTTGCTGAAAATTAACATTAATTTGAAATTAATATTGTCATACGATTTATTTTAAGTGTTTATTGTACGCCTGTTATATGATGCAAATAAATTTATTATTATTATTATTATTATTATTATCTGTTTAAACGTGTTTAAAAATAATAGTTATATATGTGAATAAGTATGTAAATGTCTTTCGAAAGGACAGCGGCAATGTTAGGTAGGTATAGGCAAGTCGAAAATGCGGGCGGCTACCCAGCTCCGCAGAAATGGTACATTTTATCTAAGCAAGTTGTACGTAAAGGATTTGTAAAGGAAGTGCTTTTATTTGTATCGTTTTAAAAAGTACTTAAAGTAAAAATAATTCATTTCATTGCATATTATTTTTCCTTACTATAAAATATCATGAGCAAAATTACACATTTCGTATAGACCATTTTGAATTATACAGCAGTATAGGGAAACAAGCGTGAAATTGTGTATATATATATGTATATACATACTATGTATATTATCGAATGTGTTATAATAATGCGTAGTTTAGGAATTTTCCCAATTTCTTAATTTTGTCATGTTTTCCCTTTACCAAACATTTCAACTGTTAATTATTTACAGTTTTAATAATGTTAAGTGTATTTGTCTTTTTCATATGAACATAATGTTTTAGGTTAATCAGCTCAAGGCATATAAGTTATCTTCATATAAATAATAAACTTTACCATCCTGTAACCCTCCATTTGAATATAGGTTTATGGTTCTATGTCGAACATTCCTACTATCCACATTCAACAATAACAATAATACTAACCAACCGTCACAATCGGGCTTGAGTGCCCAATTCAGCTAAAAAAGATAAAACTATTTTACGTATTTGAAATCGTTTCATATTTACCTAAATAAAATATTATTAAGACTTAACATAGCTAGCAAACATATTATGTACCAGTACTAGGCTCCAAAAAGATTAATATCTAGGATAAACAAAATTTACTTTCCATCGTCTTTATTTCTCCTGACTATTGCGTTATTTATATGAAGAAAGAATAATGCCCATATTACTTTAAAACTTAGTATCGGTGAGAATTTTTTTGTACCTCGATGAAACCTAGATTTTTGTGTAGGGAAATAATAGATTATATTCAATAAATATAAACATCATTGCAACTCAGGCCTGGAGTTCTTGGAGAAATTAACTTGAACTCAAATAAAATCTATTATTTTGTCTTAGGTTCTATGAATAAAATGTAAAATGTGATGATAATTAATTTATTTTATAAAGATCTGTCACACGGGATAAAACAGGAAAACGTTTTTTAATAAATATTGACATCAGCGATATTTATAACCGATATTATGAATGGGCATTCTCTTTTGCGCTGCAGTTTGGTCTAATGCAGATGTTTGGCAAAATATAATTAATATAATTAGTATTCTAGGAAACCGACATACATTAGAGTTTTGACGTATGTTTGTTGTGGTCATATTTATTGTTAAATGCTTACGTTAATGTTATCTTTCCTGAATACAAACTAACACTAACTAACAAATTATTTCGTTAAAATAATATAAATATGAAAGGACTTTGGCATGTTTAAAATTACGAATGGGTATTGGTAATATGGCTTACGTTAAAACATCCGTTTACGGTTTAGTAGTAATTTCAATTGGCAAAAATTGGAAAATATGATTTTGAGGTGTAGTATTCTGGGACTGTACCTAACTCTTACGTAAGACTAGAATAGTTAGCTCTAATTTGCGAAACATTAATAACGAATGCGATTCAAAGGGAAAATACAAGCGTTACAAAGCGAATTTTATGGAAAAATATTTTTAAATTTTTGTATAACCTACCAAGTTCTGTTGTAGAATCTGGGTTTTTCAAGCCAAAATCTCCAAATAAGGCTTCGTATGATGCATGTTACGTAAAAACATGTGCATATGAAGTTAGGACTACATATATTATGTATTATGTATGATCATTGGGTTTTTAAGCGAAGTGAGAAAGGACAAAGTATAATAACATGGATATAGCAGAAATAGAAACATCAGTAACGAACTTGCATCGGGTACCGCATTTTTTGTTACAAACATTTTGTGTACCATGTATATATATCCTTTGTTAGAAGTTTTAGTATCATAATGTTTGTGTATTTATCCATGTATTTAATTGTATTTTAGAAACTCACCTAAATATTTTTTTATATTACATATTTGTTTTGTTATTGTACCTATGTCAATTTGGCGGGACATAATTATTGTGATAAACAAATTGTAACAACTTATGTAAACCTATGCATGTCCGCAATAAAAATATTTGATTCGATTTGATAACATCATACAGGGTATATCAAGACTGCTACCGAAAACGAAGCCGGGTGGTAGTTTAAGCAACTTCAGACACAATGCAACAGAAAAAATTGCAAAAAAAGCGACAATTTTTTTTTGTTATTTTTTTCCTATGACCATATTTGGGTGGTAAATAATTTTTTTCCTAAAATAATAGTGTATACCCTTTTATTTATAAACAATCTAAGGTATAAAAGTGTTTAAATTATTATTTTAGCAAAAACTATGAATTTACCACCCAAAAAAGACGATATTTAAAAAATCATAAAAAATAATTGTCGCGTTTCTTTGCGAAATTTTTAGTTGCAATGTGTTTGTAGTCACTAAAACTACCACCCGTCTTCGTTTTCGGTAGCAGTCTTGAGATACCCGGTATAAAACAATTCAACAAAGTTTCCAACAATAAAGTTAAAGTATAATAAAAGAAACTAAACGGGTACAATGTACTAATGAATACAAAATTATATTCATTTATTTTATTTCATTTCATTAGCCGCCCATGTCTGAGTCGCGACGCCACATAGTGGAGCAGGCGTTCAAGAAGCTGGACAAGACTGGCGACGGCGTCATCACTATAGACGACATCCGTGGGGTTTACTCTGTCAACTCGCATCCAAGGTATTTTCACATAATAAAAAACACCTAAGAGTACCCACATGAGTATCAGGAACTACGAGAGACTTTTCAGTCTCACAAACACCTAGACCCGAAAGAAATACATTTAGATTACACAAATCTCTCGTTGTCTCGGTGCGAGGATCGAGAACCATGAGGCCGCGGCTCATGGTTCACAACCGGCGTCTAACCAATAGGGCCACGGCTACTGTCAAAAATGAGAAATCGAGTTCTTGGTTGCCTTACATTTCAAGTATCTTTACCAATGAAAACTCTGTATGAATTATTGTAAAAAGGCTTGGATTCTTCGGTCAATATTTTGTGACCTGAGGTGATCATCGGTGATTTAGTTTTATTATTAATATTGCAATTAATAATGAAACGAGTATGCTATTCGCCTTATTGTAAGCGATACGACCGCTCATGGACAGTACAACTGAACAAGAACATGCATTACAAAACAATGCTTGGCAATCCACTACGCTCGTCATCCTAAGACCTAAGACATTAGATGTAAAGTCTCAATATATCCTGTAATTACTCTGGCTACAATATCCTTCAAACCGATACACAACAGTACATTATACTGCTGTTTGGCGGGAGAAATAGACATTGCGGTGGTAACTACCCAGGCGGCCTCTCAGTCTCACATATGAGAGACCAAAACCAGTAGACAACAGTAGAGTTTATACAAGTGAAGTAACATTGCTAAAGGCATAGTAGGATTTGGTCAGCAATTATAAAAATATTTACCTTCTGGTTGTTTATTTTGGAGTTTATTGTACTGTAGCAGCTCATAATTGCCCAGTGGCTGGCAAAATGGTCGAATAACTGAATTAATTCACTGGTGGTAGGTAAGAGGCCATCTAGGTAGGTATCACCGCAATGTCTGATTCTCCCGTCAAACACCCGGGTAAATGCACTGTTGTGTTTCGGATTGAAGGACATTGTAGCCAGAGTAACTACTGGACATATTGAGACTTAACATCGTATGTCTCAGGATGGCGAGCGTAGTCAAATGCTAAGCCTTGCTTTGTAAGTCAAGGTGTTGTTGGTTTTGCTACTGTTTATGAGCGGTCGTATCGCTTACCATCAGGCGAACGGCTTGTTAGTCTACCCATTCATTGCAATAACAAAAACGCTAGAGTTTCTCTCCAAGGCCTTCAGCTTAAAAATATTTATGTCGTCCAGGTACATGAGTGGTGAAGAGTCCGCGGACGTCATCTTGAACAAGTTCCTGGGAAATTTCGAGACCGAAGGCTCTGTAGATGGAAAGGTAATGTAATTTGTGTTATCACATATCTGAGAGGATTTTTTAAGGTTCGATAAATAAGTCCTGCTATGGTATTATGGGAGCGCAATGCCGTCCAGAAAGTAAATAAGCGATAAATGATTATATAGGGTATATCAAGACTGCTACCGAAAACGAAGCCGGGTGGTAGTTAAAGCGACTTCAGACACAATGCAACAGAAAATACTGAACAAAACAGAACACTGGTGACAGAATACTGGTGGTAGGTCTCTCATATGTGAAAGGCTGCCCGGGTGGGTACCACCGCAATGTCTATTTCTCCCGTCAAACAGCAGTTTAAAGGCACTGTTGTGTTTCGGATTGAAGGACATTGTAGCCAGAGTAACTACTGGACATATTGAGACTTAACATCTTATGTCTCAGGATGGCGAGCGCAGTGGAATGCCAAGCATTGCTTTGTAACTCAAGGTGTTGTTTGGTTGTACTACTGTTCATGAGCGGTCGTATCGCTTACCATCAGGCGAACGGCATGCTCGACTCGCCATTCACTGCAATAAAAAAAAAAGAAAAGTTGCAAAAAAAGGGACAATTTTTTTTTGTAATTTTTTTCCTATTACCATATTTGGGTGGTAAATACATGTTTTCCTAAAATAATAGTATATACTATAGACTATATGGCCTAACCACTCTCAATCGTACTGTCGCTTGTAGAGGAGGCCCTTGCCCTGCAGTGGGACGTATATGGGCTGATACAGAAAAAAATAGTGTATACCCTTTTATTTATAAATAATCTAAAGTATAAAAGTGTTTAAATTATTATTTCAGCAAAAACTATGGATTTACCACCCAAAAATGACGATATTTAAAAAATCATAAAAAATCATTGTCGCGTTTCTTTGCGAAATTTTTGGTTGCATTGTGTTTGTAGTCACTAAAACTACCACCCGGCTTCGTTTTCGGTAGCAGTCTTAAGATACCCGGTATAATTTAAAAAAAAATTTTTCAATCGGCTTTAAAAAGGGAACTTCTTCATTTTTGTACATTGTTGAGTAATAACGGCATAAAGCATAGGTAGTTCAACTATTATTGTGTTATCTGTTTAAAACTCATATATATTTTTTGCACTTATTTGAATTCGTGAAATCCCATATGTTTATCCTTAAATTAATTAGCTCATAACCAGTTATAGTGTATGCCGTCAAATGGCTAAGCTCGCAGAATTCATATTAGGTTTCAATGCAATTGTTTCATTTTCCTCACTGTATTAGTCAGCTATTTAGAATTTTACCGGTAGTAAAATGTTTGTGTTATAGTCAAAGTGACTCACGTTAAGTCCGGTCCCGGTCAGCCCCGTGACCACGAAAGCTGTAAAGTGATCGAAACGTCGGGAATTCAAAAAATGTAAAAATTAAACTAAATCCGCGATAAAATCCGTAAATAATAGTCTTATTTCAATACTCTGTAAATGTTCGTATTGCTGATATATTGGAATAATTCATTTTTCGATATGAAGATTCGAATTTCGTGTTACAGAGTAGGTTTCGAAACGAAAAACGTCACGAAGTTTCGAACTTCGTTTCGGATTTATATAGTAGGGCCCCTGTCGCGAACAATATGTCAACCGGTGACTGCGTACAAACACGCGTCAGTGGTTACTTTACCCGGACAATGCTGCACTTACCATTAAGAACATTGTGCGCACTGTAAAAGAACCTCATAATAAAATTTATTTTCCTTCCCACAGGTAACTCTTGAAGAGTTCATGAATTACTACAGCGGGATCAGTGTTTCGATCGACAATGATTGTTACTTCGACTTGATGATGCGTCAAGCATACAAGCTCTAAATGTATGCCCATCTCGCTCTCTCATTACACACATGCACCCAGAGCGAGGGAGACGGCTATATAACTCAATGCACCAAATATTTTGTATAACAAGTTTATTTAATAAATTATTGTGTGTTTCGACATTCTAATTATGTTAATTTCATTAATAAATTCTATTGAATATAAAGATGTATTTTATTAATAATTATTGTGGAGCTCACAGTGTTATTGGCTTAGAGCATTTTGCTAGAAATTCATTCTTTGCAGCAATAAAAATATGTATGGCCATTCTATATTTTATCGAGTTCAGTCGTAATATGATGGTTATTAATTATTTATTTCTCCTATGTTACCAATGTTAGAATTTATAAGCATTCTAAAATGACTTAGACTTAAACGAATGATAAGTCATACACTCGATTTTTAAACACTTAAATACATTCCATAACTTCTATGTCTGATGAATATTTATCAACTTTGGAATAGTCTTCCAATAAAAAATTGATGGTGTCACACATGGTTACTTTTAATAGCATTGAATTTCAAAATAGCGTGCTATGGAAATGGCCAAAATTGTAACGTATGTCGTGGGCGTATTTGCATTAGTTTTGTGTTATAACATTCGGTATGATCTAACGGAAATCAAGTGTGAGGTGATGTTCACAAGAGAACTAGAGACCTGATATTATCCTGATAAAGATATAATGAGAAATTTCTAGTTGCAAGCCTCTTCCAATACGTCACTGATGAAATATCTTGATGCCAAGTTTTAGCAGCAGCTTAAAAAGTCTTACTCTCGACATCTTCACCTGATCAGGTGATCTGATCATCCTGATCAGGTTGTAATAAAAAGAGCTATGTTATTTTAAGGTTTTATACGTGTTATGTCATAAAAAATGTGACAGTTATTTTTAAACAGAACAGAAAAAAGAAAGAAAATCATTTTGTATTTGACATTTCTGCCATTTATAAAATATATTTCGGGAGATATACATGTTTATAGTATAATATTTAAATAAATGAGATCCATAGGATTTTCTTATTTTATAACTAAAGCAGCGACCAAACTTTGGTAAGAATATATCTGTAGTAAATGTTGTTTTTTTTTGCGATACACGTGAATATTACGGAAAACAAGATATTTTCGAAATTCGATCAACATCGACATATTTCTGTTATGAAGGAAATCTATTGCTAAATATAGGTTTCCGAAGATTTCCTTAGCGATTGAAAGCCGTCTTTCTTCAGTGACTTTTTGCGACATTTGCCAAATCGCTTGGTCTACCTAAAATCATCATCACAATACTGAATAAATTCGAACCTAAAAGGCTTTCTAATTAAATAAGTCTTCAGAATGGCAAATGCGAAGTAGTATATTCTACTACTTCGCATGGTTAGGGAATAATTATTTAAACATATTTAGTTTTTTTAGACCTGCTTACGTAATTTTCATATCTTGGCGTCAACGCACGAGTTAGCATAATCCTGTAAAATAAAAATACTTATATAGACAGCTCGGTCTAAATTGAAACTTCTTATTTATTTATTGCCATACATTTATATATCTAAAAATCTGTGTTCGCAGGTCACTCCTAAAAGATGTGTCGGACGGTACACGCGCTCTTACAAACAGTAATATGTGGAATTCAAATGCTTGTCCGAGTCTTCATGACCGTAATTCTTATGATCGAAAACGTAATTAGAATGGTGCTGCAAACAATGTACAACTTCATATCATTCCTTCTGCAGATGATATCTCTCATACCGATTTGCGTGGTGTTTCTACTCACTGCCAGACTCAAATGTTTCATGTGTGGCGGCGGTGGACCCTGCCCAGTCAACAGGGGTGGCACTTGTGACTGCCTCATGTCAGGGATGGCTATTGTCATACTGTTCTTCATATTCAGAGCTACAGGAGTGCTGGACAAGATCTTCTACAGCCTCGGCTACACTAAAGCTCGCATGGTAGCACACAGATTCGTCCCCACGCCTGGTGAGATCACAGAATGCTCCAGGAATGACACGGATTCTACTGATACAGAAGAAACACAATCGAGGCCACTTTTGCGGGCGGACATACCATTTACTATACCTAATAATACTTGGACTACAGTTATTTATTATTTGGCTTGACAATAAATTGAAAGTAAAAACTTTAATCTGTGTTTATCTGGAGCAATAAATATGTACCTTCAATTGTTACTTTAATTGCCTTTACTTTTGAGCTATATCTAACACTAGTGGTCCGGCCCGGCCCCGCTCGGGCGCAGATATACTTTTCAAAACGGCCGCTAAAATGTTCCATTCCGATTATCAATATAGAATATCGGAACAAATTATAGAGCAAAGTAACCCTCAGATATCGATTTCGAGACCAATTAAAAAGGCCAGACAGGACGAGATGGTAACAGCAGTAAGAAACGGTAGTCAAGCTGATTTTAATATAAACGTAGTAATTAATAGACGGAATATGTTTCTGATGTCGGCTGAAAAGTGTCTACTGGGCCGGGCCGCTAGTCTTTATATTTATTTGTTAACAGGACATTTACATTTATTCATTCCAATTCCATCCATTTTTTTTTCATACGTACATAAACTCAGAACAATGAGTAACATAGAAAGAGCCTGAAAATGTTAGAATTTGTTTTAGAAACAGCTGATGGTAACAATCATGCATACACACATAAACACGTTTCACCGTGTATTTTGCGTCCCATGATGTGATAAGGGGGGAGCTTATCACCATATCGGGCACACAATCCTGACTCTGGGCTGATAATGAATAGTAAAATCAAATATAACTTTGCCCGACCCGGAGTTTTAACCCGAGATTACAGTTTTGGAATCGTACCGTAGTACAACTGCCAGGCATCGAGGCAGTCTACGCCACTGAGGCAATAACAATGATACAAAGCACATATTTATTGCTTACCCTTATATTACAGCATTTGCAAAATTCACATTTGGAGTATCAGTACAGTTGGGAGTTTCAAAAAAATAACCGTAAAAATAACGCTAAAATAAATATTGAATTAACTTAATTTAATAGATTTCGTTTAAATGGCTATAAAAAATACTATGTTCACATTTATAATTATTTTGTAATAATACAACAAGCATTTTGGAAATCATTACGAGCGACGAACAATTCCAGTAACACTCCGGCAGAGATCTATCGCGCGCGCACCACTTACGTCGGAACATTTTACGCGATTTCCGCCCTGCTCTTTAATTTATGACAATTATTCAAATTCATTAAATAGTACAGCATGTTTAATAAGATGTTTCGGCCTTTGAGAATTATAATTATCTTTATTAAAATATTCACAACAAATTCTTGCAGATTCATAAAATTTTACTGTTAATGGTATTTTACAGAACCACTTTTCCCGCCTGTCTGTATCTTTAGGGAAACTATAAAGAGAAATTTAACTAAAGAATAATTTAAACTCATTTTAAGCAAAATAAAAATAGAAACAAAGCCTTGATTATACCGGGTATCTCAAGACTGCTACCGAAAACGAAGCCGGGTGGTAGTTTTAGTGGCTACAAACACAATGCAATTAAAAATTTCGCCTAGAAACGTGACAATTTTTTTTTATGATTTTTTAAATATCGTCATTTTTGGGTGGTAAATCCATAGTTTTTGCTAAAATAATAATTTAAACTCTTTTATACCTTAGAGTATTTATAAATAAAAGGGTATATACTATTATTTTAGGAAAAAATGTATTTACCACCCAAATATGGCCATACGAAAAATAACAAAAAAAAATTGTCGCTTTTTTTTCAACTTTTTCTGTTGCAATGTGTCTGAAGTCGCTTAAACTACCACCCGGCTTCGTTTTCGGTAGCAGTCTTGATATACCCTGTATAGTGCACACTGCAGTGGAGTACCTCTATGCAATATATTTTGAAACCATGATATTTTTTAACAAATAAACCGATATTACAGCTTTGATTACATTTTAGGTGCGGTTCTTTAAATCATTTCGTTTCAATTTACCCTTTTGTGAAAAACTTTAGATTCTTCTTGTGAATTAAATATTGTGATCAGTCTTTCTTGGATGAAAACACAAAAAAAACCGTCACCACAGAACGTCACCCAGAAAGAAAAATGACAAAGTCATACATGTAAATAAAATTTTTCAATGAAATGATTTAAAAAAATGTAAAAGTAGAAAGTTAACAAAAATTTTAGGATTTTTGAGACTACTAGAAGGTTGAGTAAAATTAGCACCGCGAATATTTCTTCAATTTAATATTTAAAGGAACAATGTGCTATACAATATATATTCCAATTATATGTGCTGCAGAAACATTTACACGACTATCAATAACAATACTTTATGCAGCAGAAGACGTAGTCAGACTTCTTATACAAGCCATCTTCAGCTACGTCACAACTTGTGTCCATATGTTCGCAATTATTCCCATGTGCATGGCTATGTGTTGCTCCAGAAAATACTGCACTTCTACATTCGGCCAAACAGGATGGGGTCCCAGAGCTTCCCCTTCAAGCTGTGGTTGCACTTTTGTCATAGTCATGTTCCTTGCATGCTTCTTCATACTTTATTACACGTACTGGGTGGAAAAAATTCTTAAATCAATTGGAATAGAACTACCCTTCCCGATATTTCGAAAAGACAAAATGGTTAATGCAGTTTACGCATTAAATAAAAACGATAATTATATTAATAATTTCAATGAATCGAATGACAGCACTGCTGAACCGTTTACTAGCTATATAAACGATATTATGGTTTTCAATACGACACAGGTCCATAAAGCTGCTAACAGTACATTTGAAAACAATACAACAGGACTTAAAGACTTGAATGATAATTTTACATCTGATGAGACACGAAATGAAGATATAATTAAACTTAATGATGAATACGTCGTAGTGGGTAGCAAAGAAGTAATTAATACGAAGCAAAAAACCGTATACAAAGTAACACCAGAAAACGTCACGTCTTATTATACTTCACAAAACATCATTGTAACTAACAGTTAGATTTTGGCAATAAAAGAAAATATAACTGAGTAATTAAATGCAGTCTTGTGAAATAAAGGTGAAAGTAATGTAATGTTGTTTTGAGCCATTCGAGTCCTCTAAAGTTGTAAGTTATTAATATGTTTATTATAATAATAATTAAATGAATGCTGAACATTTTATAAAAATATTTTAATGTGTGAATATTTTTAACTACCCATCCATAAATTCCGAGAAAGCCTAATAAGATTTCACACTATTAAAATAATAGCTAATCCTACCAAGTAATAATATTTGGGCCTAGTACGGCGATAGGCGACAAACTATGCTACCATGATAATATGGATAAAAACTGAATGGAAAAAACTTAGCGAATTGTGATGGCTTCTCTTTTTAAGCCTTTGGAGATACAGGCAGAGCCTTATGGTTAACCTAGGTGTAAGCACTGTGTTTTCTTGACCAGATCTTCTTCAGCAGTCCATACTCGTCCTACTGCAGGACACGGGCCTCTTATACAATCGAGAGTACGATTGGGACAGGTTATGCTATATAGACCACTACGCTAGCCTAGCGCGGTTTGACTATTTAACGGAGACACATCATGTCAGAAGAAGTCTTCTATTGATATAGTTAAGTCGTCTGTTGGCAGTTAGCACACTAACGCCCGAATACTGGAACACCATTCAAATAATAAGTTGCTCTTAACAGTGCACGGCCCACTTAGCCAGTACATTTAATCGGGATTAACGTAGTTAAGCGCCATTTATATTTAAGTTGCGTTCCAGTATTTGGGCATAATTTTTGTAAGTAATTAATATACATATAAAGAAGTTCGTATCTACATCATCATTTTCAGCCATGGAAGTATATGGCTTAACATGGTATTATTACAATCTGTTGCTTAAGTTTTATAAAGGACTTGCTGAAGCTAAACCAGCATAAAAGTTTTTGTAATGCAGCGTTATTTTAGTAGTTTTTATATGAATGTGAAACATGTGTTTGTTATGTTTTTTTTTAAATATTTTTGACTCAGTCTGTTTGACATTGCATCACGCATATGTATATAGAAATATTTTTTAAGTAGTTCTAGCGTCGTTATACGTTTACCTGTTTATTAAACTATGTGATTTTCCACTTGTTTCGTACCTGGTATGTAATACACGTTTATCGATTACTACCGTAGCATAGAGGCCATTCAACTAGCTTCAAAATGCAAGCTACTAGCTCAACTTCACTACAGAATAACGTTTTATTTTATTAGTTTAAGTTAAATTTCACTGCATCATCAAAATATATTTTAATTTATGGTATTTCCATTTATTTGATAAATCTAACAAAACCAAATACTTACTAAAGATTTTTTAAAACAATACAATCATATTCATCAGTCACAGAATGTCCCTTGATGACTCAGCCACATAATCTCTTGACCAAATTATAAGCATATTAAGATATTATTGATATTATGTTTATTTTTACAGATTCTACATTATAAGGACATAGATTATGAAACAAACAACAGAATAATTATACAACAGAATATTTTTATCACAGTAATCTATATGATAAATTGGAAGTAATTTTAAAACACATTGTACAAAATTATTGTGAATATTGCAATCTTTTTAAGCTGATCCATGAAAATTCAGATCGACAATGCCTAATATACAGATACATCCATCTACATATCACAATAAGAATCATTTTTATAGAAGAAACGATGAAGGCATGTGTGTGACATCAAAATCATCAAGTATACTGTATGTTAATAAAAACAATAAAGAAAAATGCCAGCCTAGGACACTAAAAGATTTGAAAAAAATATGTTACAAAATCACTCAGCAGGTAGATGATGATGACCCCAATAAAGTGACTATAAAATCGTGTATTTTCTCCAAAAAGCATAAAGAAAAGCCAAAAATGAAAGTGACTTTTTCATTACAAACCTATAAACCTACCGGCAGAAAGGAATGGAAAGGTAGAAATACAGCTAGCGACTGCAATATAGCATCCAAGCAAAGAAAACATTGTAAAGTTCAAGATTTAAACCGTCCATCAATAAAAAATCCGTACATGTTTGGTGATAACACATTCACAGATATAGTACGACAGCCTTCCAGGGTAAAACGTGCAAAAGATAAACAGAAGCAGAGATCTATTACATATTTAAAACAACGTAGACTGTCACCCGAAGATTCGGAATTTGTGGATTATTTACATCCTGAGCTACGTGGCAATAAGTATCACACGTTACAAAATAAATGTGAAAGCACGTTGTTGAGAAGGAAATTTCTAGAAAATAATAATGTTAACCGCTGCAAGACAAACAAAAAATTGCTTAATTCCAACAAAAAAATAATGCCTGAAAAATATTTAAATAGAACAATTAATGAAGTGTATACGGCGTTCTTTTCAAATAATTATTGTGTAACTGGAAAGGATTTGAATTTATGGAAGAAAATGAAAGTTCACCTCAATCCTTGTAGACCGAACCAAACAAAATATGATGAGGAGCGCTGTTGTGGCTTAGTTTCTAAAAATGTAAAAAAACAATGTAGTGATAAGAGACCTACATTTTTAAGCGACTATGGATTACCTGTTTGTCTTAGCGACAAACTAAGTTATCCGGCCCAAGCGTTCATAACTTATATCAATGAGACAAATAAGCAACAACCCAAAAAAAGCAAAACGCTGATTCAACCGCAGTATACATATAAAACGCTTGATTTTCCGGTCGATAATAATATTACCAATTCATGCCAAAAATTTAAGATGTTGATGGACAGTCTAATAAGGTGTAAGTGTGAAAGCTGCTTTAAATTACGTGACAAATTGTCAGAAAATAATCCACAGATTAAAAGTGAACCAGCCCTAAACACATGTGGAATTAGACAAAAAAGTAAAGGAATTCGCATAGACATACTCGATACTGATGGCAAGCGAGCTTATATTCATGATGGATTAACAATATCAAAATCACGTGCGACGAGACGTAACGTAAAAACACAAATTTGTAATGGCTGCACTGATGAGAAAAAGAGAACCAGATGCAAAAGAAATAAAGCCAGAGGTATTCAAGAACATTTGCGGAACAAATGTAACTATCCGCCTGCAGATAAAACTTCTCAGACCAATGTAAAGAAACAAGAAAATAGAGTGTGTTGTAAAATTAATCAAACTGAAAAGATTGTTGATGAATCAAAAGTTGGAGCTCAAAATTTCATAAAAGACCCATGTGATGAAATGTCTTCAAAATTAAAAATACCAAATGAAAAAACCACTGACAATAAGCCTAGTGAGGTTATATTAGTGTCTCCTGAAAGAATAAATTTTGAAATAAAGAAGGGTGGCAAGTATTTACGAATTTTAAATTACAAAAATGTGAAATTGTACAAATCCCGAAAAGACAAATTAAAAAACGGTCATATAAAAAGAAAGAAACAACAAGAACGAGGAAAAACCTTAACAAAATGTCGCGATTGCAACAAATGTTTTGGGGATAATTACAATCTTCATCAACTTATATTAGCAATAGTTAAATCAGTGGTCCAACGTAACGCGATTGATATTACATCAAAAGAACAAAGAGACCAAGAAAATGATGTTAATGTAAAGACTTATTTCAGAGAATGGTATAGAAAGTTGCTTTGTGATCTAAAGAAAGAATTGTCATTTAGGCAACTCAGGAGAAAATGTCCAGATAGACAATGCAAAGATGTTTACTTGATGACAATGGCACGACGACCATACTTCAAAGTATATACCGTATGTCCATGGTTTTATCCGCATTTTGTATATCTTGTGAAAGTCTTTACTCAATTATTCCATTTATTTTTGTTTTTATTAGCTGCAATCGTTTGGAGCCCTTGTTTTCTTGCGATTGAATGCTTTAGGTGTTGGCTTTGTGCTCGGTAATTAAATCATGTGTACAAGTTTAACTGTTTTAGTTTTATCATTTTAATAATATAGCACGAATTAACTTATCACACACATATCTGCAAAAGCACAAGTAGGTAACTAAGGCAAATGAAACAAAAAATCATACATAGTGGGTAGGTGCTTATTAATTTAAATTTACTCACGAAATACATATATCAGACTGGATACAACTTCGTGTTCTGCATTGGAAGTTGCAAGTTTATTTGTATGCCATACCGATCTATGAGTATAAAATGGACCTTCTGGTCAGTAGTTGACATAAAAGAAAACTTTATGGGCAGTATACTCATTAATTATTAAAAATGACATAGCCTGGACATGTCATAAACTTTATTGGATTACCTAATAAATTCGGCTCTATTACTCGATGTAGATCAATTATTTATGTTAAAACTATCTAATCAGGTTGGCTCATATTCGTCTCTGCATTTATTACCAACAAACCAGGGCGATTTTGTGATTACATTACCTTTCCGACATAGACATCGAAGCCGCAATCTACTGCCTTGTATTGGGATTGTTGACTAAAGCGGCACTGATTATGATGTCTTGATGATTGAATTATAATCTGCTGTTCAACAAAAAAAAAACGAGCGACTTTTTAAATGCGACGGACGGTGTAACCGTACGCACCGTCCGTCGCATTTAAAGAAGGGGCATTATACGGTTATAAAATTTAGTGTCCATAGACAGTTTTAAACCATATTTAAAACCTATTTTAGTTATAGATATTTTTGTCTTCTTCCCTGACTGAAATCAAAAATCGTTCGAACAGGACAAAAATATTATGAATGTTTTTAAAATAGTCTATGTTTAGGGCCGTAGTTATTTAACAATTTGTATATCGTATAAGTGAATTTTAAATATAAACAAAGTAAACAGCAAAGTTAACTCTTATCTAGCGCTTTATTCATCACATGTCACTTACATAATATTAATTTGTGCACAAAATACAACAACACAGCGCCCGACAAGTTTCACAACAGACAATACACGGTGTCCAAAATACAAAAGCTACCATAAATAATAATATGTCAGATATATTTTTCATGAATGTTATAATATACAAGCAATGGGGATAAAAGAAAGGGCACAAGTGATATATCCATAAACAGGGTGTTTTCCTTAGAGTATGTAAAAGTGATTGCCCACAATTGCGATATGCGTCCTCAGTTCTTTTAATCATTCGCATTTTTCTCTGTTTATTTCTTTGAGCAATAGCACGCTTTTCTTTAGGTGTTGTTCCCTTGTCAGCGAAAGCTTGGAAAATAGGAGTATCTTGGAGTGTATCAACTAGAACTGTCATTTTCTCAGAGCCGCTTATTGATTTCAACATTTGTAATCTTTTAAGTCTCCATCCATCAGCAAAGTATTGATATGCTCTTAGGAAAGTCCCGACAGGGTCCATTAATTTTAACTTGACGTAATGGTATGTATGCTTAGGTTCAGCAAGAGTCTTAAACAGAACGAGAATTATTCCTTTTAAAAGGAGTACACATATTTTCAAAATTCCCAAGCAAAAGTCTGCAAAACAACTAGTTTCCTGTGCTTCTTCTTTCCCTGCACTAATAGCTTCCAATTCTTTCCTTTGAAGCTTAAGTAATTTGTCCTTTTTCTTTTTTTCAATCTTTGCCTTCTTTTTTAGTTCTTTCTGAAACAGTTTTTGTTCTTTTATAAATTCTTTTCTCCTTTTTATTGACATATTGGCATCGATTTTAATTTTTTGTGTGTCTTTTTTCCTTTTATGTCGTTTTTGTTTTAACCTTTGAGAACGACTTAGCCTTGCATATTTCTCCTTCTTTCGTTTTTCTTTCTCTATCATCAATCCGCATTCGCAAATATGGTTTTCATTATAGTCACACATACATACATTCTTACTCTTCTTATGTGTTTGAACTGATTTTATCGGAATATGGTCATCTACTTTAAAGGAATGCTTTATTGGAATCTGGTCATCTTCATTTAATGAAGTTTTAACTCTTGTTGTTTTGATTTTCTTACGTTTAATACCCAACGGTGTTTCACTTTCCATACTCATAAATTGTGGGTTACATCTACAATCTTTTCTACTTTTTCCACAAATGCAACACACACATGCATCGCCGTTGACGTTTCGTCTTTTAATGTTTTTCACTTCATGAATTGTAGTAGGTATGTTCAATCCATTTCGCTTATATTTATGTCGACGACTTTCGACCCTTTTTAGCAAAGCCGAACAAGAACGGGATAATATATACTTGCATTTCATGAATGAATCTTCACTTTTATAAGGCATAATAGAAGGAATAGATAGACCAATCCTTTTATGAATATTATTTTTTCGAATATTTTTACTAGATTTAATAAAAATATGTTTCGGTTTGTTCTGGATATCACTTTTTAGATTATAATCAAATATTTTAGACGATAAGAACGATATTGTAGATTTTATAGCCGTCCCCCAATTAATTCCCCTTTTATAACAAATATTCTCGGAACATTCTCTAATGTCATGCTTTATCTTCTTGAGTTTGCACTTGCAGATATGGTCACTTTTATCGTAAGCCGCGTCTCGACAAATCCCAGCTGGACAGACATCACCCATTTGAGCTCTAATATTAGATATTCTGTTACGAACTTCGTCCATATTTACGATGCGCATGTCTTTACCGTCAAACTTAACTTCAAATAAGGGATCGCTCATAAACGATGATATATTATTTATGTGACGTTCACAAGTTAAATCTGTGCAAACGCGTCCCTCGTCTGCTTCGCATTTACATTTAAAATCAGTTTTCTTGTTCTTATAAGCTTTTTTACAGATGCCTGCAGCACACGCTGCTTTCGGCAGAAAATTATGATCATCTCGAGTGCGAGAAGGACAAATACATTCATATTTTTTTTGAGCCTTTCCCAAAGCTGCAACTTTAGTCCTAATTTCATCAGAATTTAAGGCGCTCATATCAACTGAACTTACTTTTAGTTCGAAAAAAGGTTCGCCGGTTTGATCAAAAGCATTGCGTTTAGCCGGAGATTGGCCTTTAGTACCATCTATACGTTGCTTCTTAGAAAGTTTTAAAGTTTTAATACCATTTTTATTTTTCTTCGGAATACCACAGTCTGCATCTGTACATTCTGTATCTATTTTTATACACTTACGTAAAATTTTCTCGTTTTTACTATCAAACGCGCTCCTGCATGGGCCCACGTCACATATTTGACGATCAATATTAGTTGCTTCAGTGGGTACGGTGCTCTTTGGTTTCTTTAATATTTTAGAATATTTGTGACACAAATGTATAATTTTTCTTTTTATTTTCTCTACAGTACTCGATGAAGTTACATTACAAATAATATTAGAGCATTCATTTATGTCAGGTTTTTTCTTCTCGGTGCATTTGCACATAAATTTGTAATTTTTCGCTTTTGCTGCTTTCGTGCAAGGACCACTTTTGCACCTATCCCTTAAAAATAATTTACTTATTATTTCTGTATCATGCGCATCTTGTTTAACCTTGATTTCTTTTAGTTTACCTTCTGGGGGAATATCTTCAATTTTGATTTTTTTCATAAAATCGTGATGTAAAATACTTTTAGTTTTATGTTTTAGACTTCTTTCTTTTTTATCATTGTCTATTGTTAGGTCAATTTTGCACATACATTGAATTGGCTCTGATTTAACATTAGCACTTTTATGATCTGCTAATAGGTGTTTTACGTTTGATGCGGCCTTTGAGAAAATTGGCAGGGTTTTCAACCCTACATTTTGCTGTTTTTCTTTATATTCTGAGCAATTGCATATATGTTCATGTTTAGTATTTTTGTATGTCTTTTTTACTTTTTTGCCTTCGTGTTCTAACCAGTTCAATATGTCAGATTTATATGAGGTACCTTTCTTTTGTTCCTCGCCTTTATGTTCCTCGCATTTGCATAAATGTCCAGGTTCAATAGTTTTAATGATCTTTTTTATTTTTTTGCCTTCGTTTAACCAGTTCAATACATCAGATTTATGTTTGGTACTTCTGTCATCAGAATCTTTTTGCTCCTCGGGTTTGTGTTCTGAACACTTACATAAATTTCCATGTCTAGTGTTTTTGTATGCCTCCCTCATGATCTTGCCTTCGCGTTCTAACCAATGGAATATATCAGATTTATAGTTGTTACTTTTGTTTAGGTCCTTTTGTTTTTCGCCTTGTTCTGAACACTTGCATATTATATGTCTATGTTTTTTATATTCCTTCTTGCCCTTTTTATCTTCGTTATCTAATGACTCTAATTCACTAGGTTTATGTTTTATATTTTTCAATATATTCTTTGTTTTTTTGCCTTCGTGCTCTAACCAGTTCCATTTATCAGGCTCATATTTGGCACTGTTGAGCAAATGTTTTTGTCGTTCTCCTTGATATTCTGGGCACTTGCATATATATTCTCGTTTGTTACTTTTATATATCTTATTTATTTTCATGCCTTCATGTTCCAACCAGTCCAATATATTAAGTTCATGTTTAGTACTAATGTTTGGTTCCTTTTGTTCTTCGCCCTTTTGTTCTGGACACTTACATATGTGTTCATTTTTGGTATTTTTATGTATCTTTTTTATTTTACTACCCTCATACTCTAACCAGTCCCATGTAGTCGGTTCATGTTTGCCATTTATATGTAAGTTGCTTTGCTTCTCGGCGATATTATGTTTCGAACACTGACATATATATTCATGTCTAGCTTTCTTATTTGTTTTAGCTTGATGTTCTAACTTTTCCAATACATTAGGTTCATTTTTGATATTTTTGTATGCATTTTTTTTATTATTACCTCCATTTTCTATCGAATTAGATGTAATAGGTTGTTCATATTCTGTAATATGGAGTGCATCTTTTCGCTTTTTTGTTCCAGGTTCTGTTAAATTGGTTATAATAGGTTGCTCATTTTTGGTAATTGGGATTGCATCTTTGTTCTTTTTCATTCTTTGTTGTAAACACTTACATGTATGTTGACGTTTAACATTTTTATATGTATCTAATTCCTTGTGCTTTAGTCTATTTTTTTTCTTGTTACTAACATAGTCATTTATTGGACTATGTAAACTAGTTATAGATGTTACAACCTGCTTTGGAAATCTTACTTCTTTTACAAGATGTTTTTTCTTATACACATATACATCTTTAGGTGTATGAATATTATATTTGGGTACAGCATTTATTTTGAGAATATTCTTTTGCAGTTTCTTATTTTTAGAAGTATCCGGCCTACACCTGTTGACTTTTTTATTTAATTCCTTATTTTTATAATACTGAGCTACTTTTTCCGCTATTTTCTTTTCTTTTTTCCAATCCGCACCAGCGACATCTGTACACGAAGATGACAAGTAATACGGAGGTGGCGTCAAGCCAGCATCTTGTAGAGCCTTACAATTTTGTATGCCGGTACATTTTCTTCTTGAACTCAATATTTTACTAAGAAAGTAGATTTGTTTATCTTCGCTCTCTGGCGAACTACACGTATTTTCATAATTCATTCTGAAAGCAACTCATGTTTTTTATCTGATTTACTATACTGCTGTTCTTCTAGCAGCGAATGTAGATTTCATATACTTTATCGTCTTCTAGCCATACTAAACACAGAAAATTTTGTATAAAGCCACAAACTTGAGAAATTTTTAATTTACTTTTTCTCTAAATCATGACATCCTTCGACATCTCAGATGAAATCCATGAGTTTGACGTACGGGTATTCAAAATTTCAATGATTTATACCATAACTATTATAGATAAGTTTTATTAATACAAAAGAGTATTATTTAAAAAAATGTACACAATCAGCTCCACTAAGCTTTCCGATGTTGATGATGATGTTGTTCGTGATAATAATTATAATGAGAATATAAGATTAAAAAAACTCGCATCACAATCAATAAAAAACATTATATAAAATCCCAATATTATGATGCTAGTAAAATATTTCCCAAGTAGAAAGCCAGGCGCTACCTTCTACGCAAATTATTGCTTTCTTATTAATTTAATAAGACCACACTAAACGTTAAAATAATCTCTTACAGACAATCATAGGATGGACATTATAAGAGAATAGAACGAAAGTAGATTTATTATTATTATTTCATAACGGTTTATCTCCATAAAAGGGAAATAAGCCTGATATACGGGCCATAGCCAAGCACATCAGGCTAAATTATAGTATATGTGGATGATACAGATGAAGATGACAAGAATTTTCTAGTAATGCGACAAGTATTTAATATTACGGCTTTTTGTAAAATATATATAACATATGGTGGTATTTTCAAAAATTCTAGGCTTTGGTGTAAGCTTTTAGGAACTATTGCGGTGGATGATATAACAATAGGTATTATGTGGACCGAGTTAGCTCTCCATTGGGTTTTTAACTCTATTGCAAGATGGTATTTAGTAAGTTTATCTGATGTTGTAGATTGAATATTGTGTGTGTTCGGTATGGCTATGTCAATAAGGTGTTAGTTAGTTTATTGTGTAAAGTTATGTCTGGTCTATTATAATGGATAGTTTTATCCGTGATTATTGTGCGGTATAGATGTAGTGGGACTTGTTGGTTAATGAATTTATATTGGTGAGTTAAATATTGGTGTATGATAGCAGCCACCTGATCGTGCCGGTGCTTATAGTCCGTTTGGACTAGAGACTTACAGGCACCTGTTATATGCTGGATAGTTTCAGGAGCGGAATTACAGTGTCTCCATGTATCTGTGGTTTGGTTTGGATCTTTAATTATGATTTTTTTTAATAATTACGTGTGAGTATTATTTGGTCTTGGATTGCGAGCATAAAACCCTCTGGTTCAGGAAACAGTTCACCCTTCTTGAGCTACTCGTTCGACATTTTTTTGTCGACGTGGTTTTGCGTCAAGTGGGAGCGGTGTCTTCCGTGCAGCGATTTTTCTGCCCATCGCGCTATTTTCTGCTGCATATCTGTGATTCTTTTGGGTTGTATCTGTGTGTCTTATTATTATTATTATTGAATCCTTTATTTAACTACATGAAGAAACAATTACAGTAAAGAAATGAAATTATTATGATTAATTAATTATAGTGATCTCATCAGTCAACCATGGGATGGATTTAAAAAATTGAGAAGATGAGAATTATATTTCGTTTTTATCATTATCATTCCCTTTACGTTGCATTGTAGGGCACGAGCTGCCTCTACAATCGTATCTACAACTGACAGAGGTTCGGCCATATACCTTGTCCACCACGCCGGCCGAGTGAGGCTTGATGGGGTCTAGATTGAAATCTTTCAAATACAGAACAATATTGGATATGGACCCGGACGAAGCCCAGTTTCGGGCGGCTTGTTTTTAATATGACTGTAAAGATAAATTGAACTCGAATGTTTCTTGGCTGTTTCAAAAATTTATAGTAAAACAATTACTAATCCCACCCAAAACATTTTCATGTCAAATGTTGCCATGACGAAACCATATGACTGTCATGTAGAGTCAAGCTTCTCACTCTTCACTCCCAACTCTACAAGTCCTGACTTCACAATCTATATAGCCTATATTATGTATTGTTTGGCGGGAGAAATAGAGAATGCAGTGTTACCTACCTAGGTGACCACTCACATATGAGATACCACTAATAATATGTGGCCTCCCCATACCATTACATTAACTAATGTATAACAGAAAAGTAATTACGCCTATGAGAATTTAGCGGACTAACCATTACGGTCTTAACTAATTTATTACAAATTCCATATAGTATGTAATTGATGAGGAAATTGTAAAGTTTATATAAACCGAGAGAAAACAATTGATGCGTTAATGTTGAATTTAATTTAACCCGATGTAGACGACTGAAAGTTACAACAGTGTTCGTGTACGTGACAAATAAGAGGAAACTAGTGAATTAAATAAATAATTTATTGGACATTCACTTCGTAGCTAGCTAGTGTTGTGAGCACCAGTGGTCAAAATGTTTTGGTTGAAATGTATTACAGTTTTGTGTTTGGCGGTTTGTGGTAAGTATTTGGTGGATTATACTAATTATATTATAATACCATTAGTAACAAACTTTAGTGGTTTATAAGTTCCAAAATACCTTCTCTATTTTTTTCCTATTATTATGAATATTAAAAAAATAAGAAAATGAATGAAGAAAATTAAATTTAAAAAGTAAAGTAAGATAATCTCGTTAGCGAATTCTCACTCTTCATATTGCATTAATAAAAATCTATGATATGTAAGTTCGCCAACCCGCACTAGGTCAGCGGTGGACTATATGGCCTAACCACTCTCAATCGTACTGTCGATTGTAGAGAAGGCCCGACAGTGGAATGTATGTGGGTCGATACAGATACTGCCTTTTCTTTCTTGATTTCATTTTAGTGTAAGAAATTATCTTGATCATAGACTGTACCTACAATAATATTTTTGCATTCAATATACATATTCGTATATGTAGACGTCTTCGAGAGTAATTAAATAATATGTTAAACATAACTACGTCAATTCAGTAGCCTGGACCAATAAAATTCCATACTATCTAAATAAATACCTACTATAAAGAGGAAATATTTAATTGTTTGTTTGCATTGAATATTGGCTCTGAAACTACTGGACTAATGGATGAAAATTAAAATATAATATTTTCCAAAAAGTGTATCAGCACCCGGGTGGAGCCGAGCCAAGTTGCTAGTTATAATTAATTTTGTGAATAAAATTCAGCACACACAAGCACCATAAGATGCTTGAGAAACGGATCATTTACCTAAAATACCACTATGTCTATTTGTCGCGCGAAATAGCAATGTAAATGCGATGTCGTTTTCTGGTTTAAAGAACATTGTAGCTAGAGTAACTTCTGTACATAATATTATTTACTGAGATTTAATCGTGTCGTTTGCCATCACGTGAATGGCATGCTTGCACAGAATACTAATGCTTGTCTCGCTATTCATTGGAATAAAAAGGTGGAAATCAATTATTTATCAGTAAGCTTGATTTTAATATTTTATCCGTTATTCCCAGCAACCAGTCCCGAATTGGATTATTTGTTGTTTCGGTGGTAGATTATGCATCACACGATTAGCTATTATTCCAACATAGGCATCCCACGAAATTACATGTTATTAAATATTACGCTATCTTCAAATCTTAACATAATGTAATTTTATCAGCGTTATAGTACAAAAGCTGAATTTTATACAGGGTATATCAAGACTGCTACCGAAAACGAAGCCGGGTGGTAGTTTAAGCGACTTCAGACACGATGCAACAGAATAGGTTTCATAAAAGCGACGTTTGTTTTGTTGTTATTTTTTTCACATGGTCGTATTTGGGTGGTATATGACATTTTTTTCCTAAAATAACAGTGCATACCCTTTTATTTATAAAGACTCTAAGGTGTAAGCGAGTTTAAATAATTATTTTCGCAAAAACTATGGATTTACCACTCAAAAATGATGATATTTAAAAAATCATAAAACCAATTGTCGCATTTCTTTGCGAATGTTTTAATTGCATTGTGTTTGTTGTCAGTAAAACTACCACCCGGCTTCGTTTTCGGTAGCAGTCTTGATATACCCGGTATATGTTATTAAGGCAACGAGAAACAAATATTTCCTTGGTATTCATACACTTTTGATGGTTCATTCATCTTGCCAGAAACATTGAAGCTCAAAACTTCCAAAGCAACCACGATCGGAACTTCATAATAGCTGGGGCCCTTCTATATAAATCCGAAATTTGAATCTTCGTGACGTTTTTCGTTTCGAAACCTACTCTGTAACATGAAATCCGAATCTTCGGATCGAAGAATGAATGATTCGAATATATCGGCAATCCGAACATTTACAGAGTAGGTACATTCGTATCGTCTAACACACTTCGTTCGTCCGAAGTTTCAAACTTCGTTTCGGATGAATATAGTAGGGCCCCTGATTGTGTGATGCCTATTTTAGAGACATGCGCAGACAAAGTTCCAGCTTTTATAAAAAGACGAAAATCTGGCGGCCACGGGTTCTTCATCTATAATACCATGTCTTATATACGACACAACTTGAATAACATTACTCAATTTACCTTGCACTATTTTTATACAAAATCACTTTTGAACATCGTATCTACATTTTCTAGCTGTGCTAGTGAGTAGTGTGCTGCTAACATGTTGGTGCCGGCGCTAGTTTATTCTAACAGAGATTTTTTTTTCAGTCTCCTCAGCGGTAGTTAACAAGGAAGATCATAAGAGGCTAGACTGTTTACGAACCCCTGAAGTAAGAGTAAGTATTACCAAACGTCATGTATATTATACATGTAATTATTTATTCAAAAATATCTAATTTCTTTCTCTGGCTCTACGTACTCTCGTAGAGCCATCCATAGTTGGCCAACTATCATTTTTGCTCACGACCAAAATGTTTAAGAATGTCACCACATTCAGGCTGATTCCGACTAATTGTTATGAAAATCCTTAGCGGAGGCCAATATAGTCGGCAATGAACTTCCTGTTGACTGTGGCAGTATAGAGGGAAATTTTATAATTTAAACAATATTCATAAACGATTTAAAACACATAATCATGCTGTCTATCGATTGGGAGGTTGAGGTTGTGTGTGTGTTTGTTGTGCAATTTATGTATTCTATTGCATTTTGTGTTAAACATACCTGAAAAGTGGTTTTCGAAAAAACTGAATGATGAAATGCTTTATGAGACACTACCAAGATACGAATACTAAATTTATAAAAATGGAGTTTTCAATTCATTGCAAAGTATTTCAATATTCCTCTCATATGCTGATATATGAGGAAACAGATACTACCATTGCGTCAATACAACAGGAAAACTATTTTAAGTAGCTGGTATATGTAAAAACCGCGTGCAGAGGGACTGTTTAACATAAAATTTTCATTATAAATTGACTATTTACAGGAGAACGCGATTGGCGTCGACAAATGTTTTAGAGAAATGATAAGTGTCCAAACTCAACAACACATCTGAGTAAGTATAAATATTATACATATATCTAGGTAGGTACATGGGTGTAGCCACGGCGGGGCAGGGTGGGGCACTTGCCCAACTGGGTCTGCCCTCTAAGGTTCCTAAACAAAACCAAAAAAATAAATACTGTACAAAGTATACAGTATTTATTTAGTACAGTATTTGGTAGTAGTGTATATAAAGTACTATCTATGGATAAATACAAACTTCTAAGTTAACTGTTTAACAAATTGGCATACTCCCAGAGCTCGAACAGCTGAAGTTAGGGACACATTTTTAGATGGATGATAGATTTCGTGGTGAAGGAAGGTGAGCAATAAGAAAATGTTTTGGTCAATTCAAATTGTACATAACCGGGTATATCAAGATTGCGACCAAATACGAAGCCGGGCGCTAGTTTTAGCGACTATAAACACATCATTCATTATCTATCATCCATCAGCCAAAGGAAGTGCACTGCTGACCATAGGCCTCCCTCAATTATTTCCACAGTGACCTGTTGGAGGCAGCCTGCATCCAGCGACGTCCCGTGATCTTTACCAGGTCGTCTGACCTTATAGGTGGAGGTCCTACGCTGCGCTTTCCGCTACATGGCTCCAATCGAGAACTTTTTGGGCCCATCGGCCATGAGTTCTCTACACTATGTGCCCCGCCCATTGCCACATCATCTTACTAATCTGCTGGGCTATGTCGGTTACTTTAGGTTCTTCTATGGATCTCCTCATTTCTGATACGATATCGTAGAGAAACCCCGAGCATAGCCCCATAGCTCGTTGAGTGACTTTGAGCTTCCTAATAAAGTCCATAGTGAGAGGCCACGTCTCGGTGCCGTATGTTACCACTAGCAACACACAACAATCGAAGACTTTCGATTGAAGGCACTGAGGTATTTTTCACGAGAAGACGTCGCGTAGTTTTCCGAACGCTGACGAACCGAGTTGGATTGACGCTTGACCTCTCTCTCAAAGACGGACCTGCTTAACTTTTCCTAAATAGACATATTCGTCTACAACTTCAAAGTCGAGCCCCCATTCCGGTGGGCACAACATGGACATTCGACATGATTCAGCAAAGTGCTATTACCTTTTTTGAAGAACATTATCATTATGCTCCTGCTCTATGCCTCTAACGTTGAGCTGTCGAAAAGAATGGAATTGAAGAGCATCTGAAGGACTTTAGTATCAGCGTTACGTCTGCTTTTAGAAGTTCTGAAATGATTTCGTCCTCACCCGGCGCCTTGTTGTTTTTAAATTGCTTCAGGACAGTCTCAATCTCTCATAGGCTGATGTCCGGGATATCATCGCTAAACTGTCGGATCAACTCGGCGTTGGGCCGAGCTAACAGTAGGTTCGGCAAACGAGGTGTAAAACTATCCGTAGAACCTCTCGATTCTCCTTAGTACCTCTGCCCTCGTCGACACTACGCGGCCGCTGTCCGTCTTCAGCCTAGACAACTGACTTTGCCCAATAAACTAGTCTCTTGCAAACACTTTGGAGTCTCCGCTCCGCTTAAATGTCTCTTTAATGCTCACAGTATTTTGAGCACGTACATCGTGCCGCAAGGACTTAGAGATCCGCCGAACGGAAGACTACAGCACCATAGATCGACGTTTGGCCATGAGGTCAAGAGTGTGGATTGAGAATTTTTGTGGACTATCTCTACGGCGGTCTAAAATACTTAAATCCAACCATATGTACAGCTTCTACCAAACTACTTCACTTTTGACAATCAAAGCGATTTGTTAGTTCAAGTTGAAAGCTCTCGGGGTTTTGGATATGGGCGCGAGTAGGTCGGAGCGTAGACTTCATCAAGCGACGCCTTTCTAATTGGACATTGATATACAATGTGCCCCTAAAAATTCGCAAAAGCACCTATACTAAGACAGAGCATGGCCAGTAGATAAGAGTATCCCTGACCACACTATAAACTCAATGTAACTAAATTGCAAAGAAACGCGACAACTTTTTGTTTTTTTTTTTAATGTCGTCGAGTTAAGTTGGTAACTGGTAAATCGATAGTTTTTGCTAAAATAATATTTTAATTCCTTGCGTACCATAGCACCTTTAAAACTAAAAGGGTGTATAGTATTATTTTAGAAGAAAAACTATATAATTGCACATAAATAGGTCGATAGAAAAAAAATCGTCGCTTTTCTTGCAAAAGTTTTACTTGTCTGAATTTTATTAACACCTTGAAGTCACTTAATAGATCTACAGGGATCTACAAGGTGCTATAGGGTGTATCTTTTTAGTACGGAAAAAATAACTGGGGTGACACAACGGGCATAGTTTGCTACGTAAATATTATTTTAGACTTCTGCCACACCCTGAGCCCATGGCTGGCTACGCCCATGGGTACGTATATCTATATAGGACGTTAAAGTCTGATTGTTGAGCACGGGCTCTTTCGCTCATAAGTTTCCTTCTTCCTTCTAACTACCACACTAATGCCCAGATTAGTGTGAAGGTTTAAGTTACCCAAAGGCTTATTATAAGTTTAATTAATAACATTGCATTGCATGTTGTCTTGAAGATTTAGTAAATGATTGAGCACCCTACAATTTAGCCATCAAACATTGATTATGCCCTGGCATCAATCCTACATTACACTAGCGCAATGACATCTCTAAAGTCCCCACACGCAAAATTTGGTATTTATAAAACGAATGTAATAAATATGAAAACAAGTATTCATTTTCTGAATTCATCATGATATGCAGCCGCAGAAGAACCACTAGACAAGCCCGCTCAGAAAATTATTGTGTAGTCAATAGTCGACACAATGCTTTCTTAGATTTACGCGTATGATACACATTGAAATAAAACTATTATTTATGGACTTTATCGCGGATTGGGTTAATTTTGACTGTTACAATGCAACTACCCATAATTTACAGTAATTCAATTAAAAAGTTAATTGCTTTTTGCATTCCGATCTACACAGAAAGAGCTCATAGAGTCTTGAGGTCTGGCAGTTGGTCGAAAATGTAAAAATTAAACCACATCCACGATAAAATTCGTGAATAATAGTTTTATTTCAATAGTCGCCACGTTTGGAAGGTAAACTAGAACAGTAAAATGACATTACCACATGCATGTTTTTTGCAGGGGGTGTACAAGCTTTGATGATTTCAACCGCACATTCATTGGATTCGTCCACGGCACATTGCAAAGGTGTTATGATAGCGCGAAGCTAGGAAATATTACGGGACCGCAAAACACATTCCTCAGTTTGGTTAAATACTTTATGAATGATACACGTTTGAAAGGTAATGCTTGTGAATGAAATGTTCAAAATAAAAAACAGATTGAATTGCGATAGTGCTTTCGGCAATTTTAGTAGTTTAATCGTAGGTCTAAGATCGGTTTATATATTTCCAGAAAACTTTCATGCCTTGGTATGGTTAACCGAAAATAAAAAAAACGAAACAACGGCGTGTCATGCAACGTACAAATTGCCTGTTTTAAATGAAACAGACATCACCCAAACCTGGCTTCGCAGGGGACTTTTGACGTATGATGTGAGTACCTTTATTTTGTACTAAATTATGCAAATCTAGCATTTTTAATAAGGTTACTCTTAACTCTATTGGAACTAAAATAACGAGCTGAACTATGGCCTAAGTTTTTTTATTGCAATCAATGACGATACGAGCGTGACGTTCGCCTGATGGTAAGCGAAACGACCGCTCATGAACAGAAGCAAAATCAAACAACACCTTGAATTCCAAGCAATGCTTGCATTCCACTGCCCTCGCCATCCAGAGACATAGAGAGCGCGCGAGACGCGAGATGTTAAATCTCAATATGTCTAATAGTTATTCTGGCTTCAATGTCCTTCAATCCGAAAGACAACGAACGAAACAGTGTATTTACACTGCTGTTTGGTGGGAGAAATAGACATTGCGATGGTACCTACCCACGCGGTCTCTCACATATGAGAGACCTACAAGTAAAAAAGCTATATGAATCAAGTTCTTGGTTGTTGAGGAGACCTGTGCTCAACTGAAGGTGACTATGGGACGAGACGGCGCAAACTAGTCTTTACTCGTATTATACTATATGTAGAAGATAGAAGCATCGCTCAGAAACTAATTTAAACACCTTTATTCGTTTTGTTTACTATTAAAGTTAAAGACTTACTATGTACGTGTTTTTCTTTCTCCCTCTCATAAATCCATACAATGGTTGCTTGATAGAGGTTGCCTTGTGCAATAAGAACACCACTTATTCTTTATTATTTCATTGTCTCTATCATAGAGATACATAGAGACTCTATGTACTGTTATATTTATTGTGGACTATAAAGAATAACTATAAATAAATAAATATGTAGCAAATAAGAGTATGGTAATTCGTACAGTATCTTTAGGCCCAATCCACACATCACGTTTGTTCTAGATCTCCTGTCGGTCGATAGGTATGTCAATAATGTCATATCTACATATTATTGAAATAAAACATGTAAATTTAATAATTATGTAATTAATAATAAATGAATTAAAAATTATTGGAAGAAATGTAAAAATCCACGATAAAATCCTTAATAATAGTTTTATTTCAATGTGTCTGTCTGTATCAGCCCATATACGTCCCACTGCAGGGCACGGGCCTACTCTACAATCGACAGTACGATTGAGAGTGGTTAGGCCATATTGTCTACCACGCTGGCCTAGTGCGGGTTGGCGGACTTACATACCATAGAATTTTTTATAAATCGCTATGATATGCAGTTTTCCTCACGATGTTTTCCTTCACCGTTGTAGTGCTTGGTGATTGACTATCAATACACACATGACTCCGAAAAGTCAGAGGTGTGCCCTGGGATTCGAACCCGCGACCACCGTGAACATGGCAGTCGCGTCTAGTCCGTTTACCAACAGACCACCACGCACTTTTCATTCGCGTAAATCTAAGAAACCATTATGTCTACAATCTACATAATGCAATCTGATAATCACTCTCTGGAAGGTCGTTGACTCCGACATATATTTTCTATCCCTTATCTCAGAGTATTTCCGATGTGAAAATGGAAATCACTTTTCCAATCCGTTCATTTGCACGATAACTAACAGTACGTACATTTATATAATAAAACTTACATATTTCAGGAACTGCATTGCACACGTAGCAAAAAAGCTAAAGAATGCACACTGGCGGTTGCCCGAATGAACGACAACGTTTCATTCCCGAACATCGTCAGTGAAAGCTTCGACATTTCTCTGCAAAACTGCGAGAAGACTCCGGTAATGTATTAGACAATACTAAAATGTTAACAAAATACTACATACTACGTACATAGCACGGGGAACAGGCGCTCAATAGGCCTAAAAAGGTTTGGAATGGCGACCACGTATCCGTAAGCGCGACATTACTAGTAATGGGAATTAAGTATTGCTATTTCAAATGAATATCACCACCTTGTTATTTTTGAAGCCTTAGCATGTTCTATAATTCTGCTATTGCTAATTGCCCCCCACAGAATCTGTACACAATAAAACTGATTCTGTATTATAATCATTGTTCAAATCTAAAATTGACAAACAAAATTCACTGTACCATTACTTCTTTAATAGGATTCATAAAAAAATACTCTTTCATAGATCATACTACATCGTAATATTAGCCCATCGGCTTTGTGAATCACAATCGCAAATCGCAAATTTTAGCTTATTTATAAATAAGTTGTGAAATGTTATTATCGACTTCACTTGCTATTTGTGATTGCTATTGCTATTATTCCAACACTAGACATTACAGTAACCAGACGTTAATTTTTAAGCTATTGCATAGCTTCTATCGCGGGCCTTGAGCGTAGAGACCAAATCCAGAAATTCCGTAACGAAAAAACCTAAGTCCGACCGAAATTTAAATTTAATATTTTTATTTTGATTCAAATATGTGCCAGTACTTTTAAATACGGATTGCAAAGCTATCGTGTGATTAATTGTAATCTAACCTCTATCGATATTTAGTTTTGCCATCTATCGATGAATAGCAGAACTTTTAATGACTTTTGAAATATCACGCCTGTCTCTTTAGTTTAGCAACTCGCTTCTAGGTGGCATTGGTTGTATCGGCGTTACTGCGCATGCGTAATCCCCCTCTTCGCCCCGCAATCTGGTGACTCATGCCTGCTTAGAGTTTCGGCGTTAGGGCACCTCCTCTTTGTATTTACTTCATGGTACGACTCTACGAAGCTCGCACGTACAACAGTGAATATCTGTACAATTAATATCAAAGAAAAGCAAAGGAAAAAAATACTGCATAAATAAAAAAAACTATGCAATAGCTTTACCGCCGCAGTCTCAGAGTGCCACACGTCTTTTTTTTTACTCCTAAAGAGGCAAACAAGCATACGGCCCGCCTGATGACAAGCAGTTACCTATGCCTTTGGACGTCTGCAACACCAGAGGTGTCGCTGGCGCATTGCCGATCTTGTCGAGATCTTATACGAGACCTATGTTCCGCAATGGACTTCTTTTTGCTCCAAATGTCAAAACATTGTCGTAAATACAAACTGTGAGATGTTTTCAATACGAATTTCATGACAATTGAACTTAACTATGAAACATATTATGTACCGAAGTGTCGTTATGAAAACGTATTTCGAAAGGGGCTACGCCAAAGCCGATATGGCAACTTCGGTTCTTGGGAAAATACTTGTATTTTACTCTGACTGTTTTATAGGCTGTCCACAACGCATTGAGGGCGCTGTGTACACCGCGTGTAAAGTACAATCCAGTAGATCCACTGGATAGAAGCTGGTGGAAAAAATTATGCCGGCCTACTTGAAACCAGATATACCCAGGCTAAACCCATAAACATATTCGTAAATATAAAGATGATTTACTTTAAAAAAATCTAGCAGTCAATCTTCAACTACCCGATCTGGACATTAAGTCCAGTCCATCATGGTTTTCCCCTAACCCTACACCCCTGACAGCTCTATTAACTATGTACAATAGGTTAAGAATCCTATTAAATAATCCTTATATTGTTTTTGTTTTCAGATAAACAACAGCTCTGCAAATTTCATCTGCTCCTCTTACCCATTATTAATTACAACCACTGTCACTGCAATGAAACTGTACAACTCGATGTAACTTTGTGCTGAAGATAGTTTTGTACTTTGTGACGTACATGTTTGTTATTTTATTACGGAACTTTATAACAACGGTACTTACCTAACCTGTAGCCACGCCAAAGAAATATTTATTTTATAATTGATATGTTACAATTTGTCGCAGGAAACTGGCGTCTATTAGGCATGACCCGAAAAAGAGTAAGCAGGGGTTTCATAACCCTTAAATCGAACATGACAAAATCGACAATCACTTGAATTTTCAAGGATTAAATCGAGCCTTCAAGATACAAGTGTTTTTCTAAAAACTACCGAAATACGATATATTGCGGTAAAACTAAGATAATCATTAAACTTGTTAATTATACAGGGTATATCAAGACTGCTACCGAAAACGAAGCCGGGTGGTAGTCTAAGCGACTTCAGACACAATGCAACAGAAAAGGTTGCAAAAAAAGTGACAATTTTTTTTTGTTATTTTTTTCCTATGGCCATATTTGGGTGGTAAATACATTTTTTCCTAAAATAATAGTGTATACCCTTTTATTTATAAATACTCTAAGGTATAAAAGAGTTTAAATTATTATTTTAGCAAAAACTATGGATTTACCACCCAAAAAAGACGATATTTAAAAAATCATAAAAAATAATTGTCGCATTTCTATGCGAACTTTTTAATTGCATTGTGTTTGTAGCCACTAAAACTACCACCCGGCTTCGTTTTCGGTAGCAGTCTTGAGATACCCGGTATTTAGCTTAAAGCTTTCAACAATTGAAGAAAAGCTGGTTTCACTTAGTAGTTCTCTAAGCTTAAGCAACGGCGAACTTTTTAAACAAGGATTCAGATTGTAATAAATAGGTTAGGGACAGCATTAAATAAACATTTACCCATAATATTATGTAAATAGAAATAAAACAAATGCAATAGTGATTAACGAGTTGAAAACAAATACTTTACTGTTATTTAATTACGTATATAGAATTTTGTCCCAATCACTGTATAATACTAAGGAATTATTAATAAATAATAATTATATGAAGACTGCCTTTATTTCATATTCAATTAATTTGATGAATAATTTTGAATTTCAACCAATTTATTAGACAGATTCCTATACATACCTATCCTCTGACTTTTATATATAGTAATGTACTCTGTGCCTCTGACCACTGACACCGCTCATTCACTTGAGCGGTACCAAGAGCGGTACCAACGAGTATGACAGAATGGCAGGTAGTACTTTTTCCATAATGGAAATACAACCCTATGGTATGGATTTCCTATAATGAAATGTTCTTTTTGGGTTTGGCCAAAGAATAGACCACTAGATATGGCCAAGGGCACAAATCAATCACGACACAGGATACGGCGGTATTATTCTAAATCTTCCACACTTTCAGCTGTATTAACGCCATCTGTTAATAGTACAGTAAACTTCATTGCAATAATAAATAAAATTAGTAGAACTTCCAATAAAAAATAAGTTTAATTATGACTTTATACGAATTCAATAAAGTTATATCTAAAGTTATTATATATCTTTATGTTTAATCATTTGGCTGTGTATATAAACCGCCTTTGCTTTTCCATTTTTAAAAGAATTTATAATGACATTTGACAACTGTGAACTGACATTGCATGTGAATTTTAGATTTTAGTTTCTCCAGATTCCAAATCGAAGTTCTTTTTCTGCCACAACGCGAGCCAGTTGTGTGTAACTAACGTAGTATATTTACGTTTTAACTAAGTAAATCAAATCCCGGGCATTGTCATTTTGTGTTTTGCAATTTTAATTGGACTTGAATAATCCGTATCAACGAAAATGGTTGTGAAGTGCCTGTTTTTGTTTGCCGTTGTAATCGGTAAGATATTTATTAAAGCTCTTTTCGGAGTGTGAAATAATTTGTTATTTACCGATACCTTATTGTAAATTAAGCATCTATTAAGATATTATGTAAAATATACAAAACTGAATTTGAGTGCATCCATACAAATTCATAAAAAGAGCACTACATAAGCAATGAAGCATTATAATTTTAAATTAAGTTGTTTTGTGATAATTACTACTTTATTGTCATGTTCAAAGGTCGAAAAATTTAAAGGCCGCATAGTTAATATACCTGATCAATAAATATTTGCGTATTTATTGCCATATTTCGTATTAGTTTAATTATTTTAGCAATTAAGATATAGTTTTTGGAGTTAATATAATATCCAGTTTGTACAGTCTTTATATTGTTTGCTAGTTGTGACAGCATTCACTATAATTTAAAACATTTAATAATCAATTGTAATTTGTAATGGTACTAATATATATGTATAGATAAAAAAAATGAGGCCAATGGGGACAATATAGCCCATATTACATAAATAAGTAAATTAAATAAATTAATTAATTAAAGCAAGAAATTAAAATAAGAAATACTAAGTATAGGAAATATATTGTATATAGAGATTAAGTTCTATGTTTATTGACTTGTCATAAGAGCTTTTAAATTGCCTACATGACCATTAAATACATTTCATTTCTTATAATTTCATTAAAAAAAACTGTTTTAATACAATAATTGCATGTAATATAATGACATAGAATGTGTATTATTATAAGTATATTCTATATATAATTACAACACCAACTATTTGTGTTTTTTTTTTATATATACCTTCAATATTTATATTTTTTATAGGTTTTGCTTATGCACAATCGGATGCACCATTCCTTCCGGGAAATTTAACTTTACCCCCTGAATTGGAGGGTCAAATAAATGAAGAAGCTTTGGGAGAAATGGGAAATAAAACCAAAGAGGTTTTTAAGAAGAAATGTGAACAAAATGGTGGCCCAGATGCATTCATTCACGCTGAGGTATGTGTTCTTTTTTATTCTAATTTGCACAGGTTACATGTACACATGGTTATATTACAGCTTGCAGTTGATGTAAAAAACACCATTATGTTTAGAAGATTCAGTTACAAATAATATCAAATCTGTCACAGGGAATTTTCAGTGTCTGTGATCATAATATTTTTATAAAATATAAATCTATTCCCTTAAATTAAAATACATGTACTAAGAGACACATCAAAACAAAAATAATAATTCAATTATTTCATAAATAAATCTGCAACTGCCAAAGCAAATATTTAAATCCCTAAAATGCTGTGTGGGCATTGTTTTGTATTCCAATTCTTTAATAATTAGTCACCAGTTTCCTTAAACTCAAATCAATTGAAAAAACATAAAATGATCACAATATTCATGAAAACATGAAAATGGCTATATATTTCTTATACTTTTTAATTTATATTGTGATGTATGTAAACGGTTGGTTACCCATAAATATAAATATATAAAAAGTCTAAGTGGTACTTGAACCCCATAGAATTTGGGGCCCACCAAACTTTAATTTACAGAGTTGAAATGTTGTCACCAATTATAACAGTTTGAGTGGTTTCAAAATCCCTATTTGGAAGATCGCTATAACCATATAACTTAAATCATACAAGTAATTATTTAAAGTCATGTGTGACGGCTTTAAATAAACCCTCCATAATTCATGGATTCTTAGATTTATGTGAATGTTACACATTGAAATAAAACTATTATTTACTGTGGATTTGGTTTAGTTCCGTTAAGTTTGGTTTAAATGTAAAAATTAAACCAAATCCGTGAAAAACAACAGAATACATACAAAAACTCACGCCTATATCCCAGAAGGGGTAGGCAGAGGTGCCAGGACACCCACATCTCGCCCTGTATGTTCCGTCCCACAATGTGATAGGTGGCGAGCCTAACGCCATATTGGGCACAAATTCCTGACTCTGGGCTGATAATGAATAGAAAAATCCAATATCACTTTGCCCAACCCGGGATTCGAACCCAAGACCTCAGCTTTGTAACCGTACCTTAGTACAACTACGCCACTGAGGTTTATCACAGATTTGGTTTCATTTAGTTAAGTTTGGTTTAAATGTAAAAATTAAACCAAATTTGTGATAAAATCCGTAAATAATAGTTTCCTTCCTTAATTAACTTAAAATTTGTTTTTTTTTTTGCCAAAGTAACATTTGTGTAAATATAATAATACATTGTGGCTATTTATTATATGTATTCTGTTGTTTTTAATCTTTACTCTTTTAGTCATAAAATATGCAATCAAGGCATTCACGGGGGCTCTTACATGTCAGAATACAATAACAATTTTTTTGGTGCATAATTTAATATTGAATTTCACAAACAGGTATAGAAATAGGTCTATTGTAACTTATATAGAACATTAAGAATTTACAAAGACAATTGAAATTAAATTATTAATTGTTAACTTCTACAGGGTCTGTTTATACATAAATTGGAATAATATTTTTTGCACTTAGCCATAGGCAACATAGAACAAGAATAAGATTTACATAGGCTAACCATATTGGTACAGGTTCCCTAGAACAAGTTTCATAATTGATTACTAACAAGTTAATTTTTCGTGAGTAGCTTCCTTTCGACTAGACGCCCAACTTTTTCCTTACAGTAACGTTGGTAAATGGTAGCTTAGCAGGGTAGCAAGGATTGTCGATTTGACGAATTTTTTAAATTTATAAGTAACCGAATTTTTCTTTCTTAATTATCGAGATAATTATCTAAATAACGTGAAAAAATATTTGTCCTACAAAATATAAGGTTTTATCACAACAGTCCCCCCTCCCCAACATGTATCATAAACAAGGTCATGGAAAATAATTACTAACCAGCTGATTTTTTTTATTGGTTAACTAACATTTGTATAGTTTACTACCCACAACTGTCCTACAAATTGTGTGGTATGTCATCTTGGTCCTACGCTCAAAAGTTGTCAATACCGCAAGACTTTTTTTTTATTAGTAACTGTAGGACAAATATATCACGTGATAGGTAATATATTTTTCATCCAAATAAAACAATGTCCTACAAAAATAAAGGTATGTTATTATAGTCCTACAAAATTTGTAATTTTTGAGTATACAAAATAAAATGAAATATACATTTATACTTACAGTAGTATTCGTATACAACGACTTCGCTTATAATGACTAATCGGTTTTAACGACGATAATGTTTACTCAAGTTAGGTTTCATAGTATGGTACTGAGAAAATATCACCGTTTAGTGCGACCCCGGTTTAAGCGACCAACTGCTTATAGCTATACTGCTGCTAATAACGTTTGCAATAATTATAATAATACGTCCAGTTAAAACCACAGAATACTAACAGAAGGCAACCTTGTGTATGTACTTCACTTTTGTTGCCATACTACGCTCGGCGTTCGCGCAAAAGTTGAAACTCGCTCTCGCAGTGGTCTCGACTGGTTTGGAATATCGTGTCGGTGAACTCTGTCTATGTGGGCGTTGATTAAGCGCGCTTTGTATGAAGCTTGACTTCTGTTAGTTTAGTATTCTATGGTTAAAACGACGCGCAATGTTTTGTTTGCACAACCTATGCACCAATACCTCGGTGCCCCAAATTTACCCCGCCCCGCGCGCTTCACCTCTCCTTATTAGTGCGTGAATCCATGCTTAGTATTTGTCACTTAAGACAAGTTCTAAAAGCTCGACAAAATAGTTATTTCGGTAAAATACCGATTTCCAGCTCCGGTGCGAAACGCATCTAAATATATACCGGGTATATCAAGGGTGCTACTGAATACGAAGCCGGGTGGTAGTTTAAGTGACTACAAAAACAATGTAACTGTGTATTGGCCGTCTGTATTTTTAGTCGTCTGTAGTCCACAGTAAACCATGCTGTGCGGATGCGTTTGTGAGCAGTGTGCCTTAGCTCCAATAGCAAAATATACAAAATGTTTTTTTTTAATTTCATGAATTTCAACTTTGTAACTGGAGGACTGGAATAACGTACCACGCAATTTGTAGGACAATGTGGGTGGTAAACTATGCAAATGTTAGCTAAACAATAAAAAAAAATCAGCTGGTTAGTAATTATTTTTCATGACCTTATTTATGATACATGTTGGAGAGGGGGGACTGTTGTGATAAAACCTTATATTTTGTAGGACAAATATTTTTTTACGTTAATTAGATTATTACCTCGATAATTAACAAAAAAAATAATCAGTTAGTAATAATTTTTTTTCATTCGTCAAGTCAACATATTTCATCCCTATTATCTTAGTTATAAACCACAATCGAGAATTTTCGTACAAGAATTACTTGGGCGACTCATTGAGATGAAGCTATTCTCGAAAATTCAGCTTGATAGTAATTATTTTTACATTATGTATTAGTACTGAAATGAAATGAAATGAAATGAAATGAAATGAAATGAAATGAAATGAAATGAAATGTATTTATTGATCACGTAGGCAATTAAGGAGCTCTTATGACAAGTCAATACACATAGAACTTAATCTCTATTTACAATATATTTCCTATGCTTATTATTACTTATTTTAATTTCTTGCTTTTATCAATTTATTTATTAATTTTATTTATTTTTAAATTAATTTTATTTTTATTTATAATTTATGATTAGTTTTTTTAATTTATTTAGTTTTTATTCATATTTTATTTAAAGTATTAGTTTTTACTTTATAGTAATTTATTTGTCAAAGAAATACATTATTTACGTTAGTCAAATTAAATTATATTATTTGTGGACCATAAATATTACAACGGTGCGTAGCGGTTTATAGTTACCACCGGATCCAACGCGGCCCTTCCTGAGAAGACCCGGCGAAACAAACTCAGTGGGCTTACACTACCACTGGAACTACGCGACGCGACCCAGTCCTGAGTATATCCAGCGACTAAGACTCAGTGGGCTTGTTTTGGGTCCAACTTAAGACAACGACCATAAGTATTTCCGATACGTCCCGTATGTTTAGGCTTACTGCCGGATCCAACGCGGCCCTGACTGAGAAGACCCGGCGAACAAACTCAGCGGGCTTTACTTTACCACTGGATACTACGCGGCGCGACCCATTTCTGAGTAGATCCAGCGAGTCAAACTCAGTGGGCTTGGTTTTGGTCAATTTACTAAAATAAGTATTTGTGACTTGTCTTACAAGGATTTGCCATATTAATTATTATTTTTATATGATTTTTTCGATCGGTCGTCATATAATTTAATTGATTTATTTGATTGTATATAGCTTAATTTTTGAGTTCACAATTTTAGATATTTTTACTACAACTTTTGAGCGTAGGACCAAGATGACATACCACACAATTTGTAGGACATTGTGGGTAGTAAACTATACAAATGTTAGTAAACCAATAAAAAAAAAATCAGCTGGTTAGTAATTATTTTCCATGACCTTGTTTATGATACATGTTGGGGAGGGGGGACTGTTGGGATAAAACCTTATATTTTGTAGGACAAATATTTTTTCACGTTATTTAGATAATTATCTCGATAATTAACAAAGAAAAATTCGGTTACTAATAAATTTTAAAAATTCGTCAAATCGACTTGTTTTATCCTTGCTACCCTGCTAAGCTACCATTTACCAACGTTACTGTAAGGAAAAAGTTGGGCGTCTAGTCGAAAGGAAGCTACTCACGAAAAATTAACTTGTTAGTAATCAATTATGAAACTTGTTCTAGGGAACCTGGACAATATACAACTAATAATTTTTTAAACATATTTTATTTGTGTAGAAAAACATTTTTGTTTTGGGAAAAAAATTGTGGTTCTCCTTTGCCACTTTCAATGTTTTTGTTCTATGGTAGCAAAATTACAGTTTCGATGGCTTACATACCAACAGATGATATATTTGAATATCTAAATATCAGAAGCATCTATAATAGTTCAACTCTCATGTACATCTACACAAGCAAATATTATTTGAAGAAATGTTTAATCATCATCAAAGTGTTATCAAATAATCAATATCACCAACATTTACAAGGACATGTTTTCTTTTTAATGAATGAGTATTTCTCAGAATATTAATTAATTTGCAAATACATTAACTGACTAATGTTAATGTAATAGACAAGATGTGTTGTTTATCAATGGCAATGATCCACTAGTTTATCTTGGCACTGTAAATAACATTTCTAACTCTAATCATAATATTGATTAGTTTTGTGTCATATCTAGGTATATCATATACCATGGACACTATTTTTTTATGTATTCAAAGTAATATGCAAATTAACATTACATAGACCAAAACACCTACAATCTAAGTAATAGATATTGAAAACATAATAAAATCTCATTAAACATTATTCTAAAAGGTATATAAGTAACAAAAAACATTCACATATATTATTTGTAAAAAGGAATAGGAAACCTAGTTACATTAACAAATCATTAATAAAAGAAACAAACTTATTAAAACAATAATTAAAAACCTAATATCTTTAGATATAAAAAATATCTGCTTTTATATGATTGACAGGGGTTGTAATTATCTATTTTATCACAGTATGTGTTGGCCTTTCATGCTTTAGTGAGTTTGGCACATAAATCTTTAGAATTTGAGTACTAAGTACTCATAATCAATAACTATCAGAGAATTACATATTCACTATTGGGTTTTTGTTGTTTTGGTTTTATTTATTTATTTATAAAAATCATTTACATTATAAACATACAGCGTGTGCCAAAACGTTTACATGAAATTAAATTAAACAATTTTACGCTAATAATCATCTACACAAAAAAGCTAAAATATAAAAATAGAAAACAATTGATTTGATCGCAGGATCATCAGCACCATATCTTGAATTTCTTATTAAATTGACTGCAGAGTCAATTTAATAAGAAATTCAAGATATGGTGCCTAGACTGACTATTACTAAAATCTTTAAATCGTAACCTAACAAAGATTATCACTATCACTACATAGTATAAAACAAAGTCGCATTCTCTGTCCCTATGTCCCTTTGTATGCTTAAATCTTTAAAACTACGCAACGGTTTTGATGCATTTTTTAAATAGATAGAGTGATTCAAGACGAAGGTTTATGTGTATAATACGTGCATATTATTGTAGAGAAATCTATATGCACCCGGGCGAAGGCTAGTTGAAAATACAATGAAAGAAGTTCAGTAATGTGTCATTCTAATATGTAAAATCTTCAATAATGTAAGTACATTTGAATGTTTGTCAAAGTAATATGTAAAATTATTTATTTTGGGAATTTAAATATGTATATGAATTAAAAACGTATGTGAATAGGACAATGTTACAACCGGTTATATAGTCAAATGACCTTCGCATTTGTCGATGTTGGGGTACGAAGTTCACATCGCGGAGGCAAAATGATTAACGGAATCAACAACTACTTAGTGCGCTTATCCGTCTTGATTACAGCCCTTGGGATAAATTGGAAATATTACTCTCTTACTACGATGTTCTGAATACGTCTGGAAAACACCGGTGTTTTGTTTCTGATCAATCTTTCTAAACTATTGGACATGAATGCTTAATTATTATTATTTTAATCACTCAAGAAATATGTTACTCCGGAGTCCTGAGTATCTATCATAGAGTGATCGTATACGCCAATGTTTAATATCGCCTTACATATTTTACATACTCTTTGGCGTATTTTATGTGTAAAAAAAAGAGTGTGTGTACTCATGTACACGCATTAGAAGTTATACTTCTTTGGCGTATAGAAAAAAAAATTAAAATGCTGTAGTGATTAACGACAAATATAAAAATTAATCAAAAAGATTTTATTTATATAAAAAAAGGTTTTATCAACGTAAAAATATGACAACACAGTAAAAATATACAACCATTAATATTATTAAGGCAATGAATCAAATATATTTATAAATATTTAAAATAAACTATGTTTCTCCATATCCAAATAGTGTGCCTTATAAATTTTTGACAATAAACACTAGCGATTTTGATTATCCATGCAATATTCCATCCCTTATTTCACCCCCACTATGCTGTTTTCCAAAAATATTACGCCATTACTTTTTGTTAGTAATAAAGAGATGAAATATAAATTTTCATAAAAAACACTCACGCTCACATACACAATTAATGTAGTAACAATTATATTTAACTGGTTTCTCAAGACACGGGCAACGCCTAATTTGAGAATCCCTGCAATATTCTCCATAATTATATAAAATTGTTATTCAGTTCAGTTCAGTTTTTATTTTTATGTGTTATTTTATTAAAGATTTTTCATTTTCAAGTGACATTCTAGCTTGAAAAGAAGTAAATCTTCTTACGTGTGAATATTATTTATTTAATTGTCTCTATTTATGTAGCTTGATATATTCTTCTTAGTTCACATAAAATAAATTTCTGAACGCATGCATTAATATTAACCAATTTAAATGTCAACCGCTTTTCACTACTGTCATTAATTTACATCTTTAAAATCTAAAATACGCCATTAATCGAATATTGTGGATATATGTTGTCGATTCGAAACCATTATTTAAATACGTTATTTAATTTGAGGGAAGAGTTTACCGTATCGACGGTATGAACATTAAATGTTTGACAGTAACAAACTCATGAACATTTTGTAGGGCAATATGTTTTTTCCTTTTTTGTATACTTTCGTCAATTTAATCGAGATAATAACTATCTCACCCTTTAAGTTGGAACAAATAACACATATCTACAAAATTTCATTATAATCAGTTGAGTGGTTTAGGAGCCCATCGCGTACAAACAACGTGACACGTTACGATGCGCGCGCACACCGATAGCGACAACATGGAGTTAGTTCTAATGCCACTTAGAACTAACTTCATGTTGTCGCTATCGGTGTGCGCGCGCATCGTAAAAATTCACTCTCATCATTTTTCTCCATCGCGCCAAAAGAAGTATAACTTCAAAAACAAGCTTAAAATAAATCTCAGATTGGACAATTATGACGGTAAAGAAACACGCGTATTTCTACCCCTAACGACCTTTTCTCCCGATGTTTTGGTCTCCGTAATGTAAGTGTTATACATTTAGCTATAACAAAGTGTTTCACGAGAATTAGTTCAAGTACTCTCATCTCAAGCTCGCACAATATTAAAAACGCTTTGTTTAAATTAAGTTTAAAAACACTCGAGTACCCTTTACTTAAAGATAAAGAACCTATAACACACTGAAGTATATTACTTATTGAAAGAGTTGGAGTTACACGACCTTCGAGAACATTCCTTTTGTTCTTATTTGGTATGTTTTTTCATAGAGCAGGTACCAGTCAAGTGCTTGTTTCAGAATGGGCGCTATTTTTACCTTATTGTCAAAGCGGCCTTTTGGCCATATTCTCGTTTAGCTAACGAGCCCGGGAGCAGTTGACCCGCTATAACAATAACTTGTACCTTCGCCGCACGGAAGTCATGAGATAGATCATGTTGGTAGTTATTTGCTTAGGTATACTCACTGAGATAGCTCTACAGAGGCTTTCTTTCCAAAATGATCGTCGTTTTTAGGTATGAAAATATTGATCGATGATCTATGAATTAGAGTATTCAAGAACAATATTTCTGTGTCTGTTTATCTGATCGTTGATGCGTAGACAACGCCCTTTTAATTTGCGCACAATTAGAAATTAAATTGGGCCCGCACTCTTACTCGTAGATGCATTTATTAACGTTTGCTATTTGATGTATATCGTACGTAAATCTATTTTTCATAATGCTTTTTTCAATGAAACAATTATTTTTACATATCATAGATAGATACTTCCTTTTCCTGTGTTAATTCGTAGCATGTGTAATTGAAATAATATATTGTTTATTAATAAAATATTGTAGAATAACAGTATCATACACACAAATTACGCACCAAATTGTGAAGTTCTATCCAATAATAGTTTTTCTATAAATGCATTGGTTTTCAAGTATGGCCAATAAACCAATACTTAACCCTTACTTAAACAAATTACAGTCAGAAACGAATTGAGGTGTTGACAAATGCCTCATGTGTGAATTATGAAAGCCAGACTATTCAGTCAATACAAAGGAACTCATAAAGCATTTTTGTAGCTGTAAACGCGATAACAAACTCAAGTAGTCATAACAAAACTGTAACAGCGGAAGGGAGTTGTAGCACTACTAAAGGTCTCTTAATGGCTTCTCGTGAATTTTAATCTGTGTCGGCGGAACGGAAGCGATTGTCCTCGCAAAAGTTTGTGCAGTCTACACCCTTCCGCGTTCAATAACTTATTGTTCGAAGGCTAACAAAGGAAACCCGTGATTTGCACTTTGATCGGCGGGCATACGTACGCGAACAGTTGACTCAGACGAACTAAATAGGCCAACGTCACATTTCTGTATTTATCTGCGGTCATTGACTTATATTCTACCGATAGACGAGGCGCGTAATAGAAACTATTTGTCCCGTATTTGTCAAAAGCTCAGTAGCGACATCTAGTACGTTTACTTGAATATTACAAATTATGATCAAAGATTATTAGACAGACAAGACAGTTCATGTCAATAATAGCTTTGCCTAAGATACTGCCTAAGTATAAATACCGTCATAGCAATAATATATTTGTAATGTTTTTTTTTATTTACGTGAATAATTCATGGAAATGATGTAAATGAAATTAAATACTCTTACAAGTGTACAAGTCTGTCAAGCAGTCAATCAGTGTACAATCAGTCTGACATTTATTATAATAACATTTTTTAATTTTTAACAAGCTGATAAACTTTTTTCGAGACTAATAGACAAAAGGAATGGTACACCAGAAGTTTACAAAAATGACTACCGCATTTGGAATATCTGAAATCTTCGTATCGAAAATGAATTGAACAAATACAGGTATGTTCTCATGGTAGCCACTTATATCCATTCCAATAATTCTAGACAAATATTATAGAGATCTCCTTTTTTCGTAACCGACGCGGAAGAATATAAAACAATTTTAAATCATATAAGTAAGTCAATCATATAAGTGTAAGTATTCAATAAAAATGGGTTCGAATAGTCCATTAAGTAATTCATATTAAGAAATGGGGTCTAAATACTATCCACTGTTTCAAAACATACATACAACACACATATTTTGAGTTATTAATTAACAACATATGATTTTTTTTTTTTTTTATTGCATTGAATGGCTAGACGAGCAAGCCGTTCGCCTGATGGTAAGCGATACGACCGCTCATGAACAGTAGCAATATTCCACTGCGCTCGCCATCCTGAGACATAAGATGTTAAGTCTCAATATGTCCAGTAGTTGCTCTGGCTACAATGTCCTTCAATCCGAAACACAACAGTGCATTTAAGCAGTGTTGTTTCACGGAAGAAATAGACATTGCGGTGGTACCTACCCAGATGGCCTCTCACATATGAGAGACCTACCACCAGTATATGATTAAAATAAAATACTGAAATCAGTTTGCAACTACATTCTTCCAATATATTTGTAATGTATTCGAATAGTTTATGCCTATTTGGTCCTCTGATATGAATGTCCCTTGAATAATCTATATCTTATATAGTTCGTCTCTCTCACTCGACGGGCAATTTTTATGCGCGGAAATGAGATATACGATTAAGGAGCTCACCTTGTATTTTAACGAGCTCTAAAATATATTTAATCCATTAATAAATAAAAGATCTGTATTATCGGCATTATTCTTCAATATTATATCACCTACGTTGTATTCTTTAATTATATTGAACTTCAGAAAATTTCGCCGTCGGTTTGACGGGGAAAAGTCAAAATAAATTACTTATAAATATAAACAAAGAGGCGTACTATTGCGCGACCGTCACGCGGCAGACCAACGGCAGACTGATTCGTTTGCGGTGCATGCACCGCACTTGGGTGGGACACGTTTGTTACAAAGAACGTCTTATCTAGTGTAACATTGATATCGATGTCTGCGGTGCTTCCGATTTATAAGCATATACTGGTAATGTTTTGGCTTTGTGGTTACTGTACTGTTCGATATTTTAGATACGCACAAAGAACTATACCGCTTTACAATAGATGTTGTGTTCTGTTCTGGCAAATTATTAATTTTTCTAAAGGAAAATTCACACGAAATAAAATATTTCTGAGCTAATAAGATTATTTGGTATAATTTGAACTATTCTGGAGGGATTTATTTTGAATTTGTAAACAAACATTATAGCTTATTTTCATCTGGAACAATTCGTCCAAGAAAGATTTTATACAATAGTTGTAAGAAGAATTACAAAATTTTATTTCCCCTTAAGAAATCAGTATATACATATTACATGTATATGTGTAGCCAAACGGGGTAAAGTTTTGAGTAACAAGTTTCTAACTGGGTTGTTTCGAGTTATTGTAACTTTAGCGTTTGTAATATTCTGCAGAAAATGTCACAGTAACCATTTTACATAATTACACTGTGAGGATTTCGCGCGTCGATATGAGGGACATAAATTCAATGAATTTCTCTAAAAAAGATTTTGTAGCGGTCAAAATTTATTTTTCCCACCAAAATCGTTCGATCGGGCCGGGCCCCCGTCCTCGAGCCATATCGGACCACACACGCATCGGCCAATCAGGGGCCTCGTTCGCGAGCCGTGCGATTGTCGGCCCTTATATGGTCAGCCGGTCGAGGACCGCAACGCGCGAACCCCAACCGGCGGCGCTCGGCGCCTGCACGCCAGTCTGCTTTCCGCCTCGCGCCAATTCACATGTTTGATAATTCTGTTAGTTCTACTATTATTGTGTTAAGTTCAGTAAATAAATATTTTAAGTTTTTTACATCAAATAGTAGTTTTCCTTGTAATAACTCTATTACACTGGCGCTCAACTTGTGGCAAAGCTATAAACTAAGTATAGACTTGTGAACACACGAAAAAGTGCAAAATAGTAGAAACTGTTAATTGTGTGTGACTGTGAACTGTGGTGATACGCTTGTGCAATAAACATGCCGCGTACACGTCGCGATAGACATTCTCTTGATCCCGAAGACGTCGACAGGAGGAGCTCATCTTTTGAGGAACGGCTGGAGCCAATTCTGACAGCATTCGCCAGGGCTCAAGCTCAGTCAAATCGCGAGCTCGTCGAGACCCTTTTGGCCTCATCTGCCATTAATCGTGGTTCAGCCAGCCCTGTTTCATTACCCTCGGAGACGGGAAACTTCGCGAATTGCACCGCACGTTTCAAAGGCCATGGCTCGGAGCGCGACTCACATCTCGAGGCATTCATCGACGCAATTTGCGTCTATAAAGAATGTGTTCATATATCCGATGAACACGCTTTGCGTGGTTTACCCATGCTATTGGAAGACGAAGCCGCCATCTGGTTCAGAGGGGTCAAGGCGTCGATAACAACATGGGACGAAGCCCTGAAGCGCCTTCGCTCCATGTTCGGAGTTCCAAGACCAGCTCACAAAATATTTCGGGATATGTTTGCGTCCGATCAGGGTGCTGAGCGGGCCGAAGTTTTTGTGACACGCATCCGGTCATATATATCAAAGCTGCCATACACCTTGGAAGAGAGGATGCAAGTAGACATTATTTATGGCCTCCTCAATCAGACTATTAGAGAACGCGTGGCCCGGTCATCGATAATAAACTTGGACGAACTCATCGATAAAGCACGACACGTTGAAGACACACTGGACGAGTGTACGAGTAACGACGCTTCATGTGTATCGCGTTTGCGAGCCGCGGACGCACCGAGCGCGCGTTCCGAGCGCGCCACGCGAGACCCCCCAGCGGCCGCGCGAGGCGCGCGCGCCAGCGCAGCCCCCGACGCGTCGAGCGCCGCGCCGAGCGCGCAACGCCAATCGAACACTGCGCCTCGGTCGAACAAGGTGGTAATTACGTCGAACAAAGGTAAAATCTTTTGTGTTTATTGTAAAAAATCAGACCATAATCGTGAAGTGTGTCCGAAACTTAAACAAAAAAGTGAAGTGTTAAATTCTTTATCGTGTTATGGATGTGGTCAAATGGGTGTTATACGCCCCAATTGTGAAAAATGTAATGTTTCGTCATGTAATTTAGTCGATATTGTTTCATGCGACTGTTTTCATGTTAAAAATAAAGACGTGTTGTCAAGTAATAATAATATACTTACTCATGCGTGTTTACGCACGCGAGACACTTTGTGCGGAGACGGATTGCGGACCGCGAAGCCTTTTTCGTCCGGTTCGAATACGGACATGGTTAATAGTGGTCGGCCTATTTTGTATTTGGATATATGCGGATATAAATGTACCGGTTTAGTAGATACTGCTGCTAAACGCTGTATTGCTGGTACCGCGCTTTATTCTTTACTACAAAAATTAAATTATCCGTTTCGAGATAGTGTTATGTCCGTTAAGCTCGCGGATGGGGTCATACAAAATCTTAATGTAAAACTCGCCGATATAAATGTAAGACTTGATCGAACTGATTTGGTTATATCGAATACTTTTATTATCTTTCCGCACGCGTTAAATAATGAAACGCTTTTGGGAATAGACTTTTTGCGTAAAGCTCGTATTATCTTGGACATTTTTCGGAATATCTGGTTCACAGCTGATCAGCCTCATGTTATTCACGAGTTGCATAGCGAATCGTCTCGTAGCGTGATTAATTGTGCCTCCGCGGATTTTATTAGGGACGATGAAGGCACGATGCTGACGCCTTCTGATCGTGGTAACCTTGCTGCACTGCTCCAAGAGTACAAAAATGTTTTCATAGAAGGGGGAGGACCGACACCTTTTGCCGAGCATCGAATTAATACAGGCGACCACCCTCCCATAGCGGTTCCACCATATCGATTGACACCTGCAAAAAGAGCGATCATGGAAGCAGAGCTACAGAAAATGCTAGAGCAAGACATAATTGAAGAGTGCGAATCTGCTTGGGCTGCACCTGCGCTGCTCGTCCCGAAGAAAGACGGCTCGTTCCGTTTTTGCGTTGATTATCGCAAATTGAACGCTGTCACCAAAAAGGATTCGTATCCTTTACCAGTTATTGATGATCTCCTGCAGTACACCGGTAAGAGTTGTTTTATGAGCACCATCGACCTCCGTGCTGGGTACTGGCAGGTTCGTGTTCACGAAGCAGATCAAGACAAAACTGCTTTTGTAACACCGTTTGGTGTTCACCGTTTCAAGCGCATGCCATTTGGATTGTGCAATGCGCCGGCAACATTTCAACGCCTCGTCGACCGATTTCGCACCGGCGTTTCTCTCAAGGACGTTACCATTTTGGGCTATATTGATGACCTTATCATAATTTCGGATTGTTTAACGAAACATCTACGGGACCTTCGTGCTGTATTTGACCGTCTCAGAGTCTTCAGCCTCCGGGCCAACCGAGATAAGTGTATTTTTGCCCGAGAGAGTGTGAAATATCTTGGTCATATAATTACGCCTCAAGGAGTGTCCCCTGACCCTGATAAGATCAAGGCCATTATTGAAATGAAGAAACCTACCACAATAAAACATCTCAAGAGTTTTTTGCAGACCTGTTCCTGGTTCAGAAAATTCGTACCAGAATTTTCTAAGGTTGCACAACCTCTGACGATGCTCACAAAAAAATCTCAGTCATGGATATGGGGTGAAGAGCAGGTCCACGCTTTCCAGAACTTGAAGGAATTACTTACCTCGCCACCGATTCTCACCCAACCAGACTACAGTTTGCCGTTTATTATAAGAACGGATGCCAGTAATTACGCTCTGGGCGCTGCCCTACTCCAGGGGGAGACACCTCGGGAAGAACGACCCATCGAGTATGCCAGTCGCTTGTTGACGTCAGCTGAACGCAATTATTCAACTACTGAGCGGGAGGCTCTCGCCGTAGTATGGGCCTGTGAAAAGTTCCATGGGTACATTGATGGACATCCCGTTCGTGTTGCCAGCGACCATCAACCGCTGAAATGGTTACTTACCTTAAAGACACCATCCGGTAGATTGATCCGTTGGGCCATGAAGCTTCAGTCCTTGGACCTGCAAGTGGATTACACACCCGGGAAGGCTAATGTCATCGCCGACACGTTGAGCCGACCGCCTTGCGAAGAGAACACTCGCGATTCCTGCGGACTTTGCACCGTTATCGTTGAGTTGCCTCGCTGGGAAGCATCCATTGTTCGTAAGTCGCAGCTTGAAGACCCGGAGGTATCGAAAATTATTAAAGATTTGGAAGGAAACGATGAGGTTGCTGTTAAAACCTGGACTGACAGAAGCTACCATCTTAATAGAGGAGTGCTCTATCGATACACTGATGCCGATACTGAAGAACCTCAGCTAGTTATACCTGAAAGTCTTAGGAAACAAGTTATGAATGAATGTCACGACTCACCAACTTCTGGACATGGTGGGATAGAACGGACTCTTCATCGTATTGCTGAACGATTTTATTTTCCTGGGATGCGCCGCTATGTCACTGAGTATCTCAAGACCTGTATAGAGTGTCAACGCTATAAGCCTTCTAACCAGAAACCGGCTGGTCTTATCCAGACGCCTATTCCGTCACAGCGATTCGAGGTTATGGCCGTGGACCTTTTCGGACCTCTGCCGCAAGGACCACACGGTGAACGTTGGGTACTCATCGTGGAAGACACTGCTAGTAAATGGGTGGAGCTTTTCTCCCTCGTTGATGCTACTGCTGAAGCGTGCGCCAAGCTCCTCATCGAGGAAGTGTTCCTGCGATATGGTTTTCCTCGGCGCCTGATCTCTGACAATGGTGTACAGTTTGTGGCTGACGTAATGCAACATGCTATGTTCGTTCTTGGAGTACGCCAGAGCCTTATTCCACTGTACCATCCAGAAGCTAATCCCGTAGAGAGGAAGAACCGTGAGCTTAAGATTCAACTCGCTATTCTGGTGAAGAAGGAGCACCGAAATTGGGCTGAAGCCTTACCGTTCATCCGGTTTGCATTGAATACTTCTCTGACCAAATCAACTAACCAAACACCAGCTTATCTGACATTTGCGCGGGAGTTGCGTTCGCCGATCTCTGTCCAAAGTGATCTTCGTGAGATAGTAGAGGCTGAGAATTATGTTCCACAAATCACTCCCTATCTACTCAAATTGTCTAATGTCATCACGACAGCCAAAGAGAGTATCGAGAACGAGCAAGATAAGAAGAAAGTGGTGAAGGATCATACTCGAAAGGCTGCCAGAATATTTGTTCCAGGCGACTTGGTTCTGTTGCGTAGCCATGTACTAAGTAGTTCGCGGAGAGGGGTATCCGCTAAATTCGCACCACGACAAGATGGACCGTATGTAGTGGTGAGAAAAGCTAGTCCAACGACCTACGTCCTAGCCCATTGCGGAAGGCCGAACGACATATTAGGGAAATACCATACGTCTGATATTCGCTGCTATCATGCTCGCGAGGGCGATGATCGGCGTGAACCAGTGTGTCCAAAGCGACCACGGGGTCGTCCACGGAAAAATGTTTGACCCGTCGTGGGGTCACTTGACTGGGTCAAAAGGGGGAGTCTGTAGCGGTCAAAATTTATTTTTCCCACCAAAATCGTTCGATCGGGCCGGGCCCCCGTCCTCGAGCCATATCGGACCACACACGCATCGGCCAATCAGGGGCCTCGTTCGCGAGCCGTGCGATTGTCGGCCCTTATATGGTCAGCCGGTCGAGGACCGCAACGCGCGAACCCCAACCGGCGGCGCTCGGCGCCTGCACGCCAGTCTGCTTTCCGCCTCGCGCCAATTCACATGTTTGATAATTCTGTTAGTTCTACTATTATTGTGTTAAGTTCAGTAAATAAATATTTTAAGTTTTTTACATCAAATAGTAGTTTTCCTTGTAATAACTCTATTACAATTTAATGTTATATTTGAATGTAATATTAATCATATATAGGAAGCATCTATTATTTAAAGGTCGTTAAAATTAACATAATATATTTTATTCAATATTCTTTCACAAGATCTTTTAATCGTCAATTTCTTTTGCCACCGCTTCGGAACGTGTTGTACCTGAAGATGAGACGGCATTTTTTTTTATAGCCATATTAAATTACAATGGTGCAAGTTCACAATCATGTCGGTGTATTAAGAACAGAAGCGCTCCTAATCACTGTCTCATCCATAGTTCGCGGCCTAACACACAATTCTCTAGGTGTGATAAAGGGTGGGTGTAATGGCATTCAGGGCAAAGAATTTTTGTATTAATCAACTCATACCATTTTTTACGCGAATGACGGCTTGATTTTCAAACCTACGAAATGAAAGGGCTTTAGGCTTTAGGAACTCACGAGATTTATAATATTGTCAATACATTTTTATGAAACTTAACATTGTATTGTAGGTATTTAATTGACTTGTTCTTTTCACTTTATTTGGTAATGGTGGTAAAGTTCACATCGCAAGGTTGTTCAATTATGCTTCCGCCAGAACATCTGTCGTATGTTAATGAAGTACGTGATTCGCTTTATGTTAATACTTTATTCACTTCGCAAACTGAATAATATATGATTCTGTTTGTTTTTTTTTTTAACATTGAAACAGGTTACTTTGAATGATTTAATCGTATTGAATTTAAAATCACTGTTTAAAGAGAAAATCTTTAATAGGCCAGCGTCAATAAAGGTTGACGAAGACCCAAGTTCTCTGAATAGTTATAATAGTTTCTTCAATTGTATTTTGTAGGGGATTTCCCTTCAGTGTATTTGGGCTGCTTTTTTATGAAAAAAAGAAACATAACAAAGAACCAATATCAATAAAGACCCAAAGCAATTCGAAGCGTATTTATTGACAGAATGCAGATTTCACGAAGTTAAGTGATAAGGCGGCGCTCTTGTTAGTTCAGTAGAAAGCTATCGTTTGTTTACATTTCAACGCTAAGAAAACTGGCGCCGTATTAAATGTCTATCGCTTCCGACCGCCAGTGTTGGTTATTCTATTAAGTACTGATTTCTCAACCGTCAGATGAAATATCCAATAATTAAAAACACCTAACAGTCAAACACATCGTCTTGAGTTCACAGGAAGATACCAGTTTTGAGTTTTGGATATCGGATTTCTAGATACGGTGGGAAGACAATAAAACAATGGTGAATATTTAAAAGCCTTGAGTAAGGTCTATTTCACAAGTTATATGATATAATTCCTCAGAAATGTTATTGATACCAAATCTGTTACTATGCTGTTGCTGTGAAGTCACTGCAATTCTGCTACACTGCAAAACCACTACTGTAATAAATACTAGCGGTATAACGATATTACAAATAATACATAAGTTTCAGTCTGTTAAATGAAACTTATGTCCTTAAAATGATACATAATTTCAATAAATTAAAATTAATATTAAGTAATATCCAATTTTGTTCAGTAATAATTTTAAACATTAACATTGTGAGATATTACTCAAAGTACTTGTAAATAACAATTAATTTGTAGTCCTTAATTATTTCACTTTTCAAAGGTAACTGATGCTATAACATCGCATTTCTGAGCTGGCCTGTTGCCACCTCCGTGACAATCGCGATTGCTTTGTTGTCCAAGCTGAATTTATATTATGACGTCACTTTGTTGTTTGTTTGTGTTTGAGCATGTCGCTACACTATTTGTCTTCATCTGTACAAAACTACTTGTGATATTTACATTTTAAACATGTCATATACGCATATGAACCTGTATATAATTTTTTGTTAAATATGTGACAAATTTGACCTATCCGTACAGGCAAGCGAAATGTCGGACGCCCGCCTACAAGGTGGACGGACGATCTGACTAAGGTTGCAGGAAGTCGCTGGATGCAGGCCGCTTCCAACAGGTCATTGTGGAGATCCTTGGGGGAGGCCTATGTTCAGCAGTGGACTTCCTGTGGCTGATATGATGATGATGATGATGATGATGATGATGTGATTTTGGCTTTTCAATCAACTCATATCATATATGTAATTTTACCGTAAAACATGCATTGTATTCCACTATATTATGTAGTTGCATGTAACAGTGCATTGTCATAAACTGCTAACTTGAAAATAAGACTGCAAAGGATGTTATAGGATTATCAACAAAAAAAACCATTTATAATTCATAGCTACATAATACACAACAACTAGGAGTCATGAAGAATTTCTGAAGAAGAAATCGGTATATGATTCAGGCTGACACGAGCGTTAAATTAGTTTTAATGCATCGTTCTTTGTACGTTTCAAAAGTTGCATTCTTTGTTCCTCTAACTAAAGCTGTCTTCGTACAAAATCGTACCGATAATCTTGCACTTACACGCCATAAAAAGGTTACCCTTATTTTTGGGGAGTAGTGCAAAAAACAAATGACTCATTGACATCTTTATTCACTTGAATTTTAAAGCGGTTTTACCTAACTTCCAACTTGTTCTCGAAGTAAAAAAAGTATTGAGTGACGAATATGAATAAATAGTTACCAAACAAGGTTGAAGTGTTTTCTGGCTACGTTTAGGAAAAAAATATAAAAAAGAAATAATTTGCATTACAGTGGGCATTATTGGGCCGTTTCTTCTTCACAGCTACAAGTTTCATTGCGATAGATTTGTGATTTTGTTTGAAAATTCGCATATGGAATGAAACGGCTATTGAGTCTTTGAATATTTATTACGTCGTTCGCTTCTAGAAGGTAATAATGGTTATGTTATTACAAAATACACTTTAAATAAGTAAAGGTGTGCCTTAATCACACAAGATTCCATGAATGGAAGGCATTTTGCTAAATCCATGTGCAATATTTATTCTATGCAACTGTGGCACGCCCAGATGATAACTTTATAGAACCCTATAAATAAATATGAAGTGCATTATGCATATGTTTAAATAACCTAAACTAATATGTAGACTAGCGGCCTCATACATAGGCAGTCTATAAACTTATTTTAATTATCGAATGTTATGTCCCTTTCGAATTTCTTTTGGATTCAGTTTGAGCGAAGGAGACAAAACTAACAACTAAACAATTCGATAGCTAAAATAGGTTTAAACTGTATGAATAAGACCGCAATAATCCCATGAATTTATCTTATAAGGTAAAACAGTATATCAAATCTATTTCAAAAATGATTTCCTAGAGTAATATAAGGAAGTAGAGTTAATAAAGAAGTTCATTATTTAATCGAGAAATATTGTTACAGTGTATAAAAGTAGTAGCACTGTTCTAATTTGTTTGCTGCAATGATCAGCCATCTCATTGTCTACGCATCAGTGTAATTGGCAAATCATTTCATTCACGACGTTGAACATCCTAATGAAGTGGCAATTAGTTGTTCAACTTACTAATTAACAATCGTTAACAATGTTGTCTTGTGATTAGTCAACGACGAATCGCTAGTGTCTTTATATTTTTTAATTACTAATTGCTTTGAAGAAATCGCTGATAGAGAAAGGACCTTCGAATGTAATCAATCAATCCTCCTATGTACAAAACATTATGTACAAGTAAATATAATTTGAAAGTAATAAATAATCCGAAATTAATACATATAGATTTTTCCACAAACCTGGGGATTAATATTAATTGAATTTATTATATTCTTTCACACCTTTGCTATTATTATGTTAATTGTTAGAGTCTCATAAATATGCATGTTATTTCTAACTATTTTCGTTGCAGATTAAATGGAAAATATAATTCATAATTCTACCTATTCAGACGTCCGACATTATGTTAAAATACAAAGTATTCAGTATCAGTATCTGTATCAGCCCATATACGTCCCACTGTAGGGCACGGGCCTACTCTACAATCGAGAGTACGATTGAGAGTGGTTAGGCCATATAGTCCACCACGCTGGCCTAGTGCGGGTTGGCGGACTTACATACCATAGAATTTTTTATAAATCGCTATGATATGCAGTTTTCCTCACGATGTTTTCCTTCACCGTTTTAGTGCGTGGTGATTGACTATCAATACACACATGACTCCGAAAAGTCAGAGGTGTGCCCTGGGATTTGAACCCGCGACACCGTGAACATGTTGGCAGTCGCGTCTGGTCCGTTTTCCAACAGGCCACCACGCACTTGCACAAAGTATTACTATTGTACTAATTTCCCCTAATCTAACATGGTTTTAGAATGTTTTTATCAATGATAAGATTCTGATTGACCTATTATACATTTAGATATAAAACATTGGCGAACAATTCGACGAAAGAGTTGTCTAGAATTCCCCAAAAACATTGAGATTCGGTATTTGCTATACATTAATAATACATAATCTTCACCACGCCTCTTCTAATTCTCGCTTACAAGAGTGACAGTAGCATTCTCATTTCTCAATGTAATTAATACATCATTTTTTGTTCATTGCCATGTGCGTGTTACTTCACCCTTGAGATAAGATTAAAACACTAATCCGGTTCGTTATCACGTATATGTATAAATCATAAATAGGGATACAATCATGCGCATGCAATAAATATAGACAGTTATTATTATGGGTCAGTCATTTGTATCAATCAGTGGTTCTAAACCGGTGGTCTGCGGAGCCGTCTTAAGGTCATCCTTTAATATTATAGCATGTTTTATTTATAAATAGATAGTAAGAACCTTTGTTTCATTACATTTTGCTCCTACATTAATAAACAACCAAACCAGTCAATCAACAGAGAGGTTAAAGGCTAAATAAAAGTTTAGTCAAATGGTTCCTCGTGATTAAAAGTTTAAGAACCACTGGTATAGATTGAAAATAAATTGTAGTTAAATGCTACCAAATACATTGCGGAGGTGATTGTTCTTGAATGAAGCTCAACAGCACATGTATGAATGCAGTACCTTTAGGGAGACATTTGTTTGTTTGTTTCAGCCCATATACGTCCCACTGCAGGGCACGGGCCTACTCTACAATCGAAAGTACGATTGAGAGTGGTTAGGCCATATAGTCCACCACGCTGGCCTAGTGCGGGTTGGCAGACTTACATACCATAGAAATTTTATAAATCGCTATGGTATGCAGGTTTCCTCACGATGTTTTCCTTCACCGTTAGGGAGACATTGCAGGGTATTTATTATATTTGGTGAAAATAATTAACATGTTGTCAATACCTATGGTCGATGTGCATTTTATCATTTTACCATGGATAGATGGCCTACGTTATAATTAAAATGCGCTATTTTGTTCCTGCTTGAAGGACATTGTAGCCAGAGAAACTACTGGACATATTGGGACTTAACATCTTACGTCTCAGGATGGCGAGTGCAGTGAAATAGTTAGCAATGCTTGGTTGTGAAACTGTCCATTACCGGTCGTATCTCTTACCATGGGACGAATGGCATGTCCGTCTTGTCTTTCAAAGCTATAACAAATTTATGTTATTTTCATCCGACACGATTTATTTCTTCAGATTTCTTTATAAAATTGAATAACTTGAATCACTGATTGGCAACCCTATTTATCGCTTTAACTCTGTTATCATGTTTGCGTGATCCGGCTGATTCAAAGTACATCGTTCGTATCGTTGCTAACTGCACCATCAACATTCACAACTATGATTGAGCTCAATAATAATAATAACTTCTCGAATGTCAATTGTTTTTTTGTTAATGGATTTTGCAGACTTCGCATTTTTCTATGACGTATGTGCAAAATTCATTGAAATGACAAATAAGTATCGACTTATCGCACCTTACCAGTATTATGAATCATTGTCTCGTGTAAATAGTGATAATCAGTAATCATCCATAAGTAACACCTTATAGTATCTATACCAGAAACACACTATTGTATATTTAAAAAAAAATGTCAGTAGAAATCTAATTTCAATTTTTAAATTGAGTTACGACTAGGGGCATTAATTCCTTTCATATATTAATAATTTATTATATTTTATACTATAAAGCACGTAACTGCCTAAAAGTTTGTAAACGGTTCTGAATCATCATACCAGTTCCAATGTAGGACATAACTATTCTATGCTTTAAATTGCAATTCATTGTATTTGAAGAACACATCGATTCATCTAGTTGACCTTACCCTCAAGCACAGCCTAAAATAAAGCAATCTTTACGCGCTGTGATGACAAATTATATCACTGGCCGGACACGTAGATAACGACTTACCTTGATAAATTATATTAATTATTATTTAAAAAAAATACAGGCACCACTAAAAGTGAACCTTAAGAGCGTTTATACCCTTTGCGCGCTTTTTGGCTAAAAAATAGGACTTTTCAAACGAGTTAATAGCCACCAATAAACAATTTCAAGGAAAAATAATTAGTACTCATTTTAGAAAAGGTTGTCATCTAGGGATTTTGGTGGAAAACATTATAGATTGATGGATAATTTGTGAGTACTATAAGGATTACTGAACACTAGTTTCGTTATTTAGGCTTTAAGTGGCAATTTAGAAGCTTAAGATATCCGAAATCACTAAATATGAGATGAAAATAAAAATATTATCCGACTCATAAAACCCTTATGGAGGGATTTTGCTGAGAAAAATAATCTTTTTATGTTTAGTTCCTGAAAAATAAAAATTTAAACAATGCGAAATTATTCAGAAACTCTCGTCAAGAACATATTTTTTTTCACCAACTTATCGTACATTATTTTTTATAGCAATTGCATATTATAATAGAAGAACACCTCATTAATAAAATACTATTTTTATATTTCAACAAAATTAGTTTTCATGTTTCTACAAATATTTTAAAAACCACTATAAAACACGCTGTCCGACCGGCGACCGGTGTCAAATCAGACCGCCGCAAGGCCTTCTAGAGGGAGGATATATCGCTCGTCGCTCCGGCCTGGCTGCAGTCGATTTTTGCCGTGCGTAGTAAAAACAGCCACGCGCGGACTGCGATTACCACATCTTAGTACTTTGGTAGTAAAACATATTTTTTCTTTTTATTACCTACAATGCTTTTGTAGTGAGTATAAATTATGTTTCAGATAATATAATGGGATGTAATTCCGAGGATAAATTATGTTATGTATTGTAATATAAAATTAAATATATTTCGTAATTGTAAGGGGTTGTAAGGCCCCTAACTCTTTTCATGTGTTCGAACACGAAATGATTAATAAACGTCCGTAGTGTCTACTGATTGAACACTGATTTGAATGCAAATTAACAATGTAATAATAACGAAAATATGATTAGTATCTAAATTTGTATTGTTCATTGCTTGCACAGTAATATTTGTCTACTTATAATGCAAATAAAATAGTTTTATGATATAATATTACCAATATATAAATCATAAGTTACATTTCAATTGAATATTAGAATTTTGAACCGCACGGATCAAAGTTGGTTGCGCTGACTGTATAGCGAGGCGACGCGGCGCGGCAGCTCTACGCACACAGCTTTTGTCGCTTATGTGTGCGTGAAATTAACGAAGAAATACCTATAGTTGACTTTGCGCACAAGGTGTAAACGCTCTTAAACTGTAATGCTAAGGATTGGCAAGATGTTACGCCAGCCGGAAATGTAATGAACACTGGCTTATCTACAAATACAACACTCTTGCATTAGTTATCAAAGCGGGTTCCAGACTTGATCCCGTCAATCGTTTTAACCCCCAAATACTGGATAGCTACTCAGCCACCGGACTCATTTGATATGACGTTATTTTGAGGTCCGTTAAATTTCGAAACGAAATACTGGATAGCCATTTAGCTCATAAATCGGTCTACTCAGCAAACATCCAGCTAAATTTCCACAGATTAACGAAAAGTTTGTTTTCAGTTACAATTTTTATTGTATAAATATAAACGTTCCATTTGACGCAATATTCTTCATACATGATTTCCCTAAATTGGAAATTTAACCCTTTATATTTAATATGAGGAATCATTGTAACGTTTTTACTTTTGTTACGATTATGTTTAAAGCTATATTATATATTGCCATGTTATTATTTTAAAAATCTGTTAATAAAATCATGTGGGTGAAAAAACTTATGTCCCTATATCCGTAGCGAGTTTATTAAAAATATTATGATGTTTGTTTATTTTATTTATTGTTTACAATTGCACTCGGTTTTAAAGTTAGTTTTTGGAATATCTTTTCAATAAATAGGTATATAAAATACCAAACAACGGCTGCAGAACCACCTAAGTACCAAATGGAGAAGACTATGTAAATAAATACGATATGAGAAAGAAGCTGTGCTGGATATTATAAACAGGTAAGTATACACGTATTCCTCTAAGTTTTAACGAATTTATATGATAATTAACTATTTAATATATAATATGAATCGATTATTCACACATTTTAAATCATCATCATCATCTACAGCCTGTAGGATCCCACTGCTGGGTACCTATAGGCTTCTCTCATATTAGGCCTCCTATATATTATCTCCTCCTCATATAGTAGTATTATGTAATAAATATGGAAAATAAAGTATGGTACAATGTGTATAACTATAAATAATCCTTTGTTTCAGGAGCTGGAGTGGAGTACATAAATATTCAATGTGTACCTATATAATAAGACCGTCCAAGAAATATGGCTCATATATATAGTGCCATGTATATCAGCTATAGACTAAATAAGTAAGCTCAACAAATATATATAAAAATAAAAAGAGATATATAAAAGTATGACATACTTTAACTTAAACACTTTTGCAGGTAACGCTATAGAAATCATGCATACAACAAATCATTTGGACAATACACACCCTTTTGAAATGAGTATGTAATATAAAAATATACAAAAAAGAATGAGATAAATTGTGTCAAGGAAGAAATATTTGCATCAGAAAACAGTGTTTTAAATCAAAGTTGAAGAATGTTATGAATTTTAATTAATATGTAATACATAAAATAAATTGTTTATTTCACCTATTTTCATTGTTAAAATTCTATTGTACATTTTTAATAGTACATTTATTAATTTAGTTTTAAATTAATGTTAAAATAATTGTTATTATTTTGTGTTTATAAAGGAATATAGATATAAATGTAAGACAGATCTAAAGAAATGTAGATAATTAAAAAAATATAATATGTACTAATGCTGTTATTAAAATAAATATACTACAATAAAACATAACTCATTTTTATTTGTATCCATTCCATGGTAATTCAATAAAATGCACTGTACGGTTTAAAATATGTATTTTATTATATTATTCCTTGTTGCAACATTTTCATTGGTTATACTATGTGGAGCTGGTGGAAATGATTCAGAAAGATCAATCTCCAATATATGATCATTCTGGGAACATGCTATATTATGTAACACAGCACATGCCTCTATAATAGTAAGCTAATTTTCAAAAACTTATAGCCCAACTTGCAGACAAGAAGATCTTTGTTGTAAAACCAAAGACCCTCTCCACTGGGCTTCTTGTTATAGTATGGTCTTGATTGTAAGCTTCTTCAGTCTCCCCTTTCCAGAAATGCACATAAAGGAGAATCATTGAAATTTTTACTATCATGCACTGTGCCTGGCCATCGGCCTATAATGTTTCTTATCCTCAAGTTAGGGTCGCAGACTGCTTGCACATTTATAGAAAAATGGCCTTTTCTGTTTCTAAATGTTTCTGCTTGTGGTCCTCCTAAAAACAAGATAATAAAAATTAGAGCTCTAGCAAATATTCTTATTTCAAACTACAAATAATTTTATGTAAATTGAAAAAATATATTCATAAAATTGAATTCTTTATAGGAAACTACTATTGTAGTTGAACATTGTTCCAGTATATACTGAATAGCTACAATCAGTACAAATCATTGTATGATTAATTATATTATATTATATATTTAGCGACTTCATGTCGCTGGATGCAGGCCGCTTCCAACAGGTCATTGTGGAGATCCTTGGGGGAGGCCTATGTTCAGCAGTGGACTTCCTGTGGCTGATATGATGATGATATGATGATATATTTAGCCCTACAACTATTTAGAGAGCTTGGTTATATGGGGTACCAGTGGGCTGGGGAAGAGCCAATTACCTGCTAAATGTTTTGATTCCAACAAGCATATATATATAAATTATTGTGTAGAAATCATTTAGAGTGTGCCTTTATACTGTGCATAATATATTATTCTATTCTATGATTAATAATATAATATTATGTACAGTAAAAAGGGATACTCTAAATGATTACTACACAATATAAAATACGCTAGGCATTTTAGAAGCACATTTAGTTAAAATAGGATAAGAAAACATATATTTGTGTACATGTAAAAGCTTAATAGTTATGTATACATTATTATAAGTAGAAATTACCTGGAGATTTGATCCTTATATGTATGAAATTTATAACTTCAATCACTCCTGCGATCGCATAGAAATCATTCGCAATATGGCATTGTTGTTGTTAGTTGGGAATTTTCATGCCACGATTTTGTAGTTTAACTAACTCTGCTGCAACTTTGTGTTGTACAGTCGGCTGTTCCACATGAAATACATCTCCAATAATCTTCTGGTAACTGCCTGTCGTAGAATATCATAAAGCAAGTAACAGTTGGTCGCAAGTTTTTATCAATCGACTTCTATTTGTAGTGGGTTCTATTTTGCCTCCAGCAAGGAACACAGATGCAGAACAGTTTCTTTCTTCAGGCGGAACCTCACTTTGTTTGAATGTTTTCTTCTTTGTATTTGTCAAAAGCATTGATTTTTTTCTTGATTGACTCGCCTTGATGAAGCTATATCGTCATCAGACAGCGATGAAACCGACGCGAGAGTCATTTTAGTAAATTTTATGTAGAATTGATGAAGTTAAGAGTGGTCGCAGGCGGCCTTAAGACGACGGCTGCTTAAAACTAGAAATTCTTAAAAAATTGACTGTTTGACAGCTGTCAAACTCTTAAGTTGCTTTCGAGAATACGAATCGGATGAATAATGCCCCATTAAATATTTAATTCTTAAGTGGTTTAATCGAAGTTATATTTAACTGGAATCAATTTAACAGGTCATTAGAGCTAGTTAATCGGAGTTAAAAGTTAATTGGCTTTCCAGTATTTGGGCATAAGTGTACGAATACCCAGCGGAATAAGCGAACTTATGCAGTACCCGTTAATTATCTATTTTGACCTACAAACTGTCTAAAAATGTTTGTTATTCACCAAACTGCATTCTTATCAAAGCGGACCGTTTTAATTGGTTCTCGCACAGTTTAATTATTTAGCATCCAAGCGCTTAGACCAGCATTATTGGAAAACTGTAGCGCTATTTTAATTTCAAGCGGTGATAAATTTAACACATTGCTGTGTCAGATAACTGTTTCAAATGTTCTGACATTTGATACGGTTTATATTCATGTGAATGGAATTTTTATTCCGTAAATGTATATATGCCAACATGTGTATCGTGTAGTAGTAGATCGCCATATCGTGTATATTATTAAATCTTAGTTAGAGTAGTCATAAAACATTGTATTTCCAATGAAATTAGTAATAAAGTGTAAATAATTAGATTCATAAAAATATTCAAGCGGGATTAGATTACTTAGTAAGTGTTGACGTCAAATGGATATACAGGTATGAAACAATAAGCAAAATGATTATTGCAATGTCATTATTAGAGATTATTGCCCTCGGTAAATAAAAGTTAGCTAAAAATATTCTTAACAAATTATCATTTATCAGCTCATTTACATCCCACAGCAGGGCACGGGTGTCCTCCACAATCGAGATTACGATTGATGTGTTACACCATATAGTCCAAAACGCTGGCCTAGTGCGGTTTCGCGGACTTTACATACCATATAAATTCTTTACAAATCGCTATGGTATGCAGGTTTCCTGCACTGTTATAGTGTGTGGTGATTGACTATCAATACACACATGACTTCGAAAAGTCAAAGATGTACCCTGGTTTTTGAACCCGCGACCAACATGAATATGTTAGCAGCCGCATCTGGTGCCTTTACCAACAGGCCACTACGCACTTTTCATATTGTTACATTGAAAAATAACACGTATCGTCAAAATTACGAAAACCCTCTATAAGTATATTACTTATTAAATTATCATTACCTCAAATTGAAATCTGAAATAATATGTCTGACATAAACATCCAAATTGGCAATCTGGTAATTTGCTCATGCGCTACAACAATACTAGTATCTGGCACAAAGGTTATATCACATACATATTTAAATGATATGGGACAGTTCGTTGACCATCTGGTACTGATCGTGTACAAATACAGTGGAATAATACGTTCTGCATTAGCATCTTTTATATGTTAAATTATTGATTAAGTGCTCGCTTTACATACCCAGCCTAATGCATAAACAGTTAAAAAAAATTGCTGTCTCTTTCGAATGACTTTTGAATTGAGCAAAACAGACAAAACATTGGATAGCTAAAATGGGTTTTAGAACTGTTTGTGAGTAAGGCTGACAATATTTAAGACTCTAGGCACTTAATCTAGAATTTAGCAATATATGACAGCCTCCGTGGCGCGGTTGGTTAGATGCTGTGTAATGAGAGGCCGCAACGATTCCCACGCCGAGGCAAATGTTTGTGAGGCCCACACATATTAGTCCCGGGTTTGTGAGACCTAAAAGTGTCTCGTAGTTCTCGTAGTTGATCTTAATGTGGGTTCGGGAATACGTATGTGACTGGTGAACCGGGTACTCACTTGCAAGCCGTTACCGTTGCCATGTATGTAACCCAAGAATGTATGTATGTATGTAGTTGGTTCGCAACTCATTCTGTACTCATTCTGTAAAGCTTAAACTCAACATGTGTATATGTTATTTTGAATACTGCCCGCATTAATCACTTGGCCCATAACATATAAACCCATTTGCAAAAAAAACGGGCACCTAAGCAATGAACCATTTCAAATGTTACTATTGGTTTGTTTGATAATTATAGGTAGTTTTACTTTCACAATTTTGTAAATTAATAAGCAAATAATCGTTTTCGTCAGTATTATCAATTAATTTCTTAATTCATAAATTTATTAATAAATTCAAATTTTGATAAAATTTATGGGTTTTGATGCTAAAGTTCACTAGTAGTGTATGCTCGCTAGTAGTGCATATGCTCGTGAAGTAAAAGTTAACAAAGATTTTTGTTTGTTTTTTCTTTAATAAAGTAAAAGCAGATAAATGTTTAGTATCGAGTGTGACCCCCTCTAGCCGAAATCACAGCTTGAATTCGTCTGGGTATGCTAGCGAGGATATCCCGGATACTTGCTTGCGGAATACGTTCCCACTCCGCGGTAATCACATTCTTCATCTCTCTGATGGTCTGCGGAGCCGGTTGTACTGATCTCACGCGTCGTTTCAGAACGTCCCAGACATGCTCTATAGGATTGAGCCTGGTTCTGGAAGAAAACCATGTACCCAACCACGGGATGATCGTTTTCTTGTGAGTCGCGCATTGAGAAATCGCAAGTCTTCGTATGTGGACCTTAAGAACAACCTCGAAGAAGTAAGAAATGTGCATATTAGTCTATGGACGGTCAGGAGGAGGCTTCTCGCGGCCAATATACGCAGTCATCGCCCGGCCCGCGGCCCTAAGTTACTCCGTGAGCACAGAGTTGCCAGGCTTAGGTTTGCTCGAAATTGTGAGTCATGGACTCAAGAAGACTGAAATAGGGTATTGTTCTCCGATGAAGCCAGGATATCTCTGTTCGGTGAAGATCGACGTCGGCGAGTGCTACGAAGACGAGGAGAACGCTTTGCAGAGGCTTGTTTTGAAGAAATCACACCTTATGGTGGGGGCTCTGTTATGTTTTGGGCAGGAATAAATTCAATAGATTGTACAGAGCTAGTCTTCATTGAAAACGGCTCACTGACTGGACATCGATACATACCTATAATTATCAAACAAACTAATAGTAACATTTGAAATGGTTCATTGCTTAGGTGCCCGTTTTTTTTGCAAATGAGTTTATATTAGAACTTCGTTCCTGTATCATGTACACTGCTGGACATAGGCCTCTTTTCTATTACACCACTTCTCCCGGTCCTGTGCTTATTTCACCTTTTTCCTTGTAATTTAACTATTGACTATATCTATTTAATGACGTCATCCATATCTATCCAGTGGATGGTCAATTATAAAGTATAAAATAATTTGGAGCAATAAAAAAATTGAAAAACCCTTCATAATATGCAACTAAAATATATCCTATTCAAGTAAAATGAAATAAAAACATTGCATCTCTAGCAGTGATGTAACTTTCCGTTGCAATCGCATGGATTAGGTTACACGGGTCGTGCCTGTACCTGTACGTTGCGACATCAATTAATTGCTCAGGGCATTGACGTCTGATGGATAGTTTCGATCATTTCAACTATTGTTATCGAGGTAAAAACTAGGCTGTAGATACAGAATGATCGCGTTCTATTTATGGCATTAATTTTTTGTATACGTAGCCTATGCTTTAGTACAATCCCGGGTAAATATAATTATATAACAATAAATATATTCATTTATAACAGGAAAAAAAATCCTGTTTCCTGTATCAGCCCATATACTTCCCACTGCAGGGCACGGGCATGCTCTACAATCGACAGTACGATAGAGTGAACTGCCCATATAGTCCACTAGAACATTTAAGAAATCATTTTGTATAAAAAGTTTGTTACAATTTAAATTTCATTTGCTTGGCAAAAATGACACGCCTATTTCCTCGCAAATATTGAAACACATTTATGTTCAAGCAGGATTCCGCCGTGGCCTTTCGACTACCGATCATTTACATACCCTAAATCAGCTGATAGAAAAACATCAAGAATTAAATATACCTTTGTACATTGCATTCGTTGATTATTCTAAAGCATTCGATAGCCTACACCATTCAGCCATATTTAAGTCCCTTGAAAAACAGAATATCCACCCCGGGTACATACAATTACTTCGGAACATATATAAACACAGCACAGCATCCATCAGCATCAATGGTTCCGCAGGGCCTTCTTTTCCTATCCAAAAGGGTGTGAAACAGGGTGACCCGCTATCTCCAAAACTTTTTACAGCCACGCTGGAAGAAGTTTTTCGAAAATTGAAACTCAGTTGGGAGAACAGCGGCATTGTTATCTGCGAAAAGAGATTAACTAATCTCCGCTTCGCCGATGATATTGTCCTCTTCTCCTCATCTGCAGCTGATCTGACCCAAATGCTCGAACAACTGAGCCTAGCGAGCCTCGAGGTCGGACGAAGCATGAATATGACCAAGACCAAAGTAATGACAAATAGCTTAGAGAGGCGCATAGAAATTGGGGGAGTGGGAGTTGAATATGTCCATGAGTACCTTTACCTTGGCCAGATAGTATCCTTCCAGGCAAGACAAGACAAGGAAATCTCAAGACGAACCGAGAATGCCTGGAGGAACTACTGGTCCATGAAAGATCTAATGAAAGGGTCATTACCTCTCTCCCTGAAAGGGAAACTTATGGACATGTGTATAACTTATGGAGCGCAAACTTGGTCTCTAACCAATCGTCAAAAGTCCGTCCTGGGGGTTTGCCAACGTGCGATGGAACGCAGCATTCTTGGAGTTAAACTTGTCGACCGCGTTAAGAACTCAACGCTGCGTTCCAAAACCAAGTTGAAATGGAACTGGGCTGGCCACATCTACCGCATGTCCGACGACCATTGGGCGAAAGTTACTACACAGTGGTTCCCCAATGGCCGAAACCGACTACGTGGTAGGCCCAGAAGGAGATGGCGGGACGAACTCGATTCATATCTTCCGAACTGGCGGCAATTAGCACCTGACCGCGACAAATGGAAGGAAAGGAGGGAGGCCTTTGCCCAGCAGTGGGAATTAAAGGGCTCATAATAAAAAATAAAAAAATTATGTTCTGCAGAACAGTCACTCAAAACGTTAAAGCCATGCATTTATGGATGTCATTTGTATGAAATACCAAACATGTATGACACGTAAATCAACCATTCAATCATGCTTTGTGCCTTTTTTTTTGCTAATATATCAATCTATTAAATTACTACGGACATGATTTGAATGTAAATGGAGATATAAAAAGGAATAATTCAGAATTTTGTTTGCTTGTTGGTAATATTTTTTATGATATTTTGTATTACCTCATATTCGTCCCAATGCTGGGCACGAGTCTCCTCTACAATAGAGGGAACGATTGAGAGCCGTTAGGCCACAAACACCACTACGTTGGCCTAGTATGAGTTGGCGGCCTTTATATACCGTAGAATTTCTTACGCATCACAATGGTTCGTCGGTTTTCTCACGGTGTTTTCCCACGCCGTAATAGTGCGCGCTGATAGACTATCAAAACATACATGACTCCGAAAATTCAGAGGTGTGCCCTAAGATTTGAACCCGTGACAACCGTACACATGCTGGCAGCCGTGTGTGGTCCGTCTCCAACAGGCCACCACACACTTTGTTACAAGCTCAATTTAAAAGAGTATATATTTCACTTTAGAATTATTTTATTCAATGAAGTCGTTTGCACATTTGACACTCTTGCCACGAGCACGAGCACATCAGCGCCGGGTCATGAATAAATTACCATAATTACAGAGAAGTTATCTTTTTGAAAATATAATTTATTCAGCAATTTGTCAGAGAAATGGTTATTTAATTCTTTCAGATTTATTTTAAATAGCCAAACTCCATTGGAATTCAATTTATTAATTAACTACTAAATTCGACTACGTTTCAATCAGCTTTAGGAAAGCAGTTACAATTTTCAACGAGTAAGTTTGAGATTTTTTTTGGGTAATTAAAGGGTAATTGAGATAAACGAAATAGCCGAAGTGCACTTCCTAAACCGCCCTAATGCTATGCCATCTAACGTCGTCTACAAGTACTTCAACGTATATTAAGTCGTCAGTTCCTCTTGCATAACACCGCTTAAAAGTTTTGATATAAATCAAATCTAAGATGATATGCTTCAATTATGAGAAAGCGTATATATGTGATATTTTATGACATAACGCTCTCTCAACCGCATTTTCTTTGATTAGATATTGTAAATGTTCTTCATATAATAATTGATAATTACCAATATTCGTCGCTAAAGAAATTGACACACAGTAGGCGGACAACCGTAAAAATAAAAACCGACTTCAAAACAAAAATCCACTAAAAAACCAAAAATAAATAAAATAATAACTACCACTCCAAAGCAAAAAAATAATAAATAGGACCTATGCCTTATATTAATTTAAATATCTATATGTTTGGTACTGGGCGACCCGCCTTCAATATGTTACGCATATATTTTGATTTGTTGGCTAGTCAAGTCATTAAGCAAATTAATCAACATGCACGAGCTCCATGAAATAAATATTATTTTTTTGCTTTGGAGTGGTAGTTATTATTTTATTTATTTTTGGTTTTTTAGTGGATTTTTGTTTTGAAGTCGGTTTTTATTTTTTTTATTAAAAATTTTTGTTATTTTTATCTTTTTAGTGTTGATAGGCATTTAAATGAAAAAGATTTGGTCTCTACAAGGAATATGTTCTTTCCGATGACAATAAAATCGCTAAAATCGGCTAAAAGCTGCCAAAGATATTGGAGTATTCACATGTTTATAATTTTTTCTCCCCTCCCTCCCTTCACCCCTACCCCTTTTTCCCTCAACCACTGTAGCTTAGCTTTTATACTGAACCCAATGCAAAAAGAACCGTTGAAATCCTATTAAATTTTGAGGAGTTCTACTCTCCAGGTCCGAACATGATAATAAGATCTTAATGTTGTGTTCCTGGGATCAACCTGTCAATACGTTTTTTCCAATGAAAAAGAAATCACTAAAATCGCTTAAAAGCTGCCGAAGATATTAGAATTTACGTGTATTTTAATTTTATCACCCACCCCTCCTCACCCCCACCTCTTTTTCCCTCTCTCACTGTATCTTAACTTTTCTAATGAACGTAATGCAAAAAGAACCATTGCAATTCTCCTTAATTTTAAGGAGTTCTCCTCTCCAGGTCCGAAGATATTCATCAGATCTTCACCATATTTTTATGGGACCAAACGACAAGCACCAGCTTTCAATCAAAGAAAGAATGATCGAAATCGGTTCACACAGTACAGAGAAACGAGGTAACAAACATAAAAAAAAAAGCAACATACAGTCGAATTGAGAACCTCCTCCTTTTTTTGAAGTCGGTTAAAAACAAAGAGCCTCATTGCGATGACATGCGTAAAAATAATCTATAGCGCTCAACCTGGCAAATAACATAAATGAAAGGAGAAAATCCTGAAGAATAAGTTTTTTACTAGATAAAATCACACGAGTTATTATTAGTGGATAGTTATGTCAATACAACATAGTAACGATATTATTTACCACTGTATTGTATGAATAGCGGCCCGGCCCGGGTCCGGTCGAGTTGTGGGTCGAGTACAGATAAACTTTTTTGAAAATAATCTATTGCCTATGTTCAGCAGGAATAATTTAAGAAGCTAATGGTGAACATTTTTTTCAAAACAATCAAATCTTTCCTCTTTATAATATAAGTAAATATATCGAATGCAGTAAGACATAATTACATAATATCATCTCCGTAGGTCGCCCTAACTCGGTACTTTCAGAATTGTAATAATTTGTGATTTCTTTTCCTCTTCTTTTATTTTCGTGAGCTTAATATTATATTTTAGCTAAGATTTAACACGTGATAATATGATGGCTAGCTATATGGCTTATATCAATCCAGAAGATATTTAGATTCCCGCACTTTTTTAATTTGAACATTGTTGTCATCCCAGTATTAAACTTTCAAATCAATGTCTTCTGAATTAATTATCCCCCTATCTCTACGAATAATTAAAGCGTGAAATTGTCACTTTATAAGTCTGGCAAGATAAAAATGTGCCAGCATTTATTAAGTAGGTCAAGGACGTGCCGGAGATGCAGACCTGAAGAGAGCAGAGAGAACAAATGTTTTCATTACGGAAATTGTCAGTGTTATTTGTCGTGATAAAGCAAATGTTACATGTTAGAGAAATAGCAAGATTCAAGAGTCATTAGATATAGATTTTCGTTTGTATTTCTTTAATAATGTCAAATGATCTATTGTAAATATTTAAAATATTTTTCGTTTGTTTTGCAGAACGCGTCTGCCGATTTCATGAGCTGTCTGCAAAGTTTAGTGGACGTGAAAATATTGCAGAAAGAAATCGAAGATGCCAAACCCAACGGTATGGTTGACGAGGTATTCAAAAAGTGAGTATTTTGAATTAAGACATTCCGATAATTTATGCAGATGTTTTGCTGCCTTGTTGGCGCGATTGATGTTTCACATGCATTTGTTTAAAGTCTGGGTGATGTAAAACTGAAAAGTCTCATAGTTTTTAATATCCACGTGTTTTGGGTACATAAATCTGGCTCCAGCATGAAAGTAAACGACTCTAGAGTGACTACTGTACTCCATGAACGTCCACAACATATTGCAACATAGGTTAGTTGGCAACCACTCAAACTAAGTGATTCCTGGCCTCCTCCTAATTTCAATTACCGTTGCTTCGAGTTTTATTGTTTATCACTATTAAAATTTTCATAATACATACCGGGTATCTCAAGACTGCTACCGAAAACGAAGCCGGGTGGTAGTTTTAGTGGCTACAAACACAATGCAATTAAAAATTTCGCATAGAAACGCGACAATTATTTTTTATGATTTTTTAAATATCGTCGTTTTTGGGTGATAAATCCTTAGTTTTTGCTAAAATAATAATTTAAGCTCTTTTATACCTTATAGTATTAATAAATAAAAGGGTATACACTATTATTTTAGGAAAAAAACGTATTTACCACCCAAACATGGCCATAGAAAAAAAATAACAAAAAAAAAATTGTCGCTTTTTATTGCAACTTTTTCTGTTGCATTGTGTCTGAAGTCGCTTAAACTACCACCCGGCTTCGTTTTCGGTAGCAGTCTTGATATACCCTGTATGTACATCTTATTAGATCAGTACTGGGGGGGTTGGTAATAGAATTCCATTTGTCACAATTAGGTATTGCCAGAAGAAGCCGCAGTTCACGGGCTGTTTCTCCACCTTGGAGAACTCCATCAAGCCGTGCTTCACAGAGGATGAGAAAAAGAACATGAAGACAGTCCGAAACGTCACCGAGCAACTTGTGGAGTTTGTCTGCTTTAAGGAAGGAGACAGAATAGCGTGTGAGTATTATGACTGATAATTTAGTGGCGGTAGGCCGCCTGGGTAGGTACCATCGCAATGTCTATTTCTTCCGCCACTACTGTTTAGAAAAAAACAGTAAACTGTGTAAAAAAAAGACGTTTTAGTCCTGTCGCATCAAGCTGGTTAAGTTTGACTTATCTATCTGTTTGCGAATACGTATGTAGGTTTGTAGTATAGTTCCTAAACGAATAAACAGATTTTGATAATACAATTTATATTCTTACATTACATTGACAGCACGTATGGGCTATGAAGAATTAAGTCAACGTTAGGATTCCCTGCTCAGGCAACTCTACACGAGATTTGAATTTACTACGATTTGATTAAATTTCAAGGGGTCGTAATATTGTCACAGAAATAAGCAACATGAAAAAATCTAGAACGCCAATTCCAGCAATGTTGGCTAAGGCCAAGTTACTAAGAAGAGCACTTCTTTTCATTATGAAAATATGCAAATGAAAATAATTTATTGAATCTATTAAAATGTTTGACATCATTTAGATTCAGTCGTTTCTTTATCTACCATCCGGTTCGGAAAGCGGTTTTCACTAAAGAAGAACGGGCCAGAAACTCTAATATTGCTCTTTTCAAAACCGGTTTACAATGTAGTAATTATTACAAAAGTTACATGTTTGTTTAAATCGGAGCAGTTCATTAAATAATCTATACTAATATTATAAAGCTGCAGTTTGTTTGTATGTTTATTTGAACGCACTAATCTCTGGAACTACTGGTCCGATTTGAATGATTCTTTCAGTGTTGGGTAGTCCATTTATCGAGAAAGGCTATAGGCTATACAGGGTATCTCAAGACTGCTACCGAAAACGAAGCCGGGTGGTAGTTTTAGTGGCTACAAACACAATGCAATTAAAAATTTCGCATAGAAACGCGACAATTATTTTTTATGATTTTTTAAATATCGTCATTTTTGGGTGGTAAATCCATAGATTTTGCTAAAATAATAATTTAAACTCTCTTATATCTTAGAGTATTTATAAATTAAAGGGTATACACTATTATTTTAGGAAAAAATGTATTTACCACCAAAATATGGCAATAGGAAAAAAATTACAAAAAAAATTGTCGCTTTTTTTTGCAACTTTTTCTGTTGCATTGTGTCTGAAGTCGCTTAAACTACCACCCGGCTTCGTTTTCGGTAGCAGTCTTGATATACCCTGTATATCATCACGCTATGACCTATAGGAGGAAAGCAAGAAAGAAAGAAAGTGATATTTCTAGCAAATACGAGGAAATTTCTTCGTTTTTCGTGGTCCGATTGGTCGATATTCTAAACTGATAGTCAGAATTAAACATTTTGACCGCCATTTTAAAACGTGTATGCACCCGGGCTAGCCCGGCCCGATCGCTAGTTTGTTATAAAGGGCCTAAGCAATACACGATAAATTAATCTCGTCTACATTTCTTCACACATAACAATATGCTTGGCTTCTAGAGTATAGTTTCGATATACGTAGACGAACTAGCTCTGCCTTTAGTAAAGTATTACGTAACCGTATCAATTTCCCTATGTTAGCGATTTAAACCGCTCGCAGTTCGTCTAAACATATAATCAAACATATATGCATTTTGAAATCATGTTGAAAAGTATCTGTATCTGATTTGAAATTAGGAAAGTTTAGACAAAGGTAATTAACCCTATCAAATAGTATAGTTATCAAAACTGATATTTTTACAATCATCAAATATAAATATTTTTAAGCCAACGCGACATATTGTTTTTATTTATTTGTAAATAAAATCTTTTCACATTAGCTATTGGTTTGTCTGGATAGCTCAAGCAATTCCCGCCTCCACTATAAGCAGGAAACCAAGCATTGCTTTCAATTCAAGGCGTTTGGTTTTGCTACTGTTCATTACCGGCCGTATCGCTTACCATCAGGCGAACGGCATGCTCGTCTCGCCATAAATTGCAAAAAAAAAAGGAAAACTGCATGTATGTGTGTATGTTCCAGTGTTCATAGCTGAGGGTGGGCAGGAATGTTTCGAGGAGAAGCGCGAGGAGTTGCAGGCGTGCGCCAACCAGACCCTCGGCCAAGAGGTCTCCTTCAAAATGGACAACTTCGGCACCGGCGACATGCCCACGCTGACATTCGACGTAAGTTTTATAAATAATACAGGGTATATCAAGACTGAAAACAAACCCGAGTGATAGTTTTAGTGACTTCAGATATTTTAAAAAGAAAAAGAATTTTGCAATTCAAACCAGCAATTCCTGAGATTAGCGGTCACAAACAAACTCTTCAGCTTTATATATGAGAATATATTAGCATATTCCAACGAGGATCAAGAAAATCCAACAGAACGAATATAGTGTGACTGCGAAGGATTTACAAAGTAAGAAAAAAAAATATAAAAGTAGCGCCCTTTTTGCTACAAGCATTTTATTTGCACTCGTGTCTCTGGTATTATATGTAAGTGGCATTAATTAGCTTTTTAATGAACCACTTTTATACTTTTGATACGCTTGGAAACTATTTTATTACGATGTATTGTTAGAGTTCCATTCGCGTAATGAGATGAGGCTTTTTATGCCCACCGATATTCTTATACGACGTTGCAATTAATGTCTGTTGTTACTTGTTGTCTATAAACTATGTAAACGAACGAGCCTTTTCCCGAAAAATAAAGGCAAAAATGTCTATATATTTGCCTTCAAAAGTTTTGTCACTTTATCATTTTGAAAAGTAAATAACAGAAATCCTAAAAATATGTTTTGTTTGTAACAACTACTAAATCTGATTGAGCTACCGCGCTTACTTAGATATATTTTGTATAATTTTTATTTTAATTTTAAATTATTTGCCTTGGGGATGCAAATGGATATGTTCTTGGGTAGCCTTAATCACTTACCATTATGAGTAAGTGATTAAGATTCACAGAATACATTTTACATACTGAGATAGTCACACAATCACTTCACGGCGCCCTCTGGCGTTAAGTAAGAAAAACAATCCAGAAATATGTCGATACTTACGTTCATTACGTTTATCTACGAAAAGATTTTGGGAGGTTTGGACCTGAATTAGATCTAACAGGACTGATTTAATTTTTTTCTATTTGTAATACTTATCTTATTACAAATTATTATGTACGCAAATGCGAACATAAAAATTCTAATTTCGCGTATGCATTTTCATAAAAAATGCTGCGTAAAATGAAGAGACCCGACTTTTGCCCTCTGGATTTATGTTAGTTAAAATCGATTATAATTCGCCGTTGTTTATTCTAAGTTATGTCAATGTCTATCTCTCCCGTGAAACAGCAGTGAAAATGCACTGTTGTGTTCCGGATTGACGGAATTAACATCTTATGTCTCAGGATGGCGAGCGCAGTAGAATGTTGCTACTGTTCATGAGCGGTCGCATCGCTTACCATCAGGCGAACGGCACACTCGTCTCGCCATTCATGGCAATAAAAAAAAATTAAACAACCGTGAGCCGTTTGATTGTGCTTACAAAAAATACAATTCCTATACAATTATATTAATTCTTTGTTTCTAGGAGGAGCAGTGCAAAAAAATGACAGTGATGCAAGAGTGCATGGTGGCAGTTCTCGAGACGTGCCAGAAGCCCACCTCGGCCAACATCGTCGAGTCGCTGTTCAAGTTCATACGTAATGCCACGCCCTGCAAGGAATTCAGCGTAAGTCTCATTTATTTTTAAGTTTACTTTATTTGAAATTAAGATTAGATATTTTTTTGCACACAATTACCTTTGTATTAATTAACAGCTTTAATTTTGTAAATATTTTTAAAGTTTATTTTTGTTTTTAAATTACTAAAACATTATTCACATAAAGGAGAATGCCCCATTTTACTATGAAACCTCAATGAAACTTACTTTTATATGTTAGTAAAGCTAAAAAATATAAATATAAATGCGACCCATGCCCGGAGTTCTTAGAGAAAATAATTCCAAGTACAAAAAAAATGTCTTCGGCTCTGTGAACAAAATGTAAAATGTGATGATAATTACTTTTTTTTAATTCATTCTTTAGTAATTAATTTTAAGCAGTATCGGTATCCAGTATCAACGGTATTTTACCGATACAAATGAATGGGTATTCTCCTTTAAAAATTGTAAGTATACTATTGCTCTTCTTCTTAGTATTGTGGAATTAACAGTAGATATTATTTGTGCAAATTATTAACGTTTTATTCGATAGTTATTAACTTAAGTATATTTTTAGTCTAAGTATTTATTTCCCTAAAAATATATTTAATTTAATTTAATATTTACTTATTTATTTATGTAGCAATTGTACTAATATGTGTAAACACTTCCTACCAGGACGAGAAAGAAAAACCTGTCGGCCGTGTAAGTTGCATCAATTCATGGTTTATTTTTGTTTGTTATGTTTTGTGACCGTCTTTTCATCATCATTGTGTATGTTTATATTATTGTTGAGTAAAAATTATTTTAGGTGGACCTCATTTTTATGACCATAAATGTTCCCTGTTTTATCGGTGTGTTGTAAGGGCGAAATTCTGTCATCATTTAAGATACAGTGCGTGGTGGCCGGTTGGTAAAAGGACCAGAGGCGGCTGCCAATATCACGGTGGTCGCGGGTTCGAATCCCAGGGCACACCTCTGACTTTTCGGAGTCGTATGTCGTATGAGTTTATTGATAGTCAATCACCACCCAATAAAATAATGAAAGAAAACATCGTGAAGAAATCTGCATACCATAGCGATTTATAAGAATGTCTATGGTATGTAAGTCCCACCAAACCACTTTAAGCCACCGTGGTGAACTATATGGCCTAACCACTCTCAATCGTACTCTCTATTGTAGAGGAGACTCGTGCCCTGCAGTGGGACGTATATGGGTTGATACAGTACAGTACAGTACAGTTAAGATACAGCAGGTGATCTTTGAATCCGAACGCCGTAAGATTGTCTTATGTATTACGACTGGTAGCCAAACTGATGACTATGACTTAAGGAGATTTTTGTCATTATTTTCACTGGTATGACTGCCTCGGTATCGTAGTTGTACTAAGGTACGGTTACAAAGCTGAGGTGTCGGGTTCGAATCCCGGGTTGGGCAAAGTGATATTGGATTTTTGTATTCATTATAAGCCCAGAGTCAGGAATTTGTGCCCGATATGTCGATAGGCTCGCCACCTATCACATTGTGAGGCGGAACATACAAGGCGAAATATGGGTGTCCTGGCACCTCTACCTACCTCTTTTGGGATATAGGCGTGAGTTTATGTATGTATGTATGTTTCACTGGGATATCATCCTGTGGTACAATGTTTTGTGTTGTGTCCACGAAGCCATGTGGCATAGGCATGGCCAGGTGACCTACACATATTGTCGGATATTATTAAATAGTCAGAAATCATGTCATTTTTGTTTGTATTGCATGTCATTGGTATGAATTTTAAATAAGCTATGTATATGTGGCACAAATAGCAATCGCTAAGTGCAGAGAAGATATAGATATTAAGTATAAACAATGTATTTGAATTGTAATAAATACATAAAGTTGACCTTAGAATTGGAACAATAATAATCATGAGTTTTCGTCTTTATCGGCGTCTTGTAGACCGCGTCTGCCACGTTTGCCAACGCATAGAAGAAATTTGGCGCTGATGGGAGCTTTGGACTCCATGTTAACTACATACTTGGAGTCCAGTCGGGATCTTGTTGATACGCATTCGATCCTTTACTGCGCGGCCGTCGCAGCATGTCGAGTGGCTAATATAAAATTTCCAAATGAGTATAAAGCCACTCGAGGTGTTGTGATTGTGCCTGCCTGGCAGCGTAGGATCGAGGATCGTATCAACAGGGCCCGAACTCTCATCGGCAAACTAATTTCTTTTAAAGAAGGAAACAGCAGGCCGAAGATTATGCGTTTTGTGACGCAGGCTTTTTCGGGGACCAACACAAGTCCTCGAAATTATAGGCTTTGCGTCACAGAACGCATAGACTTCTTTAAACAAAAAGTCTATGCGTGGGCGAACCGCATTCGTCGCTACAGGAGGCGATGGGATCGTTTCCAACAAAATCGCAAGTTCCAAACTGACCAAAAGAGTGTTTATAGATGTTGGGAGAATCCTCCACAAGGTGTGGTGGATGGGCGGCTTCCTAGTGCTCACGAAATGCGTGAGTACTGGACGAATATCTGGTCGTCGCCTGTCTCTCACACTGAAGCCTCCTGGTTTAGTGTTGTAGATCGAGCTTGCGAGGCAATACCTGCTATGGAAACCATTTTAATCAGTCCAGAAGATGTGCTAACTGCAATTAGACAGACGCAAAACTGGAAGTCGCCGGGCCCGGACGGTCTGCACAACTTCTGGTTAAAATGGTTTCCAAGTTCGCATGCTCGATTAGCAGCGCAATTCCAGAATGCGCTTGAGCGGGGATCCCTTCCAACATTTATGACAACAGGTGTCACTCACCTTCTCTTTAAGTCCGGTTGTACCACGGAACCAAAAAATTATAGACCCATCACATGCCTACCCACTATTTATAAAGTTTTGACCTCCATAATTAGATCTAAAATTACAGACCATATAAATTCTAACCAAATTCTTTTTTCCGGCCAAACAAGTTGCATGAATGGGTCCCGTGGTACTAAGGAGCTCCTTCTCATTAACATGACCATTTGCCAACAGGCTCGTCACAACCGAAGGAATTTATCGGCTGCCTGGATAGATTATAAAAAGGCCTATGATTCGGTGCCCCATACATGGCTCATGAGGGTGTTAAATTTGTATAAAATTAATACAAATTTATGCAACTTCCTTGGGTCTTGTATGGGGCAGTGGACCACTGCCCTGAGATATCCAGGTGGTACGGTTCCTCCTGATTGTGACGAGCCGATTAGAATCAAGCGGGGTATATTCCAGGGCGACAGTCTGAGTCCACTGTGGTTTTGCATGGCCCTGAATCCCCTCAGCACTCTGTTGTTGGATTCAGGGTTAGGCTACCGTCTACGGAGAGGCTCTGAGCCTATATCTCACTTGCTCTATATGGATGACCTCAAGTTATTTGCATCGAAACAAACCGAATTGATTGAGTTGTTAAAAATAACGGAAAGATTTAGCAATTCAATCAATATGGATTTTGGTGTAGATAAATGTGCGGTTATCCATGTGAAGCGAGGGGAGGTTGCGGTCTCTGATGACATACTAGTCTCAGAGACTGTAAGGCTCAGATCCCTCTCTGTGACGGAAACCTACAAATATTTGGGTATGCCTGAGGCTCTAGGTATCATGGGTGCAGATGTAAAACGATCGTTGAAAGAGCGTTTTTTTAGCCGCCTGACAAAAGTACTTAACAGTTTTTTGTCAGGTGGAAACAAGATTCGCGCTTTTAACGGTTGGGTTATGCCTGTACTCATATACTCTTTTGGCATACTCAAATGGACTCAGACCGAATTGGACGCCCTGGATCGTAAAGTCCGAACTCTCCTGACTGCACATCGTATGCATCATCCACGATCATCAGTGATGAGATTGTACATCCCGCGGAGATGTGGGGGCCGAGGTATTCTTAATGCTAAGGACTTGCATAATCGCGAGGTGTGCAATCTCAGGGATTATTTCCTTCACAGTGATGTGGATATGCATAGGGTTGTAGTTATGGTAGATAAAGGATTTACCCCGCTCTCTTTGGCGATTGAGAACTGGCGGAAACCTCTGGTGGTAGGCATTAAGGATCGCGAGGACATATGGAAGAGCAAAGAGCTGCACGGTCGGTTCTATCGAGCCCTTCATGGGCCTGATGTGGACCGACTAGCGTCTGTGTCTTGGCTGCGCTTCGGTAACCTCTTTGGGGAAACCGAGGGTTTTGTCTTTGCAATTATGGACGAAGTTATTAAGACGAACAACTATAGGAAATACATCCTGAAGGACGGTACGGTCGACATCTGTCGGGCATGCCACCGTCCTGGTGAGTCTATCAGGCATGTTATTTCCGGTTGTTCGTATCTTGCTAACGGCGAGTATTTGCATAGACATAACCTAGTAGCCAAGATCATACACCAGCAAATTGCCCTTCGATATGGACTTGTGACTCCTGAAGTGCCATATTACCAGTATGTGCCCCAACCAGTTCTCGAAAATGGTCATGCAACGCTGTATTGGGATCGATCTATTATCACAGACAGGACTATTCTAGCCAATAAGCCTGACATTGTGATAATAGATCGATTGGCGCGCCGGGCTATACTTGTTGACGTCACCATCCCGCATGACGATAACCTTGTCAAAGCTGAAAAAGACAAAATGTCTAAATATTTAGATTTGGCACACGAGGTTACCGACATGTGGGATGTCGACTCAACAATTATTGTCCCGATTGTCGTTTCTGCCCATGGGTTGATACCAAAGAGCCTCGACCAACATCTACAGAGGCTCTCAATCGGCTGTTGGGTCAGAAGTCAGATTCAGAAGGCAGTATTGCTTGACACGGCACGTATTGTGAGGCGGTTCCTCACTTTGGGCTCCTAACCACCGGTGGCTTGGGTTTCGAGCCTCGCCATCGTTGGATAACTTTTTATATTTTTATATGTATTTTGTTTTTTACTATATATATAAAAATGTAAAAAAAATATTTAAAATAAAGAGAAATAATAATAATGGAATAATCATAATTTAATAATGAATTTTAATCATTAATGCTTATGTCAAATGTTCTTCTGGTTTTTCTTAACTTGAGAGAAACACTGAAACAAGGCTTGTATTTTTGGTACAAAATGATGTTACCTGTTGCGTTTTAACGAAATGTACCGGTGTCACTTTATTTCGGGAATAAAGTAAATATACAGTTCAAACTTCTAATATTTGGGTATGCCATATTGTCAATAGGCTATTTGACTAGTTTCTGGAAACCATACCACATTATGAAGTGGGGTCTATAGACCTTACAAATAAAGGTTATTTTTTATTACTATATCTATATCATTTAAAAATAAATTTACAAAATACACTGAATAATTACACTGTCAAAACGCTCTGTCGGACAATGTGGCGTCCAGTTTGTAAACATCCGCTCCACAGATTCGTTCGCATATGTCACTCATTCTCAAATCAACCATAGATCAATCAATCAATCAATCGTCCGAATGAGTTTTTGTCAAAAAAATTAGAATTATTTTGCTTTCTTCACATTTTTCTACATTGGAGATGATAATATTATTATATAAATAATAAATAAATAAATAACACCCAACAGTCACATACATAGTCCTGACCCCACATTAAGATCGAGTCTTGTGTCGTGGGTATCAGGAACTACGAGAGACTTTTCGGTCTCACAAACACCCAGACCCGGAAGAAATATTTGTGGGCCGCACAAACATTTCTCTCGGTGCGGGGATCGAACCCGCGGCCTCTCGTTTCACAGGCAGCGTCTAACCGCCTGCGCCACGGTGGCTGTCATCATACTAATGCATGACGTCAAAATCGTTTACGATCACGTGGCGTGAACTCAAAATAAATTAAATTGTAATTGTGGTTTTTAGCCAAAATATACAATATTTTTAATGTACTATAATAATGAAATAGGTTTAAAAATTAAATTTAAAATTAAATTATCTACACGGATGGAAACAAATAAGTCAATATTTTTTATAAAGTCAAATAGCCTATTGTTTGGTATACCAACACGGGATATTAATATTAGTATTCATCGCCGGGACCGGGATTAACCTCATAATTTATTATAAAAAAATAACAAAAACGACTGATTTGTTTTGGAAAATTAATTGAAAAAATATTTTTTATTTTCAGGATCAAAAGTCTAAGAAGAACTCAGCCCATGGTCTTCCAGTGACGACAGCGACTATCGCCATGGGTCTATTCACCGCAATATTCCTCTAAATAATTCACAAGTACACTACCTACTACTGGTTCCAAGTAATGTATTTCATAAGCGTGGATGTTAGAAACGCCCAAATATTATGCTTAAGTAAATTAGTGTAGTTGGCCATTGAAATCCTTGACCTTAGTTGTCCGTCGTATATTTTATATCAATCATGTTTAAAATAATTTATTTTAAGGTAAAAAAAAACTGTTGCTATTTTTGAGACGAAAATTTAACGCCATTAACGTTTGAGCCAGAACAATGGTGTGTGGATATGAATTTCTTACTTAATATGGCGGTTTTGTTTTAATTATTTTACTTATAAGTGCATGGGTGACTATGTTTTGTGCATACAAAATATTGATGGTTTTAAATATTCGTATAGCTTTAATTTTAATTGTGTTTTTGTAGTAGTACATTTGCCACACTTCAATTATTTACGTCAAAATCATATATTAAATGCTGGCATTTTATAAAAATATGAATCGTGCAAATTCAAATGCTATAGAAAGTTAATGTAATGTTTGACATATATTTTATTTTACCTAATTTGAAAGCCAATAGTGCTGTGCGCGGGATATTCTATTGTACATTATTTTCGGTCATTTCCAGTGCGTAAAATGATGACAGAGTAACTTTTCGTTAACTTTAACGTTTCATCATTTTTAATGACTAGTACGGATATATTTCCTTAACAACACATTTTAACTAAAACTCCTAAGGATTGCGAACATACATTGAATAAAATGATATTTTGGAACTTCATTCTAACATTAATGGAAATTGTAACATATCGACTTAAAAATACTATATATTATCATTGACATAAAATACTCAGAATTGTTTTAAATGCAAGTATTGTGTATGCACAAATCAGTTTTATCGAAGGTGGTTAGTTATTATAAGAGTAACGCTCGGGCGGTGTATCAACGGATTCGCTTGGATTGATGTTAGTGTAAGGAAACTTAAATATGTATGTCCAAACGTCATTGTGCCATGAATAATTACAACTATATGTTGTTCAGCTCGGTAATACCATAACAAGATTTAGGGCTTTGGAAATATCTACAAAAAAAATCATAAATATCTCTTTTGAAATTGGTTTCAAGATAGTTATGGTATTATAAAAAGAATATTTCTGCTTTCTGTAATTTGAATGTTGACTTACCAAATATTTTTCACCTTGAACTTGTCACTAACGGTTAATAATTATTGAAGACGTTTTATGTTTATAAGTTGAGTTAAAATACACTAGTATCGGTTCAAGAGTGATCCGTCGTTTTATTATAAAGACTTTTGTACTTTTATATTAACATTTACGTTTGTGATAATTTTTATAACGATGTTTTTATTCTACATTCCCATATCGCATAGTACATATCTATATTGAAGTTATATATTTTAGCGCCAAATTTTAGCGGCCAAATTTACATTTCCATCCAAACGCTTAGGCTTGTATGTGAATAGATTAACATTTAACAAATATATGCGTGGCTTTGAGCGAATTGTGTAACAAATGTCATATTTTTACATACTGGTGTTTTGTACGTACAATCAGTAACAAAAGTAATGTACACACAATCATCTTTTTAATATATCACTGAAAATCAATATATATTTAAGTTCAAAATGTTGAATTTATTTCACGGCCTACTGTAACATTGAGCTTTGTTCCTGATTGTACAAAGTATACGTTATTATAAGGATTTCTTCGGAATGTGGTAAGAGGGACGCGATTTAAAATAACTAGTGCTATAACTCAAAATAAATCATCTCTATTTTGAATACTAAGTAGAATAAATCACTTTTTAATCAACTTCCGTTAACTCATTCAATGTTAATTTTTAAAGAAGTTTGCCAACGTTTTAGCGTTATTTGTTATGATATTAATTAGAAATTATATTGCTCAATAATTTTTATTAATTTTATAATCACAAGTTAAGTCTCGACTTGTATACTTCTGTGTTACAGTGTTAATTCCATTAGTGTTAATTTTAATAACGCTTAAATATTGTTGATAATTCATGTCACATTTGAAAGGCCTAATTTCTCATTAGCCGACATAGAATATAAAAAATGCTGTATCTTACATATTATATGCATATTCTATATAAATGCTATTTTTCCATAGATATATTCCAGTCGAAGTTAACGTTTGAGAGAAATTAATTTTGTTTGCAAATTTTATTGTACTTAGTATAATGATTGTACCATGACGTAGTATATGTAACATTGTGCACAAAATCAATTTGTAGAATGATTACTTGGCGCTATATAACTGTATCACAAGTATTAGCATCAATATGCCTTTAAATAATTGAAAATAGTTAAATTGCATACAGATCCGTTCTCTCTTTAACCGACTTCAAAAAGGAGTTCTCAATTCCTCGGAATCTTTTATTTTTAGTAATGCGAAGCGATGCTGGCCAATATGTTTCGTGCCCAAATTACCCGAAAGACATTTGAGGGGAACAGAATACTTCTCATCACATGATAATTTATGTTTGCGTATAACTATTGACAATTATTTGTTAAAAATAGCCGTCTCCCAACTTTTAAATAATTATGTTCAAACGGCATGATTAGCCTATTTTACGTCACTGTGTCAATGATATTCGCATGCGCTCGGTTGATTAAAAAAAAAATTGTTTTAGTGGAAATTAGTGTGGGACACCTGCCTACAAGGATCGAATACTTAATTGAAGTCATCCGTTTAATTTTTTACTGTGATTACTTACGGTCGCCCTTTAAATGATTTAATATTCCTCTGCCCCTCTTTCCCCCGTCTATGTTATATATGTTGTTCCAATAAATTATCATGCACCAAGTTGTCAGTTTATATTAGTATAAAAATAGGCTTCTGTAACACCAAATGCAAATATAGATCAATAGTGTATCCACTTTCATAAGCGACATCGATGTTTAGATGCCAATACCGTATTTTAATGTGCCAGGTCTTCAGTGAGAAATGTGGGCACACTGGGCCCTAATACTTTGTTAAAAATATTTTTTACAAGTAATATTGCCTTTTAATTTTTTTATCAAACATTCTTGTGAGTAAATTTGTCTTTTTATAATTTCACAAGCAAGAAAATACTGTCTTGCATTTTTTTATATTTTTTTTATATTGCATAACACACTGAGACGTTTCTGTATGGAGTTTCTGTTAGTTTTAAGTATTAGTGTAGGTTCGATGTTGTCGGGTAGATATGATTTGTGATAATTTTACATAAATGTCGCTTTCTGATAAGTGTTGTTTTGCAAAAAACGTAAATAAATAATGAGGTGAACAAAAATGTATTTTTTACTTATTTGGGTACCCCTGATTTATATGCGATGCCAATATGTAAACTACTAGTTTACTAGGTAGTTTGATCAACTTAATTACTAGAGTTTTTTGTTTTGCAAATAGAGATGTTCACTACAATTTTATTATTATTTATATCGAAAGATAACATTGCGCAAAATCGTATACAGAAAGAATTTTTAAATCCCGTTTATTAATAAACAAAGTTACTCTTAATTCGAATTAGGTGGTAGAAGGAACAGAAAAGGATGCAATTATCACCCTAACGACGCAGTGACGTCATCTTTCATAAGGTACGTGGGTGTGAAAGAGATACCGAGTGTCCCTACTGCACTACTAACGCCAAAATACTAGAATGCAACTTAAGTATAAGTTGCGCTTAACTACAGTCAGCAACATAAGTCGCTGAACACTACATTTTTTGATAACCTTTTTATGAATTAAAATTTGTACGTACTACTCTGTACTCGTAAAATATAACCAAGTAAAGTCATCAAAATAATTATTATTTTGGATGATAAGACTATTCCAAATCTTGTGAATGTGTAGCGACTTATGTTGCTGACTGTACTGGCTAAGTGGGCCGCGCGCTGTTAAGAGCAACTTATTATTTGAATGGCGTTGCAGTATTCGGGCGTAAAAGTATTATCTCAGCGATTTTACGACAAACTTTAACGCTATTTAAGCTTATTGTTCAAATGTTATAAATGATATTTTGAAGTAATCATTCAATAATGTTCAAAATTAAACATTGGATATATCCCTATGCCGGCATTGATATTCATGTAAGCGGGTGAACGTAATAATTGCATCAAATGCCGAACGTTAATTATTATTGGTTACAGGAAATCCATGCTCTATGGTCACTACGTTGTATTTAACATCGCGTGGCAAAAGTTACTTTTTAAAATTACTAACATGGTTTATGAGGCCGGTAGCTCTCATATGCGTCATACTCGTGAACGGGTGCTGTTTGCGTTGACTTGTCTGTTCGATTTACTTATATTTATTTACTCTGATAATTTTTAATTACTCTGAAACTTTTATTAGTATTCATAGCTTTGGAATAGAACAGTGTATACTGATTCTAAGTTTTGGGCGACATCACTTATCTCAGCCGTACAAATTCACAACCAATATTATTACAAAAAAAATTAAATGAACTGCTCTGAATTCAACTAAGCTGCGACTCCTGTATAATTATTGTATTGTAAACTTGTTTTGAAAACAGCAACGCTAGACTTTCTTGCCCGTTCTTTGGCGAAAACAGCCTTGTCAAGGTCAACCGAGCGGTATTGAAAAAAGAAACAAGTGACTGAATCTAAATAAGGTATAACATTTTATGGGTTAAATAAAATATGAAATATTTAATTAAAAAATATTTAACAATATATTTGTTTTTAGAACCATTTTGATAATATTTATTTATTTAAGGACATCCAATGGTAATTACATTGTTTCTTATATCTAATACACTTACAATTTGGTAACATATTAAATGCACTACCTGCAGACGTCACAACATGCATTGAATAACAAATAACTGCTAAGTAATACTGGAATCAAATAAAAAAAAAAAACAAAAAACATAAGGACGTCTACAATCATAAAATTAAAATTAAACAAAGTGAAATATTAACAAAATTTGAAGTCAAAAGAAATAACAAAGGAGTCAAAAAATCAAAACAACATAAGTAAATACTATGAAAATAATTAATATGTCTACAATTTCTTATCACTTATTAGTTTCATAACTTCAGTCTTGAAAGTACTCAGTGAGTCATTAAACACATCAACGCTTTGGCCGAGAGTGTTGTAGAATCGACATAACCTGGCTATTGTAGAATTTTGTTTCACATTGGATCTCGATGAAGGTGGACACAATAACCCCATGGGTTTTCTTGATAATCTACTAGGTACACCTATTTTTATTAAGTCTAACAATGGTGGACAATCTACTTGATTTCTTAAAATTTTGTAGAGAAAGTTCATATCTAGGAGTTTCCTTCTGTCACTCAGGCTGTTCATTTTAAAGCGTTTTAAACGTGTAGGGTAAGAATTTAATGTCTCTAAATCTTTTTTGAATCCGTTCTATGCGTAGTTGATGAATTGTATAATGTGGTGCCCAGATAATACTGTATTAATACTGTACTGCAGTATTCTAAAATTGACCTAACGTGTGAATTGTAAAGTGTTATCTTAGTTCTATGATTTTTAAATACTTTGCCATTTCTGATTACGAATCCAAGCATTTTAGACGCTTTGCTCATGATATTTTCGATATGAGGTAAAAAAGTGAGTTTGGTTTCTAATAGAATTCCTAGGTGTCTTACTTTATCGTATTCCTGTAGGGGTGTACCGTCTATACTATAACCAGTAGGGAATATGTTGTGTTTACGTGTGAATTTTATGTGATGACATTTGGTCTTATTTAGTATTAGGTTGTTGCTAGAACATCAGTTTGCAAGGTTATTTAGGTCTTTCTGAAGTTGTCAACTATCTTCTGGCGTTTTTATGACCTTACATAATTTAAGATCGTCTGCAAAAAGGTAAACATTGCTGTGTTCTATTTTAGACACAACGTCATTTATTAGTAAATTGAATAACCAAGGTCCCAAGTGCGACCCCTGTGGAACTCCTGAACTGGCTATGTAATTTGTAGACTCAAAACCTTTAACAACTACATACTGTTCTCGATGTTTTAAATATGATTTAAACCAATTTACTAGTTTACCATAAATATCATAGTTTTCTAACTTGAAGATTAATAAATTATTACAAACATGGTCAAATGCTAAATTTGTAAGGTTGTATGGGAAAAGGAAGAAGGGACTAACTTTTACATAAAAACCACTTGTTATAGAAAAATGTAATCGCACAGTTTATTATTTGATACGATGATTAGATGGCACGAAGATCTCACTCAAGCCGCCCTGGACTGCACATGAATGACGCTACTCCTTCAGTCTTCTTTTAACTGAAACAAAATTCATTAAATATATAAATAAATAGAATTCAATGAAATATCTATGCATGTCCGTCTTTTTCTGTATTTTAAGAAGTTACCGTTAACTATAAAAGCCTTGTTTATATTCCCAACATATATCACGACCAAAGAATAGACCACTAGATCAACATTACTACCGAAAACGAAGCCAGGTGGTAGTTAGAGACTGCAGACAATGTGCAAATAAAAACTTCGAAAAAAAAGCGACGCGATCCATAATCAAAATATTGATATTTTACATCTTATGTCTCAGGATGGCGAGTGAAACGTCAAGCATTGCTTTGTAATTTAGGGTGTTTAACTTTGCTACTGTTCATGAGCGGTCGTATCGCTTACCATCGAACGGTATGCTTATCTCGCCATTCATTGTAATAAAAAAATGTCTACTGCTGGGCAGGAAACTTGAGATAAGTTATAAAAGTTATCTCTTACCGGTAGAGCAGAGTCGCACATTGAGCCCTTGCGCACGAATCTAAGCAGGGACTCGGCCATGTTGGCGGGCGTAGGGTTGTTGCACTTCTCCAGAGCCGTCACCGTGCACGTCGTCAGCTCGTCGAACTTACCGCACTTGTCCTAAATACATAACATTTTAATTATTTATAGTCCTAGTCATTAAGTTATAGATATCTAGAATAAGTTTCAGTATAATAAGTTTCAATATAAGCTTGTAAAGTGTATTCTTTGTTGGCGATCCTAATAAATAAAATTTAGATTTATCATTGTTGCAATCACTTGCAATAATACAGAAAAGATCAAAAATACACATGAATAGAGGACGTATCAAAAATTTGCCTGAGGACGTATACGGTATGCTTGAAAATTCAAAGTTGATATACACAGCCTAATACTAAACTCAACACTTCAACAGTCATTAAACCAACATTCAGCCGGAGAGGTTCTCGCTTCATTACAGAAGAATCGTATATCATTATTACAGGCGATATCCAATATAAGATTATTATGTTCTGGTATCTAATGTTGACACGATGCAATTTTTTCATATCCTTTTACGCCATTTAGACGGGGAAAGATTGTCGCAGCGGGAATCGTATGCTATTATCGCATGATATAACCGCCCTAAGATTAACGTGTTTTGACAAATATTTACACGACGCTACTTTTCATAAATTTACGATTTCACATCATATCGAGGTGAAAAACTCTCCCCTTGTTAACGGGGCCTTACGATAATCGTATTTTTGAGGCAAGAAACTCTCACCGTGTAAATGGGTCTTTATACGGGTTTTCAAATCGTTAACAATAACGACACCCATATTTCTGTCAATGTAACTTTTGGTATTAATGACTCCATGTATTTTTTTTTAATTGGTATTTCACTTCGAACACTGAAACTACTTCTCTTTTCCTCTCCTTCTAATAGGTTTCCCCCAAGCCTCTACTTAATTAAAACTATAAAAATACAAAAACCAATCAACTCACGGGCAGGCTCATCGCCTTGACGCTGTCAATAGACGGGAAAGATGTGCGGAGATTGTCAGCGCATTTCTTGATGTCTGCAGTGCTGTTGCTGAAGCATTCACGGCCTTCGTACGCGATGAACACTGGAAAATATATTAACATGTTATTTTCATGTAATGTTAAATCTAAGTTCTGTGGAAATATCCCGTGAAAGTATATATGGAATTTAATGGCGATTTAAACAGTGCAGTACAAAGGGTATAGCAAAATGATTTTACTTTAGGTGTTAATGTACAATAACAAATGATTACTTGTTAAAAAGGATTACTTAATGCTTAAAGCTTAGTGCAATTTTAAGTAAATAAATAAGTACACCATCAGTCACAAACATAGTCCTGACTCCACACTAACATCGAGTCTTGTGTCGTGGATATCAGGAACTACGGGAGTGATTATGAATGGTTTGTTAGACCAGCATTAAGGTAACATAGACTATGATCCTTCCTATAACGATACTAATGTACTGAATTGAAATATTACCGGCAATCCTCTCTCCGTCCTTGTGGCAGACGAAGTCGATGAGCTGGTCGGTGCTGTTCCTCAGCGGGCCGTAGTGGTCGAGGGCGACTTGGTCAACGCAAGGCTTCACTCCTTCCAATAGATTGTTAATGCAGGATTTCAGTTGCGGGGCCTTGGCGCAGTACCTGATTAATGAAAAATGTTAGATAACCCGTTTTGTGGCTGAGATATGTCCTTCGGGACCCTTATAACATACTTATTTATTTATGACATTTCAGTGTGGAAACAAAGTGAGACTGGACTTAAAGTTCAGGATTTTGCGCGGATAAATATTTTCTATAAGTTAAGGGAAAGAAAACCGATGCTATGCTGCAAAAAGTATTACTTCTATTGGTCACTTTAACAGTGTTCCCTAATAAGATTTATGCACTCACCAATGTTATTATGCAATGTAATGAATCCTCTTGTAAATAAAGCATAAATTTAGTTGGGTGTATGCTTGTCTACTTACTTCTTAAAAACTTCATCCAGTTCTCCCTTCGGCTTAGCCAATTCGATCTCTTCTTTCAATGTTTTGACGTCGAATAAGCCTTTAAGGCAATCGATGAACTGACGACCCGCATTCTAGAAAGCAATAGGTAGATATTACTGAACATTTTCTATGTGGCATCTTCACCGGTTGCAAGAATCATACACATGTTACAACGCAAAGAAAAGAGTTCATTCAAATTGAATACTGGTGAATTAAATCATACCTATTTTTACAAGAATACCGTTGGTTATTGTTTTCGCTTCGTATCTTAATGAACTAATATTTCATATGTAAACATATGATATCTATGTAACTACGCATAAATGGACCGACGGTAAGTACTAATATGGTCACACCGCGATTTTTCGTTGACAAGTTACTGGACTCTGGTCACCATGAAATAACAATACACATCCAAGTTGCATATTTGGCAAATATTAAAAATATAAGTAGTAACCTTACCTCGACTTCGCTGACTTTGTCCTCCGCGCCGTTTTTCTTGCACTGCGCCTCAAGAAGCTGCTTGTACTGTTCGCGCGCGTCCGCCTTGATCTCTTGGCCCAGCACGACTGCAACAGATCACTTTGTTTTGTTTTTTTTTTTTATTGCACTGAATGGCGAGACTAGCAAGCTGTTCGCCTGATGGTAAGCGATACGACCGCTCATAAACAGTAGCAACATTCCACTGCGCTCGCCATCCTGAGACATAAGATGTAGTCTCAATATGTACTCTGGCTACAATGTCCTTCAATCCGAAACACGACAGTGTATTTAAACTGCTGTTAGTATACCACCAATATCAAAAGGCACTTGCCCGTTTATCGAATCTAAGCCTTAAATAATACTATTATATTCCAAATAACGATAGTTATAAACAAACAACAACTCCAATCGAATGATATCTGTTCGACCTCTGAACTGCACACGGATGAAATGTTCAACAAATAAAATTTATAATGACACATTATTATTTATTATTTAACTTCTGTTATCCAGTCTTCTAATATTGTCGGTCACGGGTTATGTTTATGAGCTTAATCTCGACGCAAAACTTCCATATCAACTGTACCTATTTTTTAAGTCTATTTATATATTTCATAACGTAAATAAATGGTTTTTCAATGATTATAAGTCAGTTCATGGTTTTAAGACAAATACAATGTATGCAATTTTCAGGAAATTTATACACTTACACATAGCGGTCTAAATAGTAGTATCTCCACTCTAAATGCAAATGAATGCGAACGCTAACCAATACAGTGAGTTAGACAAAGGGTAGTTAGCTAAGATAAGCATTGAGAATAATTATACAAAATCAAAAGTAAATAACATTAAAAATATATAATATTAAACAGTTTATTAAAAAATGGAAATAAACAAAATTAACATAACTATTATTTTGTTTGGCCGGGAATTTTGATTCTCAATTTACTAGTGTGTTTTATTTACTTTAGAGACGCATTCGTTTAATATGCTTTGTAGGAAAGGCGCGTATCCTGGTAGCACCTATGCCTACCCCTTCTGGGAAAAAGAAGTGAGTTTATATACATACGTATATATGACTGTCCTTATTTGTTTAAATTGTGTTTTATATATATGAACAGTACTATCGGTAGGTTTCTTAATTAGGTATATACTCAGATGTCAGAGATCATGATCTCAGGTGCGCTTAACAAAAGTCTTGTTAAGAGTCTCACTAAAGTTAACTGCTGAAATCATCTGCAACCTGAGAACCCAGTATATTTTAATCAAATCTTTGAGTTAATTTAATCCTTCCTGGAAAGTACTTTCAGTGACGCATTCGCCAGGCTGTTTGAATCAACAATGAGATTACCACCCACAGAATTTTATTAAAATGTATTTTTATATAATTTACTGTGTTGCATATAAATATTAAATCATTAACCACATTTTTTTTTCTTGTCAGTCAATCTCAGTTGTCTTGATAGTCAATCACCACGCACTAAACGGTGAAGGAAAACATCGTGAGGAAACCTGCATACCATAGCGATTTATAAAATTTCTATGGTATGTAAGTCTGCCAACCCGCACTAGGCCAGCGTGGTGGACTATAATATGGCCTAACCACTCTCAATCGTACTTTCGATTGTAGAGTAGGCCCGTGCCCTGCAGTGGGACGTATATGGGCTGAAACAAACAAACAAAAACAAAACCACATTTTTTTTCTTGTACATACATACATTTGTGTCGATATATTTTCTTTTGTTTGAACTTTTTGGACTCTGTTATACTTCAACTTTAATAGTTGTATTTATGATATGATTTTCTATCGCTTTAACAACTAAAGAAATCCTGTACCTATAGAAGAGAATTGTACAAGAATTTCTAAGCTATGCCAAATTTACCAACCAACATTAGACCATTGTTTTCAAATAAGAGTAAACTCATTTTATGGATTGAAAAGAATCGTCTTTTCCGAAGGTCAGTTACACCCACTGTTACTTTACCAACCCTACAAGACACGTGACTGGTATAACTTCTCATGGTTTTTCCAAAAGGGCTTATTAGGCACCGTTGGGCATTTCGTCTTTAAGAATTACTTGTAGAAGTAGCCTGTTCTTCAGACGATCTGGGCATAATGATTAATATTTCTGCATCATCCAATAATTGGAAACTGGACATCGAATTAAAACAGGAAAGATGAAGTACGAATTTCGTAGAATGTGCACTTTATACAACGGTCAATTCCGTCGTGAACCCCGGTCAAGTGATCGCCTGATCATGTAAATTGGTAAATGGGCTGATGCGAATGCACAGGAAGAGGGGTATAAACGAGTTTAGTGGCCGTGCTACCGTCACTACAATACAAGCGATGCAGCCACGAACGATACGAGTAAAAGTGACACGAGTATGGACGGCTTTTATTGTTTCATACATTGGTTAATGTTTATTCCCATATTAGTAACTGAAATAAATTACACAAAGTGGCGTAATGAGCAGACCAATAAAACAAAATTAAAAGATTAACAATTCATTATGACTAGCCGAAGAATTTGCTTTATAAAATTCTCGAAAATATGAAAAAGACTAATTTAACTTCAGAAAGTTGCAGAATATGTAGTACTTCTTTTAGGTAATAAAATAATAATATTTAAAAATACTATAATTTATTTGCTTATACGGAAGCAGCACAATTGTTCTTGGTGTATTTCATCAGACCAATGGCAATTATAAGCTTCGGGAAGAGTCATTAACCTAATAAAAATATTTCTTGGAAATGTTTGCTCCAACTGGTGATAAGACGGAATAAATAAATATATTGTTTTTATTGCCTTAATACCTAGGACCTAGCGGACCGCCTGGTCGCGTATGGTAAGCGGCTACTGCTGCTCATGAGCTTTCATACGGTCAGAGGTCTTGCACAACAAAGTCACTGCATCCTATAAGGAGGGTACTCCCTTTAAGTCTAGTGTGAAGAAGGACAAAACAGGACTCGTTTTACTTCTAAAATTCAAACACATTGTCCTGACTCCGCAATAGGAGATCGTGTATCGTCAGTATTAGAATCCACGAAAGACTCTTTTCCCTCACATCACCCATGTTAGTATCAATTTGTGGGCTACACGGAGATTTAACATTTTTCAACCAATATCACGAATACTAGATGCAACAATACGTCTTCCTGCGTACAGTTGGTAACAAGTCCTAGGATTAATTCGTCACCTACTCCTCGATGTGCCGTGTGGGCGACTGCAAACTGCAGACACACTTGCGAACAACGATGTTGGACTAATGTAATAATCCTGTTAGGGCAACTAATTGGATTTAGAGATGGTGAAATTTTCGAGTTACTTTTCCTCACATCGAAATGTAGGAGTAATTTACGTACTTGGTTCTACACGTATCCTTATATAGTTGGCGGGAAATAAGTTATATTATATCACAAATAAATTCAAGACTCAACAGATTTATAGAAAGTGTATAGAATAATTACAATTATTAATATTTTCCCATAGTTACTCTTAATCTTATGATAAATAAATATGAGACTCGAAACTTAAAAAAAACTGTTATGAAAATTAAATTCAATTTGGTCTTGTTATCACAAATTATATTGAACACTTTGTTACTCTATCAATAATTATTCAATTTATCTTTGTTTGGTTTTGTTTAATTATATAAAAGCAGAGGAAGATAATAATACTTTCATCAGCTCAGTACCGCTTATTAAATTACAATATATCTTTATAATATATTTATCTTTCCATATAGTTATAGGATGTTATGGGCGTAGGTTTTGTTATTGGAATTCGCCTTTAATAGTGTTAAAAGAAAAAACTATTGATTTTATTACAATTATTTCGAAAGAATCGTTTTATTTTAGCATGAGAGAATAGCGTTTACTCTTTCTGATTAATTTTATAAAAAAACTGATAACAATACAATAAACAATATAAAGCAAATCGGTCCATTAATTATATATACTGGTTTAAATTGATTTATTTTTTCTTATAAATAGAATATTTTCTCATCATAAAAATTTAAGATTAACGCACTATATATACCGCAATCAACGCGAAAACGCGCTTTTCAACAAAATATTCCAAAGAGTGTTGTAATTATAGCTGTAGAGACAAGGAATAGTATTTTGGACGTAACTGGTGCAAATAAAATATGCATTTATTAAAATATCCTTACCGGCGGCCATGAAGGCAACTATGAGTGTCTTCCACAGCATTGTGGCACTGTACTAAACGGTAGTGGAACGAACGTGCGACGGATGTCAACTGAAGCTCAACAACACTACTCCTCACGTTTTATACTATCTACGTATTCGAACAAGCATCGATTCACACTCGTTGACTCATTTTAGGGTGTTATTCTGGATTTTATGATTTTGACAGTGGATCAAAGCTAGGATCTTATTTGGGTGTATTTATTTTGTTGGATAGTATAACAATTAGTATGTAAAATCGATTTGGCAAGCCAGACAATTATTTTCTGGATACAATCTCTCGATTTGAAAAATGTTATAGATACTAGAATTGATTTTTTAATTAAATTATTAATTAATACTGTTGTGAAAATCACTATTTCTTAAGTGGCTAAATCTTTATTTTACTATGTCATATTGTTATGCCTGGGTTTGACCATAGAGTCGTGATAGTAGACACACTAGAAGCACTAGGGATATAATTCTCCAGCCATTTTAGTTTTTCAGACGCCTAGAGTGCCTAGAGTCTTTTACTATTATAAAATTCGATTTCAATCAAGGGATTGCCGTATTATGCGATATCTTCATAATCCTCATAAAATGATGCTGATCATTTAAAAATTGTCTTTTTACTAACCACACACGAACAATCAAAGCAACACGAAATAAAATTCTGTCTGCCTGCATTTTTTTTACAAAAAAGCGATGACCGACGTTTTCATCGAATTAAGCGTTCCAAGATATTTTTGGCGCAATAAGTGACTATCAAAAACTCCATCTTCACTGTCAAAAACCATCAAATGTATTTAAGTAATGATAACACTTTGTTAATAGCTTTTGTACCGGCAATGTCTGTTTATATACAAATTTAAAACACGACATTCGAAGTGATCGATCACTTGCTCTTAATGCGCCTCCTTTATGCAATTCTAAGCATATTTCCGTGATGAGCGGTTTTTATTCAGACCCTTTATGGTATTAGGTACCCGATTCAACATGTTTTGTTAATTGCATTAGAAGATACTTTGCGGCAATCGTTTTCCTTGCCGTTAACATAAAAAAGATTATTTGTGAGATCTTCGCGCAGTTACATTATTTGTTTTATTTTGAATATTATTGTAAACTTACATTATTTCTAATATTGTTTATCTATATGTAACTTACACTTCAAAATGAATAGCCTCTTGATTGAAATAATAAAATATTATTTACAGATTTGGTGAAAAGAGATTTGAAATCCGTAAAAAATAGTTTTTCAATGTGTAACATTCGCGTAAATCTGAAAAACCATTCCCCTCTTGAGTAATAATTAATTTTAATATCAATGTTGCTCGAGTGTCTCGTGAGAGGCACAAAACTATCCTTAGAACAACCACAAATAATTAAACCATCTCGGATAAGTAAATCACAAATTTATCGTTAGGGTGAATACTTACAATTAACATACATTTACAATATGCTAAATGTATTGCTGGTCTAAATCAAAGTCGCGACTTCTGTTTTCAGTCACTGGTAAACTGGTTTTCAAAAGACCAATACTGGAGTTTCTTGCCTGTTCTTCTTTATCGTCTTTATGAACTTTTCATCCCTTTAGAGGGTAGAGGTAGAGACAAAATATAGCAGGAGGTATAATATACAGGGTATATCAAGACTGCTACCGAAAACGAAGCCGGGTGGTAGTTTAAGCGACTTCAGACACGATGGAACAGAAAAAGTTGCAAAAAAAAGCGACAATTTTTTTATTGTTATTTTTTTCCTATGGCCATATTTGGGTGGTAAATACATTTTTTTCTTAAAATAATAGTGTATACCCTTTTATTTATAAATACTCTAAGGTATAAATGAGTTTTAAATATTATTTTATCAAAAACTAGGGATTTACCACCCAAAAATGACCATATTTAAAAAATCATAAAAAATAATTCTCGCATTTCTTTGCGAAATTTTTAGTTGCATTGTGTTTGTAGTCACTAAAACTACCACCCGGCTTCGTTTTCGGTAGCAGTCTTGAGATACCCAGTATAACAACTTATGGATTAAATAAATTAAAGAACACAATACCATGGAGGGTAATCATCTCAATTGCTACAGTAATTGTCATATTATTCCTACCAAATGCAAATGTAGGAATTACAATACGAATTTTTAGAAAAAGGGCAATATGATTCTACCACTCCCGGCTACTATAAAAATATGATACTTCTGAGCAGCGCTCTAGCAATTTCTTGTACTTGCATAGGGTGAAAATTTAACTACAAGAATTTCAGTCAGTAGTCATGCCCTGTGGTTCGGGAATGCAAGAATTCCGCCACGGTATCCTCAACCCGTCGGACGAGGCGAACCAAAGGGCTCATCGGAGTCACTGGGAACACTACGGGGGTGGTGCGTCCTCACGTACACCGACTCTGAGGCGTACGACAGAGCCTCGTCTCTGTCATGGACGCCCATAACACCTAAATGGGCGTCCAAATATAGTTATAGTTCGAGGTCATCTGGTCCCCTATAATAGAAGGACATGCAATGGTTTGTCCAATGCCCTGGAATGTGCCACCCTCAAAGCGTGTGGCATTCAAAAATCTGGGGGCACGGCAGTGCCCCCTCCAAGTCGAGCTCAAAAGCGGCACAGTCGTACCATCCTTTTCTCGAAGCAATTCAGACCATTTTCAACCCCCCATAACTTCGTTGTGTTTAAAGCAAGAAGCCTGAATTTTCAGTTACTAAGCAGGCATTGTGTAAACACGGTATATTTAAAATTTTATTCAATTTGAACCAGTAGTTTGAGAATTATAACTTGTCAAACTTTTGTAATTTTGTCACTCACTGACTGACTGACCGATCATCAAAACTCTAAGGCACTTCTAACAGACATAGAACCTTCAAATTTAGAATATAATTAGTGTTTAGTGTTTAAATTAAGGGAAAATTTAAACATTTCATAATTTCTGTCTAGTTTTCTAGATACACCAACTGCGAGATTAATTCCATATAAATGTATAGGATTACAAAGTTATATTTGCAGTTAATAATTCGTTGTACATGTATATAATGGAATAATAGTTGTAGATAGGTATCTATATATACAGGATATATCAAGACTGCTACCGAAAACGAAGCCGGGTGGTAGTTTAAGCTACTTCAGACACAACGCAACAGAAAAAGTTGCAAAAAAAAGCGACAATTTTTTTTGTTATTTTTTTCCTATGGCCATATTTGGGTGGTAAATACATTTTTTCCTAAAATAATAGTGTATACCCTTTTATTTATAACTAATCTAAGGTATAAAAGTGTTTAAATTATTACTTTGGCAAAAACTATGGATTTACCACCCAAAATGACGATGTTTAAAAATCATAAAAAATAATTGTCGCGTTTCTATGCGAAATTTTTAGTTGCATTGTGTTTGTAGTCACTAAAACTACCACCCAGCTTCGTTTTCGGTAGCAGTCTTGAAATACCCGGTATAAGACATAACAGGGGGTAGGTATAGAGGGGAAAATGGTGTTTTAGCCCATGAAACTGTACAACATTCCTCTAGAAAAACATGACGAAGATAAACTTGCAAATAAACTAAAAAGCTCGAAAATATCAATTACCATGAAAGAAAGAACACGAATAATCAAATCCGCTATATTTGTGATAAATTGATACCTACAAAAATAAGAAAAAATCATAAAACAGATGCTTTAAGAAAAATCGTTATATATGTTCTAGAAATAAAAAGTACTGAAAAGGAAAAAAGTAGGATTCTACAAAAAGACGTGAGATCCCATAAAAAACATCCTGTAAAAACATACTAAGTCTCGCAGCTCAGTTTTTCTACCGCAAAAAGTTGTGCGATCCATGTAATACCAAGTCGATTAATTTATTTAGTCCTTGCTTAAGGGACGTTCTGTATAAAATTATTACGTAAGTTATTATCATAATAATACTAAAAATTCTTTACGATTTAAATAAATAGATCGACTTGGCCATCGCATGAAAACATAATGTATCGTGCAATTTATACATTATGCTACTGGCTGTGCTACTACTCACAACTTTTTGCGGTAGAAAAACTGAGCTGCGAGACTTGGTATTTTTTACAGGATTTTTTTTATGGGATAAAAGTAGTCTCGATGGAGTTCATAAATTTAATTTTATAAGCAATAAATTACCAAGAGTGCCAATAATTTAAGAATTAGAACTAAAACTGGTACAAGACTTGTTCCCAAAATGTTATTGGTTTCAAGGGTAGCCTTGAACATTTTCACTGAGTTCTTTGCCGTCGGCGAGCGGAATAGTACCCATGTAACTTGTTCGTGGAAGTTGTCTCTATGTTGACCCCAAGGCGTTGGAGTGCTGATAGCAGTGCAGGGTTATCTCACGCCACATCTGTCGCCCGGCCTTTGTTCATATCAAGTTCAATGTTGTTTTTCGCGGCGAATTTTGCACGACTGGCATTTGAATTGTTGAAAGAATTGCCCAAAGTCTGTTAATTTATGAAAATAATTCCTAAATTAAATTTAACTAAATATAAACATTTATTATATTTTATTAATTATATAATTGGTTCACTGATAATATAAAATACCTATCTAATAATTCATAATTTGATATAATTTAAAATAAAATTGTACACTGAACATCTCATATAATTTTTGGGTCTGTATTTTAAATGTCTCATTAAGAAATATACAGGGTATATCAAGACTGCTACCGAAAACGAAGCCGGGTGGTAGTTTAAGCAACTTCAGACACAATGCAACAGAAAAAATTGCAAAAAAAAGCGACAATTTTTTTTTGTTTTTTTTTCTATGACCATATTTGGGTGGTAAATACATTTTTTCCTAAAATAATAGTGTATACCCTTTTATTTATAAATAATCTAAGGTATAAAAGTGTTTAAATCAATATTTTAGCAAAAACTATGAATTTACCACCCAAAAATGACGATATTTAAAAAATCATAAAAAATAATTGTCGCGTTTCTTTGCGAAATTTTTAGTTGCAATGTGTTTGTAGTCACTAAAACTACCACCCGTCTTCGTTTTCGGTAGCAGTCTTGAGATACCCGGTATACTAAAAAACAAAACAGCATTTCCGAATAAAACCCTCTGGTGACTTTAAAAAAAAACATATTTCCACCTTAAAGGCCGGGAATGAATCTTAATACTCTATACAATAGTGAAAAGGGCCTATAGTGTGGCAGATGTTCATCAGCGACTGTGATGATTAACCGTCAGGTAAACCCTGTGGGCTAACCTTATACTTGTTTGCTCCCCATATTTCTGTATCTGTATCAGCCCATATACGTCCCACTGCAGGGCACGGGCCTCCTCTACAATCGAGAGTACGATTGAGAGTGGTTAGGCCATATAGTCCACCACGCTGGCCTAGTGCGGGTTGGCGGACTTACATACCATAGTTTTTTTTTTTTTTTATAAATCGCTATGGTATGCAGGTTTCCTCACGATGTTTTCCTTCACCGTTTTAGTGTACCCCATATTATAGTGTATGTAATAAATAGCACCCAACAGTCGTCCTGACCCTACTCAGATCGAGTCTTGATTCGTTGGTATCAGGGAACTACGAGAGACTTTTCGGTTTCAAAAACACCCAGACCCAAAAGAAATATTTATAGGCCGCACCAACATTTCTCTCTGTGCGGGGATTGAAACCGCGGCCTCGCGTTTCACAGGCGACGTCTAACCGTCTGCGCCACGGAGACTGTCAAATATTTTTTCAGTAAAAGAAAAAAACGTGCAGAAAAATCATCTGATTATAAACAGTCACCACCGCTCATGAACACTACAACTAGCGGAGTCGTTGGTGTTCTACCTACTTTTATATTGTTTCTAGAGGAGAATTTACTGAATTATAAACATACAATACGTTGTGTATAAACGTCGCGCGATTATTATCTACATGAACCATGAACTTAGAAAATTATTTAATTTATTTGTATTGATGATGTAATTGGATTATGTCTATTATATTATACCTACCTACCCGTTGGGTGTATTTAATTATTTATTATATCTACCATCGACATGTCAAGCAAATGTGTTACAACGAGTCAATGAAAGGTAAAAAAACATTATCAGCACTGGGAATTATACTTTTTAAATTCAGCATACTATACAGTGTTCGCTCATGGTAATGAGAAACATCATCAAAAATAACAAATAACGAATAACAATACCAAATACAAACCAACAACAGACAAATAAAATCTAAAAATGCGCCGCGTTATATAAACTGGACTGCAGATAACAGTTCAAGTGTAAAATAAACAAAAACATATTTTATTATATCTTTATTTAAGAGATTATTATACGGTTATTAAATGTCAATTTGTGAAACGCTACAATAATTACTGATTATTATTTTTTACAGTATAAATCAAACATTTTCTCCATTTTTCATTTGTCAAACCTTAGCAATCTTTACTATGTAGTAGACAGAGTGGCGCTTTATGTTCGTCTTTTACATTGTAGACGGGAATATAGAACGATATCTTATACTACACACCGGGTTTCAGTACATATCTTTTAGAATAAAGACGCAAGACTACAACACGATGACTATTCAATAAATTAACAATCATTCAATCCCGAACCATCATTCATTCTTTACATTTCATTCATTCATTCAACAATGAATGAAGAAGTATTATAATCGTACTATCGTATCGCAGTCCTACGTCTTTTGACCTGAGTAACTTGTCAGTTACTGGCAATATGTTTATGCACACAGATATGCTGTTTATTTGGAATCAACATAAATATAGTGACATCATGTTTTCAAGGAACGGTCTGATTCTTTGGCAAGCAAGTCGTTGACACTTACGCACGTGTTTATTTCACGCAACATCATCATTGCACTTATAAAAAGTAAATACAAAATATCGAATTTAATAAATTTACACGATTATTTTGTAAAATAATTTAGAAAGAAAATATAAAATTTTTCGTGTTGCCGTGAAATAAACGAGTATATTAGCAATTTAGATACGAGTATGTTCATTTATGGAAATTGGTAGTAAATGCTGATTGTCCACAATTTTAACTTTCCTTTAATATAAGCATATACAATTTATACACTTAAATAGAATCTATACACTTCACATCGTAATAAGTTCACATAAGTCAATCGTGTTTTATTCACAATAATAATGTTATGCTCAAAAACATTTTATTAAGTCTCATCCATTTTTTTAAATATGCTGACAAAGTCCCGTGAAGGAATACACGTAACTAACACCTAACCAACAGTTTTATAAACGAAATCTCTTGTCACACAAGAATATTTTATAATAAAATCACAGGTAATTATATTTATCACTAAATATCTATTTAGTCTACATATAAACATGAATATCTCTCATAGAGAAAAATCAATATCATCATAATTGTAAATAAAAAATATCGTACACAATAAACATTGATAAAAGGAAAGAATCAACAAATAAGCGGGTGCTGTCGGCCACACATAAACATCGGAATTTTTTAAACATATTCCATATTTTTTTCGTCGTCGGCTGTAGTGATTCTACGACACCAATAGGAAAACAATTAATTTTTCTCGTCAATATCATAATAAGATTAACTTCATAGGCCTGTATGAAATTGCGCCGAAGAGAAACTCTGTCACAATCATTCATTTTCAGTTTGCGCCTTTTGTATTCAATTACCATTTCGCTTTTCATTGTATTTTCATTTAAACAAATATTTTAAATCCACATTTGATTACACTCGCACATTAATGAAATTCATCATCCAAGAATCAACTGCCCTATTTCTCTTTCGTTTCCACAAACTCTGTCCAAAATATCCTGATCTGTCAGTCAATTTAACCATTCGTTCAATCAGGTATCGCAGTTTAGTATATACGATATATTATTTTATAAAGTCTTTATACATCAAGAAGACATCATTCATACTAACGTCGCCATAACGGAAATAATAGCTTATTATAATAAGCGACGTCCACATTTTTGAAATAAACTTTTCAAAATAATTTTAACATGCATAATAAATTCTTTGATTTCATATCACTATTATAACCTTAAAGATCTGTCAAAGTGACAGCACACCATCAGTCCAAACAGTCAGTCAATGAAGTCAGACTTTTATCAGACTACAATCAATACCGCCACTTGTACAGCAAAAATGACAGTTTGAGCTGATCGCGCGAGCCAATATAGAATCATAAGAGATAAGCTTTGTTTAAGCCATATATTATCCTTCTTAATAACGTTCCACTATATTAGGAAATAATCAGATAGCAAACGATACTTGTATTATAAACATCGATAAACAACATGCAACAAGCGAAACACTTACGAAAGAGTAATTCTATCGATTGTACTGAGTTATCTTTGTATAAACCCGTTAGAAATGACGAGTTAAGTTTTGTACAAACATCGACTTACGTTACTATGAATCATCGATTAGGAAAAATCATCACGCAAGTACAAAATGGATGTGGAGAAGCAACTATTAAATCTAGCAATTAAATGTATTATAACCCTTTACACATTTACTTACATCGCAGAAGATTCGCGAAGAAGAATTCGCAAGCGGTTAACAAGCATTTAATTTACGATCATGCGACATGCGTGTTGTAAGTTTTCGCAGAATTCGCCTACTCTATACAGGGTATTTTCTAGCTACTGATGTTCTCAGATTCATAAAATCGCGTAATGTTATTTCTTAATCGACTTTAATACTGCAGTGTGAACAATTCTGAAAGAGAAAACATCCTTCTCGTAGAAAAAGAAAACGTCCTTTAACTCATATGTACCACAAGCCAGTTTCAGAATTGATCACATGTAAAACTTTAAACTTATACGCAGAATCTACGGCAGTTTATCAACCGGTGTGTATAAACTTTAAGAATGCTTACAAAACAATATACCGGCAGTACAAGTAATTTTAAATAACAATTGTTTACCCGCAAAATGCCATAAATCTCAAGACCTTTTTATTTTGAATAATTATGAATCTTACACGATATAAATTTATTTCGTATAGTATCAATATCATATTTACAATTATTTTGCTGCAAATGGTATGAAAGTTTGATTACAAAATTGTATAGAACAACAACAATAGCCAATACACAATTTATAAATAAACCTCGTATACGCTTACAAATAAAATTAGCATTCACTAGATTTTAATTCCGTTGTTGATTGTAGAAATCCATTATAGACCTTATAAGCTAGTAGTCAACGCCCATATTATTATTTTCCAAAAATATTTTCCGTAAATCATAATACCCAATATGTAAAAAATCAAATCTTCCCGCTCAGGAAGTACTACGCACATTGAGACACATTTCCAAGATTTAGACTCCATAGAACTACCGCAATGATTTTAATATACGAAGAATATGCCTCATATTTATATAGCATACAGTATGCCGCGCAATCTTTTGTTTAAGTTTATCCGCCCTTAGTAAAACCTTAATTTTCTTTTCCGAAATCCCTCACTTTGGCTCAAGACAAATATCATTCAAGCATCCATGACTTCTGGCCATCTTTGGAAGCTTTTTCACATATTCCTGCTTCGTTGCCACTCATCATATCAAGAATATAATGAAATATAATGATGAAGTAGGAAGACTCATCATACATATATTTTGAGAGTGTTTACGGGTTCAAAGCCTTCTGTTTGTTGATGAGAGCGTTGAGCAGCTTGATCCTCGCTTTGATGGCCTTGTAACGGATGTAGTCTTCTTCACGGCCCTTCTTGTCGTCTCGCTCCACCTTCCTTCTGTTTTGCACCTCAAAGCTCAGCTCATACTCTTTGATACTACGACGAAGAACCTGGATATAAGAAATAATTGATACTTTTAACTACTTCGTTCATTTACAGCCCAGCAAGTCTTGTATAGTTCTTGTATATCGGAGTAGTGTTGACTGCGTGATAGTTTAATTTCTGCACGATATAAACAAAACTAGAGGAATTTCAAATGTTTGAATGTCGTGCGTAAAAGTTTACGAGTTTGAATGTGCCTAGGTATAATGCCACACATAATGTTCGAATCATCCATTGTACGTTGTAACAATAGACTAAGTTCGGAGTGCTTAGTGAGTGATAAATGTCGTAGAGAATAGTGTTGGTTTTTAGAAGTGGAAATCTTATAACTTTCTTTGGACGTCGAACGTTCGAACATTGGAACCGCGTTTCACATCATAATTACAGATACCAATTAGATTCAATAGTAAATGTATGGATTTTATAATAAAGATTCAAGCAATCTCAATTCAATGCAATAACGTGTACTTTTAAAAGTTCATAAAATTAAAAAAAACACTCACGCTCTTCTGTAACTTGGCTTCAGACAGTGCCTTCAGCAGGTCGTCCAAGCCGAGGCAGTGCAGCCCTTCATTGGAAGGTCCAGCCTCCTCGCTGGTGGCGGATTTAGCTGATGATGTAGAAGACGGCACCTCTTCCCCGCCCGCAGCGCCGTCGCGAGTAGGTGGGGACTGAAGGGGCGTCTCCGAAGTCTCCTAATAACCATGGGAAGTAAACGCACTGACTACAAAAATAAGAATCTATTGTAAGATAGACTGTACAGTGAAAATTATACATGGAGGTATTACCGCTGTTGGATGCTAATAAATTGAAAAGCAGATTAGTGCTAAGTTTAGTTTGAGGTTAATCGATGGTCAATAAAAACGCCAGTTTCATCATCAAAATGAGTCTCTACAAGAAACATAATTTTTCCTTGAATAATATAAATAAACATAAGGATGGTTCTAAGTGAATTGTGCACTCTTAATTAAAATCCCTAAAAATCAATTGCTAAATAGCTGAATATGTATGAAGTGATGTGGATTATTTTTGATAAGTCATGATCACTTTTAAGGACAAAAGGGTGAAAAGATCTAAAATAAAAGAATAAAATAGTATATCTAAAATAAAAGAATATAATAGATGAGCTAATACTGATTGAAATAAGGAATCTACCTGCGAGGAGTCAGAGCGCTTCTCCTGAGAGTCGCTTGAGCTGTCGACACTAGCATTGAAATGCATCGGCTCATGCTCGTGTATGGTGGCCAGTTCACCATTGTTGCCACCAATCACCTGCCATAATGATTTTTCATATTATAAGCTCCCAAGAATATAATATATATTCTCCGACAACACATAATTTGCAATCAAGTAATAACTAAATCTAACTTTTAAATTCAACGGCATTTTAATTATTGTTTCGGCATCAATTTCCTCGTCCACAGTTACTGTAGTTATGCAAGGATTTGATAAGGTTAAACCTACGGTAGCACTTACAGCATCAGGTCTAGTAGAAGCAAGAATCCGTTTCACAGCTCTGTATCGTTCGTACAGATGTCTGGCTGCGCCGCGCTCGGCCGAATGTGCAGGTGGTCTGCCGCGGGACGCTTCCAGGCGAAGCAACACGCGCTGAACGCAAAGCTTCTCCGCTGCCAGTTGCGCTGACGTCCAGTTCGCTTCGGGGATACCCGACCTCCCGTCTGCCTGGCGACATCCTTCCAACCACTGTAAATTAAGATACTGATATTTATATGCTGCTACTTCATTTTCACATGCATTATTTATAAAAAAAAGGTATTATGGAAAATTAGCAATTCTTTTACACAATTTGTGGATAATATTCATAATGTGTGATCAAATAAACTTTGTGCTATTACTTAGTGCCTTCGACTTAGTGACAATGAATCATCTAAAATAAATTCAGGATCAAAAATATATCATCTGGCTTTACCAATAAAATTGAACTGACCAAGTATTGCGTAAGATACAAATGATGCACCTAAAATGAAGGATATTAAAATTAATGTTTACCTCTTCGATGTCTTCCACGATTTCAGTCATTGTTTTGTCGCTTTTCAGCGATGCTTCAAGCGCATCGTCTCTTTCCTTCTGCTGCTTGGCTGCTTGTACTTGCAGTGCATACTCCAACGGGTCAGTTTTAATGCAGCGCTTTTCTGCTTGAAGCCGTCGCAGGGTCTCATTCATTCGGATCAGTTGCACATCTGTGAGACGGTCGCTTGGTGTCATCGCACATCCGTTCATTGCTTCATAATCAGTCTCATATTTAGAGATGGTCTTCTTGAGTGCAGTTATCTGCAACAATGTTATTAATGTAAGGCTATGTCTTAGTTTAATGATAAAATATTTGTCTATTTGTCTTATCTATCAGGCTATATAAACATAATATACCTGTGTTATTCTACTTACAGTAATCAGTATTTTTAATATATAGAAATGTTGTCGTTGCTACATTATTTAATAATATATTATATGGGTAGGAAACAGCGTATAGAGATATCCAAGGTCATAAGCAAGGTAACCTAATATCATTTGTATCTTACGCAATAGCAGATTGGTCATCAATTTATAAGACCTGTTAAATCAAAAACATCTTAATTAATATACACATCAGTTCTACTAACATTTATTTCAAATATAATGTATTGGGTCCATTACAAAACATTACATTTCGAAACATTTTGTGATTCATCATCAATAAGTAAAACTTCTGAAACAATCACCATATCAGGTGCACAGCCATCAGTAACATCGTAGTTTTCATTTCTAGTTTTCAAATTCTTTAGGGCTTCAGTAACTAGTTCAAGAATTGCAGTTATTATTTCAGCTATACTACAATTGACTGCACTAATACAGTTAGGGTTGCTACCTTCTTGGAGATCTTCTCAAGCTGTCTCTCGGGGCAGGGTTGGTCGCGGCGCGGCTGGTGATGAGGCGTGGCACTGCGCTCGTGTTGGCGCAACTGCTCTGCAGCGGCACAGGCTTCGGAGCTGCCGCTGTCATCGCCGCCCACTGCGCCGATGGAGCCGAGGGACTCGGTGCTGCCGACACGCACAGCTTGCCTGTGTAGAGCCGCTGCATCGAGGGTTTCTGGTTCGTCGCAAACTTGAAACAAAACTCAGCTCTTAGGTAGATCTGATACGAAGGTGGAAAGAGTCTGAATTTAGCAAAATCCGTGACACGCAAGAGTCATGTGAGAAATGTCATCATTGGACGAAAATTCATAAATAAATATAATTCTGTAAATTTGCCCTAAAGTTTGTGTGGAGATCGAGAAAATTAGTGATCAATAGTCTCTACCAAGACCTATTATACTCCTATGGGAAATAAGGTGCGCAAGTATATATTTACGTATAGGTATTGTATACGTATATGAATATAACTTTTGTATTAAAATTAAGTTATCTTCAGTATAGTCAGTCTCAGCTGGATATCGCATTAAAGACAGCCTTCAATAACATTATGAAAATTATAGTGTTCACACATTTCCAAAGCCTACACTGAGTGTAAATGAGATTACAACTCACATTGAGGTTTCTGTATGACTGCGTAATCAAAGTGTGGCGGTGTGCTGCATCTTATTTCTTCTGTGGTTGTAAAGCATTCATTTTCTTTGGGTGGTTTGGGGACGCGAGTTGGCGCGCGGCGACGCTTGCCGCCGTACTGCGGACGGCGTGCGCGGGAGAGACGCTCGGCGCGACGCTCCGACTGACAACAAACAAGCAATATAAAACCGACTTATTCATTAATTAATGCTTGCAACTATTTTTTAACTATATTTAAATGAACGTACAATTCCCTGATAAAGCCTTAAAAATATTTATGCAAAAGATCTCACAACCTGTGGATAATGATGGGCTAGCGACTTGCTGAACCTATCTTACATAATTGCGCGTGTCAATGGCCTTTATACCTGAGATTTCCGCTTCAGTTCACTCACAAGTAGAGTGTAACATAATAGTTTACGTCATAAACTCACTTCAAGCCTGTTGTAGTCGTGTAGCGGCGGGGGAGGCGGCGGCGGCGGAGGGCGCTCCTCGCTGTGCGGTCTCCGCTCCTTCCGGTCGTGAGAGCAGCCCGAGTCTCGGCGCTCGCGTCGCTTGCGCGCCTCTCTCTCGCACTCGGGTGCCGCCATATCTTCTGTCTCCTTCTCGCTCTCCGGGCCGCGCTCGCAGCACTGCGCACGCCACCCCAGGCCAGATATTACAATGCGCCGCTCACTGGGACACTCACTTTCGTTCCCGTAACCCTAGTATCATATGTCAGTGTATAGTGTGATGACAGTATGCATGTACATCAATGATTTTAAGTGGCATTAAAGTGTGAGTCGTGATGGCGGACGTTTTTTTTTCAATTCAGGCGTAGTCGCTTAAGAGTACCTTGTTACATAATTATTAAAAATTATTAACAAATTTAACCATGTATTCAACTATTTACAATGTGTACTTACGATACGTATAAACATTCCTTAATAAGAGCAATATAAATAAAATATAATTTTAAAAATCATTTTAACACACTTTATAACATTTTCCCAGTGTGAAAACATCGTCTCAAAATTATTATCTTAAGAGACGATTACAAAACAGACTGAAAGACAGTCTGAATTTCTAAAAGCCCTAATACTTTCAGCAACAACGCCCAAATTAAATTTTCATCCATAATAAGCTGGGTAGTTCTGCCATTGTTAGTAAGTGAATGAACAATGATCGTGTTATATGTATAAATTTACATAAAGTAATATTGTATAACACATATTTAAATAGGGTGTCGGGAATTATCGGTAGAAGCAATCTTGCTAATGTCTATACATCACGATATTGTAAGCGTTTCAACTACGATCGATAAGGAGTTGTATCCTACACATTAATTACTATCATATCGTGAAAATTACAGGGAAATATCTTGCATTTGTTGTTATATGTCGTACTCATAAAACGATTCTTGCATTTATTACTTGTATAAAAAGATACCCAATAAGCTAGTAAGGATATAAACAACACAAAATATTTCCCCCTAATTAGGTTTATGCAAAGCTTATATTGTTGATTAAGCTATTTTTTGAACTGATCGTATGCTTAATATAATTAAATATTATAATATAGTTAATTAATGTCTCGAATTAACACTACGTTGTGTAAAATGATACGAAGCCCCATTTTTTCTAAACAAATGTACCTGTAAAATATCCAATTGTACCATGTTTGATAACAAATTTTTCCAATTTCCAAAACTTTTCTGCCGTCAATGTGACGAGTCTGAAATTAAATTATTTTCGCAACTAACGCAACCGAACTTATTGAAAACAAAAATATGTCTGCACTGTGTTTGTATTTATATATTAACCACTACTAACATGGTATGTGTTAAGTAAGAAATACCATTCACAGTACCGCAGATAGGAGTATACTGAATACTTACAAGGCAATATCTAGCAGCTTCAACTACGGAGTCCAATATCCTGGATAGATTGTCTCGGGCGCGGCTGGCCAGTGTCGCTCCCAGCGGGCCCGCAATGCAGCGAAACACCCTCCAATAATCCACAACCAAACACTAATATACCGGGCTATGGCTTAACCTTTGATGTAAAATAAATTGAAAGAAACAAAACGTAACGGCAGGGCGGAAACGCGCGCCGTCTTGACGATCAGTTATCACTACACCGCAGTCGGCAGTCTGTACGCGTTTGTTAAAAAGTTATTTTATAATGTCACGGGTGAGTACCGACATGTCGCGATCGCGGCACATATTGCGTACGACGCACACAGTCACACCGATCGCTGTCCTTGTTGATTTACGGCTGCTTCAGAAAATGCGTTGACACCAGTCTATAATTTAGCATTGATGGATTGGTGGAATGGTCAGAGCTTGGTAGCCCTCAAACCCTAGTGGCTGCCCTCCTCGATGGACATGTCGGATCCGGCCGCGCCCATGAGTCGAGAGTATTCACAAAGGACTTATTCTGTCAATTGTCTTCTATCATCTTGATGCCTTCTTGTCAATGTTTTACAGACAATTTCGAGTGTACTTCGGTAGCTTTATATAGATCTGTAACAAAAAGAATATATTGTTTTATAAATTGTAATAATATTTATTTGATGCTAAAGCGAGCTTTGTACGCTCGAGTTACGCCTTCATTTATCTATCACTTAAGATTATACAATATACCTATGTGTAAATATGTTTATGTAATTTATTAAGCGCAGAACAGGACTATTCGAAAATTTGTAAGGAAAAGGTAAACTAAGACATCTATATTTACAAACGTTCCTTTTTACAAAACACAACTAAAACAAAGGCTTCATTTATATTAGTAACCAATATCAAAAGACCTAAACGAAAGCAATGTTAACCATCAAAAATAGGTTTCCACAATTCAGAAGAATTTGTTCATATTTCTGAAAGCCCATTATGTGGGACGCTAATACAAATAACTTCCCAAATACTGTGTACATAACAAACAATATCTCAACGAACAGCCTTGACGATAAATTTGGCAATTGTTCAAGGTAGACCTATTTTCCTATTACATTATATTAAATGCTATTAGGGGGCCATTTGTGCCATGCTTGCCAATATTTTAACAAGTCACTGCTGTTTTCTTCGTCACAACTCATTTTGTTATGAGTAAACTGGACCTTTATCTGGCTATATAAATAAGTTTTTGTATAATGTAGGGTAATAAAACATAAATAATCAATTTGAAATAAAAATGTGCTTAATCTTACTGTTACGCACAGCGAGTGAAATTGCCATAGAAGACGGAAAAAGCATCAATGATCCATGAAGTTTCTCATATTAAGGTTCGATCTGTAGTTATTAAGGTAGGATCAAGTAAACTGGCAATACACAACAGTGAGAAATAATTATAATATATACTTAGAGACATTTTTATTAATATCAAGTGCATTAAAATGCTGTAAAAACAAGAAGTCAAAAAATATTAAATAAATGAAAGTATAATATTTTCAGTATTGAAACATGTTGTATAAAAATATATATAAAATAATAATCTTGAAACTGAAAGTCTTGCAGTAACTAGTTGTAGTAACGAAACTTAAGCTCTTTCAATCATCCGACTATTTATAAGTCGATTTTAATGAAGTTTTAATAAAACTTTTACACACAGCTGTCACTTTAAAAACACGAAATAACACGCAAATGTCTCAGCTATAGTCACAGAGCTATGGTCTATCGTAAGACTATTATATAAATTGATTATAATCTATTTTATAATATGAGTACGTGCGTGTTTCATGAGCGCATTAACTGAAGTGTAAGCACATAATAATACCTACACCTTGGTGGAAACCCCGATACATTGACCCATGCAAGTGTCACGTTTCGGATTCAACCTCTGCGTGTCCAATTTGTGCAAATCATTTTTTTATTGCTATGAATGACAAGATGAGCTTGTAATTCACCTGATAGTAAGCAATACGACAGCTCCTGGACAGTAGCAAGGCTTGGCATACTACTGCGCTCACCATCCTGAGACATAAGAGCCAGAGTAACTACTTAGACCAGGATCGATAATTTTTAAAACCAAAAAAAATAATAGTAGGATGAAACTCATTAGAAAAGGAGGGGAATATTATAAAAATGAAAGGAAAAATAATTTACGGGCGATCTGAGGTCGGGAAGGGGATGGGGGTGAGTTTATAAGGGTAGAAAACGGTTTTTCTCGATTTCCGGAAAAACTAAAAGTCCTATCGAAAAAAGTCAAATGGCAAAGTTGTAGGTAATAAAAAGATCTAAAACTTTTGCATTTACACTTTTTTCACACAACCTCAAAATTTATGTGAAAAATTAAAAAAACCAAATTTTTGGTTTTTAATTTTTATCTTTTATAAATAAAGTAAATTCAACGAAATTTGTTGAAAACTTACCTTTTTATGTCCCAAATACGCTGTAATTTATTTGATTAAAAATATTTATTTTTTCACCTTATTTTGAATTAATATCGAAAAAGCACCCTAATTTTCAATAGGGAATATGCACCAGACTTCAAAATAAGTCAAAATATTTTTTTGTAATCTTTATTAATATAGAAATATACCTTAAATATATTTTTTAAATTTATCAACTCTAAATCGGTAAAATAAATACTTAAAAAACGACATTTCAAATTTGCCGCGCATTTTTTCCGAAACGGGATATATTGCTTGAAAAGGAAAGTGACGACAATGATCACGTTCTTATAAAGTTTTAGCTAGTTGAGTGTATTGTCTTACGTTTGTTTATGAGTTATTTTGTGCTTTCTTTTTACTATTAAATAAAATGGATTATTTTGTCACGAAATACAGTTCTGTAGCAATTCTTGAAAGAAACTTAATCCAAATACTACGTTGTTCAGATCGTGACCTCTGACGTCATAGCGAGTTCGCGCCAACATGGCGTTTAAATGCTTCGAAACTGATAGCAGTTGTGATTATTTTTTTGTATATTTTTGATTGATATTTTCAAGACTTATATTTTTTTCCGATAATGTATTAACATATAGAATTGATTAAAAATATAAAAAAATGACATGCATATTCCCTGTTGAAAATTCACCTGTCAATATATCAGCTTTTTTCAAAACGTTGGTATGTTTTCTGTTCGTTGAAATCTTTACTTTCCGATGGTAAAAAAAAGTGTTATTATAGTAAATCATCTCAGAAAATGCATTTTTTTTATTTCATACACTTGCTTATCATCTGCCTTATTGCAGATGATACAAACAGATTCATCCATACTGATAATCTGAAAACACAAAATCGAATTAATAATGCCTTCACTATTTTATGGTGAGTATACACCCATGAAAAAAAAATTAAATAAATATGTAAAAAATATACATATAATAAATATATTAAAAAAAACAGCTTTGCTTTGCATTTTCTGAGAAGATTTACTATAGTAACATATATTTTTTTTTCACCATCGGAAATAGAGATTTCAACGAACAAAAAATATACCAACTTTTTGAAAAAAGCTGATATTTTGACCGGTGTATTTTCGATTGAAAATTAGGGTGCTTTTTCGATATTAATTCAAAATAAGGCGAAAAAATAAATATTTTTAATCAAATAAATTCCAGCGTATTTGGGACGTAAAATGTAAGTTTTCACAAAATTTCGTTAAAGAATTTTTTTTTGTAAAAGATAAAAATAAAATACCAAAGTCTTGGTTTTTTAAATTTTTCACATAAATTTTGAGGTTTTCTGAAAAACGTGTACATACAAAAGTTATCTCTGATTTTTTTAAGATCTTTTTATTACCTACAACTTTGCCATTTGACTTTTTTCGATAGGACTTTTAGTTTTGCCAGAAATCGAGAAAAACCGTTTTTTACCCTTAAAAACTCACCCCCATCCCCTTACTGACCTCAGATCGCCCGTAAATTATTTTTCTTTTCATTTTTATAATATTCCCCTCCTTTTCTAATGGGTTTCATCCTACTATTTTTTTTTTCACTTTTTATTATTTTTAAAGGCTTCCTGGTCTAACTTGACTCTGTCTCTCTCTGTCTCTGTCTGTCTAGTAGTTACTCTGGCTACTATGTCCTTCAAACCGGAACACAACAGTGCGTTTACACTGCTATTTAGCGGAAGAAATAGACATTGCGATGTTACGTACCTAGACGACCTCTCAAATATGAGAGATATTTCACCACCACCACTACTACTACCAGCTACAACCGGTATAATGGTATCGAAGGTAAAAATGCGAAGAACACACTAATATTGTCATCAACTTGATTTAAGTCTTTCTGTCGTGCCAGTATATAAATTCATAACTGAAATTCTAATCAAACCTTCATATTTCGTTGGCCATAAACCACTCTTCTACCTAAGTTTACCTACAGATTTATCAGTTTTAATAACAATACGTTAAAACTACTTCGGTGACGCGTTAATACTACGGTATGATTGCAAAGTGATATTGGATTTTTCACACCGTGGGACGGAAACTACAAGGCAAATCGTGGATATCTTGGTTGCACCTCTACCTACCGCTTCTGGGAAAGATTCGTAGTTTATGTTTGCATATATGTGCGTATGTATGTATGTATGTATGCATGGATGTATTTACATATATGTTTGTTTGTTTGTATGTATGTATGTAAGTTGATACTATTCTGAAGAGTTTTGATAGCTGATTGATGGGTAAGGTAAGGCCATTACAAGTGTCATTAAAGTTCATAGGGCACCGTACCGTGACATTGCCGAGTAACAGGTTAATACTATGAGTAAAAACACTCGACCGTAACTGAATTGTTTAATCAATTAATTACGGCTGATTCTTTTTGGTAATTGTGTATACAAACACAATGAAGGCGTGGGCTATCTTAAATAAAATAATAATATAAGTATATTGATTAGGCATGATATTATAGCGTTATTTATTTCGGCTTCTAAATATTTGTAGAATAATTTAATTAAATTAACATTGGTTTAGATATTTTAAAATGAAAGTAAAAGATTTATGATCTGTATATCTGGATATTTTCCAAGTTACGCTACTCAGTATTATTTTCTTAATTCAATAAAAATGCGCAATCTTTAAAAAATAATATATGTGATAACGAAGTGTATGAAAAAATGGGCTAAAAACTTATTACATGTGACATCACTAGATATTTATTATCACAAAAACATTCCTTTTGCTCTGTTCTTTAACTTATAACATTTAAAAAACAACACCACTGCTAACGAAGTAAAGATTAAATTAAATTTAAATACTAAGTAAATCTGGTAAACTCTTACAAAACACGCGTATTAAAACAATACGTGCTAAATCTGTGATCTGCTGTCTGCTAATCTGTTTACCACGGGGCTCGGTGCAGCTAGACAATCGGATTAGAGTGGGGGTTCAGTACGGGGGACATCGCAGGCTTCGTCGTTCGTTTTCGGTTGTTACACCGATGGGGAATCTGAATTGATTTCTGATGCGATGCGTTTTTTACACAAAAAAAGATATGCAAATTTATTCTTTATTGAAATCATACGTAAATAATCTCACGCCTTGAAATTATGCACTCTTAATACAGGATATATCAGCTGTTAGTGCAAACGAAGCCGAGTGGTAGTTTAAGTGACTTGAGATACGTATTAAAAATTACAATCGTATTCTCGATTGTAGAGTAGGCCCGTGCCCTGCAGTGGGACGTATATGGGCTGATACAGAGATACAATGTTTCTAAAAATTATGCAAAAAAAGCGTGAAGTTTTTTTGTTATTATTTTCTTATTTTGATGGTAAATTTATAGTTTTTTCGAAAGTAATATTGTTCACTCTTTTATATTTAAATACGATATGATACGCAAAGATTTAAATTATTATTTTAGTAAAATCGATGGATTACCACTCAAACACGATAATATTTGAAAAGTCACATAAAAAATTGGAGAATTTCTTTGCGAAATTTTTATTTTCATTGTGTGTGTAGTCAATAAAACTACCACTAGACTTCGTTTTCGGTACTAGTCTTGATATATATGTGCATACTTTCAAAAGAGTCAGTAATCTTAATGTCGGTGAAAATGAGTTTAATCTAAACCAAACGCAATATTTTTTTTTAAACAAAACTTTAATTTCTCACAGTGTGACATCGTTTTAAAAGAAATTTAATAAATGTGTAATAATATTTTAAACTATAATTTCTATGTTGTTATTGACTTAAAAATAATACAAATATAAACCGAAACACCCACTGAAAACAGAAATAGGTATTATAAAAGCTTCTACAGCAAACACAGGAGAGATTGCGCCACCTACGCAGTTCGTAGCCGAGGCGTAGCACCCTCGTAGCGTGTATAAACGTAGAGGCCGCTACGAGAATATTACGTGCCCGGCTTATTTATTTCGTCAGCTTTGGGTAAACAAAGCTCTGGCCTCCCGAATAAATTAAACTGAGAATACGTTCACGTGTTCAAAGAACAATTCTTACTGGTAATGCATGATACATTGGTGCAGTAACTAAAGCGTAATTTACAGTGTAAGAAATTCAAATTGTAACATAAGTCTATGATTTTTACTGATTTTATTTAGAAACAAAGTCTGTGTTTTTACGTCGTACATGATTCTTGTCTCGTATATTATAAATATAAATAATAAATACACGCAACAGTCACATACATAGTCCTTACCCCACACTAAGACCAAGCCTTGTGCCGTGGCTATCAGGAACTACGAAAAACTTTACGGTGTCACAAACACCCAGCCCCTAAACAAATGTCTGTGATTCACTCAAACATTTGTCTCGCGTGGTTGTATTATCCATAGGTTTTATTTACAGTCAGAGTTGGGCATTATTCGGATAAATCTTTATCTAGATAATTATTCGAATAAAAAATTATTCGCCCTGAAATTATTCACGAATAAATTATTCGCGAATAATTTATTCGTGAATAATTTACTCATGAATAATTCATTCGTGATTTATTCATTATTCTGAATAATGTTTCTGCTCGATGGCCTTGAGGTAGTTTGAGGCAGGCTGTTGGTCAGTGAGTTTTTGGGTTTGAACCCAGGGCAAGTACTCCAATGTGGTTTTTCGATTAGGTTTACAATGTATTATAACATGATATAATTTACTATACCTTTATATACCTATTTAGACCTTGTAAAAACCAATAGAAACACGTTGCATCTTTTCATCATATACCGACAGCACAATCGTTCAAAATTCGAGTAATTTAGTGTCCACGTATTAATATTAAAGAATGAGAGCTTTACTGAAGTCGTGCCTCGCAACGATTTTGAAAATGCCTGCTTGTATAATGACATAATTAAAAATATAAAAACACAAAGAAAATGAAGCTAATATTTTTTATCACCGTTTGGACGAAATCTATTTAATTAAGGTATTTTTATGTTTATCTTAACACGAATTTTACAGTCGTCTTTTTGAAACTCCAAATGTACTGAAGGGTTTATCCTTAGTTTTTAAATCAATATGTCCACGGATAAATGGAATGCACGTGCGTTACCGACAAGACTAAGTATTTTATACGATTTTATATTATAGTGATATTGTGCTTGGTGGCTTGTTGGTAACGGATCAGAAGCGGCCATCAACATGGTCACGGTGGTCGCGGGTTCGAATCCCAGGGCACACCTCTGACTTTTGGGAGTCATGTGTGTATTGACTATCAAAGTCAATCACCATACCACAAAACGGTGAAGGAAAGCATCGCGAGGAAACCTGCATACCAAAGCGATTTATAAGAATTTCTATGGTATGTAAGTCAGCTACAAGGCTAGCGTGGTGGACTTTATGGCCTAACCACTTTCTGTCGTACTCTCGATTGTTGAGGAAGCCCGTGCCCTGCAGTGGGAAGTTAATGGGCTAATACAGTAATAATAAATAAATACACCCAACAGTCACATACATGGTCCCGACCCCACATTAAGATCAATTAAATCTTGTGTCGTGATCATCGGGAACTACGAGAGACTTTTCGGTCTCACAAACACCCAGACCCGAGACAAATACTTGTGGGCCTCACAAACATTTGTCTCGGTGCGGAGATCGAACCCGCGACCTCTCGTTTCACAGGCGGCGTCTAACCGACTGCGCCAAGGAGGCCGTGAAACAGTGGGAGATTATTAAGTTAATTGTTTTTGTACATTCTTAATAGGAGCTAATTGCATCCATCACATAGTAGGCAAAGCAAAGATAGGCAAGGGCGCAGCCGCGTACAGCCTACATATAGCCTATGGAATTCTATTTACAATTGCATAGGCTTTATGAAGGCTGAACGCGGCTGCGCCTTTGCCTCTCGATTGTCAATTATAAAGTTTGTCACCGCGCGCTTTTATTTTTATTTTCGCATTGTTACTATTGAAGTTTATTTGGATTTAAAGACAATTGATCCGTTTCACCAAGTTATGGAGCAGGAGAATTTGGACCCTAATCATTCTGAAGAATGTTATAATGCAAGTGTTGCCAATACATCCGCCAACCAAAGCGGGGTCAAAACGGCATTGACTTTATTAGATGGGAAATTTTTTAAGTATCATACTTCATGCTCTAATGGCAAAAGTGTTATAATGACATGTGTGAAGTGTGAGCCTCAAGTAGTAAAAATAAAAGGTTGCCCAAATTCGTCGTCAAACTTTCTAAGTCATTTAAAGAGAAGACATGGCGAAGATGCAATCGCAGAATATCATGACTATAGCAAACAAATGAAACAAAAGAGACATAGTAGCGTAAATGAAAACCGGGATAATTCACATTTCACCTCCTACACAATATCACAAAAAAACTTTGAACGGGATTTGGTGCTTTTCTTTATTAGTTCTATGATACATGCAGTGGAAGACCCTTTTTTTATAGAAATGTTTAATAATTTGGGTTTGCAAAACCATGGTGTTTCCGTCATCAGTCGAAGGACATTGAGCAGAAGAATTGATGCCAAATACGTACAACTAATGTCAGAGGTCAAATCAACGCTAGAAGCTGCGCAGTACATATGTACTGTTGTTGATATATGGTCCAGTCGTAAAAGAAGCTTCCTAGGAGTAACCGCTCATTGGATCGATGTAGATTTCAGCCGACAAAGTAAAACATTGGCTTGCAGAAGATTTTCTGGAATCCATAATTATGAACGCATTGCGATGAAACTCGAAGAAATTCACACTGAATTTAATCTGAATACGACAAAGATAGTTGCCACCGTAACTGACAATGGTTTGAACTTTACGAAAGCTTTCAAAGAGTTTGGATTATCAATTGAGCCATCAGAATCATACCATTCAGATGAAGAAAGTTCCGATGAAGAAGAAGAAAATATTGTAGTAGATCCACGTGAATTACCATTACCGTGTCATTTTCGGTGTGCTGCCCATACGCTAAATTTGTGCGCCACCACTGATGCTAATCGCATCCTTCGACAGGACAATAACACATCATTATCTGCAATACATCATACTACTATACAAAAATGTAACGTGTTGTGGAACGCAGCTGGACGCCCAAAAACGGCTGAGATCATCCAAAGTGTCTTAGGACACACATTAAGTAAACCTGGAGTCACACGATGGAACAGTTTGTATGATGCAATTAAACAAATTATAACTATAAAAGATAAAAACATACAATTACATAGGGCTCTGCTCTGCTTAAGGAATTACATCACCGATCGCGAATTTGAATACATTCTCGAATTTATCACCTGTTCATGTCCAATTGCCGAGGCTTTAGATATTTTACAAGGGGAAAAAGCAGCATATTACGGACTTTTGATTCCTTGCTTGATGGCTTTACGTAAAAAATTGCTAAAATTAGAGAACATTTCTCTGAAGTATTGTCATGATTTAGCAGTATCATACAGACAAAGCGTTGAAAGAAGATTCAAAGAGTTCTTCACACTGTTTACTCCTAAAGGTCAATATGCTGTAATTGCAACACTATCCTACCCAAGGTTTAAGCACAAATGGTTTCCTTGCATCACGCCACAGGAACAAAGTAGAATAAAAACAATATTTATACAAGAAATAGCACGGGAAGTATCTAATACTACGAAAGAATCTGAGGATAAAATTGCACCTGATCCAGGCGACTCTTTTTTTGACTTTGACTCAGACTCAGGTAGCGAAGCTGACCTACAATTGCAACAAAGACAATCACCGAAAACAAGAGCCAATGTTATAGTATCACAGTATTTTGCTGAAGAAGATCGTACTTTCAAATTGTTGGATCGCTACCCTGAAGTTAAAACAATATTTTTAAAATTTAATACTCCATTGCCCTCATCCGCTTCAGTCGAACGCCTTTTCTCATTCGCCACCATGACTAACCTACCAAAATCAAACAAACTGTCAGACAATATGTTTGAACAGAGAGTTGTCTTAAAAACAAATATTAATAGCGAAAAATAATAGTTATTATCGTCACTGCCTCTACTGCATATTTGTATATGTACCTATACACACAGTACCTACGTATGTTCAATTAACAAATTAAAGTACTGAGGTTAATAGCAATTATTTGCTCGTTTTATTTTATTCTTATTCGAATAACGAATAAAAAAAAATATTCGTTATTCGAATAATTTTGGTTCGAATAATTGAGATTATTCGTTATTCGAATAACGAATAAAAAAAATTATTTATTCGTTATTCGTTATTCGAATAAATTTTGCCCAACTCTGTTTACAGTTATATATCTGTGCCAATTCTCGCAATATAATAATCTCTGGAATAGAACTAGTTTCGCATACGGGCACTAAGTGAACATTGTGATGTCATATGTGTTAAAGAATGCAAACTATAAATTGAAGCTGGCCGTTTATTAGAATGTTTTTATTTATACTTAGAAAATTGTATTGGCAGATTGTTGGTTTTGTTTGCTGTCAGTTGTTCGATATCAGTGACTTATGCTGGCACTTCACATGGCTATTTGCATTTGCTATTGGGTGTTTGTCGTATTTGGAAAAATATATGACATTTAGGCAAACATGCAAATAGAGGCAAATATTACCATCCATACTTAGCAGACAAATAACAAACACACAAACATTTGGCATCAGATAGCTAGGGTGTTTCCAATACTATGGAAGTGTTTCAACTTGCAACTCAAATTGTATTATTTAAATACATGCTACTATTACATGCTACGTGTCAGAAAACACGTGGTATTGAAAAAACCATGGAGAGCAAGGCGCTGGTGGATGCTGACTATGCATACAAATCGAACCAAATACAAAAATACAAGACGTCCGTACAGGACTATGGCACGTGCGCTTCTGAATATGGTCAATGTGTAGACTGTTTGTTTGCGAATTTGTCTATTTATTCCTTTTGATGTGCCTCGAAAAACTGACAAGCGCATGGTAACGCGTATTTGTTATTGGCCTTGTTTGTCAAATAGGCAAATAAGGCCGCATTTTGTCAATTAAACTGACTACACATGGTAATTGTTTGCCAAATATGCCAAATACACAAATACAAATAGCCATGTGAAGTGCCAGCATAAGAGCTAGCGCGCACTGGTGTTTTTTTGTCACGGTGACTTTAAAGTGTTTGTCATTGTCACGTCACGTTTCCAAAGTGGAGTGCGCTCATGAATAGAGACAGTGACAAAACATTTTCGAAATCGAAGTGTCATTTGCCACTATGGATTTCGAAGAGACGGTCGTTCTCTGTGAACTCGTGAGACTCGGGAGAAAAAGAAAGCGAAGAGAATACTGGGTACACCCCCTTTGGAGTGACAGGCTTCTACGTGGAAAGTTCTATACTATGTATTATAAATTTCGAGAACATCCTAAGAATTTTTTTAAATATTTCCGAATGAGTGCTTTGATGAATTATTACGCACTTTAGGACCTGCATTGATATTTGAAAATATGAACTTGAGATTGTCTGTGCCAGCTAAAGAAAGACTCGCTAAAACTTAAACTCGTAACGGCGCTGACAGTTTCGTCACGGGCTTGTTCGCCGGTCGGCGTACACAAATGTCACCCAATTGTCACGTCGTAACATGCGCGCAACTCCATACAGATTCACGGACTTGACAAGAATGACGAAACAGTCACCGTGACAAAAATCACCAGTGCGTGCTAGCTCTAAATAAAGTAACATGAAATGTGGTTTAATATTTTCAATTGAAATACCACTGTGCTGTTTATCTGCTACAATATGAACGGTGCTCACACATTGTAGGTCAAAGCCAAGCTCTCCGCAACCACTCGCGAGTTCGATGGTTTGGCACGACACCAGCTGTAGCTATTCATATTGCATGGGCTTTAATAAACACTATTATAACTGTAACAATAAAATCGTAAGCATAAATGTGTTACCTTATGCTACTATTTTTGTTTAGTGTCAGGGGAATGCTCAATTTATGTGTATATGGATCGTAACGCCCCAATCTAGATGATACGTAACAAGATTTTAGTGTTGTTTTTAGGATATTATTTATGAATACTAATGTTATCTATGCGATGAAGTTTTTTATATTGCATAATGTATAACAATACGATGCACAATTAATCACAAAATTCTACTTAAAAATATGAATATTAATTTTGACTATGCGTAAAGATAAAGTTTCATATAGCATAATGCATTACAATATAAAGCACAAAATACACATAAATATAAAATCAAAATATTCTTTATCCAAATAGTATTTTAAACCGTTCATTAAAACTACTATTCAAAATATATTGTAATTGAGAAAAATCAACGGCGCAATAAACCCTCTCAAGTTTAATACTTATACTTTAACTAGCGGTCCGGCCCAGCTTCGCCCGGGTACTAACAGATTTCTGTACAATATAATGCACCTATTATACATATAAACCTTCCTCTTGAATCACTCTATCTATTTAAAAAAACCGCATCAAAATCCGTTGCGTAGTTTTAAAGATTTAAGCATACAAAGGGACATAGGGACATAGGGACAGAGAAAGCGACTTTGTTTTATACTATGTAGCGATAATTATAAATAAACTATGCGGATACCGTAACACCTGTATCGTCTGGTGTTTATATTCCCACCATACTATTCTGTATTTTACGGAACAAGCAACACCCACGCTCTCCGGAATTTCATTAGCATATGTTCTATTTAGGTGGACAGTTTCGGAATTATTAGTGGGCGTAACATGTTGCATGGACATATTTCATTACATTTAATTCAGTACAAATACGAGAGTATGAACTGTGTGTTGTTACGTAACGAAGTATAATGTTTTCAAACAGAAATGTGTGTGGCCTGGCTTAGTCATGGTATAAAGGCATTCTTTTGTTTCTGTCTATTGCCTATTTCGTTGGCTCTTTCGTTTAGCTAGGTATTTCTTTTTGAGACTGCCTCGGTAGCGTCTAGGGTACGGTTAAAAGCTGAGTAAAGCTGAGGTCTCGCGTTCAAATCCCGGGTTAGGTAAAGTGATATTGGATTTTAATATTAATTATCAGCCTAGAGTTAGGAATTTGTGCCCGACGCGATGTGGTGACAAGCTCGTCCCCTATAACATCGTGGGACGGAACATACAAGGCGAAAGGTGTCTTGGTAGCACTTCTGCCTACCCCTTCTAGGACAAAGGCGTGAGTTTTATTATGTGTTTATTTTTTAATATTAAAGATAGATTTTTGTGTTTAATTTAACAGCCGAACGACTTGCGGAGGCGTGAAACCTTCCCAGAAATTATATATTTTTAGATACCCAAAATCACAGACAAAATAAAGTGTATTATAAATTTCATTGTCTACTTTCCAAAGGACTATTAATAATCGTTACAAGATCAAATTTATCTGCGCAGTAAATATTATTTCTATATTTAGCTTTTAAGTTACGAATTTGCAATCAAACTTTCCTCACTTATTTACGAGTAATATCTTATCATTTTTAAAAACCATTTCTTATTTCTCACTAACATCACGCATAATGGAAATACTACGTAAAATCTTGTATCCTTACGGCCTTATTCATGGACCGTTTTAAAACCTATTTTAGTTATCGAATGTCTTATCTTCTTCGCTCAAACTGAATTCAAAAGTCATCCGAAAGAGACAAAAAATCGACCACTAAATTGGTTTTAGAACTGTTTATGTATAAAGCTGCTAATGTTCGTGTTTTTTTTATTACAATGAATGGCGAGACGAGCATGCCGTTCGCCTGATGGTAAGCGATACGATCATTCATGGACAGAAGCAAAACCAAACAACACCTTGAATTACAAAGCATTGCTTGGCACTCCACTGCGCTCGCCATCCTGAGACATAAGATGTAACGTCTCAATTTGTCCAGTAGTTACTCTGGCTACAATGTCATTCAAACCAAACAGAAACAAAACACAACAGTACATTTACACTACTGCTTAACAAGAGAAATAGACATTATTGTGGTACCTGCCCAGGCAGCCTCCCATATATGTGAGACCTTCCACCAGCAAAAAATTAAATGTTAATAAATTGCTATTAAGTATTTGTTGTGTTCCATTAAATCATGCCGTTGTAGCATAATATTTGTAACATATATTTTAATACAATATCTTATGCACAATTTATACCCACAGCAAAATTGTTTCTTACCAAGCATAACTCCACAACATTATGCTCGAGTTAATTTCTGCAGTTATGAAATATTAATAACCATTCTGGTTAAGCCGCCTCATTAAAAATGTAGTCTATTTAATGCCAGCCGCTATGTTGACCTGATTTCAAAAGTTCACTCCTCTAAGCGTTGCCTGCAAATTATGCAAACATACACAAAGAAACATAGTGTATAGTCATCCAACAATAGAGTATAAGGTTCTAGTTAGTAATTGTTGAGTGTTGTGTTGTTACGAGAGTTGAAAACCAGATTGCTGTAAGTTTGTCCTGAAGGTGTGATGGGCAAAATTTTTAGATTCATTATAAGATACATCGCTTCGTGAGGATATTTTCATAACTGTAAAATATAAATTGATATATGGTGGAAAGAAATAAAATTAAAAATTAAAATATTGTCACCCTATTAACTATTTCCAATGATAAGAGTATGGTTCTAAAACTCAAGTCGAATCATCTTATTATATCTTGAATATATTATGTTTTGAGATCCAATTAACAAAAAAATATAACCCCACAACACTAAATGAAGCTAATTTGGCCTGATTCATAAAACCAATAGTTATACCATTATTAACTAATATTTCAAAGGGAATACAGTCTTATTATTTTAAAATTAAAATTTTATATTACATGATTCATTCAATCAAAACCAGAATAAATATTTCGTAAATGTACTAGTACCTTTGAGAGTATTTTGTGCAATACTGATTTTCCAGGAAGTTCTATATTAATTCATTAATTTGCACCGTATTCGCGATTGAAATATTGGAATATCCGTATGAATACATTAAAAATGTATTAAATATTACACAAAGGAATACATATTATGGTTTTTCAGAATTACGCGAATATTACACAAGTTACATAAACTAAATTAATTCTTTTAGATACTCAGTCCCATCCCGTCTCTCATTCTTAGTCTATTCTATCAATTTAATCAACATAACATCATACAACCAAATAGGAATTTTCATTGACATTAAAAACCTTCAGCGATTTTGTTGTGATAATTTGTTTCACCCTTTAATGCTGTTTTTGTAAAGCACTTGCAACAACTTAGAAGCATTGCACGTCATTATTTTCGTATTTAAAAAACAGCTTCAATATGAATTTTTATAGGAATAAGTAGTTTCAATTTTCTTTATAACATTCCAACCTCTTTAGGAATAATGTAGTCAATGCCTCTCAGGAATAATATACTTTTCTAATAGTGAAAGAATTTTCAAAATTGGATCATTCTTACACGGGCGTCAACAGTTTTCATTTTCCAAACACTATTTCATACCTAAGTGAAATCAGGGATGAAAATAATACTGTTATTTTAACCCTATTGTTTTTTGTGCAGCAATACAGAGTTTTAATACATTTATTCACAAAAATAACATCAATTTTCGAAATAACATTTCAAGCCCTTTAGGAAAAATATAGCCAGTTACTCAAGGATGAAATAGCTTTCAAACATTGAAAGAATTTTCAAAATCAGGTCGTTATTTCGACTCCGTCGGTCTTTAGAGCAATATTTAATCCCTTATATCACTCTCAGAATGGGGTTTTTACAAAATTATAGATCACCAGTATTTTTCATTTGTAATACAGAGCTGAAATATACATTTTCATAAAAATAACTTTCAATGGTTTCGATTTTCGACATAACAAATCAATCCTTGTTGCAACGCTAGTAAGTAAAAGGATGTTATACCTTTTTAACGGTGAGAGAAAAGTTAAAATCGAATTAAAACTGAGATTACTGCGTACAAAAACAAACTCTTCTGCTATAAAATAGTATCCTAGCCGATATATAATATTCCTCAATAAATGGACTATCCACTATAAAATGTATTTTACAATTCGAACAAGTATCTAGTTCCTGATATTAATGGGCATAGGCAAACGAACTCTTCAGCTTTCATCATCATCATCATATCAGCCACAGGAAGTCCACTGCTGAACATAGGCCTCCCCCAATGATCTCCACAATGACCTGTTGGAAGCGGCCTGCATCCAGCGACTTCCTGCGACCTTAGTCAGATCGTCCGTCCACCTTGTAGGCGGGCGTCCAACACTTCGCTTGCCTGTACGTGGCCTCCACTCGAGAACCTTTCGGCCCCAACGGCCATCGGTTCTACGAGCTATGTGCCCGGCCCACTGCCACTTCAACTTGCCAATCCTATGGGCTATGTCGGTAACCTTGGTTCTCCTACGGATCTCCTCATTTCTGATTCGATCTCGTAGGGAAACACCGAGCATAGCCCGCTCCATGGCTCGTTGAGTGACTTTGAGCCTTTTAATGAGGCCCACAGTGAGAGGCCACGTCTCGGTGCCGTATGTCATCACTGGTAACACACAACTATCGAAGACTTTCGATTTTAGGCACTGAGGTATTTTGGACGAGAAGACGTCGCGAAGTTTCCCGAACGCTGCCCAACCGAGTTGGATTCGACGATTGACCTCTCTCTCGAAGTTGGACCTGCCTAACCGGACCACTTGTCCTAAATAGACATATTCGTCTACAACTTCGAGAGTCGAGCCCCCAACTCCAATGGGGGTGGGCACAACATGGATATTCGACATGATCTTCGTTTTATCCATGTTCATTTTAAGACCCACCTGTTGGGAAACTCGATTAAGGTCTTCGAGCATAGTGCTAAGGTCTTCCAGCGATTCTGCCAAGACTACAATATCGTCGGCAAATCGAAGGTGAGTAATATACTCGCCGTTGATGTTGATGCCGAATCCTTTCCACTGCAAGAGCTTGAAGGCATTTTCCAGCGCGGCAGTGAACAGTTTCGGAGATATGACATCTCCCTGTCTCACGCCTCTCTGTAGTGGAATAGCCTTCGTGCTCTGATCCTGTACTCGGACCGACATGGTGGCGTTGTTGTATATACACCTCAACACTTCGATGTACCGATAGTCTATGTGGCACCGCTGGAGAGACTGTAGCACAGCCCAGGTCTCGATCGAATCAAAGGCTTTCTCATAGTCCACAAACGCTAAACAAAGCGGCAAGTTATACTCCTCGGTTTTTTGTATAACCTGCCGTAGCGTATGAATATGGTCTATGGTACTAAAGCCTTTTCGGAAACCGGCTTGTTCGGGAGGCTGGAAGTCATCAAACCTGCCTTCGAGACGATTTGTGATGACCCTTGAAAACAACTTATAGACATGGCTCAGGAGCGAGATGGGCCTGTAGTTCTTCAGCAAAGTGTTATCACCTTTTTTGAAGAACAGTACCACCACGCTCCTGCTCCATGCCTCCGGCGTTGAGCCCTCGAGGAGAACGGAATTGAAGAGCCTCTGAAGGACTTTCAGTACCGGCGTTCCGCCCGCTTTCAGAAGCTCTGAAGTGATTCCGTCCTCACCCGGCGCCTTGTTGTTTTTAAGTTGTTTGAGGGCCATCTCAATCTCAAACAGGCTGATGTCCGGGATATCATCGCTAAAGTGTCGGATTAACTCGGCTCTCGGGTCTTTGGCCGAGCTAACAGTAGGTTTGGCAACCGAGGTGTAAAGCTGTCCGTAGAACCTCTCGATCTCCCTTAATACCTCTGCCCTCGTCGATACCACGCGGCCGTCTTCCGTCTTCAGCCTAGACAACTGGCTTTGCCCAATAGACAAGTCTCTTGCAAACACTTTGGAGCCTCCGTTCCGCTCAATTGTCTCCTTAATGCTCACAGTATTGTGAGCACGGACATCGTGTCGCAAGGACTTCCAGATCCGTCTATTGAGCCGCCGATATGCTTCGGCGTCAACGGAAGACTGCAGCGTCAAAGATCGACGTTCGGCCATGAGGTCAAGAGTGTGGATCGAGAGTTTTTGTGGTCTATCTCTACGGCGAGGTCTAAAATACTTAGATCCCACCGTATGGACAGCTTCTACCAAACCGCTGTTTAACTCGTCCACTGCAAGGTTTTCTTTTAGATAATCAAAGCGATTTGTCAACTCGAGTTGAAAGCTCTCGGGGTTTTGGATATGGGCGCGAGTAGGTCGGAGCGTAGACTTCATCAAGCGGCGCCTTTCTAATTGGACGTTGATATTCAATGTGCCCCTAACCATTCGGTGATCACTACCGGTTTTCACCCTGTTGATCACAGAGACATCACTGAACATCCTTCTATTCGTCGTCAAGATGAAATCTATCTCATTTCTCGTAGAACCGTCAGGACTCAACCAGGTCCATTTCCTGTGAGGCGGCTTCTGGAAAAAAGAGTTCATCGCGAAGAGTCCCTCTTTTTCCAGAAAGTCGGCCAGCCTCTGACCCCTGAGGTTCCGTTGCCCATGTCCAAATTGCCCCACTTTCAACTCTGCATCGCTTCTCTTGCCCAACTTTGCGTTGAAGTCCCCCATAACAACATTGAAGTAGGTTTTGGAAGTAAGTATGGCCCGACTAATGTCCTCATACATCTCCTCTACTTCTTCATCTGGGTGTGTCGAGGTCGGCGCGTATACCTGTATGACCTTCAACGAATATCTTTTGGATATTCTGAGTATAAGGTATACTACCCTGCTCGACACACTTTCGATGGATACGATGTTGTTGATGAGAGACCTGTGGACGAGAAATCCGACACCTCCTCGGGACTGTTGGTCGTCCCCCCGGTAGAAGAGCAGGTTACCAGACTTCAGGGTTATCGTATCCTCCCCGATTCTTCGGACTTCCGATAACCCCAGAATATCCCAGTGTAACCCGCTCAATTCTTCTTCCAGTTCGACAATCTTCTCGTCTGTCCTCAAAGTGCGTATGTTGTGTGTTACCAGGGCCAGTCGTCGTCGGGGGTGGTAGCCGGGGCCAACCCGGGGATTCTTAGCACCCCCTGCCCCACCGTAACCATGGCTGCTACCATCGCCAGGAATAGTGGGGCTGCCGGGGACTGGGGGCCTGGTCAATTTTTGTGTCGCCATTGAGGGGTATTTGCCAATACTCGCCACGCTTGGCAGGCGGGTTGGCGAGCGCAGGAGGGGACTCGCGCTGACGACGCTGCTGCCCATCATCAGCGGGGGAAAGGAAATAGGGTTTGTGAGTAGAGGATATAATGGGAAAGGAGAGTATGGCCTGTAGGAGTGGATACTGCAGTCATGGAAGGGAATGTTTGTAGTGACTGCAGTAGCTCGGGGGGCCGAGGTCGCGTACTCGTAGCACCTATTCTAGGACAAGCCATGACCACTAGATAGGAGCACCCCTGACCTTCAGCTTTATATAATAGTAAATAGAAAAATGTGTGATGTGATATATGTCCTATAAAGGGCGGATGTAAATCACTAGTTTTGGTTTAATTAATGATTTCTTGCTTTTTTTAAAAGGCCTGACCCAAAATTACCATAATTCTATTGATTGTGATTGCAGTGTTAGAAACTGGATTATTCAGCAAATCTGGTTTATAATTAAAAAAAAGTAAAGTGAGGCGACAAACTCCAATAAACATAAACGAACCTAAACTTTGTACGAGGCTGAATGCCAGAACGCCTTTGAAGCACCTCGAGCCTCTGGTTCAATTTAACGCAACATAGCTCCGCGATTATTACCGTCAAACAAGAATGGGAACGCTGGGGTGAATAGGTACTACACTGGTCAACGGATTGGCAGTGGAATATGTATGTATATTGGAAGTAAAATAATTTTATTTGTATTCTTGGAAAAGTAATTGCATGTTGAAATATTAAATAATATGAAAACAAGTAATCATATTTTTTTCCCTGTTTGCCAATTTATACTGTACTACATAATTGACAACTCTGTAATACTTTTTTAGCCTATCTCGGTATTTCATAAAAATTTAAGTGGGAATACATATTTAAGCAAGCGCGGAGCAGACGAAAGTCGAAACCACATGAGAACTTATGTAAAAATTGTGAAGGCGTATTTAAATCTATGAATACTTTGAATATTATGAAGGCTTTCGGTCTTTAAAATTAAATATACAATAGGATCGGCTTTTACCAGAATATATGAATATAATTAGCACTTTTGTTCGAAATAACTGAGGTGTGTAAACATTAACAAAATGAATATTTCTGTGAGAGAATGAGATGTACTCTACATTTTTTTCTTTTCATTGCATTCTCTTGTACTTGATGGTAATTACCAATGAAATAGGACTTTACAAAACGCAACAGAATTACATGTGTATCTATGAAGAGTTTTCTGCCTTCGTGTTCGTGTTTCGTATCCTATCTTCAGCTATTAGACATTCGGTAACCTCACCAAACAAAATGGAAGAAATGTTTTATATGACGCATTATGATATTCAGCATGGATACAAGCATAGGGCGATAACTATCCCTATCTATCTGACATAACTCTAAGGACCGGAAGGCACGGGTGACAGCCCTATCTCCGATAAGTGCGGAGTCATCGATACAAAATTGCCAAGTTCAGCATCGCAGCAACCTTCCCACGGTTATGCAAAGCATCGGTTATCAAGAAAACTGTACCACAGAGAGAGAGTAGCGACATTTGACCCGATTACACCGGGTTCGATGATCGCGGGTGGGCGTGCCTCCATCAGCGGCCGCCTGACAAGTGCTCTCGCAACTTATTCACAACATTACTCGGGAATTTCTTTTGTGCCGTCATCGAAACGACCCAATAACCAATACCCCAATTTATCACGTACCATACATTGTATTACAGATTGATAAAAAAGTAAACAGTGCAAAAATAGATTTGGTCTGTAATCGAATTTGTACATCCATAATTGAATATAGTGTGGTGCAGCAAAAGCTAAATGTATTTTAAAACCCCGACTACGACGTAACCAATCGATTTTCCGGCGCCCGGCGATAAGCTGCAACGGTTCGGTTATTGTATTTAGTGGGCGAAACCACTGCGTTTAAGGCAGCTTCTTAATACCATTAAAATATATTGCGAGACTTAATTATAACACGATGTATAAAAAACTGAAAAGATAAAAATTAAGATTTTTAAAAAAAATTCCTAAAACTAGGTAGGGTCAATTTAAATTAAAAAAAAATATTTTTATTTTTATAAAGAATTAATTAATATTATAATTTCTGGGACGTAAAATAAAAAAGTAATATTTTGTACGTAAACCGAAATAGAAATAAATTGAATTGCAATTATAAAATAAATAGTAACAATAATATTTACTCGGAAGCGAACAAAAACGTCCTTGAATCACAGCCCCCACCTCCTCACGAACCGCGCAGTTCACTAACATTTATAAAAATTAAGATTTCCACTCACCAGATGACAAAGGGTGTTTTCTGCGGTATATTCTGCGGCTTGGTAGGATGAGAAGGAAGTGATCAGCAGGCTGGCCACGGAATGGCGTCGCGCACAAAATGGCGGATGGTACGTCCGCACACGAATGCCCTCTGAAGCCGACTGAAGGGAGGTTGGGCGGAGTCGGCACTCGCACAACACCGGCCGGGCGGTATTATTTTATCGATACGCGTCTGCCTCGGAGATATAGGAAATAATAAAAATAAGGAATAAGAAACGACGCCGCTTGTCGTTGCGTTTTTAATTAAGACGCATCATTGTATTTCATTTTTATATTCACGCCAGTCGTATTTTTCGCTTTATGATTTTAGTTTGACAGCCTCCGTGGCGCAGTTGGTTAGACGCCGCCTGTGAAACGAGAGGCCGCGGGTTCGATCCCCGCACCGAGAGAAATGTTTGTGCGGCCCACAAATATTTCTTTCGGGTCTGGGTGTTTGTGAGACCAAAACGTCTCTCGTAGTCCCTGATACTTACGACACAAGACTCGATCTTACTGTGGGGTCAGGACTATGTAAACAATAAAAAAAAGAAAAGAAAACGTTGTGGAATAAACCAAATTAATAGAGTAGGAATTCTATGCTATTTTCTCATTAAACTTGTAAGTATTTATTTTTAGTCAAGATGTGTAATCAGAAAAACTTAAATCTAATAAAATTATATTTTAAATTGGGAATTGTAAATATTTAAAGTATAAAAACATAATCGCGATTTTATTACTGTTTTTTCTTTATCGGCAAGCTATCGAAAGGTAACAAAATTGACGCCGAAATGGCACACCGTGTACCGCCGTAAACGCGCACGCCTACCGACCAGAGGCGTCGCGCCTTTCTTTGCAGACATAACAAACTGTTATTCTAACATAATACGAATTTTCTTTTAGGAAAAACACTAACCATCGGCGCTTTCATTCAAACAACCAACATGTTTCCGATACTCAGCCAGCAATGAACACCGCAGACAACTTCACGCATTATCCTCAACTACGATGAATTGGTAGAACTCAAGGTTATTCATAAATATAAGTGACTTTAACGTCTGTTTTTCATCACTTTTTCAGTGTTTATAAAGAGATTGAGGCGTAATTGCGCACTCAACTAGTAAAGAAGGAGGAATCAGTGAGTGAAATTATTTTGTTATCTGGTATACGATTCAATATTAACCTCGCAAGCTCTTTTTCGGAACCACCGAGGACTTCAAATCAAATTAAAACAAATAATTATGCATATTAGACATAACAATCAAATTCAGGTGCCGATTCCACATATCATCGAGATTTCTGATTGCTCAAGAACCCGATAAAGACGATGATATTTAAAAAAAAAATAATTGCTTATGTTTATTAACACCGATTATCACTTATCAAGAGCTTCCCGCTGATTCATTTGTCCATATTTCGCTATAAAAAGCGAAACCCGTCCAATATTATCGTATGAATCATTGCTTCGCGTGCCATCCTAATAATCTCAATCTATGCAAATGTTGTTATAAAAGCCTAACCTTTTTCACATATGTTTAGCGTCTTATTTTGCGTTGTTGCCCAATATTCCCCAAACGATCTCCAAACACCTACATAACAGAATTAAAATAGATATTTTTGAAGCAGCTTATATAAATCTATTACTACACAAATACTTCTGTTTCATCACTCTTGTATCGATTTCTGGATTACGTTTTAAATTTATGTCACATGTTGTTAAAGACGATAAAAAAATACTGTCGTTATGTTTTTATGTAACTTCTGAACGTAGTAGACCAAGAGCCCGTGGCCGCCAGACTTTCGTAATTTTATAAAAGCTGAAAGTTTGTTTGCGTATGGCTCTAACATAGGCATCACACAATCAGCTATTATGAAGTTCCGATCGTGGTTGCTTTAGAAGTTATGAGCTTCAATATTTCTGACAAGGTGAAAGAACCATCAAAACTGTCTCAATACCAAGAAAATATTTGTTTATAGTTGCCTTATTAACATATATAAAATTCAGCTTTTATACTATAACGCTGACAAAATTACATTATGTTAAAGTTTGAAGATAGCATAATATTTAATAACATGTAATTTTGCCGGCGTTGTAGTATAAAAGCTGAATTTTATACATGTAATTAAGGCAACTATAAACAAATATTTCCTTGGTATTCAGACACTTTTGATGGTTCTTTCATCTTGCCAGAAACATTGAAGCTCATAACTTCCAAAGCAACCACGATCGGAACTTCGTAATAGCTGATCGTATGATGCCAATTTTAGAGGCATGCGCAGACAAACTTTCAGCTTTTATAAAATTACGAAGGTCTGGCGGCCACGGGCTCTTGATCAATAGAGTTTTGAGGGGCTTAATTCAATTCCACGCTTTCATCAATTTTCTAGGGCGAATACCCACCGGACAACGATATTTCCATGTTGTATTAACAACAAACAGCCCGCGGATACACGTGTCAATAATCAATATGCATTGGTTACCGATAGGTCAATTGAGCATGGACCGGACTGCCTAACCGTTGGTTAAGGGGTTCAAACTCTAAGTATACCGAACTGAGTATTCAATGTTACTTGTTTATTCTTTGTTAACAATACTTGCTTGAACTTCACGGCAAAGCATCGTGAGTAAACCTGCATATATGTCAGAGTAGGCATATACAAAAAAAGTATATAAACCGCCATAATGTTAAAAATAATAACGACATAGTCACTACACATTATAGAACGATAGGGTCGAAATTAAATGTTTGATGTCACACTTTTCTCCATTGCATTACAGCTTAGTTTTATGTGCAATAAAATACGTGAAAGGATATAAAATGGAATAAAGTATAGATGTTCCATTCGAAGAAGTCGTTTGTCTATGGTTTTATAGAGCGTAATATGCTCGTTTGTTTTAATGCCCGTAATAGTCAGTATTATAATTTGCGTATTAGCGTCTGACCATGACAACTGGACAGAAACGAGGGAGGCATTTGCCCAGCAGTGGGACATTAACGGTTTTTTACACTTTATGTCAATAAAGCTTTGATTTAGGCGAATTTTACACATTGAAATAAAACTATTTTTTACGAATTTAATCGCGGATTTAGTTTATATGTCACATTTTTGGATTCCCAACGTTTCAATTACTTTACAACTTCGTAAAATTATAAACAGACTACGTTAAATAGAAAACAATAAATGTCATTCACTTTATAGGAAACTAAAGGAAACTAATGAAGATATGACTCAATGTCAATATTAATTAGCTAAAGTTGAAAGGTATTGACAAATGTATATTAAACGATGGAATGAAATGTTTGTAGTCTTAGATTATATACTCGTCTAGATGACACATCACACCTCACCGCACGGCTCAAAAAAAGTCTACCAAATTTGGTAGACTCGCTCCTCACGTACGTCAGTGTCATTTGAACTGGTGGTAGGTCTCTCATATGTGAGAGGCCATCTGGGTAGGTACCACCGCAATGTCTATTTCTCCCGTGAAACAACACTGCTTAAATGCACTGTTGTGTTTCGGATTGAAGGACATTGTAGCCAGAGCAACTACTGGACATATTGAGACTTAACATCTTATGTCTCAGGATGGCGAGCGCAGTGGAATATTGCTACTGTTCATGAGCGGTCGTATCGCTTACCATCAGGCGAACGGCTTGCTCGTCTCGCCATTCAAGGCAATAAAAAAAAAAAAAAAAAAAAAAAAACTACATATGGATAACGTGCTCCCGAAAAATAATTAATTATGCCGGTTTGTGCTGTCAAATTGTATCGCAATTGTATGGGAAAACTGTATAATAATACCAATATCACTTTCTATCGGTAACATTATTGTTAAACCACTATTATTTGAAGAAAACATGAACTTTTAATTCATTATTTTGAAGATGAGTTTCATTGGCCAGTGTTGTCAATTTATTACTAGGAAGATTTGTTGAAACTATGGGAGAAACTATAAAACACAAATATCATTACATATATTTTCGATCAGAATAAAAACAAGAAGAATGGCATTATTTATTTAATGAGTAAATAATACTTACCTACACGATATTAATGAAACCCACGACGACATACACTTCATAGTAATTTTATTAATTCTTTGCCTTGCATGTGTATTACCATTCAAAATTTCACAAACGGGGTATTGCTATTGTCATCTTTGAAGAAACAGCGAGAACTTATTCAAGGTCCTAATATTTTTTAGACTACGGATTCCGTACTAGCAAATTGCTGGAGAGACATTACACAGCGGAAATGAAAAGAAGACCATTCGTAGCCTCACATGACTTCAGTTGTGTGTTCCGAACATTTTACTTATGATGATTTATATTTTACATAAATACAGAAATCAGATAACAGCCCAGACAATAAATCCAAAGAGTTAATTCTATTCGGAAACAAACACTAGGAGATGGGTTTAGATCTTTATTGTTTTTATTAAAATGCGGTATAAATATAATTAATAGTATGATTACTTTAAATAAAGAAAAAATATTTTATTTAACCTATTTTGTATATCAAATAATGGGGAAAAGTAGTTAATAATCTGGAGTAGGCATCCCTAAACACACACACCTTGACAGTTGGATTACAATAATTACACGACCGGTACTCACACATATCAACGAAAGTGAGGACACTTTTAGCGCATTATTTGTTGACATTGCTCAATCTAGACGAGTATATAATCTAAGGTTTGTAGTGTTATTTGCATTGGGATGATAAATGCGTTATCAATGAATACGAATGTTTGGTTAAACTATAACCATTGTAAACTTGGGTGACAACAAAAAACAAGCGACTTGATCCTCTATAAAGATACGGATGAGGACTAATTAAGATTTTTATATAGTTTATCACCGAAACTAAGCTAAAAAGATGTTTATTGTAAACCAATTTTCTAATATTCTTTTATAATGTTATTTAACATTAACAACTAAAAAAAACATTTATTTTGTATCCCATAAATTATTAATGAATGGAATATATTAAAGAAATCGATTATATCGTGCCACCGTCTACTTGTCTCGGTTGCATAATGATTGCATCGATCTGGATAATACACTGAAAAACCCACTACAGTGAATCAAGGCGTTGCGTGCGAGGAATAATAAATCAATACTGATTTAACGACTCTAATCTTTTCAAATCTTATGTTGCATTATTTTTAAGCTTTGCTATATCAGCCTATATACATCCCACTATAAAGCACGGGCCTCCTCTACAATCAAAAGTACGATTAAGACGTTATTAACGACTTCACTCATCTCGCATCTCTCATTCATAGAAATTCTTATAAATTCGCTATAGTATGCAGGTTTCCTCGCGATGTTTTCCTTCGCCGCTACGTGACTGTTGTGTGCTTTTATTTATTATTTATTATGTATACACAGGAAGTCCCAGTTTTTAAGTAAAATAATATGTATTTGGTGTGGAGTGGAATCAAAAACCATCTGCACCCAGGCGGAGTTGGGACAGGCCATTTATCTTGTGTTTAAACATTCATTTTTACTGCAAGTATCACCTCATTGATCAGGGGCAGTGTTCATGAGTCGCGAGGTTCAGTATTCAATTCCCAGGAAGGTATAATAATTTGTTAAATCTCACATTTTTTTATGCCTTAGAACAGAAATAGGTTCGGCGAAATATAGTCGCAATTAATGGCGCCTTTATCTGGTGTTTATAATTTGCTATTTTTGCTTATGACAGTAATATCTTAGAGCAGCCTCATCTAAGTCATTGAAGCGAATATAAATTTTCTAGGATTAGCATTCTTATAAGCGCTTATCTCTATTTGTTAACCGAGGCCCATTTGCTGTTAAAACTTTTAAGTCTAGAAAATGTTTAGCTTTACAAAGGCTGGTTACAAAGTATCTAGACATTGTACCCTAAACAAAATAATAAAACATTTCTCCTTGCTATTAAATTATGCAATTTTACTACCTAATTATTAAACAAACCTTAAAACTTCTGCCAAAAAGGTAAAAGAGCAAAGTGAAAAGAAACTAGACTCCTCGTTCACAAAATTTCAGCTTCCGAAAACGTAGGATTAGCTGTCCTTTAATTTTAAATATAAATATTATGTCGGACAGCTGACTCACACAGGTCTTGTTTAGTTGTTTATATGAAAGGCATAAAGGATGGAATCCCTTATCTTTGATCTTGGAGAAAAGCATTCATTTCTCTGCGTAATGTTGGTATCATTTCAACTCGAGACAAGATGTGAGACCAATATGTCTTACATACAAATAGCATGTATTAAATTAGACTCCGATACAACTTTTTCCGTGATGTTATGTAAATATGCTCTACAAGATGAGCAATAGTTGGAGTTGAATGTAAGAAGCTGTTTTAAGTTTATTGTTTTTTTTAATTCCTAATATTATATAGTTATATACCCAGTATCTACATTATTACACCTATTTCTAATGATGGGATCAGGTAAAATACAATATTTTTTGGTGTGCAAACAGGACGCTTGATGATGAAAAGTCACTATCACCTATGAATATCTACTAAACGAAAGCCCATGCGTGAAAAGCCTTAAAATGAAAAGTACAAAAAATATTTGAATACTTTAACATAATCTGCACTTAATCAACTGAGACTTTCTTAGAAATAAAAACAATAAATAAATAATTCCTTGATACATTATTTTTCAATCAAAATCGACATATCTGATATCATAAAAGTAACGGCTGCCTGAAATCGAGCCTCTTTGTACTCATTAATATTTCTACCACTAAGTGCCGACTCAAATGTCGAGTGCACCGAAATCACGCAATGCCACGAAATGGGAAGTATTTTGTTTCCCTTACAGGTTTTACATTAAATATACTTACCACACATATTTCGCAATAATAAGATTTTCCCATTTATAGCGGGAAGACTTGCACGGGAAGGGGCAGGAGGCAACTGGAGGCACAAAGCTACAGAATGGGCTTTGTGGCGTACCTTGGGAGAGGCCCATGTCCAGCATTGGCTGAAACGGACTGATATACGCGTTATAACACGATAAAGTAACTGTAAAACACCAAATCATAAGGTCATTCAAAGAGCTTACCCCATGCTTAAAGAAGGTGATATATCGCCGGTCAATGCAATTATGCTGGTCTGGATCAAAATCATATACATACGGAACCAAAGACACCGACACACTTACATGGATAAGGAGTTTTCCCATCTTATAGAAACACGAATGAAACAAAACTACAGTACGTAAGATAAAGTTTTTTCAACTGTAACTGCTCTGACATAATACATAAGACAATACCTATGTGGACGCTCCCCTATTCCTTTGTTTACTAACATTCTCCAGACGAAGTTTTTATACTCAGATTTCCCTTTAGACAAGGACATGGCATGCTATACATAACTCTGTCTCTTTCCATATTTCGATCGATGTGACCTTGGCAGTGGGGATATGTATTCCTAATAGATACATGACACAAGTATAACGTGCGTGGTAGACGAAATTGTGGCATTCAGCTTGTAAATTTTTATTAATGACTATTGACAAACATTTAGGGCCAGTGCCCAATTCGTTGACTCATATATCGTTACGAAATACTTTCAAGGACAAAATTGGAATGAAATAAAATGAATTAAGTTGAACCATTAGTTATATTATAAAATAACTAGTATGATACTCCTTGTAAATCCATTCAAAAAATGTTAAACTATTTTGGTGGTTATAAGTGTAGGTATTAGAATAAGCACTCACTTCCAGGAACTAATAGTATATTTTATAAATTTAACACTTAATACATTCACAGACAGAGTAAAATTATAACTATGCGACTCGGAGCGAGATGTGCTCGTGACGAGAGATGGCAGACTGTCTTCTTTCATCCAAATAAACCGACCCTTTTATAGGATTACCCGAATGAGGATCGGTGGGGATAAATCTTCCAGAAAATATATTTAAGCCATAAAATAGGGTCTATCCTTTCAACTAAAAAATTAAGGTCGGCCCAAACATCTGGGCTATTGTCCAAACAGAAAGGTTTACAAAACATGTGTACTATTGTCTAAAAAAACATAAATTTGTTGCAAAGGATTGCCGCCACTAAAGAACTTAACTATAATAATACAGTTTTATTGCCCCGGTATGAACGGGCCATCACAATTAGGAAACAATAATTTAGCACAGCATCTTTTTAACTAATATTATACAATAAGGTACACAAAAATTCTTACTGTAATAAAACGACTCGAAGATGTTTTATGGTCTAACATCTGCAGTCATATCTTAAAATGAAATGCGTGTTTAAATAATGTTAAAATTACAAATAATAAGCGTGTTAATTTATAAGCTAAATCTAAGTTGGCGTATTGCAACCGCCACACTATAATACACTTAGAAAAATACTATCTGTGACTTTACAAATCTATTATCTTTCGAATACTTTATAAATAAAAAATAATATAAAATCCTTAATTTTATGAAGCGAGACACGAACTTGTGTGTTTACGCTTCGTTTTATAAGAACGTAGACTGTATTGAAAAAAGCTATCAATATATAGGTACATATGCCCTATAAAGAATGTCATTTCAAATTGAAAATATGTACTTTACTACTTTTGAAATTTTATTACCAAAATGTATCGTCTGCAATCTACTAAGCATATAATGAACGCTACACTGCATAACTCAAATATTATGGTTTTTATGCACTGGAAACCACTTAAATTCGTTCGCATGGTAGAGAATGCTTCAATAATTTAGTCCACCTATAAATAAATAATTTGTATCAAGTATAAATAAATTGAAATCAGAAAGGGTACAGGCATACTGTAGCGTTTATAGTTTAGCTCTTTAAAGTTAGACTACCAATGTAGCTTTGTTGTTGAGTTTTGGTCGGTTTGTAAGGAGGCTGGAACCTATAGTGTTACGTAAAACTGGTTTTAGGCCATTCGAATGTGCCTGAACATTGTCCGCCAATCACCATATAGATAAGTGTGTCGTGTTTCGGATTTAGCCTGTGTTCAAGCGAATGGGCATAATTAATAATTACGTTGACCCGTGAAAGAAAACCATCTCTTTCCATTAATGCACTGTAAAAACTTTGTCGTACACAAATAAATAAAAATAAATCACGTTAGTCTCAAAGGAAACCGCATAAACTTGAAACTGTCACTGCAAAAATCCTATAAAACACTCGAAGCCTTTGAGTGAAAACTCCTCGCTTAATAACTGTTTATTAAAGTAGAATCCGCAACAAACTTAGTTAATGGAACTGCGGGAGAATATTTCAGTTCTTAAAATAGCGTGGGTCGCCTAGGCGGCCGGCACTTGGTGCCCGTTTTGTTGAAACTGCAAACAAACGAAAACCGCGCTCGTATCTCACGCCGGCACTTCGTTTGAACCATTATAATATTGTACATTCATGGCTACGAGTATAACTAATGTACTTTATACTCCATGTTTATGCAAATCTGCTGATTCTTTACTTTATTAAATTCATTTTCTATGTAAAAATTAGTTTGAGATGCTATTTCATTCACAAGTGGAACGGCCTGCCAATTCGTCTACACTAATATTATAAAGCGAAAGGTTTGATTGTTTGCATAGAATAGGCTCAGAAACTACTGGATCGATTTGAAAAAAAATCACCACTAGAATCCTGCAGTATCCCTGACGAACGTAGGCTATAGAATATTTTCTAAATATTTTTCAATATAATACATTTCAGAACAAGTTTCTGTTGCCAAATGAAGGGCGATAGTAGACATGCATGATTATGTCTATAGCTTCAATTCTTCTAATTAGCAAGATAATGTTTATAATGCACCTGAAGACGGGAGCAGTGCTAATGTACATGTGACATATCTACCGATAGCCACGAGTACCTCTCCACACTCTCGCTAATTATGCCCGACTGTTGAATTGCTTCTTTATGTTGAGCTCAGTACGGGTCATTTTTTGGAGAGTAATATACGTGTGGACATATTCAAATATTTAGTTTGTCGGATTGTATATAAGAACCGTGTTATTTGGACCATTGTTTATAAGAATTATCAGCTACAAATATTGACAATGCTATCAATTGAAAATAGTTACTAGTTGTGTAATATGTATTACCCTGTACCCAGCCCCTGTGGTGTAGTAAACACGATTTTTAATATTACATTGAGATTTGAGAGTAATGTGGAACAGTCTATTCATTTTTGTTTGGTGTAAAACCGAATGTTATTCGATATTCCTATAGTTTCGAAAACAAATTCATTACTTACTTAATACTGAAAACGGATCTGTAAGTATAAAACCATGTACATAACCCTTAGGTGCATTACATAATGTCTATTAAATAAATTACCAATATTAAAGAATCTTGTCGATTTAATGGCACGAGTCAGCGAAAATTTAAAAGATTGGAAAACCGCCGTCGGCGCTTTCAGCCGGAAGAGCAATTTGCGCCTATGCAATTTCACTCTACTCTTTTAGCATCGTTTGATGTGGACTTTAATGATAACTTGGTTGAATGGCAAACGTAAATCATGTTTTTAAAAGATCATAATTTAGTTTCTTTATGATTACTCAACATACGTTTTAGTAATAACAATCTCTTAGATATATTATGTAGCAACGTAATTATCCATTGCCTAACAATTATAGATTTGTTGTTCTAACAAAAAAAAAACTAGATACAACTTTACAATTAGCTAAATAGCTCGTCTTAAGAAGAATAGGTTTTCGTTTCATTGAACAAAAACATAGTAATAATAGGAAGTAACTGACGTCATTCTTATTTCTTGCCAAAATGAAAAGTAGAAATATTTCATTTCAGAGTATAAGCCGACTGCAATGCCAGCTTGATCATTTATATAACTCATTTAATTTGATATAAGGCTACCAATTTGAATGTTACTATAGAGGATATGACTTGCCAAAACTAAAAATTCGTATAGACCGCTTCAACGTGCTTATAAAATTACGTAGAGCTCAAACGAGCCCAATTGTATGGAATGTTGATCGCCACAAATAACTAATTATACAAAATTATTAACAAGCAAGAACAAATCTTAAAGAACCAATTTTCTTTTAAACAGCAACAATAAACATTAAACAAGTCGTCAAATGCAAACTTAAAACAAACTTCGCAATACCTACCATAAGTTATGGAAAACAATTGATGGGATTTAAAGGTCATTTTTCGTTTCAAACAATGATTGATTGTTCACAATGTTGAAATAAAATTAAAGCAATTGTTACAACGTTTTACAATTTCTTATACTAAGCACTGTATAGTACTGTATGTACTGGGTATATCAAGACTGCCTCCAAAAACGAAGCTGACTGGTAGTTTTGGTGACTACAAACACAATGCAACTAAAAATTTCGCACGATGATATTTAAAAATAACAAAACATTTTTTGTGATTTTAAATATCATCGTGTTTGGGCGTTAAGTCCATAGTTTTTGCTAAAGTAATTATTTAAAACCATGCGTACCATAGCGTCTCCAAAAAAAAAGGGTGTTCAATATTATTTTAGAAAAAAAACTATGTTTTTACAAACCAAATACGATGATAGGAAAAAGAAAAAAAAACTGCCGCTTTTTTTCGCAAAATTGTAGTTACAACGAGTCTGAAGTTGCTAAAACTTCGTTTTCGGTCTTGATATACCTTGTATAATAAATATGAGTGTAAGTATAATTTTAATAAATATGAGTGTAAGTACTCAATATAGTGTTCGACGCTTTTGAAGAATTTCATAATTTCAATTTTTTATGGCATACAAATGTATTCATTATTTTAAATTATTAAATCAAGCGCGAGGCTTGAGATTAAATCCCTAATTAATACACGCAATACGTCAAACATTCATTAATGATGTATACAGGATGTTCAATTCAAATTAGTTCTACAGCGTGTTCAGAGTGCACTTCAATTTCTCTTTCACGCGCTAAATTAGCTTTCGATTGCACAAAGAGCGTTACATAACTAACATCATACGGGATGATTCCGTCACCCGTCTATACCTATCCTTTATTCCTAGTCCTGTAAGCGCTACGCTCAGGTTTCACTGGGTGGGGGGAAGAAGGGGGAAGTCAATAGCTCGGCGCGTGCGTACTGTCGTTTCCTCGCTTTTCAATGCCAGTCGATTTTGTAGCCTATCATTAGCATATAGAACATAATTTTGTATACCAGCTGCAGCGAGGAGCGCCAGGACAAAAGGACTTCAAATAGGATTTTCTAGAAGGATTACAGTTAATTCTAGCGAAAGTTTTTTATATTAAAATATGATAGATACGTTATTAGTGGCAAGATGGGATTTATCGGGTAGAAGATTTATAAGCACAGCAAATTAAAATATTACGTACAAAATAATGTATTCTTCGAGCCTTTTTAAATGTAAAAATATTTTTTTTTTTTTACAGAAGGTGATTTCTTATTTCTATTATCTGATCATTTACTCAATAGATTACTTTATTTTTGTATCGAGTTAATATGAATTACACCTCTATTATAGCAACGAGATAATTACAAACTGCCACTCATAGAAATATATCGTCATTTTGTCATCTGATGCACACATCACTTCCATATATATACCATCTATTGTACAAAACAATGTATAAAATGACAATAAATCCTTACAGCAAAATTTATTTTCTAAATTACGTCATCGGTACACAAAAAGTAGAACCTTTCCCTAGAAGTTTTATAGCGCTGTTATAATTTTTTATTGGATAGGTATAACGTTGTTTTCACATTATTCGGAAATTTCCATGAACATTGTTTCAAAGCTTGTGTCGTTTATTCCTTCTTTTTGTCTGGTGTGACAGTCTAAGACCTTGCAAGTACTCTTTGGATTACTTACAGTGTCTCAAATCATTCCCTTAATTGGTACTTTAGAAAATGTACCTACTCTATTTTTACATTTTTCGTCTGCAAAAGAGAACTTCATTAAGTGTTCCTTAAATCACAAATTATAAGCATATCGCCTATATCGATCTGATACGTAAAGAAATATTTATTACACGGCCGCGGCAAAAGGGTTGCAAAAATACCTGGTTATTTGATTTTAGCCTCTTAAGTAACAACTTACACATTTGCCTTTATACCAAATACACCTAGACCTAGTACGTAAAACGACGTTTGTTAAAGCATCTACTCATTTAGTTTTCTTATTTCTCAAAATCAGCAGCAAAACTGTCCTCACCGTTCATCCACTACAAGAGCCTAACAGCTAAGTAATATTTCGTGCCGAGTTCCCTCATAATAATGTGAAAATCTCAATGCAATAGTAAACCAAAACTCCTACACCAAACGTACTAATAATGAAAGCTAATCTGATATCTCAATTCAGTTGTTTTACATAAAGTATAAAGTTTACTAAACTTGAAGATTTATACAGCGTTAAAATATATTACAATAATTACTTATAACATGTGTACAATGCACATCCTTCTGCAAATGAACACTCCATGCAATTGAATGAGTTTCCATAATTATGTTTGCTCTCGCATCATCTGGCGTGACTCCAAACAAGAGCGGATTCAGAGGGTGGCTATGAAGGTCACGGCCCCACTCATCCGTACCGAGATTCTATACACCTTGGTATGGCAAAAAACTCTACCAGCCGATATTTCATTTTACCGATTATTAATGATTATACTTAAAATCACCATACAAAGTTTTGGCAACAATGTATTTCACTGACAGACGGCATAAAATTCAGTCAAAAGAATATAATAAAATAATAGCATATGATGATTGCAGTGTTATCCAGATTTAATGAAAACAGAGCAATTAAAAAACAATCTACAGACCATAAAATCCCATAAAGCTATAATTATAGCTATAATTACATTTTAAATCAAAATAAATTATCGTTGAATCCACCTTTGTCACACAGCACACAAACAGGCCTTCTTGGAAAGCTGTGTACTTACTACCTACGCAGTAATTAACGGATATTGGATCTGATCGGGCGAAATAACTACAGCGCAATATTATGCGATAGAATATAAGCCTTTGATAAGTATACCTCAAACATTGGTTATTAATTGTTATGTTCATATTATAACTGGAATTTACTGCACGTGTCCACTTTAATTATAGTAGAAATAAATAGTAATTTCTGGCCCGTGGTTGCAATGAATGAAAGTTTCGCAACTGAAAATGAAACACTTAGCTACGCTCAAAAGAAACGTAAAAGTTTTGAAGGTTTTAACAGGTGTGCGGATGGAACAAGACGAAATTCTACCACCGAAGTATTTTATTTGTTTTGTATTTTATTTGTCATTGCTTATTTTATTTTAAACTGATTATTTACATAATTTATGCAAGGATCAGCCTTGTTAAGGAGGAATGAGACGAAAGGGCTATGTCCGATAACTGACCAAAGCCAAAAAGCTAAGGGTATTTTTTATATCAATTGTAAAAACAATAAGATATGACACACTGTCCGGCAGATATTAGGTAGCTATTAGACAAAGTGATATTAGATTTTTCAACTTATAATCAGCCCGCAGTCAAAAATTTGTGACTTTTTTGTGTTGACGGAAGACAAACGGCGAAACATGGTTGTCCTGTTTGCTACCAGTTGCTGATCACTGCCAACGTATATTTTTGTCTTTGTTTTACATTACTGCGTGAAGAGGTCACCTCATAATGGACTGTATTTTTCCGCAACCGTTTTTTCGACGCCGGTCAGCATTCCAGTGCCACTTATTGAAATTTTAAAACGAATTAATTTCATAAACGTCTCTACACTCAGGTGTCCTCAATAATTCTACGTCAAAATATAGTTTAGTCGCGTAATTTTGTTGCATAATAGTATTTTTTGTCATGTTTTTATTTTATGTATATTTTGTTATTTTATTACCTACCTATGTATGTTTGCGCTTTCAATAAATGTGTTTCTTCTTCTTCTTAAATAGTTTCTGCAACCACTTGAACGTTATTTTTACAAATGTCTCCATATCCGATATGGTCTAGTGGCTAGGATACCTGGCTCTCACCCAGGAGGCTCGGGTTCGATTCCCGGTATCGGAATTGTATTAAATGTAATTTTTCTTTTGTAATAAAACTTTCTGTTTCTGTTTAGCAAGTAAATTAAACGTTATAATTTTAGGGTTTCTTTCTGGCTTTTTGCTGAGTCGCTGGTGCAAAGAAAATGAAGGTTCTGTCTACTCTACACAAAAAACTGCAATCCTCCGAGAAATTATTACTTATTACTTAATGTATGTATGTTAAGTTTGTATATAAATTCAAGCCATTTTTCCAAAAGGGGTAAAAGGTGTGAATTTGCCCAATACCTTGCCCTTGCTCTTTTCCCATTCTTTATCCCTCCCGATCCTCATCCAATTCGATGGGCCGGGACCACATCCATGACCTATGTGTTGTTGATGTTCATGGGCGGCAGTGAGCACTTACCATGGGCTGACGTCGCTCATTAGCCGGACCTTTTGTATATAAAAAATAACAAAGGGTAGGCAAAGGTGCCACCAGGACACCATCTGTTATATGGTTTGATAACAAACAGGAGTCTTCAATTTAGCAGGTTTTATTAATCAGCCATCTCGCTTAACACCAGTGATGTCCATACACAATAATTATAATCTTAATTTAATAGGGATATCCCAATATGCAACACCATCCTATCGCCTTGTGTTCTCTGTCCCACGATGTGAAAAGGGGCGAGCCTATCGCCTTATCCGGCGTAAATTCCTGATTCCAGGTAGATAATGAATGGAAGAATCCAAGATCACTTTACACGGAATTCGAACTCGAGACCTCAACTTTGTAATCATACCGTAGTACAACTGCACCGCTGAGGGAGTCAAATACTTATTAAATAATTTGTAAAACAATTAACATAAGTTATTAGAATTTAGTGAGTAGTGTATATTATACGTTTATAAGCATTTAATAATTCTGACTAAGAGAAAAATAATATTCTTTATACGCAGTATACAAGTTTCTTACCCAATATTACAAGACTTACACTATAGGTTCACTGAGTATTGGAAGCATCATCGCCTTCGTGTGGCTTGACAGCATAAGGAATGTATTCATCATAACAAATCAAATTTCACGAGAATGTTCGCTACGCTGTGAATAAGATGCAGCGGGCGTATGCATCGATCGCCGGTGCACGGCGACCTACTTGCAGGTCAAACGGACCCCTGCAGGGAGCTAAACCTCCTCCCACCGCCTGCTTTCATTCATACCGGCGAATAAAGGAATAGCCGGGCAAAGATTTATAAGCAGCCAGTTATCGATTTTTATATTCATGCCGTTTTATTCGTATCAATTACTATACTACATCGGTTTAGGTACTTAACTAAATGTAAACAAACCATAAAAAAGGTTATTTAACATTGCCATTTCTCATTTCTAAATAAATTGAAGACAAAAAAATGTTCACGTAAATGTAAAACTACATTGCATGTTCAAATTTACTGGTGGTAGGTCTCTCATATGTGAGAGGCTGCCTGGGTGGGTACCACCGCAATGTCTATTTCTCCCGTCAAACAGCAGTTTAAATGCACTGTTGTGTTTCGGATTGAAGGACATTGTAGCCAAAATAACTACTGGACATATTGAGACTTAACATCTTGTGTCTCAGGATGGCGAGCACAGTAGAATGCCAAGCATTGTTTTGTAATTCAAGGTGTTGTTTGGTTTTGCTACTGTTCATGAGCGGTTGCATCGCTTATTCCTATATATTATTATACTCTTTGATCGCTTACCATCAGGCGAACGGAATGCTCGTCTCGCCATTCTTGTTACTTGGTTGACTAAGAAAATATTCGTAAATTGGACATTGCAGTAAAATGTTGAACAACCATGCGTCACGTGTTCTGGTTTGTTTACATTTTGTTAAGTACCTAAACCGATGGAGTATAGTAGGTAATTATAGTGTGGGTAGTGTAAAATATGCATGCTTTATGTCCATAATAGAAAGTAACTGACCTAGGTCAATAACTACGTTTCTCGTTCATACCTCTGTTACATTCACCCTGTTATGTAATGGATTACAAGCCAGCTTCTCAATATGTGTTAGTAGGTACGTTTGAGTACGATATTCCAAGAAATATTTAATAAAGTAATTACGATAAATAGTTCAATTTTATCATCTTATGTAAAATCTATAACTTTTATAATTAATGCTTTCCTACAAAAAGAGGCTGGATATCCACAGGTGTTTCAGTTACCCGAGGTCAGTTAGGTCGGAGATGGCACGGCCGTTGCATTCGCTTAATTAATTTAACCTTTGACCTTTTACGCCACAGAAAATTTTAGGGGACCACGCAACCGAATAATTGGTTTCCTAGTTAATTCCATTTTATTGATAAAAAATTCTTTAGAGCGTATGTGCTGAACGGATATTTACTTTAACAAGATGTTTTTATTAACAATAGCTCAATGGATTAACAAACTGACCATTCTTCATAAAGGTACATTTCGATTAATAGTTGACCAGTACTTGAATATCTTGGAAAAAATACTTATAATTTGGTACTTACATAATCGACAAGATGATAAAATCGTATCTATTTCTTATGTAATTAGATTATACAGTGATCTAAACACAAACGGAAAATTTTGACACAAACACAAACAGCGATCTTGACATTTGATAGTTTATAAATTTCATTCTTCTTTTCTTTTATGCCAGTTTCTAATTTTTATTTATTGTTTTTACTAAGATGTCCACAGAGCCCTGTCTTCTGCTTTATGCACCTAGTCGCTGCCGGCTCACTTATGCAAGTCGTCACGCCATCTGGTCAGGGGGCGTCCCACGCTACATTTGCCAAGACGCGGTCTCCACTCCTGAACTCGCTTACTGCAACGGTTAACTGATCTGCGATATATGAAGTGGCCAGCCCATTGCCACTTCAACCTACTAATGTTCAGAGCTATGTCGGTCACCTTGGTTCTCTAACGGAACACTTTCGAATCCTTCAGAGAGGCTCCGAATATAGCTCTTTCCATAGCACGTTGAGCGACTTTAAACTTATGTTTTTGGTAATCAGTGTCAACATCTCGGCTCCGTACGCAATTACAGGACCGAGCTCATTAGTTCAGGGTCTGTGGTTTATGCGACGAAAATATGTGGTAGAATTTCCTAAGCACTGCCCAGCCCAAGCGAATCCTCCTATCGACTTCCTTTTCGAAATTGTATCTACGCTATTGCATTAGTTGCCCGAGGTCTATACAACTTCGAAAGGCGTGCCATTGATGATGACTGGTCCCGGAGGGACGAGGTGTTCGACATGCCTATCAGAATCATCCAGAGACAAATTTATGTGGAGGCTTCTTCTAGGCTGTACCAAGGGCGGATCCAGGGGGGAGGTCATGGGGATCATGACCCCCCCCCCCCCTGGGCTTGTGCCCAGATTTTATTCATTTAATTCTAAGACATTTAATTCTTTGTATGTCGATAAATAAAGTAAAAAAGTATGTGTGTGTACACAAATCACGCCTGTAACAAACTTTAAAACGTCATTATTACGAATTGGAGTATTGAAATCGGATCCAGTATTCTGACATAAGCTATGTGACCCCCCCCCTGGCGTAAAAACTGGATCCGCCCTTGGGCTTTACAGCATTTCTTGAGCTTCCTGCAGCTATTCTGCCATAGTTACCAAAATTAAATACACTCAAATACTTGTGAGCTGTACCGTATACCGCGAAGGCAATAGAAATGGGACAAAAATAAAAAAATAAGAGTATTTTTTATATGCATTTATTTTCTAAATACCACCGCAAGCAGTTAAGGAGATGTAAGCAGTTCCTATATTTGACATGTATATATTCTATATTCTAATTATATTCAGACATCTATTTTGTTTGAAAAATACAATAAGCAATTCACTGAAAATTCACAACCTATATAAATAATTCTAGACTTGTATTTTTTTGATAAGATCTAGACATTCAACATTACATTTTCATAATTTGTGTATATTTGATATAATTTTGTTCTATATATTTTGATTACCACAAAAGCGTTATATTACATAATTTACAAAACAAAACTTTACTGTAATTACATCCAAAACTGTTTGACCAACTTAAAATATAAGTTTTTAGGAGATTATTATCTCCTCTCATACCACCTATGGTTTCCAATAATGTAAATAAAAACAAATATTTGAAAACCCAATGAAAATAACAAGTTGTTGGCGTATCTGAATTTAAGACATTTGAGTTTTTTTAGTCTTAAAGATTACACATAATTTTTGCATAAACAGTTTTGGCTTTTGTAAAACTAATAACTTCTAATATTCACGTGGATTCTATATGATCAGTTTTCATTTGCACTTAGAATTAAAATTGTCCTTTCAACACTGCACTGACGGAACTTACAGCATTGCGCGGGCGCGTTAGCATACAATACATGGATTTGCTGACATCGATAAGAAAAACAACTTAAAGCCACGGCCTTTAATTTAATATAATCAAATTTACAAAACAAAACTGATAATCAAAAACAAACAATACAGGCCGTGAAGTTTTAAAAACAATTTTCCATCAGATGATTATCTGAAGATTAACGAGACATTTTCGACAACGTTCAAGGTTTTCCTGCTCAGCAGAATCGATTATACAAGAACAAAATATAAATTCCTTTATCGATATCATACACCGACAGATATCGATTGTTGATGTCGATAAAATGTATTATTTAATCGATATGCGAGTATCGATTACGAAGCATTCCATGTATTGTGCGGGTAACGCAGGTATCTGTATTTCCGTGGGTGGTAGGGCGGTCGCTAGGGTGGCTTGTTGGCTGGGTGCCGCCTGATGATTACTAGCTAATATCGATGTCTGTTCGGATATATATTCGGGTTCTGAACGTTGGGGTTCGACTGCTGGACGGGGTAGCCTTGTGTTATACTACCAGGCTTTGTGTTCTGAAATAGAATTTATGAAATTTAAGTTTTTTCTTACATAACATGTTTGAATTTAATTTCGGAAAATAGTATCTTTTTTATATGGGCCCGATAATTAACTTTAATTGACTTTGAATTAAAGCGTGCACTGGCCAGATGTTTTATAGCTCGATGTCCGACATATTTATGCAAGCATGGGCGGAAACCGGTGTACGATGGCTGAACGCGACACGCGGGACAACTGTGTAAGTCACTATGAGCTGTATCGTGCAATCCTGCAAAGTTTTCGTAATCCAGGTGTATGGAATATATTATTTAATAATAACTGATAGGGGTATAATTGTAATAATGACCTGCATAGTATTATGTTGTTGTGGCGGATGTATGGAGAGGTGCCGGCTCACTGGCGGCGGCTGTGCGTACCCCACGCCACTGCTCACCGATGGATGGTTGTCACTCAGTCCAATCAGAACCTGCGGCGGCTAGATCGATTATTCCATTTTAAATGTACATTTTTAAGATTCAATACATGCGTGGTACATTTCATAACATTGATTTGCAAATTGGCTTTGGTTAAGATGATGGATAAATAATTGATACATTGTTTAAATATTCAATAAATTAGAAATAATGCGACTGCATGTCTGTATGTATATGATAAAAGTTAGAGATGCATTGCATTGTCTGAATGATACAGCAAAATCACAAAAACAGATGCATTTGCCACAATTAAACAGTGACAGTACTTAATTCGTGTGGTAAGAGGGCGAGATAAAAGGAGAGAGAGAAGTAAAGAGGGAGGGAAGAAGTGAAACGGATGAAGAGAAAGATAAAGTGAGGAGGGTGAAGAAGAGGAAGATGGAGAGGTTGAGGGAAAAGGAAAAGAGATTCCTGTGGCCTCGTGATAGAGAAAGAGAGGAACTGAGAAGGGAATTCAGAAGAGGAGAAAAAGAGATAGTAAGAGGAGCAAAAGAGAGAGAAAGAGGAAAAGAGATAGAGGGGAGAGTAAAAAAGAAAAGGGAGAGAGAAGAGAGGATCAGCTAGTGTACCTGAGAATCCTTCTTAGAATCTTGATGCTGCTGCTGGTCCCTGTTCTTGAGCATATCCAGATACACGTGCTGCGCGTGCTGGGCGTGCTGCGCGTGCTGCGCGGGCGGCGCGGGCGGGTACATGAGGCCGGCGTGGTGCGGCGTGTGCGGCGTGTGCGCGTGGTGCGCGTACAGCAGCGGCGGCGGACGCTCCGTCACCACGCCCACCACGCCCGACACGCCCGACACGCCGGACACGCCAGACACGCCGGACACGCCCGACGTCGGCATCGCGTAGTACGTCGAAGACACTGATGACACTGATGACACCGATGAACCACCGACGGATGACCCGTACTGCGACTGCTCTGGAATTTTCGTATATCAGTTAGTATCAATGGCTAATAGAAATAATAATTAAAGACAATGATGGAATGAAAGATTTGGTAGGTAAGAGTGTTACTTAGCGTCTAGGATTGTTAAATTTTGTCAAATGATGAAGCCATCAAGGAAGATTATAGTTATTGTGTTAAGTTTTTCGGATATAGGAAAATTAGTAATATTTTAAAATTCTGCAGAATTAAACTCTAGAGAAATGTGACAAAATGTTTAAGCAAAAACACACTGACTAAATTGAGAGTTTATGTACAAAACCAAAACAAAGCAACATAAACGGAAAGAGTGACACAAAACTGAAGATTTTTAATGACACTGCTCACATGCAATTAGGGTAAGGGGTAACATTAATAACGAAAAAATGAAACAGAGGCAGTTCGAGGAAGAATGAAATATGAGAATGGTCGTAGGTAAGCAAGAGTGAGTGAGATGACAAGCGACAGTGACGACACCTAGCGACATTTCAACTCACTGTTCCATAGCACTGCGCGAGCCATTTGGCGGCCCATGCGGCCATCCTCTACCTCTGTAAAAGATTATTATATTACACGCTAGAACTTAAAAAATACATCTTTCAATATTTTATTGTTTTATATTTTTAATGGCACCATAATAGGGAATATGCATGTAATTTTTTTATATTTTTAATCAATTCTGTATGTTATTACATTATCGGAAAAAAATATAAGCCTTGAAAATATCAATCAAAAAAGTACAAAAAAATAATCAAAACTGCTATCAGTTTTGAAGCATTTAAACGCCATGTTGGCGCGAACTCGCTGTGACGTCAGAGGTCACGATATGAACAACGTAGTATTTGGATTAATTTTCATTCATGAATTGCTACAGAACTGTATTTCGTGACAAAAAAATCCATTTTATTTAATAGTATAAAGAAAGCACAAAATAACTCATAAACAAACGTAAAACAACAAGCTAAAACTTCATAAGAATGTGACTGTTGTCGTCACTTTCCTTTTCAAGCAATAGATCGCGTTTCGGAAAAAATGCGCGGCAAATTTGAAATGTCATCTTTTAAGTATTTATTTTACCGATTTAGAGTTGATAAATTAAAAAAATATCTTCTTTTCTCTATAAAGATTACAAAAAAAATATTTTGACTTATTTTGAAGTCTGGTGCATGTTCCCTATTGGACTATATTATACCAGATATCAGTTGTTAAGTATAGTGGTGTCCAAATAAGAGCATCGATAGACGGTATTCAACGTCGCTAATGTACAGCCAAGGTGCTCGAAAATTGATCTCCGAATTCTACATTTTTTTATGTCAACACGCAACGCAATATTTAGCAGTCGTCTTCCTGTGGTTGAGATGATGATGATGATGATGATATTTTTTTTATATTCAACAGGTCCGGCAAAAGAGTAAGCAGGCCACCTGATGATAAGTGATCAATGCCGCCCGTGAACATCTACAACGCTTGTGTCATGTACTCGTATGTGTAGCCGACCCATAATAAAAGTCATTATTACAAAAACGAATTTCCAACTATTAATCTATACCTTTTTTTTATTTTATTTATTTATTTTTATTCTTAATTGCACATACAAAGGGTGACCACTTAAATATATTACAAATAATGAAAAAAAAGTACAGATGGCGGTCTTATCGCTCTAGGCAATTTCTTACAGACAACCTTTAATTTTAATACTTTGAAAACTTACATAGTAACAATTTATAATTTCGCCACAGCTTAACCTAATATAACAGTAAATGTTAGGTACAGGACTCACTGTGGTCATTGTACTGCTGATGCTTCATGGGCGGCTGGTGCAGCCGATGTGCGTACAGCGCGTACGTGGGCGACGGGCTGCGAGGTCGCTTCACACCCGACTGTATAGGCCCACGGACAATAGTTTGCTGTTCGATATCGAGAAAACTCTTATATGTTGGATTTCAATTTCTTTGCCATAAATATTTAAATACAAAATTTAACGCGTTCACTGCAACTTATATACTTTGTTTTTTGTGCACTAAGTGTATGCTACACACCATGTGTGTTATTTAAATACTTGAGCTGCGTGGTTCGATATTTAAACTACCAAGTAGCACGCTTTTTCGTTTGTAATATAACAGTGGACATTCTGGAGTTATTTTGATGTTGAATGTGTATTATTTTTCTCTTCGCAGATGAAATATTTTCTCAATTATGTCAATATAATATTTAAAAAATAAATTATATTTTTCTTGCTGTGACCTACTTATAATCACTTTAATGAATTACTAAATAGATTTTATATCTATTGTATAATTGTTATAATTTACCTTATTCAGCATATGTGAGGTGAGAGGCGGCGGCCTGCCCTGCGTGGGCGGCGGCTCGCCCTGCCCACTGTTGGGCGGCATCGGGAACATCGGGATCTGAATGTTGCCCATAGGCATCTTCATGGGCTGCATCTCACTGTAATGATCACTGCTTTATTTTATTTGCGTGTTGACTTATTTGTGGATATTTTTTTTTATAATGGTTTAATGGTATGAGCTAATTTTAAGATGTTATTACTGAAAAAATAGCAATTTCAATTATTAATAATAAAGTAAGTGGACCTAAATTAAACAACTTGTCTTTCGTAAACTTTTTTCACATTTCAACTAAGAAATGAAGAATGAGAATGAGAGAAAATGAGAATTATTTATTAATTGTAAATAAGAGAATAGAAATTAAGATACAAGATAAGTCTAATCTTTGCTACATGTGCATAAAAATTGCCTTACTTAATCAACATAATATAAAAATAATGACTACAAATGTTGTTATATTTTATTTTGTCTTTTCTTTATCATAATGTATGTTTATGTTTATTTAAAACATGGACAGAGGAGGACCAAATAGTAAATTGTTGCTATTCAGAAGCAAACACACTTTTATTGTTTATCTACAGAAGATATGGTTGATTTGATGAGAAATGAGCATAATATAACAAAAATTATAAACTCACTTAGTTTCTTTCTGTTGTTTCTTTCTAATGTCATCTTCGTTAAGTACTTTTTTTAATTGCATGAACAGTTGTTGTTTTTCCTTTTCCAGTTGTTTTAATTTTTGTTCTAACTGATCAATCTGTTCTTTTGTTTCTTCTGGAAAATGATTGAAATACAATTTTTTATTAAACTTTGTAGAATCGCAGATTGTACATGTTATACCGATTTTGTGGGCATTTAATAATGTATGTCAAATATAAAACAATAAGCTACATATTACTCATATCACAGAAACAATCCAACTCTGGATTGTATCCAATATCCAAAAATGAATGATTGCAGGGTTCGAAATAACATAACAGTTTAAAAGAATTGTTTTACAGGTGATAAGAATTAGAATAATAGTAAATACTATTTAATAATTGGAATCTACCATCTCCACATCCAACAAGCACCCGCTTCTTTATTATGTTAGTCAATAGTCAGATTTCTTTTCATTAAGGCTTGAGGAATCAGTTATGCATAGTATGTATATTGCGCATTCCTATGGCCACTTTGTCTCCCCAGGAATCACAATGATTTTGATCGATGATATCTGAATTTGTCTGATTTATCTGACCAGTTCCGACCCCTGTGTAACTGGCACTTAACATATTTTTTGTTAAATGTGCTATTTAAAAAATAATATTACAATATTTGACATTGGCTTGAAAATGTTAATAAAGCAAAAACATACCCAGTGTCATGACATCTTGTCTCTCTCTGGCCTCCCTCTCCTTACGTAGCCTTTCCTCTTCCACCTCAGCTTCATATTCTGTAACAATGAACATCATGGCAAATGTATATGTAAGCCTACATTCAAGGGAGAGTTGTCATATCAAATAGCAAAACTTTCTCTCTTTGCCAATTAGGAGCGTTTACACCTTGCGCGCAAAGTCAACTATAGGTATTTCTCCGTTAATTTCACGCACACATAAGCGACCAAAGCTGTGTGCGTAGAGCTGCCGCGTCGGCTCGCTATACAGTCAGCGCAACCAACTTTGATCCGTGCGCTTCAAAATTCTAATATTGAATTGATATGTAACTTATGATTTATATATTGGTAATATTATATCATAAAAATATTTTATTTGCATTATAAGTAGACAATATTACTGTGCAAGCAATGAACAATACAAATTTAGATACTAATCATATTTTCGTTATTATTACATTGTTAAGTTGCATTCAAATCAGTGTTCAATCAGTAGACACTATGGACGTTTATTAATCATTTCGTGTTCGAACACATGAAAAGAGTTAGAGGCCTTACAACCCCTTACAATTACGAAATATATTTAATTTTATATTACAATACATAACATAATTTAGCCTCGGAATTACATCCCATCATATTATCTGAAACATAATTTATACTCACTACAAAATCATTGTAGGTAATAAAAAGAAAAAATATGTTTTACTACCAAAGTACTAAGATGTGGCAATCGCAGTCCGCGCGTGGCTATTTTTACGACGCACGGCAAAAATCGACTGCAGCCAGGCCGGAGCGACGAGCGATACGTCCTCCCTCTAGAAGGTCTTGCGGCGCGGCGGTCTGATTTGATGCACCGCGGACAGCGTGTTTTATAGTGGTTTTTAAAATATATGTAGAAAACATGAAAACTAATTTTATTGAAATATAAAAATGGCAATTTATTGATAAGATGTTCTTCTATTATAATATGCAATTGCTATAAAAAATTATGTACGATAAGTTGGTGAAAAAAAAATATGTTCTTGACGAGAGTTTCTGAATAATTTCGCATTGTTTAAATTTTTATTTTTCTGGAACTAAACATAAAAAGATTATTTTTCTCAGTAAATTCCCTCCATAAGGGTCTTATTAGTCGGATAATATGTTTATTTTCATCTTATATTTAGTGATTTCGGATATCTTAAGCTTCTAAATTGCCACTTAAAGCCTAAATAACGAAACTAGTGTTCAGTAATCCTTATAGTACTCACAAATTATCCATCAATCTATAATGTTTTCCACCAAAATCCCTAGATGACAACCTATTCTAAAATTAGTACTAATTATTAATCCTTGAAATTGTTTATTGGTGGCTATTAACTCATTTGAAAAGTCCTGTTTTTTAGCCAAAAAGCGCGCAAAGGGTATAAACGCTCTTAAGTCACCCTAGATATACACTCAGATTTCTATTCTGACAGCGACAGTCAGACAGACATTCCAATGCTGTCCTGAGCAATATGATGTTAAGTCCCAATTTTATTTACAATAGTTACTCTGGCTACAATGTCCTTCGAACCAAAACACAACAGTGCATTTACACTGCTGTTTGGAGGGAGAAACAGACATTGCGGTGGTACTTACCCAGGCAGCCTCTTAAATATGAGAGACATACTGCCAATAAAGGGGCCTACACGGGGCCATTTATTATGAGTAACCTTACAGATTTCTAAAAAGTCACATATGTGACGTCAACCCTTAATTAAAACAAAACAATACCAAAATGTTTAATGACTTGTACAATATACTGTTTGTGGATTCTGACCTGACAAATTCACTAAAGAATCAAAATTATATCATGACATTCATTTTATTAAAAGTATGAATGTATGTTTATGTAAATTGCTATCAATGTTAAGTGGCTTGAGTAATAGTTCCTGCAATTTAAAGTGTTCACAATTATAAATGAGTTGTGAAGCCAACCCTGTAAAAAAATTACCCTTTGGCATATAAACATAATGTCAATTTCAAGAATAAAGTATGCATTAAATCTGATTAAATAGCTTAAAGTTACTAGACCATTACTGGACTCAATGTTCATTACTATGTCCTATTCATACAGAGTAGTGATGGGTACCTCATACATGAAGCACCTCAAATGTCCCACACAAAGGAATAAATTGTCCCATGACTTCAAACACAAATTTTGTACCAGCTCAAATAGTTGAGTAGGTATGAGGTACGTAGTGAAAATGTCGCTGTCTCGCAATTGTAATGGTCGCTACCTCTTGCAAGAATGAGTGAGCGAACATATGCGTAGTATTTTGAAGTCAGTCTCGCTCAATCTTTGTATGCTTAACAACAAGGAAATTGAAGTGAATGTATTATGGAACGACATTCGTAACATTTGACGTCTGCTAAATTTTGTATTTAAACTGTTGAAGTAAACTTCGTTACGTACATTACTTTTGTTTATTATTGCTTAGTTAATTGATTTTGTTGTTTTAGATTTTGTTAATATTATATTAATTCTATTGTTATTATTATTATACACAGTTTTTAATATATAATATTTTAATAAGTGCACCATTGTATTCCTGTTGTTGGTAAGTAATTATGAGGATGAACATTTTTTTATTAAGAACTTAAATAACTTTATATGGGTCCTACAGTTCGTGAATTTGTGTTTTATTTATATATGTTGTGTGTGATGGGTATTTGTTATGAATGCTTAGCAAAGGCTATTAAATGTTTACTCAAACTTCGTCTAATCTAATAGGTACAATTTAACATTTCATATTTTTCAAGTCGAAACAACATTGACAGCGTTGACATAAATATATGGACAGGACTAAAAGCGCGCAAAGTGTTCCGATGTAAGTGGTGCGCGCGCTCCAGTGCGTCCCTATTAGAGCGTTACCGACATTAGTGATTACTGACGAGTTTGAAAATATTGACTTGTATTATTATGACAGGACCTCTAACAAATGAAAGATAATTATTTTTATCACCCTTAGGACATTTTTATTTTGATATCCGTTTGAATGGTGGCGCGAAAAAAAGTTGCCTATCCGCGACTTTATGCCATCATGAAAAAAGGCTTTGCATAAGTGCTACATCTGTCCCATCTGAACGCATTTTCTCGAAATCAGGCCAAATGATATCGGAACGAAGAAAGCGCCTTGATGGGGAAAAACCTAATATGTTGCTATTTTTAAATTATAATATGTAAATTTGCTTTTAATAAATACTTTATTATTTTAAAACATTTTTTCTTTTTTTTACATTATTATGTCACACTCGAGTAACAGAAACTTGCATCTTCAAGCTTATGTCTCAGTTCATTATTTTTGCTATGTACTAATACAAACCTCATCTACCTCAAATTTCAGAAAAGACCTCATTACTTATTTTGTACATACTACTCATTCACTTGACGATCCCCTCAAATGAGGTGGTACATTGTCCCACCTCATTTGACATAATGAAATATCATTGACATAATGAATCATACAAACTCAATTTTTTGACATGTCCTACCCATCACTAATACAGAGTCCATTATCCAAGATAACATTTATGATTAGCTACCATAATTATCAATACAATATACCTAACTACAATTAATTTATTTATGTTGTACTTTAATATAAAATGTTAATAATTGCATTCTTAAAGCTGAACAAGTGTTTATTTATTGCAAGATGTCTTGTCCAGTGACCATACCAATATCATGATTTTATTAATCTCGAATCCATTAGTATGTACCTATCCTCTAAGCTCAGATTTGTTGTATTCTGTACATTGTATACAAAACCTGCATAATTTACTCAAACGCCACCAATGACGACATAAATGTTTATTTAATCGATTAGGATTATGTTGTACATATCCAAAAGATTAAAAGTAAAATGATTTTACCTTCTTTTTTCCGCTGTCTCTCTCGCAATATGTAACGTTTGAGAGCACTCCACATTTTCTGATCATGCTGTTCAGGTTGTTCCTCGCCCGTGCTAGAAGTTACGGAGGGCATTTTCTCGACAGACAGTATGTTGGTAGCGGCAATGATTCCTTTATAATGTAATAGGCGTATCTTGCCAATTTATTTATTACTGTGGATGGAATTCCTTTAGCAATTGCTATGGAAACAAAATATTTTTTGCTTCTTCGCTTTAGTTCTAATGACAAATGTAAAATGTCAATTGATTTTTTTTTTTGTTCTTTTCGTAAATGTTTATAATTGATGTCAATCACATGTCAATAATGGGGATAAAGATCACAGATCTTCTTTTTTTTTTAAATCCTTCTCCCATTTGTTGGGAAGGCAAAGGGTTCTAGCCCATACAGCCTCGTCACAGACCAATAAGAAAAGCCTCGTCATTTAAGATCACAGACCGTGCGTTCCATGGTGGTAACAAAAAACCTCTACGCACCGTTGTAATGATATTCATGGTCCACTAATTAATTTAATTTGACTAACATACATATTGTATTTTTTTTTTGAAAAATAAATTACCATAAAGACATAACTAATACTTTAAATAAAATAAGAATAAAAATAAACAAATAAATAAAACTAATTCTAAATAAAAATAAAATTAATTTAAAATAAATAAATTACATAAATAAATTAATTAAACCAAGAAATTAAAATAAGTAATACTAAGTATAGGAAATATATTATTGTTTATAGAGATTAAGTTATATGTGTATTGACTTGTCATAAGAGCTATTTAAATTGCCTACGTGACCAATAAATACATTTCATTTCATTTCATTTGTCGATCGCAACGACCACGCTCACGACCGCGATATTTACCGTTCCACTTGCTCGTGAGCGTTACGATCGCAAACCCAAGTGGAACGGGTTATGGGGCGTGTTGAGCGTTTATGTAATCAATATTTTAAAATAGCTATAAAAAGGTTAGGTTGCATTATGTGTTTAAAGTAATTTTCTCCTGTGACATTTTTGTTGTTTTGACATTTCAAAATCCCGCCAATATTCTCAACGCGCACCACGACCCACGACCCACGACAAAATGGATACAAAAAATTGGAAGCTATTGGAACCCTGCAATAAATACATTTATTTGTTCTTTAAATTTTGAAAAAGAAAACAGCTTTCCAACAATATTCCCGGTAAGTGAAATTGTAGTAATTATGATGTTTTACCTAATAATCCTATTAATAATACAACTGTTAATCAATAACAAAGATGACATGCAAGATAATTTTGGACAATTGGTAGTCTATTGTTTAATGTTCTGAAGAACCTTTTAATGATCAGAAATAGTTTTATATTTTATTATTAATTATTATAATTGTTTATCTTAACCAACACTTTCATATTCATTGATTGAATTCTAAGTGAGACATAATTATTTTCCTCAGTCAAATAACAGCCTTTTAATCATTAAAAGGCTCAAAGTCACTCAACGAGCCATGGAGCGGGCTATGCTTGGTGTTTCCCTACGAGATCGAATCAGAAATGAGGAGATCCGTAGGAGAACCAAGGTTACCGACATAGCCCATAGGATTGGCAAGTTGAAGTGGCAGTGGGCCGGGCACATAGCTCGTAGAACCGATGGCCGTTGGGGCCGAAAGGTTCTTGAGTGGAGGCCACGTACAGGCAAGCGAAAGGTCGGACGCCCGCCTACACGGTGGACGGACGATCTGACTAAGGTTGCAGGAAGTCGCTGGATGCAGGCCGCTTCCAACAGGTCATTGTGGAGATCCTTGGGGGAGACCTATGTTCAGCAGTGAACTTCCTGTGGCTGATATGATGATGATGGTGATGAAATAACAGCAATAAAAATCTACCTATGTTATTTTATTTTATTTGGTATGTATCAAATATCCTGATAGGTATTTTTGATTTTAGCAAAGAATGGTGCAACGTAATAATGAACGAAATGTATAAGATGCAACTGGGTGTTTGTCTCAACAGGTATAACCTTGTAACGGTTGTAACATGTAAATTAGTATTAGTTGATCATATATTTATATTATGGCGACTAAAATACTAACGATAATTGTAAAGTATTAGTACATTTTTAGGAACATCAAAGAAATAAATACAACCAACCGTCACATATATAGTCTGACCCTACACTAAGATCAAAATGTTTCCATCCATCCATCTCAGCCACAGGAAATCCACTGCTGAACATAGGCCTCCCCCAAGGATCTCCACAGTGACCTGTTGGATGCGGCCTCCATCCAGCGACTGCCTGCAACATTAGCCAGATCATCCGTTCACCTTGTAGGCGGGCGTCCGACATTTCGCTTGCCTGTACGTGGCCTTCACTTAAGAACCTCAAAATGTTTAATACATCATATTACTTTTGTTTATGTAGCAGTTGCATTTTTTATTAGTTTTGTTACAAGTAGTAACTACTGGACATATTGAGGTTTAACATCTTATGTCTATGTCTCAGGATGTCGAGCGCAGTGGAATGCCAAGCAGTGTTTCGTAATCCACCCACACCACCCACCCACATTTCGCCTAGTTTCGACAGCCTCCGTGACGCAGTTGGTTAGACGCCGCCTGTGAAACGAGAGGCCGCGGGTTCGATCCCCGCACCGAGAGAAATGTTTGTGCGGCCCACAAATATTTCATCCGGGTCTGGGTGTTTGTGAGACCGAAAAGTCTCTCGTAGTTCCTGATACCCACGACACAAGACTCGATCTTAGTGTGGGGTCAGGACTATGTATGTGACTGTTGGGTGTTATTTATTTATTATTTTATTTATTATGTTCCGTCCTACGATGTTGTAGGTGGCGAGTCTATCGCCATATCGGGCACAAATTCCTGACTGTGCTGATAATGAATAGAAAAATCCGATATCACTTTGCGCGACCCGGGATTCGAACTCAAGCTTTGTAACCGTACCATAGTACAACTACGCCTCCGAGGCAGTCAATATTTATACATAAATTAAAATCTATAGTACACATTATTCACCGCTTGTATGTTTATGTATGTATGTACCTCATGTATTTTTTGTTTGATTGATTTATTTGAAAAATATTTTTTTCTAGTGCTGATTTTCTGCCTTCGTTCGCGATGTCCACTACAATTCCTTTATTCAAAATCAAAATCAAAATATTCTTTATTCAAATAGTCTTTCAAAAGATCTTTTGGATTGATCATTTCTGCTACCACCGCTTCGGAACGTGTTGTAGCTGTGAAGAAGGAGTGGCGCAAGAAACTTCGTCAGCAACACGAACTGACGTCTTTTTTCCTTTTTTTTATATCGCCCTTTAAAATTACAATGATTCATGTCACAGAACACAATAATGTCAGTTTTTCTAATTAATCTTTGCCAATTATTACTAAAATTTAGCTTACTGATTAAGTTTATTTAACATTATATTTGTTAATAATGAAAGGTATTATTTTTATAACTTAAAAGAACTAAAATTTTATTACAATTGCTTCACTAATTAATGGAAAAAAAACTTCGTTCCATTCGGACACGTCCCTTCACACCTCTCAATTTTTTCTATTTATATATTTTAGTTGTTAGTTTAGTCATTAGTGTACATATTTTCATTGTTGTTTGGTAAATGTCTGTTTTCTTTTTAGATTTTAGTTATAACATGGCAAAAAAAATATTGACATGGTGAAAATTGGTGCTTAATGAAAAAAGTGTGGTACTATTCGAAGTCGCAAGCAAATTCTAGATATTAATAAAGTTGTATTTTATCTCACGTGTGTATTATTTGACAAATCCAATCCAATCATCAGGTAAAACTTCTCCATTAAATAAACCATAGCATGAAAAAAATAATTAATTTTTAATGACTTTACTGTCAAATCCTAAAATCCCCTGTTTATACTCAATTGACATGTAAAGTGAAAATTAAAAATGTTATATTAATGTTAGTCGTATGCCACTGTTGATGATCGAAATCGATAGAAAATTCGGTAATAGCGTATCACTATTTTTAGGGGCGAAGTCGCCGCCATGTTTGTATACGAAAGTGACCCGCGTCACGTGACCTTAAGCTTTATCCTCTCTATTCTATAATCATTGGGTAATGCTTAAATTCTTAAACGTCACCTACGAATTCAAAATGACAGTATTTTCTCTCTTTGTCTAATCACTTGCCACTTTTTGCTGTGAAATGCCTCATATTTATTTATTTTTATTAAATTAAGTGGTTAATTAACCTACGACAGATTATTAGTTTTAGATTCAGTGTAATCTACATCTTAAAAATGGATGGACCTTCAGGACCTAAGAAGAAGCTGAAAACGGTAAGCAATTTTTTTTTAATCGGCTCATATAGGTACAATAACTTCTTCCTATATAAAATTAATTACATGAAATCATTACATATTTTATGTAAGTGTAGAGATGATAAATTTTGCGATTCTTGTCTTTAAATGCCTATCAACCATATAGAACAGGAAACAACAGAATTGCGGCTATGGTTTAATGATTTATCTAATTAATTGTTTATGACGGCTTAGCGAGATAAAACCGATAATGTAGTATATTTGTATCAATACAATATAAAATAATATGATCTTAATCACAAAACATTAAAAATCAATTATTTAATATTTTAATGATAAAGAATTCATTATAAATAATTAAATGCATTAAGTTTACATAAAAAAGTATACATAATATTATTTAATGACTGAAAGACCTGATAAAATTTAATGACATATTATAAACTTCTCCAATAACACAGTGCTAATCAATATTCATGGTGTTCATTGCCTTTTATCTATTCCTAACCAAGCATGTTAAAAGTATAATAATTGTGTGCCCTAACTTTGGCTAACTCTTCACTCTACACTATACTTGTGTAATGTAAAGGAGAAGGGGCAAACATGTATGGACTCCAGCCTATAGACCAATAACGACAAGCGATATGTCAATGGAAAGGTCTTTTCAGATGCTACAACTTTTTCTATGGCAACAAAACCGAAATCGCTGTATTTTAGAATATATAGCTACTTAAAGACTGCAGGAAAATCACGCGAAAGGGCCTCGGCATAGTGAGCAATAACAACAAGCTATGCGTCATTAGAAAGGTCTTCTGAAATACTATAACTTCTTATAGGGTGGCTAGTATCAAATCTCTGTGTGGAAAAAAATATCTCTGCATAAAAGTAACGCAAGGATGAAAATATGTATATGGACTCATAGCCTGTAGACCAATAACGACGAGCGGTATATCATTCGAAAGCTCTCTTTATTTTCAATAACTTCTTCTTTGCCAAGAAATCCCGATTCGCTGTAAAAAAAAAGTATATCGACATAAAGATATTGCGAGGCTCACATATATGGACTCAAGCCTATCGACCAATAACGACGAGCGATTTATCAATGGAAAGGTCTTTTCGGGTGCTACAACTACTTCTATGGAAACAAAAACCAAGTCACTGTATTTTAAAAAAATATAGCTACTTAAATATTGCACGAAAATCACGCGAAGGGGCCTCGGCATAGTGAGCAATAACAAGCGATGTGTCATTGGAAAGGTCTTCTGAAATTCTTAAACTTCTACAGAAAATAAATATTGGTGCGTAAAGGTAACGCGAGGATGAAAAGATGCATATGGACTCATAGCCTGTTGACCAATAACAACAAGCGATATGGCATTCGAAAGCTCTCACTTGGACCCCACACGGGATTTAATTAATGCTGGCCACAAAAAAGTTTATTGTATTCGAATTTAGAATTGTACATGAAAATAAAAATTTATACTTTTTAGAATTTTACTCATTTTTAAATATGGAGTGGACGCTTAAAGAAGACCGTGTTGCAGTTATTGCGTTGCATCGTTGCGGTTACGCGCCAATTCAAGTTTTTGACATACTGAAAAATTTGAATACAACCAAAAGATTCGTTTATCGTACCATCAAACGATACAATGAAGACTCTAGTGTAGATGACAGGTCAAGAAGTGGTCGCCCTCGGTCTGTTAGGACTCCAGCAGTGATAAAAGCTGTGAAGGCGCGAATTCAAAGAAATTCCAAACGTAAGCAGAAACTGTTGGCCCTTTAGATGGGGCTAAACAGAACCACGGTGAAAAGGGTGTTAAATGAAGACTTAGGGCTTCGGGCATATCGAAGAAAAACATGACATCGTTTGAATGCTCGTCTAATGGACCTGAGACCGAAGAGATGCCGCGCTTTGTTGAAGCGGTACGCGGGGAAAAAATATCGGGATATTCTTTTTTCAGATGAAAAAATTTTCATCTGAAAGAGTCTCTCATATCTGAGAGGCCATCTGGGTAGGTACCACCGCAATGTCTATTTCTCCCGTGAAACAACACTGCTTAAATGCACTGTTGTGTTTCGGATTGAAGGACATTGTAGCCAGAGTAACTACTGGACATATTGAGACTTAACATCTTATGTCTCAGGATGGCGAGCGCAGTGGAATGTTGCTACTGTTTATGAGCGGTCGTATCGCTTACCATCAGGCAAACGGCTTGCTCGTCTCGTCATTCATTGCAATAAAAAAAAAAGAGAGCTACAACAAACAAAATGATAAGGTGTACGCACACAGTAGTGAAGAAGCGAGCAACCGTATTCCGCGTGTCCAACGAGGTCATTTTCCATCCTCGCTCATGGTAGGGTTGGGAGTTTCTTATTGGGGCTTAACAGAGGTACATTTTTGTGAGAAAGGTGTAAAAACGAATGCAGTTGTGTATCAAAATACAGTCCTGACGAACCTTGTGGAACCTGTTTCTCATACCATGTTCAATAACAGGCACTGGGTATTCCAACAAGATTCGGCGCCAGCTCATAGAGCGAAGAGCACTCAAGACTGGCTGGCGGCGCGTGAAATCGACTTCATCCGGCACAAAGACTGGCCCTCCTCCAGTCCTGATTTGAATCTGTTAGATTACAAGATATGGCAACAGGCAACACTTGGAGGAAAAGGCGTGCTCAAAGCCTCATCCCAATGTGGAGTCACTCAATACATCCTTGATTAAGGCAGCCGCCGATATTGACATGGACATTGTTTGTGCTGCGATAGACAACTGGCCTTGCAGATTGAAGGCCTGTATTCAAAATCACGGAGATCATTTTGAATAAACTTTAGTGTCATAAGAATCTATGTTTTGTTAAGTTCATTTTGATATACAGGGTATATCAAGACTGCTACCGAAAACGAAGCCGGGTGGTAGTCTAAGCGACTTCAGACAAAATGCAACAGAAAAAGTTGCAAAAAAAAGCGAAAAATTTTTATTTGTTATTTTTTTCATATGGCCATATTTGGGTGGTAAATACATTTTTTCCTAAAATAATAGTTTATACCCTTTTATTTATAAATACTCTAAGGTATAAAAGAGTTTAAATTATTATTTTAGCAAAAACTATGGATTTACCACCCAAAAATGACGATATTTAAAAAATCATAAAAAATAATTGTCGCGTTTCTATGCGAAATTTTTAATTGCATTGTGTTTGTAGCCACTAAAACTACCACCCGGCTTCGTTTTCGGTAGCAGTCTTGAGATACCCGGTATATATGGTTACATAATGAATAAACTTGTTTCAATTATTTTATATTAAACATGTGACAGAATTTATGACCTGACTAGGTACATATTTTACATTTAACAATTTTTCATTGATTGCAGCACATTTATGCTCTCATTTATCAAACTAAATTTTTTGATTGCCATACAGTACTCATGGTGTGCATGAAATAATAAATTTATTAAATATACTAAATTAAGTTTTATTAGCTTTCCAAATTTGTGAAATAATTTAGTAGTCCCTTCAAACAATGTAAATGCACTGTTGTGTTCCAGTTTCAAGAACTTAGCAGCTAGAGTAACTACTGCACATATTGCAACTCAACACTATAATATGGCTCAAGATGGCAAGCACCATGGAATGCCAACAATTGCTTTATAATTCAGGGTATTTGGTTTTGCTACTGTCCATGAGCTTGCCTCGCCATTCATTGCTATATAAAAAAGCACTTAATTATGAGTCTGGATTTTGAATAGAAATTATTTAAAATTGTAATAAAAACTTAAACTATTATAAATTGTTATCAAGAATGAATTCTTTGTTGAACCATTGCTAGTTAATTGTGCTAAGCCAAATTCTCAAAGGCAAGTGTAACCGTTCTCCATACTTTCCATTCTACATTACATGTAACTATTTTATGTTTGATACACTGTTTGCGAGCTTACTATGATTATTAGTTCATGTATCTAAATGTTTGTGTTCAATAAAAAACTTCATCCATTTTATTTTAAACGCCTCCTTTATGTTTAGTAGCAAAACCAAACATCATGAGTTACATAGCAATGCTTTTCATTCCTTTGCACTCGCTACTCTGAAATGTTATTGACAAGAGATGTTAAGTCTCGATTAATCCAGTAGTTACTGTGCCTTTAATGTCCTTTATATCAGAACACAGCAGTGCATTTACACTGCTTTTTAGCGGCAGAAACAGACATTGTGATCGTATCACCTACCCATGCCACTCACATATTATGAGAGACCTACCACCAGTCCTGTGATTATTATTAGTATTCAGCACTTTATTAAGGTTCATTTCACAACATTAATTCTAAACCTCCTATTATATCCTCCTTAATCATGCATTGAAAAGTTTTCACAAGACAAAAGTTAGTTCACACAATTATGTACACATTCTCATAATATGTATTTTTTAGGAAATAATACAAATTTCTCACACGCCGGTTTACGGCTACAGAGTATAGGTAAATAGAAGGCGTATATAGCGCTAGCTCCTGAGTTTAGTTCTACCAAGAACCGATGTTCTGTTCAAATATCTACGGCGCTCCCTATCGCCATCCAAGCTCATATAAGAGATAGTAAAAGAAAGAAGAGAATGCCCTTTATTTCTGGTGCTAATTAATTTAATAGCATCTTATCGCAAGGCTAGCAATATTACGATTATATATCCAGTACGATGATACGATCCAGTAGCTCTAACTAATAATGTCCCTTGCTACTCATTGCGAACATAAATATTAGATTGAGTCGATCGAGAAAATAAATTTTAATTGCTTAATTGACGGAGCCATTAAGAATGCAATACAAAAGTATTCATTACTTTCCTGTTCAAATGAATAGTAAAGGTTACCAGGCGACTCAAAATACTTTCTCTTCACGGCTCTCTTATTTTGGGAGTCAGGAAAGTTTAGCAGCCCTCGTAATCCCTGTCCATCATCTGGTCTGCAATCTTGACTTCCTTCAACCGGCTTTCCGTTGACCAGGTTATTATCTTCTGTATCAGCCCATATACGTCCCACTGCAGGGCACGGGCCTCCTCTACAATCGAGAGTACGATTGAGAGTGGTTAGGCCATATAATCCACCACGCTGTCCTAGTGCGGGTTGGCGGACTTACATACCATAGAAATTTTTATAAATCGCTCTGGTATGCAGGTTTCCTCACGATGTTTTCTTTCACCGTTTTAGTGCGTGGTGATTGACTATCAATACACACATGACTCCGAAAAGTCAGAGGTATGCCATGGGATTCGAACCCGCGACTACCGTGAACATGTTGGCAGTCGCGTCTAGTCCGTTTACCAACAGGCCACCACGCACTACAGGCCACCACGCACTACAGGCCACCACGCACTACAGGCCACCACGCACTACAGGCCACCACGCACTACAGGCCACCACGCACAGGTTATTATAACTACGATAAATTGTCATACAGTACTTATATTTTAAAATTAGTTTTTCGAGCTGTGTAATGTGTTTGATCAACATTTCGAGTGGTCGAAAATCCGTCTAAAACAACAGGCAACGAGTACAATATTTGTGGCGGGTATTTGTATGGCGGGCCTGGGTCAGGAGCAACTAAACAGTATCCTGTAGTCATCCTTTGGTGGTATACCCATACGATAGAAACGATGTATCGTGTTTAACTCGTGTCCTACTGTCTAAGGTTGTTGCGTTGGCCTTATTACCTACGTTATAAAATGGGTCTATTATTAGTTTATGATTCATATAACATATAGTTGTTGTTGTTTCAGCCCATATACGTCCCACTGCAGGGCACGGGCCTACTCTACAATCGAAAGTACGATTGAGAGTGGTTAGGCCATATAGTCCACCACATAACATATAGTACCCCAGGGTAATACACGACGCGAATAAATAATTGATTGACATTATTAATAAGCAATAACAAAAATATAACTGCGATCCGTCTTGTATATACAAATGGGAAGTAGTTTTCCACTTTTCACGCAACCTAACAAAGCATGTTCTCGAAGTATAGTTAGGAAAATTTTATACCTGAAAAAATAAGGTATATCAAGACTGCTACCGAAAACGAAGCCGGGTGGTAGTCTAAGCGACTTCAGACACAATGCAACAGAAAAAGTTGCAAAAAAAAGCGAACATTTTTTTTTTGTTATTTTTTTCCTATGGCCATATTTGGGTGGTAAATACATTTTTTCCTAAAATAATAGTGTATACCCTTTTATTTATAAAAACTCTAAGGTATAAAAGAGTTTTAATTATTATTTTAGCAAAAACTATGGATTTACCACCCAAAAATGACGATATTTAAAAAATCATAAAAAATAATTGTCGCGTTTCTATACGAAATTTTTAATTGCATTGTGTTTGTAGCCACTAAAACTACCACCCGGCTTCGTTTTCGGTAGCAGTCTTGAGATACCCGGTATACAGTAATATTTTTTGTGCCTATCGAGTATCGAATCATTTACGTGATCCTAATGAAACAGAAAGAGCGAAGGCTGTGATAGGGAACGGGTTCACGAAAAAAAATCGAGGTCATATTTTTTCTATTTATCTACGTTTAATTATTTCCTAGGTGATTTATTTTTTAACATACACAGCCAATGCAAGTGGAAGTCAAGCAATCTGCCACAGTTATTTAATAGCGATTTAAAGTGCAATATCGTTAGTGGAACGCGCCAGTGTGAGACGGAACGGCGCGGGCGCCGTGCGTGTCGATACGGCTGTCTAAATATTCGCGAGCGCATTCGCGTTTTAGCGGAAAATATTGACATTTCATTAAGATTTCATTAAATAACAAAAATGAGTCTTGAACTAAGAAACAAAAAAGTGTCCGAAACATTCGAGAAGTATAAAATTGCGCAATGGGGAAATGGCAATGGAAGAACGGTTAGTACACCGAGTGCATTGTTTGTTTTCATTCTGTACAACATGATGCTCGCAAATTTTAATACGGTTTCGATCAATAGATTGTCCATTAACAGGAACAATTTTTAAATCACTTCATTCATGTAATAAGTTTGTTTGATGGTAATTTTATGTCATGAAGTTATGGGGTAATTACTGTGGAAAAAAAATCGGTTCTTAGGTCAAAGTGTAAAAAAGCCTAATTTATTTGTAGCAACTGTTTCTTACAAATCACGTCCATATAATTAATTTTGGAGTTTAAGTTATTTTAAACATTACTTTCACTTGTTTATGTGTCTTCAACAGACTACTTTCTTTCCGGTCTGCAGACTTTCATTTAGCTTTAATTTTTGTTCAACTATTTCTTCTTTCTTGATTAATTGCCTCATATATATTGATTTGAAAACATATTTTGGCAAAATGTATTTTTTAATAAGTTAAATTCAACATAACAAACTTCCAGATAGATTTTTTTTAATTTGTGAAGTGAACGAACTCAATGTTTTGCAGTTTTAAGTCTGGTAAAATCCCGTTAGTCGGTGACATGTGTATCAAGTGGACATCAGTAACGGTTTTTTATTGTTATATTATCATTGTAATATTTATCAGTGGAACGTTTAGCATACCATTGCTTCGTGCTGTGCAAGCCATGGTTATCATTTTGACATGACACGGTGTTATTATAGGATTTTATCGAAAGTGGTTCGACAGAAAGCATAGCTGGCGTCATCTTACAGTCCATTATATTGCATGTTGGATTTAGATATGTACTGATACGTTCAATTTCACGATACTTGAATAGCGAAAAAATATGTATATATTTTACATAATACATGTTATAAATGGTTTTTAAGTGACGTCGGCGGCGGATCATAAATTGATAAACCAACTCTTTCAGCAATATGCACAATATATACTATACAATCAGCAAAATAAATTGCAAGAGATGAAATAATATTATAACCCTGGTGGTAGGTCTCTCATATGTGAGAGGCCATCTGGGTAGGTACCACCGCAATGTCTATTTCTCCCGTGAAACAACACTGCTTAAATGCACTGTTGTGTTTCGGATTGAAGGACATTGTAGCCAGAGCAACTACTGGACATATTGAGACTTAACATCTTATGTCTCAGGATGGCGAGCGCAGTGGAATATTGCTACTGTTCATGAGCGGTCGTATCGCTTACCATCAGGCGAACGGCTTGCTCGTCTCGCCATTCAATGCAATAAAAAAAAAAAAAAATAACCAGTCTATATTCACTCATTTTAAATTCTGGTTTGGCAAAGAGAATTCTTCGTACATTCTAACTGGCCCCAGAGTTTTAATATGCCCGATTGCAAAATTTGATTAATGTTATTTAAACTGGCTTTTACAACTTACAATAAAAATTCATACAAAAAATACATACATAGTCGTAACGCATAATTAAGATCAACTAAGTCCTGTGGGAGGATATCAGAAACCATTTGAAACTTTTTGGTTCCCCAAACACCCAGACCTGAGAGAAATACTTGTGCCCCTCACAAACATTCGTTTTCGTGCGGGGATCGAACCTGCGACGTTTCATTTCACAACCGGCGCAATATTAATACACTTAAGATTATTTTTTGTTGGATATCTCATAATAGAGGAATCGTAGATGCCAAGAAAAGAACCTGAAGGATTTGATTACATTATTATTAGATTGAAATAAAACTATTATTTACGGATTTTATCGCGAATTTAGTTTAATTTTTACATTTTTGACTTCTCGACGTTTCGATCACTTTACAGCTTTCGTGGTCACGGGGCGGACTTGAGTTATGTATGTGGTCTAAATTCGCGATAAAATCCGTAAATCATAGTTTTATTTCAATGTGTAAGATTCGCGTAAATCTAAGAAATTATTATTAGATTTTTACCGTAAAGATTTGAGAAATTTATAGAGTGAAATTATCTTAGCTAAATTAATACTCAAAGCTAAATTTATACGGCATATACCATAATAAACCTGACCTGGCGTAGCTAGCATTGGATGGAATTATGCAACTGTGTTTTTAATTTTTTGTCGGTGATGTTATTGTGGACATAGTATTTTGTAACAAGTAAAAGGAGCTGACCCTAATAAAACAGTTGGGAGTGGGTCAGGACAAGCGGAATTAATAAACATTATGAATTTCTTAAATATGAATAAAAGTATGTTTTTAAATAAGTTGGACCAGCATCAAAATAGCACATCCAATAAAGCGTTAACTTACAAGAGGCCGTTTTGTAAACAATTGTAGGAGACTTATGTTCAGCCATGGTCATTCTATATTATATAATGATGATAGATGAAGTAAAGTATAATCTGGGGGCGCGGCCGAGCCCCCTCCAAGTCGAGCTAAAAAGTGGCATGGCCGTAACATCCTTTTCTCGAAGCAATTCAGACCATTTTCAACCCCCTATAACTTCGTTGTGGCTAAAGCATGAAGCCTGAATTTTCAGTTACTAAGCAGGCATTGTGTAAACACGGTATATTTAAAATTTCATTCAATTTGAACCAGTAGTTTAAGAATTATAACTTATCAAACTTTCGTAATTTTGTCACTCACTGACTGACTGACCGATCATCAAAAGTCGAAGGCACTTCTAGCAGACATAGAACCTTCAAATTTAGAATATAATTAGTGTTTAGTGTCTAAAGTAAGGGAAAATTCAAACATTTCAAAATTTGTGTCTAGTTTTCTAGATAGACCAACTGCGTGAATAACTTTGTAATCCCATATAAATGTATAGGATTACAAAGTTACATTTGTTATTACTATATCAATATTAAAAATTCTTTACGTTTTAAATAAATGGATCGACTTGGCCATCGCATGAAAACATAATGTATCGTACAATTTATACATAATGCTGCTGGCCATGTCGATCTATTTATTTAAAACGTAAAGAATTTTTAATATTGATATAGTAATAACTAACGTAATAACTTTATATAGAAGGTCCCTTAAGGACTAAATAAATTAATCGACTTGGTATTACATGCATCTCACAACTTTTTGCGGTAGAAAACCTGAGCTGCGAGACTTGGATTTTTTTTTACAGGATGTTTTTGATGGGATAATAATATAGTGCTATTCTAAATGAAAATAAACGTTGGACACACCTCAATGCGCTAGTGAGCTCTGCAAACGGAAATGTGTTTATCCCTATTACTAGGCCGCGGTCGGTTGTCACGGCTCGTATTCCTAATAAACGTTTATTGAGTTATTTATGTTCATCGCAACACTATGACGTTTCTATATTTGTTATGTGATCATGGATTGATAGCCGGAATTGGTTAGTATCATGTTATGAATGCAATTTGGTACAAATATTTGAGGATTACATAAATAGCGGGTGATATTGACAAATAGTCTGTATGTCTGTATCAGCCCAGTACTTAGTTTAAACTATGTATTCCACGCCCCAAGTAAGAAAAAACTATGTGATATGTATGGTATTTGATAAAACTTATCAAATATCGCGATGTGAGTTTTCAAGGCATTTCATAAACCTGTATACGTACGAGTCTTTTTATTTTTATTTATTTATATATGCTTTATTGTACACCAAGAAGAAATACAAAATACTTAAAAAACTAGACACGGTTACAATAGGCGGCCTTATCGCTAGCTGCGATCTCTTCCAGGCAACCTTTGGATGGACTGGATTATCGTGGTATTCTAATAATTCTAATATAATTTTTACCACTCAGGTAAGTTTCTGAACCGAACCCAAGTACAAAACGGTAAAAATACTCGTATCTATAGGGGTGGCCAAAAATCGTGAAAACTAAAATGAGGATGTTTGACAAAAATTTCATTTTTTTTACAATGGCACCCGGGATGTTGACAAATATGTAGGTAAAATTAAATACCATATCTCAGTATTACCCTGTAGAGTGTAGACCTTCTCGGGTGTGCTAAATACTATAGGACTAATTGGTATCATAAATCTCTTAATTTAAAGCGTTTTATCGTCACCTTTTAGGATACACATCATTTCACATTTATGGTTGAAACTTGACGATTGAAGCATAGCGTATGTTCATTCACTAATACTCGGCTCTCATGCGTAGTAAGTTATTTCGGTACGGCCGCGTCTATTTCTGTGAAACGTACCCTAATTTAATAATATAAAGCCGACTCAATTTACACAAAAAAATATATTCTTGGAACAAGTTTAACACATCCTTTGCGTTCTTGGGCTAAATATAGAATTCTGTTAAATCGAAATGCTATGCTTTAAACGACATCTTGCTGCATTACACTTAAGGAGACTGTCCCGCCCTCACACCTGCCACTGCAACTCCTGTAAGCCAGGATCAACAGTGGCACGCAATGTAATGACACCAAGCATTGAAGCTCGGCGAGTCTCCGGGAATGTCTAACTTGTCTTTAACCCGCAACGAAATTAATCAGAAAGTTAAATTAACTAGGAGGAGTTGGAAATAAATAAATTACCATTACACTTGATTTAAAACCATAAGCCCTCATTTATTATATGCGTTTGAAATATTTTAGTATGTCTTTATCAAATCATAAATGTTTTGTTTTGATCCAGGCTTATCTTATTCATAAACTTATCACATCTGGATATTATTGAGCGAAATTGTATAAATTGTCATTTTCCTTGTATACTCTTATCTACATTGTCTTGCGTGTCGAATGATCTTTACAAGTTAAACTTGTACTTCTGTGTTAATAAAACCTTTTTCTTTTTCTTTATCTCGCGTTATTCCTATGTCAGGGTCAGCTTTTGTACCTAATCTTAGCTATGTTGTCCGGACTTTGGCATCTCCGATTTTATCCAACAAAATGATGCATTACATAATATTTTTATTGTACGGATCTCTAGTCAATCACTTTAACCTACATTTCAAAGGTTATTTCTTTATAGTTTGAATTCAATTGATTTCCTAGTTAAGTTTCCTTATTTTTTGTTATTTTCGGCACGACCGAGTAATAAACATTCCGAGACGTGTTCAATATTATAAATATAAAATTATTTAATCGAATTAAGCCCAATTTAATTGGTTATAGGATATTTGTATGCGCTCGTATGGCCTCCACAGGGTCGGAAGCAGTGTGACTCACAAAGTCTCTTTTCGGGTTAAGCTTGTGTATACCCTGTTTCAACTAAGCCGGCACAATTGTACCGACCGTATATAAAAAACACAGATCACTCCCACTCCTTGGGAGTGATCTGTGATAAAAAAAAACGATACTGTAACCAGTTCGCATATTTATTACGCTTACTCATTCATATGTTTTTAATTTGTCAGTTTGGTTATCGAAAACAATACCGATACTGCATTAGCGATGTTTTTGTATTGTATTCATACAGTTGGCGATTCAAGAAAGTAGTGCTGAGTTTATGCACGAGTTCATTTAGTTTCAGTCATTCAGTTTTATCTCATATATGGCTAACTCTTAATTTCACGTTTATATTTGTGAGTAGCTCATCAGCTTTGCCATTGAAAATAGTGGTTTAGATGTGATCCTAAAGTTTGATATTTGGAATCATTTTTTTGGTTATCTACCATGGCATTAAGATTACCATTCATACTTTGTGTCGTAACGAAACTACTTTAGGGTTCCTAAATATTAATATCATCTTCAGACTACAGCAGTCCACTAGTATGTAAAATGTACTCTGTGAGTCCACTACTGGACATAGGTCTCCTCTTATTTGCCCCATTTCACCGTGTCTTCGGCGTTTCGCATCCAGCATCTGCTTGCGATCTTTCATAAATGGAAGAATAAATGGATGGAATGCGATTTTTCAGAAGGACTCACACTAGCATATCATCACATGTGAGAGGCCATCCGGGTAGGTACCACCGCAAGGTCTATTTTTCCCACCAAACAGCAGTGTAAATGCACTGTTGTGTTTCGATTTGAAAGACATTGTAGCCAGAGTTACTACTGGGCATATTGAGACTTAACATCTTATGTATGTCTCAGGATGGTGAGCGCAGTGGAATAACAAGCATTGCTTTGTAATTCAAGGTTTTTTTTCTTTCTGCTACTGTCCATGAGCTGTCGTATCGCTTACCACCAGGCGAACGGCATGTTCGTCTTGACATTCATGGCAAAAAAATATATATATTCATAACCCATCATGTATCGGCAGAAACCGCTTGAGGAAGCTATATGAAATCGTTGGCTCATTTGTTCATTCTTAAAAAGCTCAAAAACCATGATATTGCTTACTAAAGACATCTTTACCTTATACTGGTTGTACGCATGTTATGCCAACGGCTGCAGTTTTACGTAAGCATTATACTTTCTCTACATTCCCCGTACGGCTCATTCGCTCTATGATTCAGAATGTGTGAATGAACTTTGGTGAATATGATTGTTGAATGGTCGAATTGACTGATGACATAATCTTTACGCTTCTGATGCGAGTGATTATGTTTTGAGTTACAAAAATGATTATGTATAAGTCGATCGCTGATTGTAGACATAGTTTAAAAATGATGTCAATTAATGTATGAGGAAGCGTCATTAGTGGATATATTATTTTAGTAACAAATTATGTTATGGCTTATGACTGATATACATACGGTATTCGCTTATGTAAGACTTATTTTAGTTAATGGATGTTCTAGATACTTTATATATATTTATGTTTTGACCATAAGATTAGAAACCCGGAAATTAATCAACCGGATACAGAAACGAATGCGTGAATGCTGCTGATTTTATGACAGAAGAATGCATGATTACCATAGTTGATTACCTTTAGTAAAGTTCGAAATTCGCTCATCGTAATATTTGTAACAATACTGGTCGGCTATACACGTGTATATGTTTTAATCTTGTTCAATGATATAAAACATTTATAGCATCAAGTCATGCAACAGTGCGTATGGCAGACAGACTTAGGTCATCTTGTAATCTTTGACATAAAAATAGACAGCGGTCGAAAGTAGGTGATCTCAATTGATAATTATTGCTGTCGTTTAAAACACGGAAGTTGAAATATGGTTTAATACGTAATATAATGAATATTTTATTTAGATTGTATTAAAAATGCAAAGAAATCGGAATCTAATGATAAACTTTCGTGGATGGGAGTTGGCACAGCTATATTGGACCTGAGATATATTCGACTCAGAATTGAGGCTCACTCTACACTTCTTCTTCGTAGTTCCCTCACTATTGAGGACCGCGACCACACGTGAGGTTGCTCCATCTTGTTCGATCCTTGATACCTAGTATGGACAGCATGGTATAGGCTATACCACCAAACGTCCTCTTTACAATGTCCGACCATTTGGTGACGGCTTTACTTCTGGCACGCTTGCTCTCGATGCGTTCACTATACGCTAGATATCATATAATAAGTATACCTACCTACAGGTACCTAAGTATAATCCGATGTAGCCGCTTAAGGCGAGCATCCAACTTAATTTTCCCTGTTTATGAAAATAATTAAGATGACATTTTACCTTGTTTCCATTGGTAAGAGATATCCCATTATCATTGAGTCATAGTTATGTATAAAAATGATTAAATAATATCAGCTAATGTTGTTTTATCGAAATCAAGGTTAGTAAGCCAAACACCAATACGTATGTCAATAGCTTCGTAGAAGAATTGATTCCCTTGGCCAATGAAACTGACAGCTAACTTAGATTATTTATTTAAATTAATTAAATAAAATATAAAATAAAAATTGGGGATATTTTTTTCTGTTCCTGTATCAGACCATATACGTCCCACTGCAGGGCACGGGCCTCCTCTACAATCGTCAGTACGATTGAGAGTGGTTAGGCCATATAGTCCACCACGCTGGCCTAGTGCGGGTTGGCGGACTTACATACCATAGAAATTCTTATAAATCGCTATGGTATACAGGTTTCCTCACGATGTTTTCCTTCACCGTTTTAGTGTGTGGTGATTGACTATCAATACACACATGACTCCGAAAAGTCAGAGGTGACCACCATGAACATGTTGGCAGTCGCGTCTAGTCCGTTTACCAACAGGCCACCACACAATCCATTTTTTCTGTTAATCTGCCAAAATATCTTCCTATTTGGTAGAGATTTCCATAATTGCAAGATCCATTAGCGTAATACAGTATAAAAGTCATGCCATACATGGCTTATAATCACCAAATTTATCTATCCAGCAATGTTGCATATAAAATGTTATTGCACCAATAAATCCTTATCAGTCAGCTATGCATCTAACTACCCATAAATATCTGATATACCAAATTACCCTAGGGAAGTAAGACCAACAGCAATGTCTTAGCTCTCTTTGGAATGATAGGTGCTTTTTTTTTTTTCAATTTTCTTAAACCCATGTATGTTCTCAAAAAAATGGTTAATAAATTTTTTACGGTGTTGTAAATTCTTTGATGTTGCCTATAAGTATTTGCTTTATCAAAACTGTAAAGGGGTTTTGATAAGTCAGAAAATGGAGTTAGCTCTTTGTCGACTAATCTTTAATCCACAATCGTCTACGTCATATTTGGCAAATCCAGCATTCTTGGCTTTTTATGTTGCTACAGCAATGAATATTGAATTTAAACTAAAGTCATACTCGTCGTATGCGGTTAAAATAATTCAATCTCATGCAAATGACAGTGGAAAAATTACAAACGAACCGAACCCAGGCCACGTAAGAATAATGAGCCACTAAAAGAAATGGGTCACTGGGCACAGCAAGAAGTAAGCGTTAATTGTTACAAAGAATTTTAATTAGTGAATAGTTTTAATTGCGTTAAATTGGGATAAAACACTTTATAAGTAGAACATGACGTTTGTTTTAGTCTTTCATGATCGTAGAAGGTCATTGTATGCAGGTCGCTTCCAAAAGGTCAGGGTAATCTTTGCCACTGTCTATGTTCATCAGTAACTTTCGTTTCATAACTATCTTTAGCCGGTGGATATTTAGATAGCTCTGTTATCACCATCGGTGCCGGTATAAATGTACTGTACTATATCAGCCCATATACGTCCCACTGCAGGGCACGAGCCTCCTCTACAACCGGAAGCACGGTTGAGAGGGGTAAGGCCATTAGTCCACCGCGCTGGCCTAGTGCGAGCTGGCACAATTTGCGTACCATATAAATTCTCAGAAATCACTATGGAATGCAAGTTTCCTCGCGATATTTTCCTTTACCGTTATAGTGCGTGGTGATTGACTATCAAATTCCAGGGCACACCTCTGACTTTTCGAAAACATGTTTATATTGGTCGTCTATATGAAGTACATATGTGTATTATCGTTATATTCAAATTGTAATTTTATTTAACTTTAATATTGTATGATCCAATACAACGCTGTGAATGCTGTAAGTGCACAAACAGTTCGCATGGATAACGTCGCTTTCAACAATTTTACCGTAATTTTGCACGTATTGCATTGCTTTTCTCCTTGAGTTCTCAGTAGGGCGAGAATAAAATTGTCGTTTGCGCTTAATCGTCAACCAGGCATTTTAATATCATATCGTAAATAATTTTATTATTCATTACGATACATTTGGAAATGGATTGAATTATGATGAAATTTAAGTGCATGTAAATACTTGGTTTAAGACAAGAAAACTTCCTTGGATTATGTTCTCTGTATTAGCCTAATAGATCAACTAAAAAAAAACAAAGCATCAAATTAAATATCGCAGATAGCTTAAATTCTAGCGGGCTTATCCATCACATTATCCATAGACAGTTTTAAAACTAAGTTTAGGTATCAAATTTTGTCTTTTTCGCTCATGCTGTATTAAAAATTCGTTCGAAAGGGAACACAATTTATAACTAATATAGATTTTAAACGTAGACAGAGAATTTTTATCTATCTACGGTTTTAAAACTGTCTATGACAAAGGCCATAACACTCTGAAGATAGAAGAAGTTGTTATCCTCTTTTCACCTTTGAAATTTTAGCTCCAGAGTGGAAGCTATTGCTAGCTTTTAGTTATTACTTATATCTAACCATTCATTGCAATCTCTTGACCTTCATGATTAGTATTTTTAGTCTGCTTTTCCGATTTTAAAGGACGCACTGATTGTCACGTTCTTTATTATTTCTAACAATTATTGCTTATCGTTTATATTTATTCTGACACATACAATTCTCTTTAACGTATTTTGAGACAAATTAGCTGTAAAGTCACCGTTTGATGATTAATTTAATAGCTATTATATAATTACCTAGTTAGTAATTATTTTGCCACATAGCTTCGTATCCTGGTGTAGAAAACTTTTTTATCTAGAGTGTCGAAGGGAAAACACGTTTCCGGACAAACAACAGTGACTTTGATATTTTATTCGATCCATGTATTTGTAAACATAATTAGTATGATTGAAGAGAATGTTCAGTCGGGCTTTTATTCCCACTTTGTCTGATCAGTAATTTCTCAAGAAGTTCGTATTATTTCGTAAAGCTATTTCGCCTGCGACACATATCAAAAATATTCCGGATAAGCATAAAATATAATAGTATTTTTCTATTAAAAAAAAGCCTTTGGCAAAATTCTCCTAAAACTTCCCTCACTGTTAAAGTACACGATAATTAACAATATCAACTACGGCCTCTTATCTCTATTGTAGTTATAATAACAATGAACTTTCCCACAAATATGTATGTTATCTTTACATGCCGCACACATAATTATTGCCAACAAATTCCTGGGGTATAATTTTCTTTGCGTTTATAAAAATAGTTCCTTTGGACAAAATTGCATAATTTGCAGCGTATTGTGATGTGTGCGGTTGATTAGGTTCTTTTTAAAGTTTTGCTGTTGTGGTTCGTCAAAAGTGGACGATATAATATTTACTAAATAGCATGTAAACTAACCCTATGATGTGGAAATAAATGTTTCTGCACTATATTTACTGATATTTTTGTAATCCGCAGTAAATCATATACCACGTAAAATATTACACTTCATAACATATTTTATGACACCTCAAATTATACGTAGCTACCAGAAGTACAAGGTATAGAGGCTACTCGTGCAACAGATTTATCAATTAATAAGTTCTTCATTGTTCACCACAAATATAACAAATCATATGTATATGGCATCTATTCTATTTCTAAATGGTCACGACACTTGCGTTTCAAATTAAAATAATTGCATATTAAAAACATTCATTAGTTCGATCTGGTTATCAAGGCTGCACTGATACAGACCCTTCACCGTATTTTGTTTACCTAACTCATAATTTACCTAAACCGCGTAATATCAAAGTATTGCTTACAATCAAGATTAGTTAGTACACATATAGTGAATTATAGATTTAGTGATTAAGTAATTATCAATTACGTTTATTTAAGATTATATTAAAATCGAATAGATTATTACTAACTGAAAATACGGGAGTGAAGTACTACAATTTTTACTGTCATGGCTTATTTTAGTGATAAATGCATATATATAAATAATTGGTAGCACGTGTTTTAAAATTAAGTTGGACGAGCAAAATGTTTCATTATGTTTTTTGGAATTGACGGAAACGGTATATCATGTTACAGCTTCTATGAACTGTGTGATATGTTTTAAATTTTAAAAGAACCTGCATTGATAATAATAATATATTAGATTTAAAGATTTCAATCTGTTGAATACTTTGACTGGATAAAAACAAATTATATTTAATATTTTACAGTAATGGTGTGAAAAATATTTTAATAGGCACCACATAGCCGTGTCTATAAAAACAATTATAACGAGTCCGTAATGATTTGGTATATTTCTACTAATAAGGAACAAGGAAGGTTACGTTTGATTGGTTTAATTATGGAAAAAATCTTTAAGGTCGAATTGAACTTGTATGCAGTTTCCATTCCAAGTATAGATTTGTGTTTATGGAGCACGGCACGTAGTTTCCTGTTTTGTCTATGAAAAACTTATGACGTCATCTTAACTATTCAGCCGTGCCCTATGCGTGCTGAACATAATAAATATGATAATTGGTTGAAAAATAAAACATAAATTGTCAATTCTATCAGATACGTGTTTTTTTTGTATTCCTTTTCAATTGATAGTCTGCTGATATATTTAAAGGCTACTAATATATCTATATTTACTAATTAGCAGTCAGTCCCGGCTTCGCTCGGGTGCAGTTAGTTTTTGAGTCCAGTCCACATGAACAAGATTTTATTTCGTGTACTAACTATATTTTCCGCGCGCCTTCGGTTATATTTTCCTTCCTATTATATCCGCATTAAGATACGATGACGAAAAGCATGCAATCCTGTCCTCTCCTATCCCGTGCCACCCATTCGGATTTGAAAGAGTACCAAATATTTATATTTGAATGCCTGAATCATCCTACGGGAACACTACATTTTTTCAGGATAAAATGTAACCTATCTGTTAATCTAGGGTATCAGCTATTTTTATACCAAGTATCATCCAAATCAGTCGGACCGTTTTTGCGTGAAAGAATAACTAACATCCATTCATACTCACAAACTTTCACCTTTATAATATTGTATTATTGTTATTTCTAGTGATAAAAACGTAGTTTCCAAATTATTTACAAGTTTTTTTCCATTATCCTTCCAAAAAAATAACAATCTACCGCAAATCTCGGAATATAAAAACAGTTAATATGCACCAAACACCATATTTCTTTAAATACAAACTTTGTACATCATTGGCTAACAATGATAATAACCGAAACTACTTTACTCAACATTATACTCTTGCAATTCAAAACTCCATTTAATCACTTCGAAATTGTTCTGGATAACCGCCAAAACTTTTGTTTGTTTACAGTGTGCCCAAGTGGCGACCAACGTGGTGGAGCAGAAACACCAAGTGTCAAGAGCGAAGAGGAGTAGAGCCCTTGGAAGCAGGGCTTTCAGAGGCAGCACTGTCTGGTTCACAGGTCTTAGTGGAGCAGGGAAGACTAGCATAGCATTCGCACTTGAAGCTTACCTGGTCTCTAAAGGTCAGTTTTGGTTGGTCCTGGCTTAATTTATTTTTGATGCATTACAATCGTTCTCAGCTGCAAGAATAATTTGAGTTTGTGGGGTAATTTGATAAGCAAAGCTGCGTTACTTAAAAAGGCACTTCCGAATTCTTTTTTTATAATATGTTTTTGGGGAGGCCTATGTTCAGCAGATGACTTCCTGTGGCTACGATTATGATGTTATGTGAGATGGGAAGTGCTTCTGTCTAGAAATGGTCTGTAAATAGCTGAACCAGGAATGTAACACACTTTAGAATGTTACTTTTCACTCGTTGGATACTTGGAAAAGTTTTCTATTCAGCCATTCGCGTACTTACTGGATTGCTGTTCCATCCTTTGCTCTCTCTTTTTGGTAATTATAGCATTGTTTTGTATCTTCTGTACGTTACAATCATATCAGTTACATAACGCACACTTGACTAGATTATAATCACACTGATCGACTAATAACAGTGTACAATGTACATTGATTAAGAATCAAGTTCATTGACTGTATCTAGATCATCAGGTCTAGTAATATGTTCCGTGATATTCCATTTTAAACGAAGAGTGTAATTTGCGCAGGACATTTGTGCACCGTGTAGCAATAAGACGCCATCTTGGAATGAAATTATCGTGTTGAATGTAGATACGATATTTGCATTTAATCGGGATATAGTCTTGTGATTTCTTTGAGTACTTATTCAAGTTTCGGCGAACATTTATTTGACTTTCTCGATATTGGACATACATTAGAATACTTCCAGAATATACAAATACAGTACCTACATTTGCAAATAGGTTACACATTTGTGCCCTTTAAAAACGAAGGTCTACAAATAAATGTTGCATAACATTTTAAAGGTCCAGTGCTTTGCAAAATTAAACTAGATATTCGTTCAAAGTATTCCGAGATATTTACAAACTAACCCAGATAATGAAACTAGCCGTGATTTATAATTATTAGAACTTCTAACGAAGAAGCAATTAGTATTATATCATCACAAGGCGGGAAAGATTACTGCCCGGCTTTCGATTTCATAATTGGGCATTTTACTTTGCGTGTTGTTGCGTCATCACGTAACTGAGAATTAGGGCATAAAGAAAAGAGTTATCACGATTTTACGTAATCATAAAATAAAACCAACGAAAGTCCAGCAAAAACTCTGTGCTCCTAGCCCATGTAAGTTCTTTAAATTGGGAAATTGTAATGTTTTACTAACGTTTGTTATTATGTCTAAAATCTTTTATTTTTGTAATTTAATTGAATCTTTATTCCTTTTCTCCATTATTTTTGGCAAGTTATACAATCTCACAAGACAATCTTATTTGTGCCAACCACGTCAAATGTTAGTACCAAATCGATTACAAAGATACTCAACCGATCACTTGCCCAGCCCTACTCTTCACTTCATGCTCTTTTGTTATAACTTGCCATACGTATTGTATCCCATACGATTAAAATTCCTCAAACTACAAGTCAATCCATGGACTTTAATGTGTTTGTACTCAATTTTTATTATAACTATAAATAAGTTATTTATCATAGCCACTAAAGAATTTGGATCTCACATTGTGATAATTGATGTAAGCAGATTTTTTACACATTGTATTATATGCATATTTTTGTTATTTAGTATATACAACTGTTTGATATTTTGTATAGGCAGTTTTCCTATAATTTGTATAAACCTAACCTCGATAGTCAGTATAAAGAAATTTGTCATAATTTGTATACGCAAGATTATGTATTACTCCAATACTCAGTTCACGTGTCTTTTATATAAGGCTTCCTGCAAAGAATATTTAATTCTCATTTGTGTAACGTCAGATTTTAATTTGATGGATGATTTATATAGTTATGATAATTCTAGTCATGTTATAACTATGGATAAACAGGATGCAACTCTTCTCTTTAATATGACATTTAAAAACTCTCTCTACTCCTATTATGCAGTATATATAACCGATAGAACATGGACCGAATAGATTTACACTATAAATTGGATAATACGTTCAATATTCAATGTCATAATGTAGATATACTGGAAAACTGCAACAGCATTTTCACAAAGAAATACTCTTTCAAAATGTTGACATTGAACATTAGAAGTATAAAAAAAAACTTTTCCAAATTCCTTATAGCTCTTCATCGACTTAATATTGATTGTGATGTAATTATTCTCACTGAATGCTGGCTTGATTCTTCGACAATAATTAGGCGTTGTTATATACGTTAAAGAATGCTGGATGGTTAATGCTTCTGAACCTTCTCTGGACGAAGCCTGTTGCTTGGTAATCAATATTCCTAATTTTATTACAATGTTGGGAATATATCGTTCTCCTTCTTTTAGAAACACTAGTGCCTTCCTTTAATCACTGGACAGAATTCTTAAATCTATGGAAAATGATCCTAATATTGTCTTAGTTGGTGATATTAACATCGACATACTGGCTACACATACCAATATCTGTTCGGAGTATTTATGCAGAACCGCTGAACAAGGTCTGCTACCTGCCATTAGCCTGCCTACTAGACATGAAGCTTGTCTTGATCACATGTTTTTAAAATCAAAGCTTCCTGCAATGACTGTCGTTTGTGATACCGATGTGACAGATCACAAGATAGTCATTTTAGGTCTAGCAAATAAAATCGACAAGGAGAAGCCTCAAAGAGAAAAAGTGATTACAAATTTCGATGCGATTACGGAGGAATTGAAGAAAGTAGATTGGACACCAGTATTGAACATTAAAGACGTAGACGACGCAACTGAACTATTCATAGATACACTATCCTCAATAATAGAGAAGCACACAAATATAAAAAAAATTAGCAAATCTAAAACGAACATCGAACCATGGATTACTGCAGGCCTTCTCCGTTGCATACGACATAGAGACCGACTTCATTTGTTAGCAAGAAAAAACCCCAAAGACCGTATACTTACAACCTCCTACAAAAGGTACAGAAACTTTTGTAATAATCTGCTCAAAAAAGTAAAAAACGATTTTGAAAGTAAAGAACTGCAGAAAAACGCTACTAACACTAAAGCACTCTGGACTACCATCAGGAAAATATGTCGTCTAAAGCAGAAAGATAATTCACCTAATGGTTTTTGGTGGTTATAAGTGTAGGTATTAGAATAAGCACTCACTTCCAGGAACTAACTATTGTATATTTTGTAAATTAACACTTAATACATTCACAGACAGAGTAAAATTATAATTATGCGACTCGGAGCGAGATGTGCTCGTGACGAGAGATGGCAGACTGTCTTCTTTCATCCAAATAAACCGACCCTTTTATAGGACTACCCGAATGAGGATCGGTGGGGATAAATCTTCCAGAAAATATATTTAAGCCATAAAACAGGGTCTATCCTTTCAACTAAAAAATTAAGGTCGGCCCAAACATCTGGGCTATTGTCCAAACAGAAAGGTTTACCCAAACATGTGTACTATTGTCTAAAAAACATAAATTTGTTGCAAAGGATTACCGCCACTAAAGAACTTAACTATAATAATACAGTTTTATTGCCCCGGCATGAACGGGTAATTACAATTAGGAAACAATAATTTAGAACAGCATCTTTTTAACTAATATTATACAATAAGGTACACAAAAATTCTTACTTAAATAAAACGATTCGCAGATGTTTTATGGTTAAACATCTGCAGTCATATTTTAAACGAAATGCGTGTTTAAATAATGTTCAAATTACAACTAATAAGCGTGTTATTTTAAAAGCTAAATATAAGTTGGCGTATTGCAACCGCTTTAAAAGCTATATCTAAGTTGGCGTATTGCAACCGCCACAGCACCCCCCTACCAGTGAATGACAGTTCACGAAAATCCACTTTGGAAATAGTCCGGGAAGCGGACGCGCCTTCCGGACCTTGTTCGCTGGTGTGCATCTGTTTCGTGATGTACATCTTCAGTGTCTTGAGTTGTCCGTTGCCTTGGTGCTTGATGTTCCTCGTCAGCTGAAGTGTTTCCAGGGTCAGCTAACACATAGGCTGGTTTAAGACGGTCAATGGAAATTGTAACGTCACGACCGCGGACGTTAACAACAAACGTCTTCTCCCCTCGCATGACAACCTTGAAAGGGCCCTCGTAAGGACTCTGCAGGGGCGCTTTTGGACCCTCGCGGCGTACGAAGACTTGGTCAGTGGTGCTGAGGTCTTTAAAAATGAAAGTTCTTTTCTCGCCATGCCGAGATACTGAAGTCGGTCGCAGCTCTTGAAAGTATTGCCGTAGTTGTTTCACAAAGTCCGTTGCACTGTTACTGTCGGTGATTGTCGTCTGTTGCATCAAAAACTCTCCTGGAATCCGTGGCCGGCGTGGTGATGAATGGTCGAACAGCTTGTGTAGATACGTCACAGGTTACGGGGATATCCGTGCCTGGAATCAGTATACGTTTCAATTGCAAAGACGTATTTTCTTTTAGCAATTTTCGAAGTTCTTCGTCGTCCGCCTGCGAGTCAGCGAGTGCCTTGAAGTCTAGAGTTGTTTCGAGCTCTTCTACACGAGACAATGCATCAGCGACAGGGTTATCTTTTCCAGCAATGTGACGAATATCCGTTGAAAACTGGCTGATGAAATCTAAGTGTCGAAATTGGCGTGGTGAGCATTGGTCTGATTTCTTCCGAAATGCGAAGGTAATGGGCTTATGATCAGTGTAAATAGTGAACTTTCTCGCTTCTATCATGTGTCTGAAGTGTTTAACAGCAAGATATATAGCTAGGAGTTCGCGGTCATAAGCTGCATATTTCTGCTCGGTGGGGCTCAATTTCTTCGAGAAGAAGCCCAGCGGTTGCCAATGATTATCCACAAACTGCTGCAGCGCTGCGCCGACGGCGTAGTCCGATGCATCACACATTAATGCTAACTGTGCGTCGGGTTGAGGATGAGCAAGCAAGGTAGCCTCCGCGAGATTCTCCTTGCACGCCTCGAAAGCCTTTGTAGTAGCTGGTGTCCAGGGCACAGGAGCATTTCCTTTAAGGTTACCCTGGAGTAGGTCGTTAAGCGGTGCTTGAGTTGCGGCTGCACCTGGTATGAACCTGCGGTAGAAATTAATCATACCGAGAAATCCACGTAGCTTTTTGACTGTCTGGTAATTTAAACCGTTGTATATCGACAACTCTGTCTGGAAATGGTCGAGTACCAGTTGCAGTTACCATGTATCCCAGGAAACGAACTTCTTTCTGACCAAAGATACACTTGCTGGGGTTGATGACGACGCCATATTTCTTAAGACGATTAAAAACAATTTTCAAATGCTTGAGGTGCTCTTCATGTGATGACGATGCAATTAAAATATCATCAATGTACACGTAACAAAAGTCCAATCCCAGTAGCACTTCGTCCATGAAGCGCTGAAAGGTTTGGGCTGCGTTACGTAATCCAAAAGTCATGTACATAAACTCGAAGAGTCCGAATGGAGTAATGATGGCTGTCTTAGGTATGTCTTCCTCTGCGACTGGTATTTGATGGAATGCTCTTACTAAGTCAAGAGTGGAGAAAATGTTCTTCCCGTGCAGTCCTTGTGCAAAGTCCTGGATGTGTCGTACTGGGTATTTATCGGGTTCTGTCCGACTATTGAGTGCCCGATAGTCTCCACATGGTCTCCACTCATCTCCTCTCTTGGGAACCATGTGTAGTGGAGAAGCCCATGGACTTTTTGATGGCCGACACAATCCTAGTCGCAACATTGCCTCGAATTCTCTTTTAGTGGCAGCCAACTTGTCTGGAGCAAGACGACGGGGTTTGTGCGCAACTGGTGGGCCTGGAGTCGTAATGATGTGGTGTTTTGTGCTGTGGCTTACTGTTTTAGGTGCGCCATCCGGACGAATAATATCTGGGAACTCCTGCAGAAGCTCATGGTATGGTGATGAGCCATTAATGACTTTGATGCTTGGTTCCTGACACTCTGTTATCTCCGCTTTGTAGGTAAGCAGGGTGGAGGAGTCTATCAAACGTCTACGTTGCAGATCTGGTAGGAGTCCATAATATGCCAAAAAATCAGCACCTAAGATTGGCTTGGAGACATCGGCTATTATGAATCTCCAAGTAAAATCTCGTCTTAGGCCAAGGTCCAACGTTAAATTAGCAATTCCATATGTAGCGATCACTGTCCCGTTGGCTGCAGAAAGCTCGTAGTTTGACTTTTTATGCGGGCCTTGGATACGATGACGAGGAAACACGCAGATGTCAGCTCCGGTGTCCACGAGGAATTAGATTTTGCTGGCTCGGTCACAGACGAATAAACGGCGTGATTTCTTAGGGCAGGAGTCGTTAGCCGTCATTAACGACTGCCCGGAGCGTTTCCCGTAGCCTTGCTGCATGGTGGAACACATTTTGTTGCCTTCGTATCAAACCGCCAGTGATACCAACACAAATCACGTGGACGTGGACCGCGGCTTCTGGAACGTGAGCGAGATCGTGATCTGTTTCTATCTCGCACTCGCGCACGTGAAGTGGGATCGTTGATTTCTCGACGTAGCAAAGCAATCTCGTCCTTTAAACTGACGTACATCTTTTTCATGTCTTCCGATACCGATTCCTCTTGTTTGGTGGAAGTAGGACAAATTCCGGCCTCTGCAATAGCTGAACGCATTGGCAAGTATTCTAAAGCTGCATCTGCAACTTCCGCAGCTGCATCTCCAACGGTTGGTCCTTAACAGTTGCTAGGATGGGCTGTAAGACCGTTGGCAATCGTCCTTGCCAAAGTGTACGGACAGTAGATTCCGACATATTCTCACCAGCTAGGTTTCGTAGACGTCGAAGAAACTGTGACGGCTTATCATCTCCCAGGTCCTCGCGTTCCAGCAGCTGACGTGTTCGCTGACTCTCCGATGTACCACAACGCTTTATCAAAATCGTCTTGAACGTTGTATACGGAGCGTCGTCGGGCGGGCTTAAGATGACATCACGCATTGTGTCTATGATGCTAGTTGGTATCTTCTGTATTATCAGTGCGTATTTTGATTTCTCCGAGTTGATGCGGGCGGCAGCAAACGCAGCTTCTACCATGGCGAACCAAACTTCTAAATCATTCGATTTGCACTCTGGTATATGTGGAGAACACGACGCAACCTCCGGGGCAGATTGTTCGCTAACGCTTCCGGTGTTCATTATACTGCTCACTTTTTCTATGTTTTACTCAAAAACAATGTCTCTTCCACGGAAAACTCGCGTACTACTATTAAACTTTAACACACTACAATCAAATCACTCTTTTTGCTTCGGGGTCACCACTTTGGTGGTTATAAGTGTAGGTATTAGAATAAGCACTCACTTCCAGGAACTAACTATTGTATATTTTGTAAATTAACACTTAATACATTCACAGACAGAGTAAAATTATAATTATGCGACTCGGAGCGAGATGTGCTCGTGACGAGAGATGGCAGACTGTCTTCTTTCATCCAAATAAACCGACCCTTTCATAGGACTACTCGAATGAGGATCGGTGGGGATAAATCTTCCAGAAAATATATTTAAGCCATAAAACAGGGTCTATCCTTTCAACTAAAAAATTAAGGTCGGCCCAAACATCTGGGCTATTGTCCAAACAGAAAGGTTTACCCAAACATGTGTACTATTGTCTAAAAAACATAAATTTGTTGCAAAGGATTACCGCCACTAAAGAACTTAACTATAATAATACAGTTTTATTGCCCCGGCATGAACGGGTCATTACAATTAGGAAACAATAATTTAGAACAGCATCTTAGATACAATAAGGTACACAAAAATTCTTACTTAAATAAAACGACTCGCAGATAGTATAGGATCCCGCCATACATCGACCTTCACCGAGATGTTTATTTGATGAAACCTATTTTATATGCAATTTAATATGTCAATAAATATATTGTATATGGGTTGCCTTGCAAATTTCAGTCCAAAATACGATTAATTAATTATTAAAAAAAATTTACACATTTCACCTGTTTGATTATTAAACAAATTCTATACCAATCGAAAGTATGAAGCCCATAGAATATGTAAACGTTAGGTTGCCTATTTTTTTCCGGTCACAACCCTCAGGTTGCCAGGTATAAACAGGTAAATCGCTACTAGCATTTTGCACCGGTCTGATTATTGAATGGAAATTAAATGAAAATAAAGATCATTTTTTTACGAACACGGTGGTATAGGGTTGCCTGCGAAAAATCAGTCCCGAATTGCGGTTGTCGAATTTAGAAAAGTGAAATATTGCTCCGAGTGACCATCCCATGCGATAGAAGAGGACCCAGCATAGAAGCTGTTCGAAGTCCGCCCATTTAAAGAAAGAGGGTGCGCATGCTATTTATTGTTGAGAATGAAAAGGACAGCGATAGACTCGTATATGCTGTGTTTTGGAGTAATTTATTAGTAAAATAGAGGAAAAGTTATTTAATTTTAGTTAATCAATTAATTATTTATGTGTGTATATATTTTATGTGACACTAAAGTATATACTGCCTCGGTGGCGTAGTTGTACTAAGGTACGGTAACAAAGCTGAGGTCTCGGGTTCAAATCCCGGGTTGGGCAAAGTGATATTGGATTTTTCTATTCATTATCAGCCCAGAGTCAGGAATTCGTGCCCGATATGGCGATAGGGTCGCCACCTATCACATCGTGGGACGGAACATACAAGGCGAAATGTGGGTGTCCTGGCACCTCTGCCTACCCCTTCTGGGAAAAAGGCGTGAGTTTATGTATGTATGTATGTACTAAAGTATATATACATTTTTAGCAAAAAATAAGGTTATATTATTACATATTATATAATACTAATCTTGCAAATTGTATCTTTATTATTAGAAGACAAAATAAAAAACAACAATTAAAAATACTTCTGTTTATTGTAAAAAAATGTAAAAATAGTCAGGTTCCGAGTCATTTCTTTTGGATTATTGTTACCAAATGGTCGTTTTTCCAATAATCAACCAGAAACCGCACCAGAGCCAACAGTTTTTAAATATATTTTTTTTTTAAATAAATAGTAGCACCTTTTTTCTATTGCAACTATAACCACAATCTACTCCAAAATGATGCACAGCATATACGAGTCTATCGCTGTCCTTTTCATTCTCAACAATAAATAGCATGCGCACCCTCTTTCTTTAAATGGGCGGACTTCGAACAGCTTCTATGCTGTGTCCTCTTCTATCGCATGGGATGGTCACTCGGAGCAATATTTCACTTTTCTAAATTCGACAACCGCAATTCGGGACTGATTTTTCGCAGGCAACCCTATACCACCGTGTTCGTAATAAAATGATCTTTATTTTCATTTAACTTCCATTCAAAAATCAGACCGGTGCAAAATGCTAGTAGCGATTTACCTGTTTATACCTGGCAACCTGAGAGTTGTGACCGGAAAAAAAATAGGCAACCTAACGTTTACATATTCTATGGGCTTCATACTTTCGATTGGTATAGAATTTGTTTAATAATCAAACAGGTGAAATGTGTAAAAAAAAATTTTTTTTTAATTATTAATTAGTCGTATTCTGGACTGAAATTTGCTAGGCAACCCCTATACAATATATTTATTGACATATTAAATTGAATATAAAATACGTTTCATCAAATAAACATCTCGGTGAAGGTCGATGTATGGCGGGATCTTAGACTAAGATGTTTTATGGTTAAACATCTGCAGTCATATTTTAAAATGAAATGCGTGTTTAAATAATGTTCAAATTACAACTAATAAGCGTGTTATTTTAAAAGCTAAATATAAGTTGACGTATTGCAACCGCTTTAAAAGCTATATCTAAGTTGACGTATTGCAACCGCCACAGGTTTAATAGCTAACTCCAAAGATCCGCAAAACACACTTAATGACTGTAATAGTTATTTTGTCTCAGTTGGACAAAAGTTGGCATATAAGTCTTTAATACAAATTAATGAATCTGAAACTAATCTAGCATCCAAAATTAATATTGCAAACGGCCTAAACGATTCGTTTTTCCGCTTTCCCACGGATCCGTCAGAAGTTAGTAACTTGATATGCAGTTTAAATAGTGTGAGTGCTCCTGGCTTAGACGGTTTCTCTAATATCCTCTTAAAAACTATGAGACAATACATAACTATACCACTAACGCATATCTTCAACCTCAGCTTTATTTCGGGTAGCTTTCCAAAAGCTTGGAAAATCGCATCGATAACTCCGATCCACAAAGATGGCCCCAAAGATAATGCGAGTAATTATAGGCCAATCTCATTACTTAGTGTTTTTTCAAAAGTCTTAGAAAAGTTAACTAATAAACGCCTGACTGATTTCATAGAGAATAATAACTTACTCTCGCAAAGGCAATACGGTTTTAGAAGAGGTAAGTCGACAGAAGATGCCGCGGAATTATTAGTAAACCGCATTGCGTCTAATATAGATAACGGTCGTAACTGCTATGCTGTATTTCTCGATCTCGCTAAAGCGTTTGACACAGTATCAATCCCAATTATGCTGCGAGAAATTTGGCATCCGCGGCGTTGCTCTCAGCTGGTTTCGCAGCTATCTAACACACAGGCAGCAGCTTGTAAAAGTCGGGCACTTAAAGAGTTCAACGCTTCCTGTTACTTTCGGGGTTCCGCAAGGCAGTATTCTCGGCCCCATTCTTTTCCTTATCTATATCAATGATCTCCATGACATTAATTTGGCCTCTGCCGATGTGGTAAGCTATGCAGATGACACTGTTGTACTATTTTATGGGCGAAATTGGGAAGACACTCGTGTCACGGCTGAAAATGGAATGCGTCTTGTCTCTAAGTGGCTGCAGAGAAACTTATTAACACTTAATACAGAAAAAACTAAATATATGTGTTTTCACAAGACTGCTAAAACTCAACCAACATCTTTATTAGATATTAAAATTCACACATGTGACTACAGCTCGCCGGAAAATTGCGATTGCAAATTAATACACCGAACGAAAACCTTCAAATATTTGGGACTCATCTTGGATGATACACTTACCTTTGTAAACCACATTAATGCTATAGCAAACAGAGTACGCAAAAACATTGGCATAATGAAGATCTTACGCAGGTCTGCGAGTGTGGACACTCGTAAGCTTGTTTACTTCGCTCTGTGTCAATCATTAATCACATATTGCATTGGAGTGTGGGGAAATGCCGCTAAGACACATATGCTAAATATTGAAAGAGCTCAGCGTGGTGTACTTAAGGTTATGCTGCTAAAACCATTTAAATTTTCCACGACCCAACTCTATAGCGAAGCTAAGGTACTAAGTGCACGTCAACTTTACATTATAAAGGCCTGTCTCTCCACTCACAAAACAGTAATTCACTCTAATATTTATAATGATCTATTGAAGAGAAGTGTTTATAGCTTAGATTTACCGAGAGTATTAAAAGGGTCCAGCCGAAGGAATTACACCATTAAAACACTCCATGTACTACTTTTCATAATTTATTCTAAATCCTCTTACGGTTCAATACATTTTATACTTTTATACAAATTGCCATACCTTCTATATATTATGAACCAATACTCAATCCTAATATTAATTTTACAGTCCTTGATCTAAATATTTATCCCTTCTCCAAATCTCTCCATTACAGATGTCACCTCTATATTTTTTAAAGTCACTTGACATCTCATATTATTTTTAAAGTTTTACATCTAAACCCTACAGTATACTCTTATTTTGCCTCAAGATTTCCGTTTTACGCCTTCTTATCTATCTATAATCGGGTCTCAAAAGTAATAGATATAAAAAAGTGTCCAATCATCAAATTAAAAAATAAAATTCGTGACTGGCTTCAAAGTCTAAGTTACGAAGATACTGAAGCACTTTTGGATAGAATACGTTAAAAATAACATGTCTTAATTCCTAATTTTATTTCAATATTTACTAGAATATATTAATATTTTTAATTTGCCTGATTAACTTTGTGATTTATACTATGTATTGCTTTTCTTCCACTTGTATGGTATAATTGTGTAATTACATTATAAGTTGGTATCCCAAGACACAGGCTGTGCCTAGTTTGGGAACCCCTGGTAATAGATTTTAAGTAAGTAATTAAGTTTTATTTAAATAAAGATTTTTTATTATTTATTTATTTTTTTATCTATCAACGTAATGTTATTCATCATTAAGAAACAGATTAAACTAATGTGTTTACTATTTAAATGCACCGGCGATCGTGTGTAACCTAGATAAAGGTTATTTGATTCTTCATGCGGCTATAATATGTTAATTTCTAAGTTGTGCGCAAATTGATCACGGCTTACTATGTAGGACACCCGATCCTTATGTATTATTTTCTATCATATTTAATGTGATATTTACATTATTTACCATACTAGTCACTTTGTTAGTTATTGCTATTAAAATGCCATCGTGCATGACTGGCGAATGAATCAATACATATTATAGTTTTGATGTTACGTTACATGTATTACATTGTAGGTTTAAAAAAGTACTTATTTTATATCTATTATTTAATAGTTGTTCAAATAAATAGTTATCAGCTTCAGCTATCAACAAACAACTTCTAAAGTGTTCGTAAGAATGCTTGTGAGATTTGCCAGGGAAGTTTAGGAGAAGGAAAGTGCATACTTCTAACCACTATTCTAACTCAACGCAACACGTCATCAAAGCTTCATGATATAATTTCCACCACAGTCGACCCATTTTGTATGTCTTAGTCAAGCACATAACGACATCTCTAAACAGCCCTTACCTAGCTTTTCACGTCTAACACCCATATAGTACAGGTGCCCTTGAACAATTTTCATAATGTATTACTAACAAGCTGATTTTTCGTGAGTAGCTTCCTTTCGACTAGACGCCCAACTTTTGCCTTACAGTAACGTTGGTAAATGGTAGCTTAGTAGGGTAGCAAAGGATAAAACATGTCGATTTGACGAATTTTTAAAATTTATTAGTAACCGAATTTTTCTTTGTTAATTATCGAGATAATTATCTAAATAACGTGAAAAAATATTGGTCCTACAAAATATAAGGTTTTATCAGAGAGTCCCCCCTCTCCAACATGTATCATAAATAAGGTCATGAAAAATAATTACTAACCAGCTGATTTTTTTATTGATTAGCTAACATTTGCATAATTTACCACCCACAAAGTCCTACAAATTGCGTGGTACGTTATTCCAGTCCTCCAGTTACATAGTTGAAATTCATGAAATTAAAAATATTATTTTGTATATTTTGCTATTGGAGCTAAGGCACACTGCTATCCTTGCTCACAAATGCATCCGCACAGCATGGTTTACTGTGGACCACAGATGACTAAAAATACAGACGGCCAACACACAGTTACATTGTGTTTGTAGTCACTTAAACTACCACCCGGCTTCGTTTTCGGTAGCACCCTTGATATACCCGGTATATATTTAGATGCGTTTCGCACCGGAGCTGGAAATCGGTATTTCACCGAAATAACTATTTTGTCGACCTTTTAGAACTTGTCTTAAGAAGTGACAAACACTAAGCATGGATTCACGCGCTAATAAGGAGAGGTGAAGCGCGCGGGGCGGGGTAAATTTGGGGCACCGAGGTATTGGTGCATAGGTTGTGCAAACAAAACATTGCGCGTCGTTTTAACCACAGAATACTAAACTAACAGAAATCAAGCTTCATACAAAGCGCGCTAAATCAAAGCACACATAGACACCGTTCACCGACATGATATTCCAAACCAGTCGAGACCACTGCGAGAGCGAGATTCAACTTTTGCGCGAACGCCGAGCGTAGTGTGGCAACAAAAGTGAAGTATATACACAAGCTTGACTTCTGTTAGTATTCTGTGGTTTTAACCGGACGTATGATTATAATTATTGGTCGCTATAAGCAGTTGGTCGCTTAAACCGGAGTCGCACTAAACGGTGATATTTTCTCAGTACCAGTTAGGTTTCATAGTAATTAAACCTAACTTGAGTAAACATTATCGTCGTTAAAACCGGTTAGTCATTATAAGCGAAGTCGTTGTATACGAATACTACTGTAAGTATATATATGTATATTTCATTTTATTTTGTATACTCAAAAATTACAAATTTTGTAGGACTTTTTTTTTTATTGCAATGAATGACGAGACGACCAAGCCGTTCGCCTGATGGTAAGCGATACGACCGCTCATAAACAGTAGCAACATTCCACTGCGCTCGTCATCCTGAGACATAAGATGTTAAGTCTCAATATGTCCAGTAGTTGCTCTGGCTACAATGGCCTTCAATCCGAAACACAACAGTGCATTTACGCAGTGTTGGTTCCCGGGAGAAATAGACATTGCGGTGGTACCTACCCAGATGGCCTCTCACATATGAGAGACCTACCACCAGTGATATATATATAGGATAGATAGGACTAATATAACATACCTTTATTTTTGTAGGACATTGTTTTATTTGGATGAAAAATATATTAAACTATCACGTGATATTTATTTATTTAAGGACATCCAATGGTAATTACATTGTTTCTTATATCTAATACACTTACAATTTGGTAACATGTTAAATGCACTACCTGCAGGCGTCACAACATGCATTGAATAACAAATAACTGCTAAGTAATACTGGAATCAAATTAAAATATAAAAAAAAAAACAATATAGTTGTCCTACAGTTACTAATTTAAAAAAAGGCCTGTGGTATTGACAACTTTTGAGCGTAGGACCAAGATGACATACCACGCAATTTGTAGGACATTGTGGGTAGTAAACTATACAAATGTTAGCTAACCAATAAATAAATCAGCTGGTTAGTAATTATTTTCCATGACCTTGTTTATGATACATGTTGAAGAGGGGGGACTCCCTAACAAAATCTTATATTTTGTAGGACAAATATTTTTTCACGTTATTTAGATAATTATCTCGATAATTAACAAAGAAAAATTCGGTTACTAATAAATTTAAAAAATTCGTCAAATCGACATGTTTTATCCTTGCTACCCTACTAAGCTACCATTTACCAACGTAACTGTAAGGAAAAAGTTGGCCGTCTAGTCGAAAGGAAGCTATTCACGAAAAATCAGCTTGTTAGTAATACATTATGAAAATTGTTCTAGGGAACCTGTACTAATATTAACTCATTGTCTAAATTTGAAACGTAATTTCGTATTTCTCTCCAGGTATCCCCGCCTACGGCCTCGATGGCGACAACATCAGGACCGGTCTGAACAAGAACCTCGGCTTCACCAAAGAAGACAGAGAGGAGAACATCAGGCGTGTGGCTGAAGTCGGCAAACTGTTCGCTGATAGTGGCGTCGTCTGTCTTTGCAGTTTTGTTTCGCCTTTCGCTGAGGTAATTGATGTTTTTTATGTAGCATGAACTGGGTGTTGTAAACAGCTCCTTCCTTGGTAAATAGAAGAGCTGATATACCCATGAAAAATCACAGCATCCAAACTTATAGATATGTTTTAGACTTACAACAAAGGATCGAAGAGTTTCTTTAATATTAGTTTGGACTATTTCACCGACTGTATAGAACGCTAAAGAAAATCTGTTAATTTACATCGATGTTATGGAAGTGGTACCGAGAAGTAGTGTAGGTACTAACCTTTCCAACCTGCTTAATCATGCTGCAATTAAGATTACTGCGTGTATTTTTTCCGCTTAGTAAATAATAGAGTACGTGAGTTTTATAGAAAATAGAGACAGGTACAAAAATTATTGATTGAATTGTGAAAAAATTTTGAAAAATGTAAGATTAAATGTGATATTTCAATGACTTTTTATATATTTCTTGTATTTAGGTAGGTTTGTACATAAATACATCAATACCAAAATTGATTAAAGTACGTTGACTCTTAATTAAGTCGTAGTTGATGTTCTGCAATATGTGCATGACTTGTTTTTATTATCGTCCTCAATATTTTCGTACGATAAAACGGGCAATGGAACAAACTGTTTACCTGACAGAAAATTATCATAGCCGCTCATGAACTTACACTAAATTTAAAATCTAGGATTCAATGTCGAACTAAAGGCAATAAATGGGCAGTATTCAGGGGGACTGAATAAAAGGTTTGCGGTTATTGTTCTTATTTGAGTAGTATTGCTTCATTACTCCCTGATCTGATGTTATAAGTAGCATTTTGTTATTGCAATAAATGGTGAGGCAATCATGCAGTTTGCCTGATGGTAAGCGATACTACCGCTCATGAACAGTAGCAAAACCAAACCACGCTTTGAATTTAGTAGTCTAAAAAGTAGTTGCAAAATGTTTTTTATTTATTCTTACAGTTTAACAATTATTTCATTAAATAATTATATTTCCAGTCGCTTATTTCTATCATTATAATAATTGGAATTTAATACATTATAGTAACATATAAAAGTGCTAATTTTAACCGTAAGCTTCCGTGATGGCGCCATTAGGGACCGATTGCTTATCACAGACACGTAATAGGTTTCAATAATATAATAATTTATGTGTTAATATAAAATTCAATATCGAAAACGGACGAAAGTTAATACGATAAGCGTCATGTAGTATGGATCCGTTGATTCTGTATCAGCCCATATACGTCCCACTGCAGGGCACGGGCCTACTCTTCAATCGAGAGTACGATTGAGAGTGATTAGGCCATATAGTCCACCACGCTGGCCTAGTGCGGGTTGGCGGACTTACATACCATAGAAATTCTTTTAAATCGCTATGGTATGCAGGTTTCCTCACGATGTTTTCCTTCACCGTTTTAGTGCGTGGTGATTGACTATCAATACACACATGACTCCGAAAAGTCAGAGGTGTGCCCTGGGATTCGAACCCGCGACCACCGTGAACATATTGGCAGCCGCGTCTAGTCCGTTTACCAACAGGCCACCACGCACTTCGATCCGTTGATTATATAAATATAATTCGAAATTGTATTAGTTTTAGATTTTAGATTAGTAGAACAATATGCAGTACACTATAAAATTATTTATTTATATTTCAAAATAAAATAAATACTAAATTGTTATATGTATGTATATAGAAATAGACAATACTAAATAAGCACGAGGAACTGCAAAATTATTTAGTATAAATTATTATACACGTATTAGCTTATTATTTCAATGAACATAATACCATTTTAGCAAGGCATTTTACCATAGGCAAGCGAAGTGTCCGTCGCCCGCTTACTAGATGGACGGAAGACCTAGTTAAGGTTGTAGGAAGTCGCTGGATGCAGGCCGCTTACAACCGGTCGATTCGTGGTTGGTGGTCGATTCCTTGGAGAAGACCTATTATCAGCAGTTGATTTCCTATGGCTGAAGAGAGATAAGCATTTAAATATACAAAAACTTCCCCTAGCTGATTTCGAATGTTTGTATACGTATTTATTACTTTTAACTTGAATAGCTTCATGAGAAACATTAAAATTGTTTTAAATTATTAGGGCATAATATAATTCAATACACACGATTGATCTAGTAAAGGTATCAAATTACATTATGTTATTTTTAAAATCATTATCAAATTATATCATTAAGTTTTTTTATTGTTTTCGAGTTTGAATGCTTTGTTCGTATATACATAAACTCACGCTTTATCCCCAGAAGGGCAGGCAGGCAAGGCGGTAGGCAGAGGTGCTATCAGGACACCCATGTATCGCTTTGGCTTTTCCGTTACAATATTTCGATATGATAGGGAGCTAGCCTATCGCCAAATTTAGCACAAATTCCGGACTCCGTGCTGATAATCACTACATAGTATAAAACAAAGTCGCTTTCTCTGTCTCTATGTCCCTATGTCCCTTTGTATGCTTAAATCTTTACAACTACGCAACGGATTTTGAAGCGGTTTTTTTTAATAGAATGTTTAATAGTGATTCAAGAGGAAGGTTTATATGTATAATACGTACATATTATTGTACAGAAATCTATTTGTACCCGGGCGAAGCTGGGCCGGGCCGCTAGTAAATAGATAAATCTAATATCACTTTGCCGGACCTGGGATTCGAACTTAAGTTTACAAAATCGAGGCAATCTTAATGCTTGGGTGTTACTCTGTAATTCGACACGAAATTCGAAATTATGAACCTCGTTTACGCTTCTACGTTCTTCATAGACAATTGGTTTTTATGCATATTTTCAATAACGAGTGTTATTACCTTGTTTATAATTTGATATCTACGTAACATAGTATAAAACAATTAACTTAATTAGCCGTGCATTAAAAGGATAATAATATAAATACCACTATAAGTCACTTTATCGCTGTAATCGGTATCTACTTGACAAACTTGGTACCTATAGAGATGGTTTGAAATTAAAAAGCTTGACTTATTAATGAAAATAGAAAAGTATGAAAATATGCAACATTATATCTACGTATTTGTAGTCGGTAGTATATTTTTATGCCGGAATAGGCGTACAATAGTCCAGTAAAATAAGGGCTACCTCGTGTGACCACAGATTGATAGATAAGGCTTCAAAGCAGGGCCCGAAAACGGTTCCGGAAATACCGGTATTTTTTGGTATCAACCGAAAAAAAAAATACCGGTATTTTTAAAAGTAACCCCTATACGCCGATTTTATTAGATTCCTAGAATTTAACCGGTATCATACCGGTAACCGAAATAAGGATTACCTCTATGTTTCAAGCGTCGTCGGCAAAAGTCAAAGCGTCGATGCGCCGTGTGTCGACCAAACACGACCTCAAGGCCGTCGCCCCGGTTGGTGCATATTGTAACTTGCATTAATTCGACGCAAACGCGTTGAGCGTTCTTTGTGATTTTTGAATTTTGAGACTCTTAATTGATATTTCATTCAGTACGCACGTCGCCCGAGAGTGTTGAATTATTTGTTTGGTTTGGAATCGGATTACCTATATACTTTGAAAAAATAAGATAAGCCACGTCCCGAGCAAATGACCTTGAGCATTTATGTCTTTCTAATGCCTACTATACACGAGGTCGTATTCGGTTGCGTCCGCCGACGTATAAAGGAGGTGATTTGTGCGTCTGTTATAGATATTTAACGTCCACAGATGCGTCCGCCTCGAATCCGATTGTTGTCGGTTTTTGTGGCACAGATCAAAGGGTTTTGTTGCGAACGTCCGACTTCTGTCCACAAGTCTTCGCTTTTTTTTACCATCGCACCACACTTTACCGCAGTAGAGTTCATTCGAGGGGGTTTAAGAGCGTTTACACCTTGCACGCAAAGTCAACTATAGGTATTTCTTCGTTAATTTCACGCACACATAAGCGACCAAAGCTGTGTGCGTAGAGCTGCCGCGTCGCCTCGCTATACAGTCAGCGCAACCAACTTTGATCCGTGCGCTTCAAAATTCTAATATTCAATTGAAATGTAACTTATGATTTATATATTGGTAATATTATATCATAAAAATATTTTATTTGCATTATAAGTAGACAAATATTACCGTGCAAGCAATGAACAATACAAATTTAGATACTAATCATATTTTCGTTATTATTACATTGTTAAGTTGCATTCAAATCAGTGTTCAATCAGTAGACACTACGGACTAGTGGTGGTCGTTGAATGAACGAACAGTTTTTTTCAACTGTTTCTTTGTGGTGAACGAATAGACTAGTTTATAGTTCGTTGATAAACACGCTAACGAATGAACGGCATCGCGATCCGTTCATCGCTCGTCGCGTATAAACGAAACGTCTTGTTAAGCGTCTACAACATAAACTAGTCGAAAATTAAACTGTTTTATCAACTAGTCTATTGTCTATGAAAAACAGTCTCGTTGCGTCGACTGTAAAATCTTCAACGACCCACCACTACTACGGACGTTTATTAATCATTTCGTGTTCGAACACATGAGAAGAGTTAGGGGCCTTACAACCCCTTACAATTACGAAATATATTTAATTTTATATTAAAATATATAACATAATTTAGCCTCGGAATTACATCCCATTATATTATCTGAAACATAATTTATACTCACTACAAAATCATTGTAAGTAATAAAAAGAAAAAATATGTTTTACTACCAAAGTACTAAGATGTGGTAATCGCAGTCCGCACGTGGCAATTTTTACTACGCACGGCAAAAATCGACTGCAGCCAGGCCGGAGCGACGAGCGATACGTCCTCCCTCTAGAAGGCCTTGCGGTGGTCTGATTTGACACCGGTCGGACAGCGTGTTTTATAGTGGTTTTTAAAATATTTGTAGAAAACATGAAAACTAATTTTGTTGAAATATAAAAATGGCATATTATTGATAAGATGTTCTTCTATTATAATATGAAATTGCTATAAAAAAATATGTACGATAAGTTGGTGAAAAAAAATATCTTCTTGACGAGTTTCTGAATAATTTCGCATTGTTTAAATTTTTATTTTCAGGAACTAAACATAAAAAGATTATTTTTCTCAGCAAAATCCTTCCATAAGGGTCTTATTAGTCGGATAATATTTTTATTTTCATTTTATATTTAGTGATTTCGGACATCTTAAGCTTCTAAATTGCCACTTAAAGCCTAAATAACGAAACTTGTGTTCAGTAATCCTTATAGTGCTCACAAATTATTCATCAATCTATAATGTTTTCCACCAAAATCCCTAGATGACAACCTTTTCTAAAATGAGTGCTAATTATTTTTCCTTAAAATTGTTTATTGGTGGCTATTAACTCGTTTGAAAAGTCCTGTTTGTTAGCCAAAAAGCGCGCAAAGGGTATAAACGCTCTTAACGTCACTCGCGTCCGTAGCCTTTGACCCTAGATTCCCTACACTTGACCCCTGGGTAGTGCCAAATGAGTGATATAGTTCGTGGTGGTAGGACTTAAGTGTCCGCCCGGGTGGCGACCACCGTCCACGAGGCGTAAAGGCCGTCATAGTGATCTCCATAAGGGGATCGCGTTCCGGGATCAGCTCATGGTTTTCCGGTTTTTTCGAGGGGCTTGAGTCCAGGCATGAGGTTGTACCGTGTGGGTATTTTCGGTAGTTTGTCGAAAGGAGGAATGTTGATCCGCCGGCCAGGGAGACCCGTAGAAACGGTAGACCGCTGGCCGCCCGCGGTATAGTACAGGGGCTAACCACCTCAAGAGGCTGCCTCACCATGCCGCGCATAATCTTGGGTGGGTCCATCATGCCGGTTGGTGACCGGAAGTGGGGTCTCGGCGGCCCATCCCGGGAGGGTACGGGGGCCCTTCCGTCCGGTGGATCAATTCGTTTCCTGCCGACCCTTTCGTGCCGGTGCCCATTCAGCCTTCTTAGTGCCCGAACTTAAGCCCTTCGTTGCCTCTGCACCAATCCCATCCTTTCAACCATGACAGTGCAATTAAACAGAGCAGGTCCTTCAGCGGTGCATAACCCCAACACTGCGTTCACTATGGAGTTAACTAATATCCGCGGACCCCATACGAACCTCAATGCCGTCCATCACCATCTCGAGACGGCCCAGCCTGCTTTGTTCTTCCTAACGGAGACGCAGATTCGTTGTCCGGCCGATGATTCTTACCTGTTGTATCCCGGTTATTCGCTTGAAGTAAACTTCAAGCCTAAAGCCGGGGTATGCTTGTGTGTTCGGTCGGACATCTGCTGTCGCCGTTTGCACTGCATGGAGGACCCCTCGTTCTCCGCTCTGTGGGTGCACGTGGATCTAGGTTCCCTGAGCCGCATCTACGTGTGCCTTTACAGCTCTCACCACGGGGACGATGAGGCGACTCGGCTGTTCAGGTATCTTAGCCAGGCAGCTAATGACGCGCAGGCGCAGTTCCCGGTAGCCGCAATGGTGGTCTTGGGGGATTTCAATGCTCATCATGAACTGTGGCTGGGATCCTCCAAGACTGATCATGCTGACAGAGCTGCCTATGCATTCGCTCTGACTCATGAGGTGACACAACTGCTGAATCAGCCCACCAGGATCCCGGATGTGGCGAGTCATGTGCCTTCTCTGCTGGAACTTCTGCTGGCAGGTCACCCCGCCGGGTATCGTGTGATCGTTAGTGCGCCTCTGGGCACTTCTGATAACTGCCTGGTTGGGTCGTCATTACCGTTCGCATCACCACCACGTTCCGTGCAGGTTAAGCGGAGGGTCTGGCATTACTCGTTGCAGATTGCGATGGTATGCGGGAATATTTCACATTCATCTCTTGGACGACAGCAGATGTCCGACCGAACACACAAGCATACCCCGGCTTTAGGCTTGAAGTTTACTTCAAGCGAATAACCGGGATACAACAGGTAAGAATCATCGGCCGGACAACGAATCTGCGTCTCCGTTAGGAAGAACAAAGCAGGCTGGGCCGTCTCGAGATGGTGATGGACGGCATTGAGGTTCGTATGGGGTCCGCGGATATTAGTTAACTCCATAGTGAACGCAGTGGTGGGGTTATGCACCGCTGAAGGACCTGCTCTGTTTAATTGCACTGTCATGGTTGAAAGGATGGGATTGGTGCAGAGGCAACGGAGGGCTTAAGTTCGGGCACTAAGAAGGCCAAATGGGCACCGGCACGAAAGGGTCGGCAGGAATCGAGTTGATCCGCCGGACGGAAGGGCCCCCGTACCCTCCCGGGATGGGCCGCCGAGACCCCACTTCCAGTCACCAACTGGCATGATGGACCCACCCAAGATTATGCGCGGCATGGTGAGGCAACCTCTTGAGGTGGTTAGCTCCTGTACTATACCGCAGGCGGCCAGCGGTCAACCGTTTCTACAGGTCTCCCTGGCGGGCGGATCAACATTCCTCCTTTCGACAAACGACCAAAAATACCCACACGGTACAACCTCATGCCTGGACTCAAGCTCCTCGAAAAAACCGGAAAACCATGAGCTGATCCCGGAACGCGATTCCCTTATGGAGATCACTATGACGGCCTTTACGCCTTTGTGGACGGTGGTCGCTACCCGGGCGGACACTTAAGTCCTACCACCACGAACTGTATCACTCATTTGGCACTACCCAGGGGTGAAGTGTAGGGAATCTAGGGTCAAAGCCTACGGACGCGAGTGACGTTAACCCCCTCGAATGAACTCTACTGCGGTAAAGTGTGGTGCGATGGTAAAAAAGCGAAGACTTGTGGACAGAAGTCGGACGTTCGCAACAAAACCCTTTGATCCGTGCCACAAAAACCGACAACAATCGGATTCGAGGCGGACGCATCTGTGGACGTTAAATACCTATAACAGACGCACAAATCACCTCCTTTATACGTCGGCGGACGCAACCGAATACGACGTCGTGTATAGTAGGCATTAGAAAGACATAAATGCTCAAGGTCATTTGCTCGGGACGTGGCTTATCTTATTCTAATGTTTTATAATTAAAAAATATAGGGTTTTTATACTAAATAATATTATTTATGTGAATTTAGGTATCTATCTATTTATTTATTGAATTAAGTATACTGGGATATAAAAATGTCTTTACTATACAGTACATTACACCAAATCCTTGCCTTTACTCATTTCCTTTTATTTTCAACACTATTACATCGCAAGTAAAATGACGGCGTGTTGTTTACCCAATATTCCAGGAATATTGGGTAAACAACACGCCAAGTATATGTTTCACTTGGTATACAATATGGAAATGAGTAACTATTCTCCAATGCGCTCTCTTTTGCCGTCAAGGTCTTTTTTAGGTTATCGGTATTAAATCGGTTCCCGTATATAAGGGTAACCTTTATAATTTGCATTGGTTACCGTCATAACGGGTCCCCAAATCTTAAAGGTAACCGAAATGGGTCGATACCGGTACCGTTATTTGCAACCGGTTTCGATCCCTGCTTCAAAGATAAGTTGTTGGTGTTAATTTGAAATAGCAATTATTCACATTACTACTATCAGCATTTGTCACTTGAATTTTGGCATATATTATAATTATGACGTCAGTTTTGCAGGGAAGGGTATCGAAATGGGGATTTAGCCTCGAAATGATGGTTAGCAATAAGAAGTTTGGTAGCTGTTATTACTCCTAAACTATCATATAATAAAGAAATTGATATCTGGATATCGCTAATGGATTTATACGTGTTAAATACAATACACTCTCTATCCTGTTTATTTTTCTATAATTTACGACTTCTTTCTAAGCATAATATAATTTCGATTCTAATCACAATTATCAACCTTATTGTTTCCTTATCAAGCCTAGTGAAGTTAAAATTCAAGAAAACGAAACGATACATAAATGGATCATAACCTAATAAAACTGTACAACATTTAGCTATGATTTTTTCCTAATAATTAGATAAGTGAAAGTCAGAGGTTAATGGTGTAAACGACGCGATGCAATAACACATTTTCTAATCTGTATATTTGTGCTAGTTTCCATTGATTGTGGTGTTGTAGGTGATTAGTTCGTAACCTAAATTAAAATTAACCTAAAATTTTTATATTTTCATAGTAGAATATTGACGATTTAGAAAAACCATAGAGCTTAAAAAAAAATTGAATCCTAGCAATATTAAGAAAGCGACATCTAGTGGTCTATATTTTAATCAGTTATCTTTTGTCTTCTGGATACGAAGTATATTATGTTTTTAGGTACCCAAAACTAGGTAATACATACTGGTATGTAAGGAACATAATCCTCATTTTGTATAACCAATAACAAAAAAACTCGCATATTTTTTCGACCTTATATCCTATCTGAATAGTGTACTGCATTTAATGTCAAGTGCAGAAAATGATAAAACCTTTTACTTTCAGGATCGTGAGGTCGCTCGTCGCATTCACACTGACTCGGATCTTCCGTTCTTCGAAGTTTTCATTGATACTCCTCTGGAAGTGTGCGAGCAGCGAGACACTAAGGGACTCTACAAGAAGGCCAGAGAAGGACAGATTAAGGTGAGCAAAGCTTATTTTCTCTTTCACTCTGGTAAGTCAATGGACTGTGCTATGTAGAAAGTTCAATGATGCCCAGATGAAATGTTGATTTGCATTAAATAATTCTGGTTATTTAGATACTTATTTTTGTATTCGATACAATTACAATTGGACAGCTTCTGTGTCGCAGTTGGTTAAACGCCGACTGTGAAACGAGAGGTTGGGTTCGATCCCCGCACCTAGGCAAATGTTTGTAAGGACCATAGGTATTTGTTTCGGATCTGGGTGTTTGTGAGACTGAAAAGTCTCACGTCGTTTTTGACACACACAATATACACACACACGAAATAAGTGTAGATCTAAGTACAGGGCTGATGTATGAGGTCAAGACTATGTATCTGTATCAGCCCATTCACGTCCCACTGCAGGGCACGGGTCTCCTCTACAATCGACAGTACGATTGAGAGTGGTTAGGCCATATAGTCCACCACGCTGGCCTAGTGCGGGTTGGCGGACTTACACACTATATAATTTTTTTATAAATCGCTATGGTATGCAGGTTTCCTCGCGATGTTTTCCTTCATCGTTTTAGTGTGTTTTAGTCAAGACTATGTAAGTGATCGTTATGTTATTTATTATTATTATTCATTACGTCTGTCTTTTTTACTGCTTTTTAATGCTTTGGCCATACCAACCAACCATACATTTTTTTGTACTGGCCCGGCATAATGACTGCACCGCATCAGATGGTAAGCGCAAATGCCGTCCAGGCAGAGTGTCAAATGCCATCAGACGGCAGTCCCACGCCATTCGATACAATTATGCCGGCCTGCTAAGATGCCTCTTCACACTACTATAATTATTATAGGAAAAACGGAATACGCAGTGTGGGCTATTCTTTTTGTGATATCGATTGTAGATGTATGTTTTACACAATCTTATTATTTCTATTTCTTCTCTCTGACTCTATCGCCTATTCTCTGTTCATGTGTTAATTGTTTGTTCATTTAATTGTTCACTTCATATTTTATTATTCCAATGTATTTTTTTTAATACATGTTTGTCTAAATAATAAAAGACTATATAAGATTTGAACGAAGAATTTGAAATTGTTGAAATTGTTAAAAAAATATTTAAAGACACCTGTGATAAAAAAATCCAAAACAATATTGACGGCGTATAAGCCAGACAAATTGACAGGGTGGTCATCATGTCGCTAGCTGATCATAAAACGATAAGCCGAATTATTCTGATGCACGCGTAGATATCGTGTTGCACCGTCTCTACGTAATTATGAGATAAAGACAGAAGATAGTAATTAAATAAAATTCACAGGTGGTAGGTAGGTCTCTCACAAATGTGAGAGACCGCCTGGGTAGGTGCCAACGCAATGCCTTTTTCTCCCGCCAAACAGCAGTTTAAACGCACTGTTGTGTTTCTGATTGAAAGAAATTGTAGTCAGAAGAACCACTGGACATATTGAGACTTAACATCTTATGCCTCAGGATGGCGCGCATTGGAATGCCAAGCAAATGCATTTGTAATTCAAGGTGTTTGGTTTTGCCACTGTTCATGAGCGGTCGTAACGCTTACTATCAGGCGATCGGCATGCTATTCTCGCTATTCACTGCAATAAAAAAAACACACAGCAGTGGAGAACTATGTGACCGTCGTTCTGACCACACATTAGTACAATTCTTGTGTGTGGGACTAAGCAGTAAAAAACGGCTACATAAACACTAGTCTGATTTGTCAACCCCGCGACGGAAGCTGTAATTTTATACAAATAATGTGGAAAATCAAGTTTATTGTATGAACACAGGTCTTGCTCGTTTGATACTCGTTTATAGCTAATTACCTGCTTTGTAGCATGTATGGCATAGAAATCCACAATAATGCATCTACTTTGTTGATGTGTATTGTGTAATTTATCGCGCTATTAATTATTTATAGCATGCATTGATTTTATAATTGAGTTTGACGGCCTTAACTAATCTTTATGTATGTGGGTAACAAATTAAGTACTGTACCCCAAGCAGGAACATTTTGAAGTATCGTATAGTAATAGTATCGTGACAACGATTACTATACTATTACTACAACGATACTATACGTCAAAAATTATTCGTGCTACCACTTTTTTACACATTTGTATAGTAAAACTATCGCTAGACTATACGATTACCATACTATAGTGTCGTAAACGTTTCCCGCTGCCATAATTTAGTTCCAAATACGCTCACAATGGCGCTGTTCAAATTCCCATACAAAATTTTACTATTACGATTACTATACTACAGCGGCGTGCACAGGATTATGACACTGGGTATGCGGCGAAGTACTCGGTCACAAAAACTTTTTCTTTTATAGTTTTTTAGCATAGCCACAGCCACGCGACGGATCTCTAAGTCGGAAACCATGCCAACATAACAAGTCTTAGATGTACTACTATTCATGTCCATCTTCTACGGCAACGCAGACAAAACAGCGATCGATCGTCCCGGCGGAGGAAAATCTAATAAGTAAAATAAAAAAAACTCACCTAGTCAGTTTTTAATTTTGACATATTCAAGGTTCCGGTTAGTTGAGATTACTATACCTATCCCGATGTAAATAAACGCAAGATTTCGGCCACCTCATTCATTCATTTGATAAACATACATTTTTAACACAAACCTCGCAATCAAATAACATTTAATAAAATAAACAAACACACTAGTAAAAGCAAATGACTACAATTAATATCGATACTTAGTAATAAACTGTTAAATGTACACACTTTCAAATGTTAAAATGAAAAATCCGTTAAGAAATCTATTTTTTTTTACAAAAATACTAGTATAAAATAGTAAACAATGCAAAAACTCATAAAAAAAGCAAAATGGCCCCCGCGAAATACAAAACATTTCTATTTAAACAAATAAAACCTTACTAACCAAAAATGCATAATGTGCATAGGTGATTTATTAGATTCCAGCCTATTAATTTTACTCGGATTATAGGCAACGAACATTTACGATTACTTCCGACATACTGCCGAACTCCCGAGGCCTGCCGCAGGAGTCGCGACTTTCAATATTCACGCACCCAGCGTTTGCGACTGTGCACGGACACCAAAATTACTACACACATGCAAACAAATGTAATGCGGGACGCGGCGGCATGGCTTGGTTGATTAGGTACATTAATTTGCTTTGCAGCGCCTCTTGCTTTTCGCGTGGCAACCATAATGTTTGCGTGATTGCAAATAGGTGCTATTTATAAAATATTAGGCGTTTTTAAGTTATTATATTTTGTTTATTCATTTATTTACTATAAATTAAAGTCATCTAAAACGTACGAACGTTATAATAAAATATCTGTGAATGGCAAGTAAAGCACTGCATTTCTGCCTACAAGGAGTGCACGCCCCTGCTATACTATAGAGCCAAATGTTCCTGCTTGGGGCACTGAGTCATATAGCATACTACTATGCTGCGAAAAATTTCCAGTCCCCGAGAACTGGTATGGTATTTTTAAAATGGGAAAACTTTGTGCTTATTCGAACTAATGGAGTGTTTTTGGGAACGCAATTTAACAGTTCATGAATGTTGCAGCTAGACAAATGAGGTAATTAAGTTAAGGTCTAGACGATTAGGTTTCAATTCTTTATATAAGTTCTTTATTTTAATAACCGAGATCGCGATTGAGAGGGAATAGGTCACAGTACACCACGCTGGCCTAGTGCGGCTTGGTGGCCTTCGGTTACCTTCAAAAATATTGATAAGATCGCCATGGTAAGGTGGTTTCCTCAGGTCGTTTTCCTTTGTCATCGTCTGTATAGAGTCTAGTAAATAAAGATAGCTAATCGATTCACAGAAAAATAAAACAGTATTAAAACTATATCAAAGTGGACTTTATACAATGTATTTCGAGTGAACTTTACGCCCAAGTAATACTGTCTTTGTTACCCCCCAATTGAAGGATTATGATATCGACGTTACATCATATGAAATGTTTATCATGATCTCTGTATATTTATCATTTGTGAGTGGTAATACCGTCAATATAAGTCAATTGCACTGTTATAAACGGTATGAATATATGAGTCTAATTATATAGGAGAATTAAATAATCCCATGCAATCAGATAGTGGTTCGCTGAATGGCGACATGCAATATCCTATGGATAATGAAATTTAGCATGATTTATACCACAGCGAGATATAATACGGTGGAGTAAAATGGAACTCTCTCTAATACACTGTGATAAGAGTCGTTTATAGAAACAGTGCGTATGATAGTCGCATTTATTTATTTTCTTACTTACAGATTTTTATTGCTATCCCCATTGAGATATTATACTAAAGGGGACACTGCAAAAAAAATCACCGGTATCGTACCAGTCCTTCTGTTTTTTTCTCTGTCACACCTACGCAGTAACATCATCTTTGCTCTCTTTTCATTCGTTTTCTGTACAAGCACAATGCACAGAGATTTTGTCCCCGATGTCCGCTCTAGTATAATACCTCAATGGTCATCTCCTACCGGCTTTTACAGTAGAAGATTGCGAGCTTGATTAATTTTCTGGTTATATTAATGGCAATGACCAACCCGAAGACACAGTAAATTAGGCAATAAATATGTACTTGAGCAAGTTATACAGAAATTAACTGCCTATATTATAACTGTCTAATTTATCCGCAAATGTTTACCTATGTAGATTGGAATATTTGCAGTACGACCCATAGGCTACAATATGTCCTATTTAAAAGAAGAAGTAAATAATAAGATATGCAAATAACATCTCATTATTGTATTCTGTTTCAATTCGATATGGCGATAGGCTCGCCTTCTATCACATTGTGGGACGGAGCTCACAAATTGAAACGTAGGCGTCCTGGCAGCACCGGTGCCTACGCCTTCTGGGGAAAAGGCGTGATGTTTTGTATTCATGTATTAAATATTATCATAATGATATCGTTGCAGGGCTTCACAGGGATCACGCAAGAGTATGAGAGACCCGAGGCCCCCGAGCTGGTGGTGCAGACGGTGGGACGCTCCATCGAAGAGTCCACCATGGACGTCATACAGCTGCTTGAGTCGGAGGTAATAACATGGATACTTGGATACTGTAGAATAAAATAAATACAGATTTATATCTGATGTCAATATAAGAAATAAAACCTAGGAGGTAGAGCTATGTTGATATCATTCATAACTCAGCAGGAATAGGATGGATAGGCTCGTCAGGGGTGGTAGTTGGTACCTCTGCCTCATAGGCAAGTAACTTTACTGTCGCGTTTTGTTCGGTGAACGAGTGATCAACCTGTTGATATGTTTTCAATAGCAGGGTAGTCAATTGTTAATTGTATTTGTCATCCGTCACTAGATGGCGTTATATTGAATTACAATGGAGACAATATACCTCACAATTATTCTAGACTTTCTACCCTCTAATTTGTGTTTATTCATTTTATCACAGGGCATCATTCCACGTTTTGAAAACAACCACACTGAAGTGGAAGAGTTGTTCATCTACGGAAACAGACTCACAAGCGCCATTGAAGAGGCTATCCACTTGCCGCAAATTGAACTCACGACACTCGATTTGCAATGGGTTCAGGTAACATACTGTATTCAATAAATACATCCAGTGATGGCATACAGCCGTGGTCTTACATTATGATATTAATTATCTGTTCTGTATTTTTTTCAATTCTAAATTATTTAATATATCAAATGAGATAAATGTCTTGTGGATTCCGAAACCAGTATTTTTTAAATATTAAATCAGCGGAGGTTTTAAGCCTCATCATTTCCATACGAGTAGAATAGAAGAATATTCATTCATAAGTTGTTTACAAAAAAACATTGCCAAATTGATATTAGATCTATAACAATAATGTGATATGACATAATGAGTACCACACATTAAGCATTTATGCAGATATATTATCTTTTGATTGGTTGTTTATTTGCAGGTGTTATCTGAAGGCTGGGCTTATCCGCTCAAGGGATTCATGAGGGAAGTTGAGTATTTGCAAGTGAGTATGACTTTGCATTTATAGGCGTATTTTTTTTTTAATAATGTTGATAATTATTTATATTCCTAGTATTAGTCTAGTCAATTTCTTTTTAGGATTTTCCTTTTGATATTTGGTATTTTATGCCTTGTTGTTCTATGATATGTACTTTGCTCGAGCTAGAAAAAAAATCAAACTTCAAAATTTTTAGTTGCATTGTATTTGTAGTTACTAAAAATACCGGTGTAACGGTGAAGGAAAACATCGTGAGGAAACCTGCATACCATAGCGATTTATAAAAAAATCTATGGCCAACGTGGTGGACTACATGGCCTAGCCACTCTCAATCGTACTCTCGATTGTAGAGGAGGCTCGTGTCCAGCAGTGGGTCCTATATGGCCTGATAGAATAAAATCGTTTCTCTGTCCAGGCTCTTCACTCCAACTGCCTGACCCAACCCGATGGTTCAGTGATCAACCAATCCGTCCCAGTAGTACTGCCAGTATCTACTGAAGTCAAGGACCGTCTGTCTGGGGAAAGTGCCATTGCCTTGTACCACGGAGGAAGGCCTATCGCCATACTGCGAGCGCCGGAGTTCTACCCGCATAGGAAGGAGGAACGATGCTGCAGACAGTTCGGGATTTATCATACGGAGCATCCTTATATTAAGGTATGGGAGGAATTTTGAATAAGTTGGTAGTTGGTATCTGTTTAAGTACTCTATCGTCTCAACCGCTATAGAGGTTTGTCAATATAATGTATGTCTAAGTAGGGTATGTATATGGTTTATATCTGTCAATGTAACGGCAGCCTTATCTAAGTATAAATAAGGAATATTTTAGAAAAAAAAATCAGCCCGGCTGTGTCTGGACGTTCTAGTAAATAAGCGATTATATCCTGATCATATATCCCGTACATAGGCATACAGGATGGATATAAGATTATAGGCTACATAGCTTGTGTAGATAATGATCCTTTGTTTTCGCCTCCTCTTTGTCCCTATTTCCATTTTTACAGATTTATTAGGTAGCCACAATTCCAAGACATTCTGCATTCATGGGTGGCGTCATTTACCATTAGATAAGGCGCTCGTTTTCTGTCAAAACTTTGTCATTGGATATAATTCATTAATTTACAATGTTATTCAAGTCTAGTTGAACGATGTCCATGTACTTTCCAATTTCACTCTCCATACTTCAAATAAAATAAAATGAAGTAATCGTCTCGGTTATTTAACGCCGTCATAAATCATTGCAATTGAAAAACCTGCGATTTACAAAAATAATATAATATTATATAATAGTATTGATTGCCTCCTCGTCAAATGCATACTTTCTTTTGAAGTTCTTGATAGGCCTTTTTAAAGACCTTGGTTCTAATAAGCTATTTGCTGCATTCCACAGATGATAAAAGACTCCGGTGACTGGTTGGTAGGCGGCGCTTTAGAAGTGCTGGAGCGTATCCGCTGGAACGACGGACTCGACTCGTACCGACTCACCCCCAACGAACTCAGGAACAAGTTCAAGGAACTCAAAGCCGACGCTGTGTTTGCTTTCCAGGTAAATATATGTATTTATTTATTTAATCCTTTTTTACACTGTACAGAAATACTATAAAGATACTACACAATAAAATAATATTACAAGTGGCGGCCTTATCACACTAGGTAATTCTTTTGTTTATACATTTATTTTCAATTTTCTTTTGTTTTGTTTGAAATTTTCTTTTGTTGGCCCTAAATTGGTGAACATATAGCGATAATATAATAGAACCCATGTTCTATTATATACTTGTCCATACTCAATCAAAACACTTCATAAAATGTATTATTAGAATAGATGTAACAAGAATATTCTAAAATAAATATTGTAAAAAAAACGAAATGAGAAAATATTTTAGACTGTCTAGAAAAAGAAATTATATGCTATACAGTTCAATTTACATACAGGTTGTACGATTTCTTTCGTGTACTTATTCCGTAGTTATTCCGGGTATATCAAGACTGCTATCGAAAACTAAGCCTGGTGTAGTTTTAGTGACTACAAACACAATGCTACTAAAAATTTCGCAAAGAAAGGAGACATTTTTTTTATCATTTTTATATATGATCATTTTTGGGTGGTTAATTCCATAGTTTTTGCTAAAATAATAATTTAAACTCGTTTATACCTTAGAGTTTTTATAAATAAAAGGATATGCACTATTGTTTTAGGATAAAATGTATTTACAACCCAAATACGACAGTACGAAAAAAATGCCGCTTTTTTTAGCAACATTTTCTGTTGCATTGTGTCTGAAGTCGCTTAAACTAACACCCGGCTTCGTTTTCGGTAGCAGTCTTGTACCCGGTATTTAAATAGATAAAGGATTTATTAATTTGCTGCAATAATTTCCCACGCTCACACACCGCAATATAAATTAAATTGGATGGTGGCGTATTATACTAAGTTGTAATAGGCATGTTAACATTTTCGTGATATCTATCGGCCTTGTCCATAGACAGTTTATAAAGTATTAACCTATTTTAATCAAATATTATGTATTCTGTACTGTAGGGTACTGTAACAGCCAATATACATCCCATATATTTGTCATTTTGTCTTCTTCGCTCAAACTGAATTCAAAAATCGTTTAAAGAGACAATACATTCGATAACTTAAATAGGTTTTTAAATTGTCTATGAATAAGGCAGTAAATATTTTTTCTATATTGATTGCAGTTAAGGAATCCGATCCACAACGGACACGCTCTGCTGATGCAAGATACTCAGCGTCAACTGGTCGAGAGAGGATTCAAGAAACCCGTACTTCTGTTGCATCCACTTGGTAATTTCAAAATTGATTATTATATGAAATCGAATACAATTATATATTTTTATATAAATCTTTCAAACGAATAATGTATGGAAACATTACTTACAATACTCGATGAGTAGGCAGCCTCTTTCCTAAAAATCTTAATACCTCTGGGCTAGGCATCAACAATTTTAAATCAAAGAAGAATGATGCTAAACATACCGAGATATTGGAACCTGTTTTAACTGGGAAACGAGAGGCCACAGGTTCTATCCCGAATCAAAACTATTTTGGTTCGGTTTTAGGCATAGATGTAGTATAGAACATAGATCGGCAATGTGTCATTTTGAGCGCGACCAAAACTGATTTACGATTGTGTGCGTGAAGTTTACATGTGTGCTTGACATATAGTGGTGTACCATGCACTTTCTATACTATCATATCGATATCGATATAGCTGTCGGCCTGTAGTTGTGAAATAAAATGTTTTGGATATATGCGACATTTTATTATATATTAACAGAAACTTATTGATGTGTTTATTTCAATACAGACTGATAAACACACAAATAAATAAAGATAAATTGTCATATTATTTGAAAACATTTTGTTTAAGATGTTTTGTATGGGTCTTTATGTTCACCTGAACAAAATTATTTTTTTCATTGTGATGTATACATAGTACATATACTAATTAAATTGAGAACAAAAAAAACCTTTTATTAAAATAAACTATAATTTACAAAGTTTTAGGGTTTTCGGTTTATTTTTTTTATTTTTAATTTCCCGTCGCGAAGTTTCGATTACTTTACAGCTTTCGTAGTCACAGGGTGGAATCAGTCTGCAACAAAATCCGTGATTATTAGTTTTTTTCAATGAGTAACATTCGCGTAAGTTTAAGAAACACATTTTTACTATATGTATACTAGAGTTAAAAAAATATGCTTATTTAAGTCAATTAATTGCCTTGTAACACATTGGGAAGTGTTGGACGCCTGCTAGGCCGCGTTGGAGGTGTACGGAGGAGCTTGTAGGAAGTCTTTGGATGCAGGCAGCTTACAACAAACTGATGTAGACATTCTTGTGGAAGGCCTATGTTCATTAGTCGCATTCCTGTGGCTGAAGAAAGAGACAGTTTAATAAACTATGAAGCTTTTCTCGATCACGTCACCTAAACTAATGTTATGATAAATGAATAATGTTGCTTCAAGGTTTGGACGATCATACTGTGCATAGAAGTATCGCATATTTTATGATAATATCGAATATGTTCATGTTTTACTATTATAAATTGACAGCCTCTTGGCAGAGACTGAAACAGGTTCTTAATTCATTAATCACACACATGAAGTGTTATATTAACTATTCCACAAATATAGAAAAAGTAAAGTAATAACTAATATTGTAGAATGAATACGATAATAATGGCCGGGGAAATATGGCCGGGATAACGCCAGGTAGAAGAAGAAGAAGAATGCACACTATCACAACATACTATAGCTCCATAAAAATGTAGGGAAACATGTGTTGTCATCGACTATTTTATCGACAACCTTTTATTGATCGAACCTGTCAGTCAATCCCTAGCAACTTTTGGTTGAAATTATTGTAAATTCACGTATTTGATATTATTTTTTATACGTAATGGATGCTTTCAGCGTATTTATATAATGAAATACTATATTCTTTTCTACCGATATGTATACACAGATTTCCATTTAATTATATAATATCGTCACAATATAGTATTGTGCAACAGTGGCCGGTACCTGTGAAAACTTTAATTATTTCGGATTTTTACGCCTGCATGAACCACCAAGGTGTGGTTGCACTGCACAATGCACTATAATAAACTACGTTTAACAAATATAACCAAGTACTGTAAAATTAAATAAATTATGAAAATAAGCGAATTTTGTTGCTCGCTTAGTTTGACATATTTCGACTCTGGGTCACTGCAGGCTACTTCTGTGTAAACGTATGGTCGCATCATGCATCTCGCTTTAACATATGAGTTAAATTATTCTATCTCTTTCACATTGCCGATCTATGTTTATACTAATCTATGGTTTTAGGTATTTATGAGGCCGAAAAGTCTCTCGTAGTTTCTAATACACACGACACAAGACTCGATCTTAGTGTTAGGTCACGACTAAGTATTTGACTGTTGGAGGAATGTATATACTAAATACCTAAGATTTGAATCTTAATGAGGGACTAACCCTTCACTAAGAACTATTTGTGCCTATTGAGTGTATTTATTTATCAATGTAACATGCCCCAGGTGGTTGGACTAAAGACGACGACGTACCACTAGAAGTGCGTATCAACCAACACAAAGCGGTGCTCAATGAAGGTGTACTGGACCCTGACTCCACCGTGCTCGCCATCTTCCCGTCGCCCATGATGTACGCTGGACCCACGGAGGTAAAACACAGATGATAGAAATAGCTTTATTAGAATTAGAAATTATTTCGAAGGTTCTAATTTGAAATGTGGACTGTAGTGAATCGATAAAAAAAAAAGATTGAGATATGTTATTTTAATGAGGCTGTAATCTTTAAATATCAATTAATTGTATTATGAACATAAAATAATCCAATGAAATTAATTGTGTTCTGTGTTTTGTCTTTTCAAAGCTTTCGTATAGAAATCTTTCGGTTATGGTCAGGGATCGGCAACCTGCGGCTTGTGAGCTACATGCAGTTCTTGATGTAAAGCTGAAGCTGTGGCTCTTTAATTCCATCCGCGGATACAATTTATTTAAATATATATATATATATATATTTTTTTTTATTTGAATTAGGTACAAAAACATTTAACAAAATACAACTTGACTAACTTAAAATAACTTATGCTAATAACAGTGATAAATTTGTTAAACTTATTTGTTATATAAAATAATTTTGAATCGATTAATCAGGATTTGGCGCTATATTTTTCTCTCAGGTATTTGTATCCGCGCTTTTTACCGCACAGAGAAAGGCGTCGTAGTGGTCAGAAAAAAATGGGTCTTTAAAAACTTAGGAATGTTGTAAATTGTAATTTTTGGCTCTCCCGACTCAAAAGATTGCCGATCCCTAGGTTAGTTAAATATTTACTTGATCTTTATTGGCTAAGATACTGATTATGAATAACGATATAATATTGCACCTTTATAATTAGAGTGACCTAACTAAAAATCTTATTTTTACATTAAAGAGTTATAACATAATAAATGTTGTACTTATGGAAGATATGTACATCTAGAAGACCGATTTATACATCTTTCTGCCTGTCATCGATCATTTTGAGCCAAAATATAATTAAAATCTGTAATCTATTTTTTTTTATTCCATCCATCCATCAGCCAAAGGAAGTCCACTGCTGAACATAGGCCTCCCCCAATGATTTCCACAGAGAACTGTTGGAGGCAGTCTACATCCAGTGACGTCTCGCGACCTTTACGTCCCACGCTGCGCTTTCCGCTACGCGGCCTCCATTCGAGCACTTTCCGACCCCATCGGTCATCAGATCTCCGCGCTATGTGCCCTGCCCATTGCCACTTCAACTTGCTAATCCGGTGGGCTATGTCGGTTATTTTAGTTCTCCCACGGATCTCCTCATTTCTGATTCGATCTCGTAGGGAAACCCCGAGCATAGCCCTCTCCATAGCTCGTTGAGTGACTTTGAGCTTCCTAATAAGGCCCATAGTGAGAGGCCACGTCTCGGTGCCGTAAGTCACCACTGGCAAGACTTTCGATTTAAGGCACTGAGGTATTTTGGACGAGAAGACGTCGCGTAGTTTCCCGAACGCTGCCCAACCGAGTTGGATTCGACGATTGACCTCTCTCTCGAAGTTGGACCTGCCTAACCGGACCACTTGTCCTAAATAGACATATTCATCAACAACTTCAAGAGTCGAGCCCCCAACACCGATGGGGGTGGGCACAACATGGACATTCGACATGATCTTCGTTTTGTCCATGTTCATTTTAAGACCCACCTGTTGGGAGACTCGATTGAGGTCTTCGAGCATAGTGCTAAGGTCTTCCAGCGATTCTGCCAAGACTACAATATCGTCGACTAACCGAAGGTGAGTGATATACTCGCCGTTGATGTTGATGCCGAATCCTTTCCACTGCAAGAACTTGAAGGCATTTTCCAGCGCGGCAGTGAACAGTTTCGGAGATATGACATCTCCCTGTCTCACGCCTCTCTGTAGTGGAATAGCCTTCGTACTCTGATCTTGTACTCCTCGCCGGGCGCCTTGTTGTTTTTAAGTTGCTTCAGGGCCATCTCAATCTCACACAGGCTGATGTCCGGGATATCATCGCTAAAGTGTCGGATCAACTCGGCTTTCGGGTCTTCGGCCGAGCTAACAGCAGGTTGGGCAACCGAGGTGTAAAGCTGTCCGTAGAACCTCTCGATCTCCCTTAATACCTCTGCCCTCGTCGAAACGCGGCCGTCGTCCGTCTTCAGCCTAGACAACTGGCTTTGCCCAATAGACAAGTCTCTTGCAAACACTTTGGAGCCTCAATTGTCTCCTTAACGCTCACAGTATTGTGAGCACGGACATCGTGTCGCAAGGACTTCCAAATCTGTCTATTGAGCCGCCGATATGCTTCGGCGTCATCGGAAGACTGCAGCGCTAAAGATCAACGTTTCGCCATGAGGTCAAGAGTGTGGATCGAGAGTTTTTGTGGTCTATCTCTACGGCGAGGTCTAAAATACTTAGATCCCACCGTATGGACAGCTTCTACCAAACCGCTATTTAGCTCGTCCACTACAAGGTTTTCTTCTAGACAATCAAAGCGATTTGTCAGCTCGAGTTGAAAGCTCTCGGGGTTTTGGATATGGACGAGAGTAGGTCGGAGCGTAGATTTCATCAAGCGACGCCTTTCCGATTGGACATTGATATTCAGTGTGCCCCTAACCATTCGGTGATCACTGCCGGTTTTCACCCTGTTGATCACAGAGACATCTCTGAATATCCGTCTATTTGTCGTCAAGATGAAATCTATCTCGTTTCTCGTAGAACCGTCAGGACTCAGCACTCAGTACTCACTCACTCAGACTCAGGACTCAGGTCCATTTCCTGTGAGGCGGCTTCTGGAAGAAAGAGTTCATCGCAAAGAGTCCCTCTTTCTCCAGAAAGTCGGCCAGCCTCTGACCCCTGGGGTTCCGTTGCCCATGTCCAAATTGCCCCACTTTCAACTCTGCATCGCTTCTCTTGCCCAACTTTGCGTTGAAGTCCCCCATAACAACATTGAAGTAGGTTTTGGAAGTATGTATGGCCCGACTTATGTCCTCATACATCTCCTCTACTTCTTTATCTGGGTGTGTCGAGGTCGGCGCGTATACCTGTATGACCTTCAACGAATATCTTTTTGATATTCTGAGTATAAGGTATACTACCCTGCTCGACACACTTTCCAGTTCGACAATCTTCTCGTCTGTCCTCAATGTGCTTATGTTGTGTGTTACTAGGGCCAGTCGTCGTCGGGGGTGGTAGCCGGGGCCAACCCGGGGATTTTTAGCACCCCCTGCCCCACCGTAACCATGACTGCTACCATAGCCAGGAATAGTGGGGCTGCCGGGGACTGGGGGCCTGGTCTCAATTTGTGTCGCCATTGTGGGGGTATTTGCCAATACTCACCACGCTTGGCAGGCGGGTTGGCGAGCGCAGTAGGGGACTGGCGTTAATGACGCTGCTGCCCGTCATTAACCGGGGAAAGGAAATAGGATTTGTGGGTAGATGATGTTATAGGAAAGGAAAGTATGACCTGAGGGAGTGGATACTGCAGTCACGGAAGGGAAGGTGACTGCAGTAGCTCGGGGGCCGAGGTCGCGTACTCGTAGCACCTATACTAGGACAGGCCATGACCACTAGATAGGAGCATCCCTGACCAATTTTTTTATTAGTTCACTCTAATGCTAAAGGTGATATTATACACCAACTTACATAATCTTACCTCATACAATATTGTGTGTACAGGTGCAGTGGCACGCGAAGTGTCGCATGAACGCCGGCGCCAACCACTACATAGTGGGGCGCGACCCGGCCGGCCTGCCGCACCCGGCGGGCGGCGGCGACCTGTACGACCCCAGGCACGGCGCCATGCTGCTCAAGGCCGCGCCGGGACTCAATGACCTCGAGGTTACTCACGCACGCACTTACACTTGTTACGCATTCATAAATACACCAACAGTCACACACATAGTCCTCACCTAACACTAAGATATCATGTATGGTAACGGAAAGCTGGTAATGGCATGTCTCCAATAATAGATATATAGATAGCAAAATCAACATGTAACATAGAATTATTATTAACATATAAAAAATCGATTCATGTGATAATATTACATAAATGTTTCATATCCATTAACCGTTTATCGATGTATTTTTTATCGTTTATCGATATGTTTTTTTATTGCAATAAATGGCGAGACAACCATGCCGTTCGCCTGGTAAGCGAAACGATAACTCATAAACAGTAGCAGAACCAAACAACTTGATTTACAAACCAATGCTTGGCATTCCACTGCACTCGCCATCCTGAGCATAAGATGTTAACCCTCAACATGTCTAGTAGTTACTCTGGCTACAATATCCTTTAATCCGAAACACAATATTACATTTACACAGTACACTACTGTTTGGCGGGAGAAATAGACATTGCGGTAGTACCTACTCTACGTCACATATGAGAGGCCTACCACCAGTTAAATATTATTCATTCTAATTTATATCAAATATACAGGGTATATCAAGACTGCTACCGAAAACGAAGCCGAGTGGTAGTTTAAATGACTTCAGACACCATGCAACAGAAAAAGTTGCAAAAAAAAGCGACAATTTTTTTATTGTTATTTTTTTCCTATGGCCATATTTGGGTGGTAATACATTTTTTTCCTAAAATAATAGTGTATACCCTTTTATTTATAAATACTGTAAGGTATAAAAGAGTTTAAATTATTATTTTAGCAAAAACTATGGAGTTACCACCCAAAAATGACAATATTTAAAAAATCATAAAAAATAATTGTGGCGTTTCTTAGCGAAATTTTTAGTTGCGTTGTGTTTGTAGTCACTAAAACTACCACCCGTCTTCGTTTTCGGTAGCAGTCTTGAGATACCCGGTATTAAATTCTATAAACATTTTCTATATCATTTGTGACAGATCATTCCATTCCGCGTGGCAGCTTATGACACATCGGTCGGAAAGATGGCGTTCTTCGATCCTACGCGTAAAGAGGACTTTGATTTCATCTCGGGAACAAGGATGAGAGGTAATTGAATATTGTTAAACAAATTATTTCGTGGCCTCGTGATTGCCTCGGTGGCGTAGTTTTAATACGGTAAGATTACTAAACTGAATTCTCGAGTGCAAATCCTGGGTCGAGCAAAGTCATATTGGATTTTTCTTTTTATTATCAGCCCGGAAATTTGTGCCCGATATGGCGATAGGCTCACCTCCTAACATATCGTGTGATGGAACATACAAGGCGTGAGTGGCATGGCATCACCTCTGCCTACCCCCTCTGGGAAAATAATAATTTTTGTAAATTATTTTGTCCCTTTGTATTGTCTAAATAATTTTAGCTGCGTTTATTTCGATACTCATTAAATTGTTGAGTTTAATAGTATGTATTTGGTTAATTTATGGATTCAAACATGGCCAACAATTTGTGTTTTGTATTCAGACATAGCATACATTTGTGGCATTAATTCCAGGTCTTGCAAGAGCAGGTAAGGAGCCGCCCAAAGGATTCATGGCTCCAACCGCGTGGAAAGTGCTCTCTGAATACTACCAGTCTCTCAAATCCAAGATGGACACCAACTAACCTGTCGAACTCACGTCAATAGTCGGATCGGGTTGTATTATTTAGATTAAAATATTGTACGTTATTTAAAAATAAAATATTAAGGTATGACCTAAATTGACGAAAATTATCATTGTTAAGAGTTCATTATTTATGGATCTGTCATTGTCAACGGATTTGATAGAATATAATGTCTATGGTTCGCACAAAATGACAGTATTGCTTCCGATGTGTGTACTTAATCTGGTGCATTATGTGCAATATATTTTTGTTTATGATTATATCTATTATTTTTGGAATACTTTTTTACATTCCTCGGTGACATTTGGACGAGATTTGTGTATACGTACACATTCCATTTGCATATTTTTATTTTTATGATTGCCGATAATTGTATTGCTTTTGTATTATAGAAATTTATTAGTAGTGTTTATCGGGACGTATTGTTAATGTATAAAAGGTTTAATATAAACTGTTGTAATTTTAGTGAATCATGGTGCTTTTGAAGCGACATATTTAATATACAAATAAATAAATAATAATACATATTATTTTTATTTTACGATACATCATATTTAAATACTTAAACATCGATAAAATTATTTGAATTCACAAACACTACTAAATACTCGAGAACCTAATTTTGATAACCTTCATAATAAGGAAGATGATGACATACACTATAACTAACTGATGCTAGATAGCTTTTATTTTGTGTAGAATTGCGAGAGATCTGTTATTAATATTTTATCCAAACGGCATTCGACTGGCGAGTCAAGTTTAACATAGAAACTTACTGGAACAGCTCATATACATACATACAACTGCAGCACACGGGTCTCATCTACAATCGAGAGTACGATTGAGTGTGGTTAGGCCACATAGTCCCGTCCAGTAAAAAATAATTATTTGTATTACAAATGTTTAAGCTGCAAGCTGCGTACCTACCGGACAGATCTGGCGAGATGTAATAGATACGAACGAATGACCTTAGTTTAAGAATGTTTATGTAAGGCGCATTCAAATATAAGTATGAAGGAAAACTTTATTATTGCATTTACTGCATATCAAAATAAAATCTGTATGATAATTATTTATCATAAGTTCTGCTCTGGGGATCATTATTCCATAGTCATTTTATAATTCATTGTGCGTGCTTAGTTTCTTAACATTTTAGATCAGCAATTTAACTACCTGGATTAAACATCACACAGTTTCGAACCAAATACAGAGGGTATTCGTATACAGAATTGTACGTACGCACGTAAACAAAGGGCCTTATTCATATACAATTTTAAAACCTAATGTAGCTGTCGAATGTTTTGTCTTCTTCGCTCAAACTGAATTCAAAAATTGTTCGAAAGAGACAAACATTCGACAGCTAAAATAATAAAACTGTCTATGAATAAGGCGCTACGTTTAATAAGTACAGTGGGGCCCCGGAACGGCCGCAGCATTGTGAGGCAATGCTCTACCTTGAAATCACTACGCCCTACCTTAAAAATATCGAAAACTAAGATAAATTATAACAATTAACCCAAATAACCACCCAAAATTTAATTATTAGCTCACTCTCCCTCAGACGTGGATCTCTACATTCAAATCTGGAAGTACAATCATCTTGTTCGCTTGTTCTCCATCACTGAGAAGTAAATGATTCTTAGATCAACGTAAACTCATGTTCTGTCACAAAAATCATTCGTCTAAAAATAGCTATTGAATGTACATACTGCCCTCTAGGTCATATACATGGTGATTGGTTTAGGAGACTGCGTGCGTGCAGATGATTTTTTTTACTTCCACCCTCCCTGAAACCAATGCTGCCCTTCCTCAAATTAGACTAGCTACAGCTATTCTGTGCTACAGCCCTGAGCCCCAAACTGGCCCCTGTCTAATCCGGCGCCCCTTGTAATCGGGCATGCCTATAGCTGATTCTTCACGCCACTAAAACTATCCATCATCATCATCCATCAGCCAAAGGAAGTCCACTGCTGAACATAGGCCTCCCCCCAATGAATTCCTCAGAGATCTGTTGGAGGCAGCCTGCATCCAGCGACGTCCCGCGACCTTCACCAGGTCGTCGGACCATCTTGTGGGTGGACGTCCTACGCTGCGCTTTCCGCTACGTGGCCTCCATTCGATACTAAAAACTATAGGTACATTATATTTCTCTGTTATATCTATACTAATATTATAAAGCTGCAGAGTTTGTTTGTTTGAACGCGCTAATCTCTGGAACTACTGGTCCGATTTGAATGATTCTTTCAGTGTTGGGTAGTCCATTTATCGAGGAAGGCTATAGGCTATATATCATCACGCTATGACCTATAGGTGAAAAGCAGTAGTGATATTTCTAGCAAGTACGATGAAATTTTGTTCGTTTTTCGTGGTCCGATTGGTCGATATTCTAAACTGATAGTCAGAATTAAACATTTTGACTGCCATTTTAAAACGTGTATGCACCCGGGCGGAGCCAGGCCCGACCGCTAGTTACAGATAAAATATTACAACTATGATATATAGTTTGTCGCAATACAAGGTGCTCTATCTACGTTGTCCGGCGTATCAGAACTATAATCGGACATATTAGTAAAAACGAAATTCAATAAAGGTTTATTGGATAACCGAGGCTCCACTGTGCTAAGTAGTTTATATATGCCCTTAGATGCCTCCCAAACATGCTCATTTTTTCAGCTTACATTCAAAAGCGTGTGCATTAAATTGGTGGCTTATACAACTGACACTTTTTACGAAATGTATTATGTTTTTATTGGACTGTGCTCGTACGATACATTACATAACTTTTAGTCACTTATTAGCGATAAATGATAATAATGTGTATGTACAAAATAGGCATAGTTTATCAGTGTTTCCAGATTTACAAGCTTACCTTGACAACAAAATCTCGATCGTTAGCCCTATTTTTCATTAAAATGCGATAACGCATTATCATTATTTAAATGTTATCACAACTAGCAACGTTGAATGTACGTAATTGTCATAATAACATACTCAAACAGAAGATTGTTCGATTTGAAACCCAATTTCAAACGAAATAACGAACAAATTCGCAATCAGTATACAGTAGTCGTGTAAGTTTATTTCTTTACACATCAGTGTAGTGCGTGTGTTTACAAGGCGAGCACGTTTCGTCATGGCTGTTAGGATCTTAGTGAAAGAAATATATAGAAAATCGGTGAATAAAACCGGTATACGATGCATAACACACTATCCGATTGACGAGTATGTTTTTGGACTGTCGCCGGAACAACAGCAAGTAAATATTGTTTGTAAATATTGACTTAGCAATTATAATGGAATAAAACATAATTAATAAAGTACATCAGCGTATTGTTTCCAATCCAGTGGATTAATTTTCTGTTTTTGCTATAAAACTGATAGTGTGTGGAGATAACGACGGGAGCCGGAATATGTGTGTTTAAACTGCTTATTCCTTTGGATATTAATTTGGTCCGACGGAATATTTAATAGTCTTTATTACTGTTGTTGACATCAACAAACGGTTTGCAACAAACCTGCGTTTGATCAGGCAATTATTTAATTGAGACACAATTTATCAGTTCAATTACTAATTATTATGTTTACCTCGATATGTGGTTGAAATTATGTTTAAAACCCTTTTGATTTTGAGGTGTAACGCAGCGACTTGGGTTCAATTCTCGGCAAGCTAGCTACTTCTTGAAAGGTTTCCAACTGGAAAAAAATGGTTTATCTTAGCATTACTTTCTATTTTATTCAATCAGCAGGAAGTGCTATCTATTATCAACAATCTTAAGTCCGACAGCGCGCCCGGTGTTGATAATATCAACAGTCGCTTATTAAAATGCACCCAACATCAAATTGTGAAACCCCTTGTCCACATTTATAATCTATTGTCGTACTTTATGTTTATTTTATGTTTAGTGTAAGACATATTTTTTTGTTTTGCCTAGTTGTACTTCTAATCCCAGGGTAGGGTTCGAATCCCAGGGCACACCTCTGACTTTTCGGAGTCATGTGTGTATTGATAGTCAATCACCACGCACTAAAACGGCGAAGGAAAACATCGTGAGGAAACCTGCATACCATAGCGATTTATAAGAATTTATATGGTATGTAAGTCCGCCAACCCGCACTAGGCCAGCGTGGTGGACTATATGGCCTAGCCACTCTCAATTGTACTCTCGATTGTAGAGTAGGCCCTTGCCCTGCAGTGGGACGTATATGGGCTGATACAGATACAGATACAGTTGTACTTCTGATCAACAAATACTTTCTTGATTTTAAGGACTTACGGCTACAAATACAACTCTCGTATTTAGGTACCACAAGATACAGGCACGACCTAGTTTGGGGACCCCTGATAATTTTTGTTATGCTCAATACAGATATGCTAAAAATTATTAAGTTTAATAGTTATAGTTTTGTTATACTCGTACCTTTAATTCAATTGTTTTTGTGCAATAAATAAATATTTTTATTATTATTTTTCTTTATTTTAAATTTCTTTTTTTTTACATTTTTATATATATAATATTAGTATACAAAATACATATAAAAATATAAAAAGTTATCCAACGATGGCGGGGCTCGAGAACCAAGCCACCGGTGGTTAGGAGCCCAAAGTGAGGAACCGCCTCACAATACGTGCCGTGTCAAGCAATACTGCCTTCTGAATCTGACTCCTGACCCAACAGCCGATTGAGAGCCTCTGTAGATGTTGGTCGAGGCTCTTTGGTATCAACCCATGAGCAGAAACGACAATCGGGACAATAATTGTTGAGTCGACATCCCACATGTCGGTAACCTCGTGTGCCAAATCTAAATATTTAGACATTTTGTCTTTTTCAGCTTTGACAAGGTTATCGTCATGCGGGATGGTGACGTCAACAAGTATAGCCCGGCGCCACAGAATACTAACAGAAGTCAAGCTTGTGTACCGGGTATCTCAAGACTGCTACCGAAAACGAAGCCGGGTGGTAGTTTTAGTGGCTACAAACACAATGCAATTAAAAATTTCGCCTAGAAACGCGACAATATTTTTTTATGATTTTTTAAACCCAAAAATGACGATATTTTTGGGTGGTAAATCCATAGTTTTTGCTAAAATAATAATTTAAACTCTTTTATACCTTAGAGTATTTATAAATAAAAGGGTATATACTATTATTTTAGGAAAAAATGTATTTACCACCCAAATATGGCCATAGGAAAAAAATAACAAAAAAAAAATTGTCGCTTTTTTTTGCAACTTTTTCTGTTGCATTGTGTCGGAAGTCGCTTAAACTACCACCCGGCTTCGTTTTCGGTAGCAGTCTTGAGATACCCTGTATGTACTTCACTTTTGTTGCCACACTCACACTACGCTCAGCGTTCGCGCAAGGGTTGTTAACTCTGGCTTATGCGAAAACACGTATCGTGTTAATAGCACTTGTATCGTTTGAATGAATTTTTAAAATAAAATATATAAAACACAATAATCATCATCATCATCATCATATCAGCCACAGGAAGTCCACTGCTGAACATAGGCCTCCCCCAATGATCTCCATAATGACCTGTTGGAAGCGGCCTGCATCCAGCGACTTCCTGCGACCTTAGTCAGATCGTCCGTCCACCTTGTAGGCGGGCGTCCGACACTTCGCTTGCCTGTACGTGGCCTCCACTCGAGAACCTTTCGGCCCCAACGGCCATCGGTTCTACGAGTAATGTGCCCGGCCCACTGCCACTTCAACATGCCAATCCTATGGGCTATGTCGGTAACCTTGGTTCTCCTACGGATCTCCTCATTTCTGATTCGATCTCGTAGGGAAACACCGAGCATAGCCCGCTCCATGGCTAGTTGAGTGACTTTGAGCCTTTTAATGAGGCCCACAGTGAGAGGCCACGTCTCGGTGCCGTATGTCATCACTGGTAACACACAACTATCGAAGACTTTCGATTTTAGGCACTGAGGTATTTTGGACGAGAAGACGTCGCGAAGTTTCCCGAACGCTGCCCAACCGAGTTGGATTCGCCGATTGACCTCTCTCTCGAAGTTGGACCTGCCTAACCGGACTACTTGTCCTAAATAGACATATTCGTCTACAACTTCGAGAGTCGAGCCCCCAACTCCAATGGGGGTGGGCACAACATGGATATTCGACATGATCTTCGTTTTATCCATGTTCATTTTAAGACCCACCTGTTGGGAGACTCGATTAAGGTCTTCGAGCATAGTGCTAAGGTCTTCCAGCGATTCTGCCAAGACTACAATATCGTCGGCAAGTCGAAGGTGAGTAATATACTCGCCGTTGATGTTGATGCCGAATCCATTCCACTGCAAGAGCTTGAAGGCATTTTCCTGCGCGGCAGTGAACAGTTTCGGAGATATGACATCTCCCTGTCTCACGCCTCTCTGTAGTGGAATAGCCTTCGTGCTCTGATCCTGTACTCGGACCGACATGGTGGCGTTGTTGTATATACACCTCAACACTTCAATGTACCGATAGTCTATGTGGCAACGCTGAAGAGACTGTAGCACAGCCCAGGTCTCGATCGAATCAAAGGCTTTCTCTTAGTCCACAAACGCTAAACAAAGCGGCAAGTTATACTCCTCGGTTTTTTTGTATAACCTGCCGTAGCGTATGAATATGGTCTATGGTACTAAAGCCTTTTCGGAAACCGGCTTGTTCGGGAGGCTGGAAGTCATCAAACTTGCCTTCGAGACGATTTGTGATGACCCTTGAAAACAACTTATAGACATGGCTCAGGAGCGAGATGGGCCTGTAGTTCTTCAGCAAAGTGTTATCACCTTTTTTGAAGAACAGTACCACCACGCTCCTGCTCCATGCCTCCGGCGTTGAGCCCTCGAGGAGAACGGAATTGAAGAGCCTCTGAAGGACTTTTAGTATCGGCGTTCCGCCCGCTTTCAGAAGCTCTGAAGTGATTCCGTCCTCACTCGGCGCCTTGTTGTTTTTAAGTTGTTTGAGGGCCATCTCAATCTCACACAGGCTGATGTCCGGGATATCATCGCTAAAGTGTCGGATTAACATGGCTCTCGGGTCTTCGGCCGAGCTAACAGTAGGTTCGGCAACCGAGGTGTAAAGCTGTCCGTAGAACCTCTCGATCTCTCTTAATACCTCTGCCCTAGTCGATACCACGCGGCCATCATCCGTTTTCAGCCTAGACAACTGGCTTTGCCCAATAGACAAGTCTCTTGCAAACACTTTGGAGCCTCCGTTCCGCTCAATTGTCTCCTTAATACTCACAGTATTGTGAGCACGGACATCGTGTCGCAAGGACTTCCAGATTCGTCTATTGAGCCGCCGATATGCTTCGGCGTCAACGGAAGACTGCAGCGTCAAAGATCGACGTTCGGCCATGAGGTCAAGAGTCTGGATCGAGAGTTTTTGTGGTCTATCTCTACGGCGAGGTCTAAAATACTTAGATCCCACCGTATGGACAGCTTCTACCAAACCGCTGTTTAACTCGTCCACTGCAAGGTTTTCTTTTAGTCAATCAAAGCGATTTGTCAACTCGAGTTGAAAGCTCTCGGGGTTTTGGATATGGGCGCGAGTAGGTTGGAGCGTAGACTTCATCAAGCGGCGCCTTTCTAATTGGACGTTGATATTCAATGTGCCCCTAACCATTCGGTGATCACTACCGGTTTTCACCCTGTTGATCCCAGAGACATCACTGAACATCCGTCTATTCGTCGTCAAGATGAAATCTATCTCATTTCTCGTAGAACCGTCAAGACTCAACCAGGTCCATTTCCTGTGAGGCGGCTTCTGGAAAAAAGAGTTCATCGCGAAGAGTCCCTCTTTTTCCAGAAAGTCGGCCAGCTTCTGACCCCTGAGGTTCCGTTGCCCATGTCCAAATTGCCCCACTTTCAACTCTGCATCGCTTCTCTTGCCCAACTTTGCGTTGAAGTCCCCCATAACAACATTGAAGTAGGTTTTGGAAGTATGTATGGCCCGACTTATGTCTTCATACATCTCCTGTACTTCTTCATCTGGGTGTGTCGAGGTCGGCGCGTATACCTGTATGACCTTCAACGAATATCTTTTTGATATTCTGAGTATAAGGTATACTACCCTGCTCGACACACTTGCGATGGATACGATGTTGTTGATGAGAGACCTGTGGACGAGAAATCCGACACCTCCTCGGGACTGTTGGTCGTCCCCCCGGTAGAAGAGCAGGTTACCAGACTTCAGGGTTATCGTATCCTCCCCGATTCTTCGGACTTCCGATAACCCCAGAATATCCCAGTGTAACCCGCTCAATTCTTCTTCCAGTTCGACAATCTTCTCGTCTATCCTCAATGTGCGTAAACACAATAATACAATAAATAAATTTTAATTTTATTTAAGAACTCGCTGAGAATGTGTATGTCATTATTCTAAGTTTTATTTTATTGTTTTTGTATAATCTATGTTTTTTTGTTATGAAATTTATATTCAATTATTATAATCTGGTATTTTATATACAACTGTAATAACTTTTATTCATTTGCTCCATCTTTACACAAAACATCTCACTATTTGCGTGCTCGAAGCGGGTGACACTCGCACTCGCAGTGGTCTCGACTGGTTTGAAATATCGTGTCGGTGAACGCTGTCAACGTGTGCGTTGATTTAGCGCGCTTTGTATGGAGCTTGACTTCTGTTAGTTTAGTATTCTGTGCCGGCGCGCCAATCGATCTACACACGCCGGCACAATTAGAGAACACGCACAAAAATTAGTTTTTTTAAATTTTGTTTGCTGTTTGTTTAAATGGTCTTTGTTTTTATATTTCGGCATCTTTAAAAAATTAAATGTTGCGAAAAGATTTTTGGATATTTAGAGTTTTATCGTTAATTATACGCTCTCAGTGTTTTTAAGATTTTTTCACTTTCAAGTGGTTTTACAAAATTTTGTTTAATTTCATTTTATGTGACTTAAGATATTTTTATTGTTATTGTTTGTAGAGTACCTGTCTTGTAGGATATAAAATAAATGGCTTACCTTCCACTGAAGTTGCCAGAGCGGTAACAATGATTAAAAATGGTCAAGGGTAGGATTCAGTAAGTCGCGCATTGGGTGTGTCGGTATCTGTCGTCTTTCTCAACGTTAAACGTTAGAGGCACATAGGCTCTTATGTGCGGATGCCAGGATAAGGCAGAAAACGGTGGACCAGTACCCAGGATGGTCATTTTATACGGCTGAAAACTTTGAGAAATCGTCGTCAAACGGCTATTCAGACCCGAAACATGTCACAAGAAGTCCGTGATGATAATATCAGTAAGCGTACAGTGAGAACACGTTTAAATGAAGTTGGACTGAAGTCTTACGTTCCGTCAAAAGCTCCAAAACTCGAAGTGGTACATAAAGTAGCCAGATAAGCTTTTGCTCAGCAACACCGCGACTGGACAAATGAGTGGAGCCGAGTTTTGTTTAGTGATGAAAGCAGTTTTGTTGTGAATTGCATAGAAGGAAGGGAGAGGATCTGGAGGTATCGAGGAGAACGCTAATCGAGGAAACTTTACTGGAAGAGGTGTGTTATGGCGGAGGGTCAATTTTGGTATGGGGTGGTATATGTTTGGAAGCACGCGCGGAGTTAATACTTATAGAAAATGGGTCTTTAGCTGCACAAAGATACGTCGCAGAGATCTTAGAGTCCCATGTATTGTCTTTTGCACCATCCATAGGCGAATATTTTTTATTTATGCATGATAATGCGCGGCCCCACACAGCGCAAATGGTTCGCGACTACTTAAATCAGGCCCAAATCGCGCAATTGGATTGCCCAGCAAGATCACCAGACATGATTCCCATAGAGAACGAATGGGACGTTATCGGAAGAAAGATAAATGGAAGAAACCAAGCCCCTAAGATCGTCCAAGGATTAAAATTCATGTTAGTGCAAGAGTGGAAGAATTTGTCGCAAAAAATGATTGAGGACGTTATTAAAAGCATGAAGGATCATATCCAGACTCTTATCAGAGCCCGTGGTAGCAATACGCATTATTAATTTTCTTAAATTATTTCTGTTAGTTTTTAAAATACACGATTACATTTGACAATACAGAAATTTCATTTTATTGTATTTCCGTTTAATTGCATTTGCGTCATTAATTAAAGTATTTTTTACTCAATTATAGTAATTTGTTATAAATTTTGCCTCATTTGAAATATTGAAAAATAAAAACATTCAGTTATTATAATATTTTCTAAGAAATTCAATATTTAACGCGTGTTCCTCTAATTCTGCCGGCGTGTGTATTATCACAATATCAGGCTTATTGGTTCGAATAGTCCTGTCTGTGATAATAGATCAATCCCAATACAGCGTTGCATGACTATTTTCGAGAACTGGTTGGGGCACATACTGGTAATATGGCACTCCAGGAGTCACAAGTCCATATCGAAGGGCAATTTGCTGGTGTATGATCTTGGCTACTAGGTTATGTCTATGCAAATACTCGCCGTTAGCAAGATACGAACAACCGGAGATAACAATCCTGATAGACTCGCCAGGACGGTGGCATGCCCGACAGATGTCGACCGTACCGTCCTTCAGGATGTTATTATTATCCTCCTTTAGCTTAAATTTTCTCAGCACTCGGCTGGTATTAATTGCACCTGCGAGCCGAAGCCAAGCAAATGCAATTTACGATAAGTTTAGGGTAATGGTATAGTGGTAGAGTTGCTATGTTGCGTTATTTCATTTTCGTCTATTTGCATAAACTTTCTGACTATTCTACAGGTGTTTAATATGGATGCTTTCTGAAGAGTAATATATATCGATTTATTTAAGCTTAAAAGTGTTATACTATGATGTAGGTGCTTTGGTATAACTCCGGTAGTAGAGAGGACTATGGGTACAATATAAACTTTTTCTTGTTTCCAAATTCTTGTAACTTCATCTTTTAATTCTCCGTATTTATTGTTTTTTCAGCTATTGTCTTTTGGATGTTGTGGGTATTAGGAACTGCGATGTCAATGAGGTAGGTGGTTTTATTTATCTTATCCTGCAAAGTGATATCGGGCCTATTGTAATGAATCGTTCTATCAGTGAGAATAGCGCGGTCGAAATAAAGTTTATATGACGAATTTTCAAGAATAGTTTCAGGTTTATATTTATAATAGGGTGTGTTATTGTCTTGTATAATAAGCGAATATTTACGGGCAAGTGATTGGTGAATGATATTAGCTATTTGATTATGTCTATGTGTATAATCTGTTTGTGTAAGACTTATACAAGCTCCGGTAATATGTTGGTCGTTGGATAGTTTCGGACTGAGCGTGACATCTTCGGCATTTATCTATTGTTATGGTAGGGTCTTTAATAATAAACTTTCTGTAGTTCTTAGTATTTATAATCTGGTCCTGTATTGCCATTATAAAGCCTTCGGTTTCAGGAAAAATATTACCTATTTTGAGCCATTTATTAGAAGATATTTTATCAAAATGAGTCTGTTCTAAGTCGTGTGGGTGTCGGCCGTGCAATACTTTTTTCTTCCAATCTTCTATTTTCTTTTGCTGTCGGTCTATATCATTAGGATTTTGTAAGTTAGTTTGATCTTATAGATTTAGTGGGGTGAAGTTATTATCATTATGGGTTATTGCATTATGTAAATTGCTTGTATGAGACTTTGTGATGAAAAAGGTTTTAAGATTAAACTGTTGTTTAAGCCAAAGATGATAAATGTCTATAAGGCCTCTGCCTCCTGTTTCTCTTTTGATAGTCAGTCTTTCGACCGCTGCTTTAGGGTGAAGGTGGTTGTGTTTTGTGAGTATGGTTATTGTAGTTCGCTCTATTTTTTCTATATCTGTTTTTGACCATTTTATTACACCAAAAGAATATGTCAGGATAGGGATTGCGTAGCTATTAAGTGCTTTAATAAGGTGTTTTCCAGAGAGTTGGGTTTTACATATTGCATTAATTCTTCTCTGATACTCATATTATTATTATTATTTACTAACTCTATATACTACGGTATGACTGCTAAAATGAGGTCTCGAGGGTTCGAATCACGGGTCGGGCAAAGTGATAGAATATTTTTCTATTATCAGTCCGGGGTCAGGAATTTGTGTCCGATATGGCGATAGTGATAACTCATTATCAAATTGGGGCACGAAAAATACAAGGAGAAATGTGGGTGTCCTGGTTGCATCTTTGCCCACCCCTTCTGTGCAAAAGGTGTGAGTTTATATACCGGGTATCTCAAGACTGCTACCGAAAACGAAGCCAGGTGGTAGTTTTAGTGACTACAAACACATTGCATCTAAAAATTTCGCAAAGAAACGCGATAATTATTTTTTATGATTTTTCAAATATCGTCATTTTTGGGTGGTAAATCCATAGTTTTTGCCTAAAATAATAATTTAAACACTTTTATACCTTAGATTATTTATAAATAAAAGGGTATATACTATTATTTTAGGAAAAAATGTATTTACCACCCAAATATGGTCATAGGAAAAAAATAACATAAAAAAAATTGTCGCTTTTTTTTGCAATTTTTTCTGTTGCATTGTGTCTGAAGTCGCTTAAACTACCACCCGGTTTCGTTTTCGGTAGCAGTCTTGAGATACCCTGTATGTACTTTATAACTTTCCACAATTTTAAGGTAGATGGGTGATGGTAAAACGGTAAAATTATAGTCAAAACTCCTACTGGACTTTTTTGTAACAATCCGTCATAATATAATGAAGAGGTAAAGACACTAGAGTCTAGACAGTTAATGGGATGTATACATTATGTACAAAAATACGTATGTGAATTTGTATTTGCTAATAAATTATACGATTAAGAATACGTGCTTCTGTATAAATTGTCTAGGTACTTATTTTAAAACAGAAACGTTGTGTTAATTTTGATATCGTGAGAATAAAGTAATGAAATGTTTTTAAATGCTCATTTATCGCATTATCTAGAAATAATAATTATGTTCTTACGTAACATGAATAATTATTAATAATGAAGTACGATAAACTAAAGGAGAATTTAAGTAAAATATTGTTGTTTGATGTAGATACATAAATTAAATATAGTCTGGCGTTTTGATATACCTAAGTACCTATATGTTCCACTACAAGGGACGACTATCCTCTTCGACTATTAATTTTCTCATAATGAATATTCCAGAAATACAAAGCATTAGAGTTTTAAAAATTACACGATACATCGTGCTATTTGTATCAGCGTGTTATTAGTAACAGATAAGACGTTATCGTTGATGTCAAATATTGTGATTAAATCAATTATAATGAACTGAATTCTCGACATTTTCCAATATTTATTCAAGTATTGGATGGATTACGAAAGAAACAAATGTACACACCACATGAAATTAGTATGAATAAAGCTATCCACATTCCTTCCAAGGAGGTTATTTTCCTTCCCAAGGAGATAAGTGGCGAGCCCTCAGAGCAATAATTAAACGCGAGCATATCACCATGCACGGTACTTTCATTCTCAGTGGTTCTCAGTGAATTAGTGACTAAAATACTACCTTCGGACCTCAAGGATCGAATCTTGTTTATGTTGAAAATAAATCGCACCTTTAGAATTAAAGTGATCTAATAAAAAAAAATGATTTTGGCTTTTAATCATATTTTGGCTTAAAATGATCTATCGAGTTATCGACCCGTTATTATAATCGTAGAAGGACCTATTAGTACATGAAAGGCAGAAATATGTATAAATCGGTTTTCTTAATGTATCTTCCATAAGTAAAAAAATTCATACTGGGTATCTCAAGACTACTACCGAAAACGAAGCCGGGTGGTTTTAGGGACTACAAACACAATGCAACTAAAAATTTCGCAAAGAAAAGTGACAAATTATTTTTTATGATTTTTTAAATATCGTCATTTTTAGGTGGTAAATCCATAGTTTTTACTAAAATAATAATTTAAACTCTTTTATACCTTAGAGTATTTATAAATAAAAGGGTATACACTATTATTTTAGAAAAAAATATATTTACCACCCAAATATGGTCATAGGAAAAAAAATACATAAAAAACTTGTCGCTTTTTTTTACAACTTTTTCTGTTGCATTGTGTCTGAAGTCGCTTAAACTATCTTCCGGCTTCGTTTTCGGTAGCAGTCTTGATATACCCTATATGTTACAAATGTTTAATGAATGTTTCCCAAAAAATAAGTTTTTTTTAGTTAGGTCTTAGGTCTCTATAACTCTAAAGGTGCGAAATGTGTCGAGGTACTATTCATTGTGTAGTGCAAACTAATAATATGATCTTTATATTATGACAGCCTCTGTGGAGTAATTGGTTAAACGCCGGCTATACAGCGGACGGCCATGCCGGGTGGGTTCGATGCCTGCCCCGGGACAAATGCCGTTTCAAAACAATGAAGTTTCTTATAGTTTTTAAGTAGTTCATCGTAAGATTGTTTCTAACAAAAGACTATCATAAAATACTACTGTAATTTTGCAGTTAAGAAAATCGGTGTTCGATTTCGCACAAAAGGAGTTGGCTCCCAAGGCAGCGGAAATTGACAAAGAAAATAATTTCAAAGAACTCAGAGAATTTTGGAAGAAACTCGGACATCTAGGATTGCTGGGTGAGTATTGTCCATCAATGTAAATATTTTTGTATAAAGTGTAAGTTAATTAACTTGCATTTCAATGGAAGTTGTTCATGGTTCATAAAAAATAAATGCTTTTATATGCAAAAAGTTCAAGGAAGCAGTGTTTAAATAAGTACTGAACAATTATAAATGTACATATAATTTGTCTTTATTTTACACTGCCCTTTCTTTTTTCCTACTCATATATCCATCCCATGGTTGTCTGGTAGAAATTGCCTTAGAGCGATAAGACCGCCATTTGTACTTTGTTGTTTTATACTGTCTCTATCGCCATTTGTACTTTGTTGTTTTATACTGTGTCTAAGTGCGTGGTGGCCTGATGGTAAACGGACTAGACGCGACTGCCAACATGTTCACGGTGGTCGCGGGTTCGAATCCCAGGGCACACCTCTGACTTTTCGGAGTCATGTGTGTATTTGATAGTCAATCACCACGCACTAAAACGGTGAAGGAAAACATCGTGAGGAAACCTGCATACCATAGCGATTCATAAGAATTTCTATGGTATGTAAGTCCGCCAACCCGCACTAGGCCAGCGTGGTGGACTATATGGGCTAAGCACTCTCAATCGTATTCTCGATTGTAGAGTAGGCCCGTGCCCTGCAGTGGGACGTATATGGGCTGATACAGAACTGTCTCTAAACTGTTATTTCTTTTTACTGTGTACAATAAAGAATTAAATAAATAATAAATAAATATATAACATGGGAATGGCCTCAACCAATTTCCTGTTTCTGACTATTCTCGAAGTTTCGCCAAATTGCACTATATTTAAGAAAGTGCTTTGTTATTCTTATCTTCATCAAAATTCAAATGGTAAATATCTCCTTAAAGGCAGTTTTCACTCGCTTGCACAGGCGGCAGGCTCTAGTTGTTGTACTAGGTAAGGATTATAAAGTTGAGGTCTCGACTTCCAATCCCGGGTCGGCCAAAGTGATATTGGATTTTTCTATTCATTATCAGCCCAGAGTCAGGAATTTGTACTCGGTATGGCAATAGGCTCGTCACCTATCACATCGAGGGATGAATCATAGAAGGCGAAATGTGGATATCTGGGTAACACCTCTGCCTACCCCTTCTAGGAAAAAGGCAAATGTATCAAAGTTCTTTGCATTATACCGGGTATCTCAAGACTGCTACCGAAAACGAAGCCGGGTGGTAGTTTTAGTGGCTACAAACACAATGCAATTAAAAATTTCACCTAGAAACGCGACAATTTTTTTTTATGATTTTTTAAATATCGTCATTTTTGGGTGGTAAGTCCATAGTTTTTGCTAAAATAATAATTTAAACTCTTTTATACCTTAGAGTATTTATAAATAAAAGGGTATTATTTTAGGAAAAAAATGTATTTACCACCCAAATATGGCCATAGGAAAAAAATAACAAAAAAAAAATTGTCGCTTTTTTTTTTGCAAATTTTTCTGTTGCATTGTGTCTGAAGTCGCTTAAACTACCACCCGGCTTCGTTTTCGGTAGCAGTCTTGATATACCCTGTATATATATTTTCTTTTTTATTGCAATGTAGGCAGACGCTTGATGGTAAGTGGCTACTGCTGCTCATGGACCTCCGCAGTGCCAGGGGAAAATAAGGGGAGTGCAAAATTAGGGGAACACTTGTGCCATTTACTGTAAAGTAGTTTAAAAATTCATCGTTCAACACTACAGACCATTGCTTGCTCAAGCGATGACATAGGATGTTAATAAACCCACCTGGGTAACTAAAGACCGACGTCTTTGTACCAACAAAAAAATATACTCAGCTGTCTTACCTTTTACACATTACCATTATAATCGCGTGCATAATGTGCGTTACCTCACTAGAACTATTGAAAAGGTAATTCATTGGCATTGACATCAGTTTTAAATTGGTTTGAATTATAATGAGAAGACGTCGTAGAGATAACAGAGTCCAAATATTTATCATTTCATTTATTCCTTAATAGGCACTAATGTATCTGTATAGGCCCATATACGTCCAAATGCAGGACACCGGCCACGACTTCCTGTGTAATTGAAAGTACGATTCAGAGTGTTCAAGCTGAACGAGACCGCCTTCGAACAGCCTCGTTCAATGTAGAATGTTCGGGGTGCTGGGTGCGTGGTGAATAATACCAGTGATTAGAAAGTAGAAACAGTTTATTCGCACTGAGAAGTACGTTTTTATACAGTGACGTAATGTACACTTAATTACGACACGTAATTGCGGCACCGTCTTGATGTAGCTGCAGAGCGGCGTACTGGGGTCTCCCGGCAGCGATTCTGCTTGATTCTTCAATACTTGCTGACTACTTGCTGACTTGCTGACTACTTGCTGGCTTGCTGACTTCTTGATGTTTTCTTCACTGTAGGCCGGAACCGAACTGATTTGCCCGACCCAGGGTGCCGATCTATATTCCCAATTTTGGGCTAATCCCTAGGGTCGGGTCCGCGATCGTCACAGGCGCGCTCGGCCAATGGGAGCGCGCGCTGCGGGGTGTCGCTGTAGCGACTTGCGGGGCGGTAGCTCGGTCGTGCGGGGAGTGCGGGGCCGCGAGGTGTAACTCCGCACCGAATTTGTGGGAGGCACCTAAGTTCGGCGGACCTCGCACCCGACATCATGCTTAAAACAATATATATACTAGGTTTTGACAAGACCAGCACAATCGACTGGTAAGGCGGCTGCGGGTAAGAAGCCCACCCAAACGATCAGTCCCTCGAACGACGGGGGCTCTATGGACCTCAGCGCTTTTGTGCAGATGATGCACAAAGTGCTGGCGGCCCACAAGAAAGGGGAGGACATCACTCCCCTTCTAATGGCCTCTTTTCTCACCCACTTCGGTTGAGAGGGCCCTTAGGGTCTTGCACTGGAATGCAGATGGCCTTCGCAAGAAGACCAAACTGCTTCTAGTGCTACTGCGCTCCCAAGATACCGACGTAGTTCTCATTAGCGAAACTCACTTGTGTGCCGCAGATAACTGCAAGCTCCCCGGATACATCCTGTACCGTCAGTATGAACTCTCGCCGCAGAACCAGCCTTACCGCGGGTTGGCAGTAGCGGTCAAGAGGAGGATCCTTCACCAGCGCTTGCCACCGCAGCAACTCAGGTCCATGTATGGTCTGGGGGTGGAGGTTTGTGTCGCCGGCAATCCGGTGCGCCTGTATGCGGCTTATAGGCCGCCTGCGGGCGTACCCTTCGAGGTGTCCGACATCCACACTTTGTTGGACTCGACGCACCCGACGCTGATTGCCGGGGACATGAACGCCATCCACCCGGCCTGGGACACGGGTGCTGCGAGGGCGAGCAGGGCTGGAGGGATCCTCTTCAATGACTCGCAATCCATGGATTATCATGTCGAGGGACCTGACGCGCCCACGCACTACCCATACCACGGGACGTGGACGCCGCCTGTCTTAGACATTATCATCCATCGGAAACTGCCCGCTTCGCCCGCGCAGGAGGTTCTGAACGACCATCTACAGTCTGATCACCAGCCTGTGTTGGTCGTGTTGCCGGCTCAACCGGCGAGAGTCAACCCTCCCGCGCCGCGATTCCTGATCAACTGGCAGACTCTTGCAGAAATGTTGAACACCCACACACCGACTCGTCCAGTCACTACTGCTGCAGACGTTGACGGTCTCGCCGATGACCTGATATCGAGGATTCAAGACGCCCTTGAGGCTTCTAAGATTCCTCAGTCAGTCGCGGGCAGAAAGCCGGACCTCCCCCGTAACGTGCGGGCTCTCATCGTTGAGAAACGGAAGCTCCGCGCTTTGTGGCAACACACTCGCTGCCCGCAACTGAAAACAAAGCTCAACCGTCTGACAGACAGAGTGAAGGCCGAGCTCGAGGCGTTTAACGCTGAAAGCTGGAATAGTCTCCTTGACACCGTGGTTGACGATTGGCCCGCCCTCCATCGTTTGTGTCGCAGGATGACTAACACCCCAGAACCAGTTCGACCACTTCTGCACGCCGATGGCACTCCACGGTATAAGGCGGAAGATCGCGCGGAGATCTTCGCGGAGCACCTCGAACGCCAATTCCAACTAAATCCCACCTCCCACACCGGTCACGTGACCGAAGTGGGTAGGTATCTCCAGGATTACTTTGCGGAGCCGATAACGCCCGCAGAGGATCCGCTCTTCTTCTCCCCCAGACAGGTCCGCGATATGATCTCTCGGACCAAGCCGAGGAAGGCCCCGGGCGCGGACGGCATCCCGAATAGTGCGCTTCGACACCTGCCACACAAGACTGTGGCGGCGTTGACGCGCCTATTCAATGGCGTATTGCGCACGGGGCACTTTCCTCAACGGTGGAAGTCCGGGAGAGTCATAATGATTCCCAAACCCAAGAAGAACCCTCTCAAACCGGATAGCTATAGGCCTATCACTCTCCTCCCGAACACTTCTAAAGTGTTCGAAAAACTTCTGCTTTCGCATCTCTCCCCAATTCTCACTCCACGGCAGGAACAATTCGGGTTCCGTGCCGACCACTCCACGACTCTCCAGTTGACCAGGGTACTGCACCATTTCACGGTGGCCAAAAACAAACGTGAAAACTCGGTCGCAGTATTCCTGGACATGGAGAAGGCGTTCGACCGAGTCTGGCACGACGGCCTTGTTTACAAGCTCGCCTTGTCGGACTCATCCCGGCGCGTCTGCAAGTTGATCAATTCGTTCCTCACGAATAGGTGCTTTCACGTCATGGTAGAAGGCAAATTCTCCCTCGACTGTCCCATAGCAGCCGGTGTCCCGCAAGGGAGCTGCCTCTCTCCAACCCTATACGCGCTCTACACCGACGACATACCGATAAGGCATTACGTCAAGTTGGCGCTATACGCGGATGATATCGCGCTATTCACGGCGTCGATATCGGAGAAGGGTGCAGCGGGTAGGATCCAGCGTAATCTCGACGATCTCCCCGACTGGCTCTCCAAATGGAGGCTAGCGGTGAACGTCGGGAAGACGCAAGCCCTCTTGATTAGGCGCCCCAGAATGAGGGCGAAGGGCGGGAAAACCGTCCCTCCCCTCAATCTGCTAGGTCAGTCCATCCCCTGGGGTTTTCAGGCCAAATATCTTGGGGTCACTGTTGACAAATTTCTTCGCATGGCAAAACATGCGAGGGGAGTTGTCAACAGTGGCAAAATTGCCAATGGCAAACTACGTCCTATACTCGCGTCGAATCTTCCGTTGAACGTGAAGCTGGGTGTGTACAAAACGTACATTCGCCCCCGCATCACGTACGCGGCGCCTTCCTGGTACGCGCTCATAAGCCCGACCCAGAAAGACGCTCTGCGGAAAGTCCAATCGGTGGCTCTCCGCAGAATCGTGAACGCCCCTCAAGGTGTCAGGAACTCCACAATAGAGAGAGATCTCCGCATCGAGTCAGTGGACGACTTTATCCGTCGTCTCACTAAGTCCATGTTCTCTCGTGCGGACGCCTCGGACTGGAGACATCTCCGGAACTTGGCCCCACATCACGCGAGACCACCGGACGGGCGGATGCTCCCGCGCGAACTCCTCACGGAAGTGAATTCCGGAACCGTGGTTCCTGACACACCCGCACAACGACGCGACTGAGACGTCTTCGGTCACCTGGTGAGAACCGGCGCGGGTGGCTAACACCCGCCCGGTAGCGGACGAGGTCCTTAGAAGGTGCTGCTGAAAGTTTCTTGCGCCGCTTCTTCTACTCAGCCATAGCACATTCCGAAGCGGTGGTAGGGTTAGGGAATCTGTCCGACCTCGCCTGCACCTCACTCAGGCCCGGGCCTCTCCAGTTGCACGTTGCCTCCCCCATCAGCCGACCCTCCCATAACGGATGGGCGGGCCGTCTGCGGGTCCCGGTAGCCCTAAGGAAGGATCTCGCTCCGAGCGAGATCCGAACGCGAAGCCGCCTAAAGTCCGAACTCGTTTCGGACTTCACCAAGGAACGACACCGTGTTTACGGGTCGCTTGGATAGACCACAATCAGAGGGCTCACGCCCCGGTATTGTTTCCACAACGCGGGACCTCCGCTATCGCGGAGGTCCTGCGTTCGTGAAGGTCTGTTGTCTTCGGTCTAACTACTCAAAACTTTATATAATCTCTGATAGATAAACACTCTAGTATATAACACGTAACAATATTGCACATAACAATTTACATAGTTAAATTATAACAAATATACATTTACAATGAACGACTTATAAGTGTAAGCTTATTTCTAAGGGAACGTTTGTTTTATTTATTAACACAACAACATTTTACATAAGAACATTATAAACTTATATAAGAACATTACACAAACAAGCTTATAACTATTTACTAGTAACATGATACAAAGCAAACTTAACTATTAAAAATTAGTCTTCGTCCTGCACACAAGCAATATAGACTATAGTCCACTACTCTGACTTAGTGTGGGTTGACGGACTTTACATACCATATAAATTCTTTCAAATCGCTATGGTATGCAGTTTCCTCACGATGATTTCATTCTTCGATCCGAAGATTCGAATTTCGTGTTACAGAGTAGGTTTCGAAACGAAAAACGTCACGAAGATTCGAATTTTGGATTTATATAGTAGGGCCCCTGGTCCGTTTACCAACAGGCCACCACTTCATCACGTATGTACATGTATAATTATTTACAGGTATAACCGCTAACCCTGAGTATGGCGGCACTGGAGGGAAATATTCAGACCATTGCGTCATTATGGAAGAATTATCAAGGTACATTAACCTGTGTGGTTACAATGCATATTGATAATAGTTTAAATTTTTCATTGAATTGCAAATTGATTAACATGGAATAATTTACTTTTCAGAGCGAGCGGTGGTATAGCGTTGTCGTACGGAGCTCATTCAAACTTGTGTGTCAATCAAATCAATAGAAATGGTACGCACGAACAAAAAAGCAAATATTTGCCAAAGGTGAGTTAAAAATGGTAAATGATGCATTTTTGAATAGGTAAATATGCTTCACTTATAGTATCGTTACTCAATATTTGTGTTTGTGATTAAATATTTCCCAAAAATTGTAAGTTCAAACTTTATGAGATTTGAATATTGCCCAAAAAAAAACACAGAGTTGGCGTAGGTGACGCCGCCTGTGAAACAAGAGGCCGCGGGTTCGATCCCCGCATCGAGAGAAATGTTTGTGCGACCTACACATATGTATTTCTTTCAGTTCTGAGTGTTTGTGAGACCGAAAAGTTTCTCGTAGTTCCCGATACCCACGACACAAGACTCGATGTTACTGTGGGGTCAGGACTATGTATGTAACTATTGAGTGTTATTTATTAAAAATAATTTTGTTTCCTATGCCTTCAGTTGTGTTCAGGTGAACACATGGGTGCTTTGGCCATGTCTGAACCAGGCGCTGGCAGCGACGTGGTGTCCATGAAACTACGCGCTGAGAAGAAAGGAGACTATTATGTATTAAATGGAAATAAGTTTTGGATCACTAATGGACCAGATGCTGATGTTTTAGTGGTAAGTTAGGCCGTAAAAATTCCAGTCGTAATGTTAGTGGCCATAACATATGGTAAATGACCAGCGCGTCTGCTAACATGTTCACGGTCATCGCGGGCTCAAATTCCATGGCCCTCAGACTTTTTGGAGTTATATATTGATCGCTATAAAGTTAAAGGAAAGTATCACGAGAAAACCTCCATGAAACCTTATCAATTTGTAAGAATTTCTATGGTATGCAAAGTCCACTAATGCGCACTAGGCCAGCGTGGTAGACTGTATTGCCTAACGCCTCTCAATTGTAATCTTGATTGTAGACGACGCCTGTGCACTGCAATGGGACTATGGACTTTTATATTTACACGCCGTTGATATAATGATGTGGGCTTAATCATAATCGGATATAGAACGAATAATAATGAATGAACATAAAACGTGACGGACTTGTGCATATCACTATGACTGATTTTCCACCATCGTCTACGATAGTCACGATCCGGACGTATACAAGTATCTACTTACAATCAGCTGTAGAATCTCTGGCGATCAAATAGTCTTCGTTGTGATTTCGTTATGTAAGATTACTCAGATAAGTAATTAAATGTTAAAATCAGAAATCATATTTTTTCAGGTATATGCTAAAACAGATCTTACAAGCAAGCCTCAACATGGAATAACAGCATTTTTAATCGAAAAAGGTTTTCCGGGTTTCTCAACAGCGCAGAAACTAGATAAACTGGGCATGAGGGGATCAAACACTTGTGAATTGGTGTTCGATAATTGCAAGGTAACTATGACACTAATATAACACACAAATAATTCAAAATCAGTTCAAATTGGACTGCCTTGGTGGCGCAGTTCTACTACGGTATGATTGCAAAGCTTCCGAACCCCGGGTCGGATAAAGTGATTAGTGATATTGGATTTTTCCTATTCGTACCCTATATGGCGATTGGCTCGCCACCTATCACATCGTAGGATGGAAAATAAAAGGTGTAACGTGGGTGTCTTGGTTGCACCTTTGCCTACCCCTTCTGAAAAAAGGCGTGAGTTTATGTATGTATGGTTTGTTATCATGGGCGTAGCCACGGTGGGGCAGGGTGGCACTTGCCCCACCCTGGCTCTGGCCTCTAAGGTACCTTTATTTTTTAAGGTTTGAGCAGGTGTTTAAACATAAAAAAATAAAGTACTAATATCTATGGATAGATATAAACCTCTAAATTGACTGATTAACAAATTGTTATACTCCCAGAGCTCAAACGGCTGAAGTTTGAGACATATTTTTTAGATGTATGATTTCGTGGCGTAGGAAGGTGAGCAATACGAAAATGTTTTGGTCAATTCGAATTATACATAACAGGATATATAAAGACTGCGACCGTAAACGAAGCCGGGTCCTAGTTTTAGTGATTATAAACACATAATCCATCAGCCATCAGCCAAAGGAAGTCCACTGCTGAACATAGGCCTCCCCCAATGATTTCCACAGTAACCTGTTACAAGCCGCCTGCATCCAACGACGTCCCGTGACCGACAGCACGTCTTCTGACCATCTTATGAGTAGACGTCCTATGCTGCACTTTCCGCTACGTGGCCTCGTTTCGAGAACTATTAGGCCCCATAGACCATCAATTTACCGCGCTATGTGCCCCGCCCATTGCCACTTCAACTAACTAATCAGCTGGGATATGTTGGTTACTTTAGTTCTCCTGCGGTTCTCCTCATTTCTGACTCGATCTCGTAGGAAAACCCCGATTATAGCCTTCTCTATAGCTCATAGAGTGAGTTTAAGCTTCCTAATAAGGCTCATAGTGAGAGACCACGTTTCGGTGCCGTATGTCATCACACACACAACTATCGGAGACTTTCGATTTAAGCCACTGAGGAATTTTGGGCGAGAAGACGTCGCGTAGTTTTCCGAACGCTGCCCAACCGAGTTGGATTCGACGATTGACCTTTCTCTCTCTCGAAGTTGGACCTACCTAACCGGACCACTTGTCCTAAGTAGACATATTCGTCTACAAATTCAAGAGTGGAGCCCCCAACTCCGATGGGGGTGGGCACAACATGAATATTCAACATGATCTTCGTTTTGTCCATGTTCATTTTAAGACCCACCGGTTGGGAGACTCGATTGAGGTCGTCGAGCATAGTGCTAAGGTATTCCAGCGATTCTGACAAGACTACAATATCGTCAAGAGTGTTGATCGAGGGTTTTTGTGGTCTATCTCTACGGCGAGGTCTAAATTACTTAAATTCCATCGTATGGAATCCTTCTACAAAACCGCTGTTTAGCACTCCACTGATAGGTTTTCACTTAGACAATCAAAGCGATTCGCTAGTTACAGTCGAAAGCTCTCGGGGTTTTGGACATGGGCGCGAGTAGATCGGAGCGTAGACTTCATCTAGCGGCGCTTTTCAATTCACTGATATTCAATGTGCCCCTAGCCATTCAGTGATCACTGCTAGTTTTCACCCAGTTGATCACAAAGACATCACAGAAAATATTATTCATCTATTCGTCGTTAAGATGAAATCTATCTCGTTTCTCATAGAACCTTTAGGACTCAACCAAGTCCATTTCCTGTGAGGCGGCTCCTGAAAAAAAAAGAGAAAAAAAAAGAAAAGCCTCTGACCAATGGGGTTCCGTTGCCCATTTCCAAATTTCCCCACTTATTACTCTGCATAGCTTCTCATGTCTTTGCGTTTGAAATCGAACCCATTGAAAGAAGTAACTGAACAGTTTACTTTGTATGTGTAATTTTTGATGTGAAAAATGGTTATAATATATGGACAGTTTTTTTGTTTTCAAATTTTGTGGGGGTAATTAGCAATAGCAGAAATATAGGCTTCAAAAACAAGGTGGTGATGTTAATTTTAAATAGCAATAATATCCAATACTAGATAGGAGCAACGCTTACCACTCTATAAACACTGCAAATAAAAAAATCGCAAAAAAACGCCATATACGCATAGTGCCTTTAAAAATAAAAGGGTGTACGTCGCTTATTTTACATTAAATTTTTATTTGTATACTTAAACTGCCACCCGGCTTCGATTTCAGTAACACAGTTAATATATCAACGGAACAACGGGTATAGTTTGCTAATTAAATATTATTTTTGTGTATTTTTGTATTGTGATTTCTGCCCCACTATGAGCCCATGGCTGGCTACGCCCGTGTTTGCTATGATGTAGCTATTCTATGCTATTATTAGCATTCCAAAATCACATGGAGAGGAAGATCATAAGGCATTAGGTAACTACACCCGTGAGAAATTGAGTCAAAATGCTTAAGTGATATTATTCTGAAACTACTCATCATATTTTTAAATAATACTTACTGAGGTATCCATTTCTTTCTAGGTACCAGCTGAGAATATATTAGGCGAAGAAAATAAGGGAGTGTATGTGCTTATGTCAGGATTGGATTTAGAGCGGCTAGTGCTTGCAGCTGGACCAGTAGGTCTCATGCAAGCTGCTGTGGACGTTTCCTTCGAATATGCTCACACTAGGAAACAGTTTGGCAAAAGCATCGGCGAATTCCAATTGTTACAGGTAAATCGTCTTTATTTCTTCATAATATATTTATGAAATTGCATATGATGATTCTGGTTGTAAATTGGAAATTGTTATAGTATAAATACATATGACGGCCAATAAATTAAAAAAAAATATGTGAAGTAACTATATCTCACACTGGTTTGTTTATACCGGGTATCTCAAGACTGCTACCGAAAACGAAGCCGGGTGGTAGTTTTAGTGACTACAAACACAAAGCAACTAAAAATTTCGCAAAGAAACGCGACAGTTATTTTTTATGATTTTTTAAACATCGTCATTTTTTGGTCGTAAATCCCTAGTTTTAGCTAAAATAATAATTTAAACTCTTTTATACCTTAGATTATTTATAAATAAAAGGGTATACACTGTTATTTTAGGAAAAAATGCATTTACCACCCAAATATGGTCAAAGGAAAAAAATAACAAAAAAAAATTGTCGCGTTTTTTTTGCCACTTTTTCTGTTGCATTGTGTCTGAAGTCGCTTAAACTACCACCCGGCTTCGTTTTCGGTAGCAGTCTTGATATACCCTGTATGTATTTATCATTGTGTTGAGACTTTCAGAGGATTCAGAACTTTGATTGTGCGATTTTTTATGAGTTTCTTATGATTTCTAAGGGTCCAGAATAAACAATTTTAGATGACCAGTTAGACGATGATTGGCAGTTGTTAAAACCGGGGGCGAGAAATGTCTATTGATTCCATATACCTGGAACTGGTCTTATTAGTCGACGCGCTGGTACGAGACAAGTTCCGCTTTTGTAAAGTTGTTTGAGGTCCCGCACCTCGCGTTCTGTATATCTATAAAGTTATTGACCATATTGTTGTTTATGACTTCGATCAAATATACACTAGTCACTAGATACACAGTTCCCTGTAAATGTTCTGTTAAAAAGTGGCACCGATGCATTGAGACAAAAAAAGTAAACAAAAAGATCACATATTCCAAATATATTAACACAAATTCCACCTTATTCCTGGAGCTTAAAGTAGCTTTTCACATAATATTGTCTAAAGTTCTGCGAAAAAGTGCTTAAAGCACTCTTTTGGTGCCATTTTCTAAGCGCTCATGTTGTATCTAGTGTATATTTGATCGAAGGTTTATGACTTTAATTTTAGCTACGCCAATATGAATCCTTAAGTTATATATCTATTGATCGACCATTGTAAATCATCATCAGTCCTTACATGTCCACTGCTGGACATAGGCTTCTCCTATGGTACGCCACTGCGCTCATTCCTCAACCCATCCTCTCCAACCACTACCAGCCATCCCACGAATATCAATGTAAATGCGGTATTGGAATCTCAATTAAAGTACTCTAAATGTTATTTTTCAGGGTAAAATGGCAGACATGTATACAACGCTGAGCGCCTGCCGAAGTTACTTGTACAATGTTGCTAAAGCGTGCGACGAGGGACACGTTAACAGCAAAGACTGCGCTGGCGTTATCTTGTATTGTGCAGAGAAAGCCACGCAAGTCGCTCTGGATGCCATACAAATTCTTGGTAAATATGTTATTATTTCGTGGCCGAAAGGTAAACGGGTAGGTAAACTTATGACATTTAGGTGTCTTACGCATTACACACAGGATTCCATCATCATCAAGTACAAAACGTATGTTATTGATTATCAGCCTTACCCAATGTTTAACAAAACGGATCCTCGGTGATATTATTCATGTCAAAGATAAAATAGCTATAGGTAGGTATTGTGTTAACCACCAAGATGGTTAAAAGTTTGAACTTTTAAGCAGATGTGTAATGTAATGTAAATAAATGTTACTATGAAATAACATTCGATAAAAGTAATTATTACCATTATCGTGTAAAACTGTTCCTCGGAATGGTTAACTTAGTACAGCAGAGCCAGTGGCGTAACAATAGGGTGGCAGAGTGCGCAAAATGCCACGGGCCCCCGGCCTAGGGGGCCCCCGGCCCGGCAGGGCTCTGGTCTAACAGGGCCTCGGACCCGACAGGGCCCTGGCTCAACAAGCTCAAAAGAGTGTAAGCAGAGGAGAATCTAACATTAATTACGAAAGTAAGAATAAACAATTTGGAAGATTGAAATAAAACTATTATACACCAATTTTATCGCGGATTTGTTTAATTTTTACATTTTTAACTTCCATTTGCAAGATGTAATTATTATGATTCCTATAATCCTGGGTCCTTCCGCCGTAGTGTGAATCTTAGCAGGCCGGCATAATTGTGTCTATTGACATGGGACTGCCGTCCGATGCCAGTAGACACTCTGCCTGGGTGGCATTTGGGCTCACCATCAGGCAAAATGCGGCCACGATGCCGGGCCAGAATAAAAAAAAATTGTAAACAAGACATTTGCCTTATACATTTTACTATGCCGAAGTCATTATGTCATTACTTAACCTCTGAAGAATTGACCCTGACAATGCTTGAAGATGGGCGCGAAGTAAGCACACGAAATACTGCAAGAACTATTATTGTGTGTATTTCTGCAGTTCAGCGAGTAGGTTTATAGCGTTTCCACTAAACTATCTAATCTTCGAAAACCAGGAACAGCCGAAAATGGTGCACGTGGTGGCACGGGAGGATCACTAAATGGTTTCAAAAATTTTGAGAAATCGCGCTTTAGGGCTGTTGAAGTAAAAATAATCATCATTTACGAGCTGGAGGAAACAATCTGAGTTTGTATGCAGTAAGGCGGCCTCTGGCTGAAGCAAATCTAAAGCCATTGAAACTTGCAAATGGGCAAAAACTAGAAAGACACCACTGAAACCGGTTATAACTCAACCGGTGAATGTGAATGGTGAATGACACCGGTTGAGTTATAGTAGAGAACAAGAGAATTTGGTGGGAGTGCAGTTTTTATGCAAGAAAACGTCCGCCTGCATGTAATATCTATGTCTACCTCGGGTAACTAATGCATTTGGGTAGGTACAACTTCGAAAAGGAAGCCGATATTGGAATTCAGTTTCAGGATTCAGGCTGACCTGCGTTTAGGAAGTCGTACCACATGTTTTCGTCGGATATACCACAGAGCTTTAAGATTATGGTGTTCATCCAGTATGTCCTGCAATGATTAACGGAGCCGAGACGTGGACACTGATTGAGGGGCTAATATATAAGTTTAAAGTCGGTTAAAGTGCAATGGAAAGAGCTATGCTATGAGTGTCTCTGAAGGACAGGGGCAACGGGCAGGTGATGATGACGGGCACGCATAGGATGAAGTGAGACAACGTGTCAATCAGCGGAATCCACCACCAATCACGCTACGTTAAATGAAATAATAGAGGAATGGCATTAAAATATTCTTTAATGCAGTCTTTATTTCATAAAGCTAGATAAGGTACTTTTGCAGATATTAAAGATTTTCTAACCGACCCTTTTCTTTATAGTCCAGTGAATCTTACTCGCTTTCCAAGGATATACTCAGTTTTCAATCCACTTTTATACACGAAGTAGAACAATCAACATGTATAAGAAAAGTTATTCCTCATCAGCCCGTTGTAGTCCACTGCTGGAAACAGGCCTTTACCAAGATACGGCAATGAGCCTGGTCTACTGCTTTGTGCTTCCAGTCACTGCTGACAACTTGTGAAAGTTATCCCGCCATCTGATCAGACAGCGTCCTGCGCTACGTTTCCCAAGACACGGTCAGCGGTTTCCACTTCAGAACTAGCTTACTCCAGCGGTTATCTTTTCTGCGACATATGTGATACGATGTCGGTCACCACGGTTCTCTGACGAATCACTGAATTCCGAATTTTGTCCTTCAGAGACATCAGACACTCATAGCATAGCTCTTTCCATAGCACGTTGAGAGACTTTAAAGTTGTGGATTAGCCCCACAGTTTCTTGAACTTGCTGCACAGCCTTAATTAAGCTTATAAACTAATAGCTGTTCTCCGTAAGAACCTAGACAAGACAAAAGTCATGTCTAATGAATTTGTCAATTCGGGACCAGCTATCGTCGACGGCATGGCTCTCGAAGTTGTCAACGAATATGTCTACCTGGAGATATTAATGCAATTAGTTTGATACAACTTTTTAAAGGAAGCCGACAGGAGAATTCAGTTGGGCTGGACAGCGTTTGGAAGTTAGTCCACATATTTTCGTTGGATATATGACAAGCAAAAATGTTCTACCAGTTCGGCCTCCCTGTAATTTCTACGTATACTTAAGTAGACCGAACTTTACTTGGTTACTTATAAAAACGAAATTACAACGTCAAGTATTTTTACATTTACGAAGGGCCCCATTAGATGAATTTTGCCACGGGCCTCCGATGGGCTAGTTACGCCACTGAGCAGAGCACGTGTTACAGTACGTCACTTGTTGATGTCATGCGCATCATCATCATACTTTCGCCCTCTAGACTATCCCAAAACACATAAGATGCTCGGATGAAATCGACCGGCTATAGTATCAGGTTTTTCAATTAATTGTACTGTCTCATATGCCTCATTTTTCAGGTGGAAATGGCTACATCAACGACTATCCTACAGGAAGGTTCCTGAGAGACGCCAAGCTGTATGAGATTGGTGCTGGAACATCTGAAGTTAGGAGGATGCTCATTGGCAGAGCTTTAAATAGCGAATACAAATAAGAAAATCAGACAGCAATGGACTTCATGATATACTTTATTGAATAAATAAATTATTTGTATATTTTGTAATCATATTAAAGTTTATTTTAAGTTGCACACCCTACAATTGATACTACAAGCCTTATATTTATGAATTATTTATATAGGTATTAACTTTTTTTTATTAAACAATGCTATTGATTGACAAATGCAGTATCAGATATAATTGCAAACAGTCTGCTATTCGTAAAACTAATATTCTAAGTTAGCATTATCACACTTTATGACACAAAGATTTACAGTCACCTACCCACATAAATGGTCTTTTGAACAAATATAAAAAATTTGGGTTTGTACAAAAAGTATAAAATCACATCAAAACAACCACATCAAAATTAAGATATGGAAAAATTCAGCCAGTTATAATAACTTCATACTTCATTTCATAAATCAAAGCAGAAATAAATACTATAAACACATTTCTTACAATCCATACAGACCTATGTTTTATATATATTGTGTTTTTATGCCAACCCGCACTAGGCCAGCGTGGTGGACTATATGGCCTAACCACTCTCAATCGTATTCTCGATTGTAGAGTAGGCCCGTGCCCAGCAGTGGGACGTATATGGGCTGATGCGGTGCGGTGCGGGTTTTTATGGTTGCAAAGTGTTCGGCTGTCATTCACTGGGTGTATTACATTAAGGTATTATACTAGAGTGGACATCGGGAATAAAATCTGTGTGTATGGTGCGTGCACACGGGTACACATTGAAGCGAGAGGAAAGATATGTTACTTCGTAGGTGTGACAGAGACAGAAATAGAATGTACCCTTAAAGTTTAAGGGTACATTTTGTTACAAACATTTTGTTTGCAGTGTCCCCTCTAGTATATTATCTCAATGGTGTATTATGAAGTATTATATTATGCCCGAGCCAAACAAGTAGATAGTTTAGGTAGCTCAGTGCTAATTTTGCTCCAGCAGATTTTTACTTAAACAACTTAAAGTTATTAAACTACATCAAATATTTGGTCCAAATCAATCTATACAAATATTTACATGTCAACACTTATTAAATAACTTCAATGCTTCAATAAATGTTGATTACACTTAACATTCTCAGTCAATAATTTTAGCACCTTCAATGGCATCAATTCCATCTAAACTACCAACAATTATGAAATGAAATGAAATGAAAATAATTTATTGAATCCATTAAAATGTTCAACATCATTTAGATTCAGTCATTTTTTATCTACCACCCGGTTCGGAAAGCGGTTTTCACTAGAGAAGAACGGGCAAGAAACTCTAGTGTTGCTCTTTTCAAAACCAGTTTACAATGTAGGAATTATTACAAAATTTACAAGTTGGTTTAATCAGAGCAGTTCATTAATAATTTGTTGTAAATTTACAAAAAAATATTTTTATATGAATATGTTTATGTTATAATTACTACGGCCGAATGTAGAGAAGTCACCCAGAACGAAGAATCAGTATACTCTTTTTCGCCAAAGCAGCGAATAATTGCGAAAGCCTTATGTAATCCATTAATTAATCCGTCACAATGTAAGCAAATCGGATAGACCAGTCTACGCAAGCAGCACCCGTTCACGAGTATGATGCATGTGCCAGCCATCGGCCTCCTCAACCATGCTATAGGGAAGTGACCGACCCGGCACACGACGCCACCGCAAGCATAGACTTTTTAGCGAGCATGACATACCCAATCACTTACACAGCAAAACAACTGCAAAAGTTACTTAATTTGAATGATATTATACAGAGCACACCAATACCTCCGCTCCGTGATACTACACATTTATTTAATTTTATTCTATTCCCAAGCCTTGTTATCATCTAGATATTCAGAAATTTTATAATATGCTTTATTGCATAATTTTTGCTTGATAGTTGATTTGAATTTTGTAATCATTAAGGCTTTAATATGACTGGGAACTTTGTTATAAAAATGTATACAGTAACCCTTAAAAGATTTGCTGATTTTGTGGAGCCTAGTCTTATGAGTAGCTAGATTATTCTTTATTATATATTATTATGAACTATATTAGTTTATAATCAACCACTACTCAGCATGGGATAAGATTGAATGCTTACACTTTAGTCCATTGAATTGCCCTGGTGCCGGTTGGCAGATCCAGCAGCATATAATTATTTATACACATTCATACTTATTCCCACCAAAAACTAACTGAGAAACTCAAAGATAATGACTCCACAAAATGCCACCATTTTGGTGGTATGTACAACATTTGCCCAGGCCTTAAGACACAGTAATATGGTTTTGCATTACTATATTTAGGGTATGCCTCTAAGTCTGGATTCCGAGGATCAATTCTTGCAGTGTTATTCAGTAATTCATGATCATGTGGATACAGAAATTCTGAGTCTGAAGGTGAATATAAATAAAGCTGTTTTTCACCAACAACTTGGGTCAGCAGGTTTTTCTTTGGATCATGATGTAGTGGGGACACTGTTCCTTTTGGTCCATACCAGGCCATAATGTCTACTGACTCCTCAGTATCAGAAAAACAACAATACTCAGGCTCCACAATATCTTTTTTTAATTCTGGTATATGGTCAAACAGTTGGTACTGTGCCAAATATCCTGTTGGACCATCTTGTTGCATTATATGATTTTTTATAAATTCTTCAATTGTCATTAGTTTTTGGGTCCAATCTGAGTCTGTATATTTGCTTCCAAGTTCAATAGACACAGTTCTCATACCAGCGAGTTTTAGAAAATAATTTTGATCCTTCCACTTTGTTAAAGCAGGCCAGTGATTTATACAGTTGTCTAGAATTACAGGTTGCTGTTTCAGTATATAATTTCTATAGAATAGCTCCATGCTAGGACAGTCAATAATTTCAATAGGTGTAGCATTATAGTTATTGTTTACACTTATCGTACTTTGTTCTAAGCTTGGCCCTTCAATAATACTTTGGTTGAATGATGGACAAAGAGAGTGCATTATCTCAGCACATTTTTGCAATAGTTTTGGTTCGACATCTAATGGACAACCAAAAAGGATTCCAAAATCAATGGTTTTAAAGCATTCTCTGACTACATATTCTGATAATTCACTACAATTTTGTAGGTACAAACACAGTTTCAAATAGGACGCAATTGTCATGGTTTTTCTCAAGAACACTCTCACCTCTTTCCAATTTCCTATATTAATTTTCTCATGCATGTAGTCGAGTACAGCTTGTATACTAACAATGTCAGAGGCGTTAACGGAGTCCTTGTATTCAATATAATGACGAAGTATACTTTTGCAGCTGTTATCGAGTTCCGACACTTCACTCAGTGATAAAACAATATTAGTCCTTAAGCTCTCCAATTTCGCACGTAGATCTTCACATGTAACCATATTGGTTTGTTCATAAAACTTGTGAGTTGTGTTTAAAGTTTTGTTTATAAATATTGACAAAGTAGCAACATAACCTCAATTGTCATGATTAATTACAAACCTATGTTATGATTTCAAATAATGTACTGCGTACATTGAAATGTTTTGGCGTTGTCTATTACTAAAATTATTTGTTATTATTTTTATTTTTCGATGTATTTAAGTTTAGAATGTCTATAGTAACTGCATTTATTCAATACTTTATTATAATTGTATATTTCAAGCTTTAAGGGCAATTAAAACAAACAACGAAACATCCTTCACTGACCTCGACCTTTTTAGCGAGCGAGAAACGTTTTGTCTATGCTCGATCATATGACTTTTGCACGTGATCTGACATATTATTTACAAATTGAAGTGTTTAAAAAGTTTTTCAATAACCTGTTCGTAACCGGGGTATATACAAAGATGCCAGGTAAATCCGAGGTTGAGGATGTCGTGAAATGTTATGTGTGACGCGATGGCTTTATTCGACAAACTTTTTTCTTTAAAGAGAAAACTCGATTCAGATAATCGTGAAGCACGAAGGTACGTCATACGGATGCTTTTCATTCATGTTATTTCTATTTTTGAGTGGTATGGCATGCATCTTTGAGGTTGACGTCTGTAAAGTACATCCGTGCGATCACCAGGTCTGTCTGAGGGCAGGGCCGTGGTATCTGATATCTCGCGTCTACAGTGATGGCCGGTGACGCACAAGTTTCTGGCAAGTGGCAGCCAGTGCGGGCTGCGGCGAGCATGTGATAACTGCGCGGGGCGAGGGCCGAGGGCGTAGGCGAACGCTAGCGATCACGTCACTCTGTGAGAGGGGCGGCTTACGCTCAATGTTTACTTATTTACACGCGAACTAAGCTAGTACACTAGCACATTCCACTCGTACCGGACGTACGTCCTCCGCCCGACGCCTGTCGTTGTGCATTTAGTGTGAACATTACAGTTATTGCATTTCTTGTACTTGTGTGTGCATGTGACACAGATTAATATCAACATTTTGTTACAATTTACATGGTTGTAAACAGCTGTGCACACAGCTGAAGCGAGTATGAAATAAGATGAAATTTAGGTAATTTATATTTATTTATTTTATTTATTTTTTATTTACACAAAACAGGTTACAATCTTAAAGCTGCTAAATAGTTACAATAATGTTTTTTATCTTGAATATAACCCAAAACTTGTGTTTCACGAACAATATTATACTACGAGGCGAATATACTGCTATATAACTATATACTGGACATACAATAATAAAAAACAAAGAAAGAAATTACAATACAAAAACCATGATAAAATAAAATAAAATAAAATACGGTACAAAAAATATATAGTTCCAATTCATTGTTGATTTTTCAATTGACATGATTAATTCATTGTGTTTGAAAATAATGTTTGATGTGAGTTTAAATATAATAGAATGAATTAAGTACAGCAGAAAATCCCCTACAAATTAAAATCCAGATCATAGAGGAATTTTTGGATTAAGTTCTTATAGCTTAATAGATTGCCGTTAAATAGGTCTATAGAGGATTTTTTGCTAACAAGCTCGTTATATTGCCGACAAATGCGCACGACAGGATTAAAATAGGATGTATTATTACGAAATATTTTGAGTGAGAAAACATTTGGTTTACGACATCTATAATTCGTATTAATATTTATAGCAGATAACAAAGCTGGAGAATCTATGAGAGAATTAATAATTTTGTACAAATACACAAAATCGTTAATTAAACGCCTGGATTCCAGAGAAAGAACATGAAAGTGAGTCAACCGATCTTTGTACGATTTCAATTTACGATGTAAGTTATATCTATAACATAATATCTTGAGGCAAGTTTTTTGCAGTTTTTCGATACGATTTATGTGTACCTTATAAAATGGAGACCAAATGACTGCACCATACTCCAAAATGGTCCTAACCAAAGTATTAAAAAGGTAAATAAGACTAAGAGGATTTTTAAAATTCTTTGTTATTCGAACAATGAAACCAAATATTTGTGAACTTCTCTTGACTATATGGTCATAATGTGCACGGAAGGAGAGTGTATCATCGAATAGTATCCCAAGGTCCTTTGCTAGTGTTCTTCGCTCGAGATAGTGATTGTTTAAGGAATACGTGAACAAAATTTTGTTTATTTTCTTAGTAAAAGATATTATGAAGCATTTTTGCACATTTAAAAACATTTTGTTTTCGGCACACCATTTCACAATTACGTCCAAGTCGCTTTGCAGATCTATTGCATCCCGAATGCTTCCTACTGTGTTAAATACTTTTAAGTCATCAGCATATAAGAGGCAAGGACATTTTAGGTTGTTAATTAGGTCATTGATAAAAATTATAAAGAGTAAAGGGCCTAGGTGAGAACCCTGAGGTACACCCGAAGTTATAAGGACAGGAGCAGACTTTGCACTTTTAAGGGCAACCAATTGTGTTCTTCTAGCAAGATACGATTTTATCCACCTTAGCAAGCTACCTTGGATGCCAAATTCATTCAGTTTTCGACAGAGTATAGTATGATTAACCTTATCAAAGGCTTTAGAGAAGTCAGTGTAAATAGAGTCGACTTGAATACCCCGTGCAAAAGCAGAACATAATTAATTATACACTGTGAATTTTATTAAACAATAGCCTATAAAGCTAATTCAGTCCAGAAGGCAGAGCCAGTTTTTGTATGGTGTGTGATAGGCTTGAAGCAGTGTGAACTTGTTTGTAGTGTGGTTTGAAAATCATGTTCTATACAACAGTGGTATAGGTAATGGGTGACAACATACCTACTATATACATATTCGTGATCCTAAACCTGTTTTTATTGAGTGAGTCATCAATTTAGCATACAATTACTTACTGTGTATAAAAATACAATAACTTGACCGTACAGCAGAAGAGAAAGTTTTGTATTGTTTACCATGCAGGGTCCCTGGTTGTCTGTGGTATGAATGTGCAAACAATATGTTTGCAATATAAATAATCCAATATGATATATTTGCACTGTGATACATTCATCATTCAAATGAATTTATATTTAAATGTGATAATTTTTCTGTTTGCTTTATGACTGTGTGATGATGTTATCAGTGGGTGGGGATATTTCAGTTGCTCTATTTTTCAGTCATCATTTCATATTGAAACAAGCATATAATTTTCTCACTGTATATATATTTTTCAAATGAATCCTGATTTTCATATAGCATACTTAAAATTAATAATGAATTGGACATAGTTTGATTCTCATTTAGACACCAACGGTGACATTGTTTCTTTGTTGTTTCTAGAAACCTTATACAGACAGATCTCTTAACTTTTGTTATAATTTATTACTTAATTATTGAAATATTTTTGTTTATTGATCTCTGGAAATTCAATTTCAGCACATGTTCACAAAGCCTTATATTAAAGTTTTTAAGTCATATTCCCATTTGTTTTTAATTTTTTTACTTTGTATCACTGTATCAGCCCATATACGTCCCACTGGCAGGGCACGGGCCTTCTCTACAATCGAAAGTACGATTGAGAGTGGTTAGGCCATATTTTACTTTGGATTACAAAATATTATATTTATGGTCTATTTTTCTCAAAGCAGCTGGCTTCTATGAATTTGATATTGTTAGTATTGTTGTAATTGTATCATTTTCTTCATCAGGTCTTGTCAAATAAATCCAGAGCAAGTGAGATTGCTTCTGTTCAAGGAGTGTGATTGGAGAGGAAGGAAGCTACTCTTTGATTCTTCAGCGATACAGAAAGTCCCTGCTGGCAAAAATGATAAGCCAAACATCAGGCCGACTGATGATGCACCCTGCATTGTGGAGGTTTCAAATGGATTCAGTTATTTGGTGAGTGTTAGATTATCAAATAATTTTAAATGCTGGGTCTTTTGGAACAAATTGACATGGAATGTGCTTCAGAGGCTGTAGATAATTTTGATTTTGTTATTTAGAAATGTATAATTTATTCTTTATTGTCATTATATGATTCTTATAAGAATCTTATATGATATGGGAATGGTGAATTATGTTTTATTAGTTTTCTTTATCATTTGAATCATATTAATATATGTTCTTATTTGAATACTTATTTTTTTATATAAATCATAATATTGATGACTGATGTACATAATTGTATTTACATAATATATTTTTAACTTTAAGTATAGACATCCAATATAAGTTATCTAAAGGAATGTGTTTAGGTCGAATAAATAACACTAGTCAGGCAGGTGAATGGTTGTAAAGACATAAAATTAATCATTATACAACAAGCATAACAAACAAGGCATTAAGTACTTATTTGTAACTAAGCAATAAAACTAATGAATACTTGTAACCATCAAATTAATAATAAATAAATAGTTAGCTAAGGTTCTCCTTTCATTGTTGTTGTTTGTTTGTATCTAGTACCGTCCCAACCAGTACCGGGATCCGATTTTCGACTCAGCCATCAGTATTTCTTTCGGTTTTTGGTATGAGATTGCGTCCCGTAATATCCCCATCAAAGACCTGTCCCCATTTAATATGCGTCATTGGGACTGTGTTGCTGAGTATTTGGGGGTGATGTGACGATTGCTCTCCAATGAGAACAGCTGGTTTTCAAAGAAAAATATATAGTAGATATAAAGTTCTAATCCTCTGGTTAAGTTCGATTTATAACGATAAATAATACATACCACGAAAAACTTCTTGAATCTTATTCTAAAAAAAATAGGAATGTGTGTGGAAATATAACGAAACGGTATGAGTAAAATTATGAAATATTTTCGGTGAATCAGATTGGTTATAAGGCAGCTGAATGTGTTGAAAAATAATTGGATTAATGGAACAGAAAGGGAAGATCATAACGCATCGCGTCAGATAACTCGTGACTAAAAATATTTGTATGATTTACATTCATTTATTTTAAAGTTGATTTGATATTTTTATCTTGACATTAAATAACACAGTTGCTAAAAATACAGGACACTTGAGACTCGATTTCCCGTTAGCGATCATAATATCTAAAGCAAACCTATCCATATTTTTACCCAAGAGGTGAAAATATGGATAGGTATTCTTGTGAGTTTTATTTATGTTGATATATATAATCCTCATTATTTGTGTACTGAAACAAATGTTAAAACGATTTTGCTAAACAACGATTTTTTTATTTATGTATTTGCCTTTATTTTGCATTAGTACTTATTACGGCCAAAATAAGTAAATGATCTTCATCTCTACTTATCGATCGATAGAGAAATATTAAACAATCGATTAAAATAAGTCGAATGTGGGCGTGTCGATTAACCATTGATGCGATTGGTTTACTTTCGTGATCGATCTGTAAATCGTAATCAAATCGTTTATTAATTTCATCCGTTAAGAGCGTTTACACCTTGCGCGCAAAGTCAACTATAGGTATTTCTTCGTTAATTTCACGCACACACAAGCGACCAAAGCTGTATGCGTAGAGCTGCCGCGTCGGCTCGCTATACAGTCAACTCAACCAACTTTGATCCGTGCGCTTCAAAATTCTAATATTCAATTGAAATGTAACTTATGATTTATATATTGGTAATATAATATCATAAAAATATTTTATTTGCATTATAAGTTGACAAATATTACTGTGCAAGCAATTAACAATACAAATTTAGATACTGATCATATTTTCATTATTATTACATTGTTAAGTTGCATTCAAATCAGTGTTCAATCAGTAGACACTACATGTTCGAACACATCAATAGAGAGAGACCCCTTACGATTACGAAATATATTTACTTTTATATTACAATACATAACATAATTTAGCCTCGGAATTACATCCCATTATATTATCTGAAACATAATTTATACACACTATAAAATCACTGTAGTGGAATTGCCTTCGTAATCTGATCTAGTACTCGGACCGACATGGTGGCGTTGTTGTATATACACTTCAACACTTCGATGTACCAATAGTCGATATGGCACCGCTGGAGAGATTGTAGCACAGCCCAAGTCTCGATCGAATCAAAGGCTTTCTCATAGTCCACAAACGCTAGACAAAGCGGCAAGTTATATTCCTCGGTTTTTTGTATAACTTGCCGAAGCGTATGGATATGGTCTATGGTACTAAAGCCTTTTCGGAAACCGGCTTGTTCGGGAGGCTGGAAGTCATCAAACCTGCGTTCGAGACGATTTGTGATGACCCTCGAAAACAACTTATATACATGGCTCAGAAGAGAGATGGGCCTGTAGTTCTTCAGCAAAGTGTTATCACCTTTTTTGAAGAACAAGACCACCACGCTCCTGCTCCATGCCTCCGGCGTTGAGTCCTCGAGAAGGACAGAATTGAAGAGCCTCTGAAGGATCTTCAGTATTGGCGTTCCGCCCGCTTTCAGAAGCTCTGAAGTGATTCCGTCCTCGCCCGGCGCCTTGTTGTTTTTAAGTTGCTTCAGGGCCATCTCAATCTCACACAGGCTGATGTCCGGGATATCATCGCTAAAGTGTCGGATCAACTCGGCTCTCGGGTCTTCGGCCGAGCTAACAGCAGGTTGGGCAACCGAGATATAAAGCTGTCCGTAGAACCTCTCGATCTCCCTTAACACCTCTGCCCTCGTTGATACCACGCGGCCGTCGTCCGTCTTCAGCCTAGACAACTGGTTTTGCCCAATAGATAAGTCTCTTGCAAACACTTTAGAGCCTCCGTTCCGCTCAATTGTCTCCTTAATGCTCACAGTATTGTGAGCACGGACATCGTGTCGCAAGGACTTCCAGATCTGTCTATTGAGCCGCCGATATGCTCCGGCGTCATCGGAAGACTGCAGCGTTAAAGATCGACGTTCGGCCATGAGGTCAAGAGTGTGGATCGAGAGTTTTTGTGGTCTATCTCTACGGTGAGGTCTAAAATACTTAGATCCCACCGAATGGACAGCTTCTACCAAACCGCTGTTAAGCTCGTCCACTGCAAGGTTTTCTTCTAGACAATCAAAGCGATTTGTAAGCTCGAGTTGAAAGCTCTCGGGGTTTTGGATATGTGCGCGAGTATGGAGGATACAGGGAGATGTCATATCTCCGAAACTGTTCACTGCCGCGCTGGAAAATGCCTTCAAGCTCTTGCAGTGGAAAGGATTCGGCATCAACATCAACGGCGAGTATATCACTCACCTTCGGTTTGCCGACGATATTGTAGTCTTGGCAGAATCGCTGGAAGACCTTAGCACTATGCTCGAAGACCTCAATCGAGTCTCCCAACAGGTGGGTCTTAAAATGAACATGGACAAAACGAAGATCATGTTGAATGTCCATGTTGTGCCCACCCTCATCGGTGTTGGGGGCTCGACTCTTGAAGTTGTTGACGAATATGTCTATTTAGGACAAGTGGTCCGGTTAGGCAGGTCCAACTTCGAGAGAGAGGTCAATCGTCGAATCCAACTCGGTTGGGCAGCGTTCGGGAAACTACGCGACGTCTTCTCGTCCAAAATACCTCAGTGCCTTAAATCGAAAGTCTTCGATAGTTGTACATTTTCCTTACAATCATCTCAATTTCCACACAACAATGTGGGGCTCATCCCCGCGCAACCCCTCACACCATGCACCCATCCCTAAGGACTCCCGGGGCGTGAATGCGGGCTGGGTTTTGGGTGCGGACAGTTTTGTTCTACGACACCCCGCCCCGCTTGTACCACGTGACCGAGGCGCCCCCCAGCCCCTTCACCTCCTCGGGAGCCGCACTGCGCATGCGCAGTAGGCACATAGTGTGAGGATTGGGGAAATTAAAACGCTTGAGGAAATAATTATTTATTTTAACTAAATTAAGTTAGTTCGTGTCGTGCACAATTAGTACTAATTATTTTTCGTTTAAATTGTTTATTGGTGGCTATTAACTCATTTGAAAAGTCCTGTTTTTAAGCCAAAAAGCGCGCGGAGGGTATAAACGCTCTTAATATTTTTCTTGTGTATGCATAATAAAGATAATTTATCAAGTACCATATATTGCCATGGTTCCTAACCTTTTTAGGTCCGTTACCCCTATGATCTTACGGTGACTGATTAAACCTCTCTCTACCCTCTAGGGTGACCGATTTTACCCCTCCTCCCAGGGATGATCTCAAACAACACGTGTTAATACTTTATACGCAGACTTTATTAAACTTAAAACAATTCACAAAACCAAAGTTATGCTTTTGAAATTTCTATTAGTTTAAAATTTTTATACCACCACTGTACCACGAGGTACTGCTTAGCTTTTACAAGTTTGGTAATATTAGGTTTTGTTTCACTTAAGACGATAACCAGCTCATTGTTACCCCCGCAAAATACAGGTTTTACCCCCGCGGGGGTTAGGAACCACGGATATATTGGTATTATTGGTTTGATGATAACTGAACGCATATTTACCTAATGTTTTATATCCGGATTTTTTTGTGTCAAACTATTTGTGTGACATATTTTAAACATTCTGTATTTAAAATATGTTTTCAATATAATATTCATATTTAAAAAAAATATCGTTAGTAACATAGAAATAATAATTCTTCGATACAAAACGGACATAATAAACAAAACCATCACTATCGTCCACGGCTGGATATAAGCCTCTTTTAAATTGTGTTTAATTTTCCATTTCATTCTGTTTTCGGCTTGCTCTAATAAGCATCCTTATTGTAAACCCCTCTTTATTCTCTGACAACAGAAATATACTTCATAATACTTATCATATATTATTATGAAGTATATTTCTGTTGTACAACTTAAAGACCAACTACTAGGATTCTACACACGCCGGCACAATTAGAGGAACACGCACAAAAATTACTTTTTTTAAAAATTTGTTTGCTGTTTGTTTAAATGGTCTTTGTTTTTATATTTCAGCACCTTTAAAAAATTAAATGTTGCAAAAAGATTTTTGCATAATTAGAGTTTTATCGTTAATTATACGCTCTCAAGTGTTTTTAAGATTTTTTCACTTTCAAGTGTTTTAGCTCTTCTGGTAGAAATAATAGTTCACTAGTTTCCACAATTACTTTTATTAATTACTTCACAATATTTGTACTAAGTAATTGGTTGTTTTCGGTATCAGACTACCACCACTACGGTGCGTGTTCGCCTCTTCCAGGTTCTCTCGCGGGAATTGCCGGGAACGAACGAATGAATGAATGTCAGAGTGAAGAGCAAGTATGATTAATCACTCGAGTGAATGACGGATGGATCAATACCACATCAGATATGCGAACACGCACATTATGAGACATAAAAGGATATTCTATGTACATTTTCTTATACGAGTAAAACTAGGACAAAATAAATATAAATAATTATAAAAGCTAACAATCGGCCTTTCCTGACAATTTCACGTCTCGTGAAATGTGAAAGAAAAAATTAAAAGATTAAAAATTGAACGAAAACGAAAAAAAAATATCAAACAAAAAATTGCCATCAAAGGTGCTTATAGCTGTAACTTCTTCTTCTTCTACCGGGCGTTATCCCGGCCGGTGCTAGGGTCCGCCTTCCGGCAAATTCTCCTCCATTTCGCCCGATCTTCGGCATCCTCAATAGTAAGGCCATTGACCCTCATATCTTCCTTGACGACATCGAGCCAGCGCTTCTTTGGTCTACCCCGCGGTCGAGGTCCGGGAATATTGAGGCTCAGGCACACATTACCGACGTACTCCTGCGGTTTCCTTAGGACGTGACCATACCATGCTTATAGCTGTAACATCGTACAATAATCAATTAATGAATACACTTTAGTAGTACAGTTAACATTTATATATCTGTGGAAATTATATTATCCTTTGCGTAATTATAATTAATTATGGGTATACATAAATATAAATATTAAACACGTATTTTCAGATATTATTTTCATGTTAATAGCTTTGTAGGAGTTACGATGGCCTCTACATATCCATAATAACTCAAACATGCTGTAGCCCCTTCATGTCTACAACACGGTACTGACAAGACCATTAACACTTATAATGATATTGAGGGAATTACTGCAGCCCCTTCATGTCTACAGCAATTCAGGTATACTATGGCCCCTACATGTCCACGATACCGACAACAATATCATAAACTAACTCTTGCCATATTAATATAGGCACATAATATGCTGTGGCCCCTTCACGTCCCAGCACAATAATACTAGTTAATACATTGTTATGGATTTTTTGCTTTTGGTAAGTGTATATGCACACGAACTACTTACTAACAGACTATAACCCCTGCATGTTTATAGTTTGTCCTACATTAGTTCATTAAATGTATATTAGGAAAAGTATATATTTAGATATTTAGCTTAATATAATAATGTGGTTGAACAAGGAGGTAGGTTGGTTCCCTACTTTAGCTCTATGAATGTGTCATGTGTCAATAATAAAGTGTGCAAAACAACGTTGTATTAATTAATTACAACAAGACTATTAAAAATACAAAATATATAATTACAAATATAACATTGGTGACGAGCGAGAAACGAACCAATAATATCATCTGAAAGTTATAACAATAATTGAGATCAATTGGGATTGTTCTCAAAAAGTAAAAAAATGACGTGTCAACATTGACTTATATTCTACCGATAGACGAGGCGCGCCTTATAAACTATTTGTCCCGTATTTGTCAAAAGCTCAGTAGCGACATCTAGTACGTTTACTTGCATATTACAAATTATGATCAAAGATTATTGGACAGACGAGACAGTTCATGTCAATAATAGCTTTTCCTAAGATACTGCCTAAGTATCAATGCTGTCATAGCAATAGTATTTTTGTAATGATCTTTTTTTATTTACGTGAATAATTAATGGAAATGATGTAAATGAAATTCAATACTCTTACAAGTGTACAATTCTGACAATCAGTGTTCAATCAGTCTGACATTTATTATAATAACATTTATGAATTATTTACAAACTGATAAACTTTTTTCGAGACTACTAGACAGAAGGAATGGTACAACAGAAGTTTTCAAAAATGACCACCGCATTTGAAATATCTGAAATCTTCGTGTCGAAAATGAATTGAACAAATAAAGGTAGGTTCTCATGGTAGCAACTTATATCCGTTCCAATAATTCTGGACAAATATTATAGATATCTCCTTTTTATTCATAAACGACGCGACGCGTAAGAATATAAAGCAATTTTAAATGATATTAGTCTTCAATAACAATCAAAGGGTTCGAATAGTCCAATAAGTGATTCATATAAAGAAATGGGGTCTAAATATCCACTGTTTCAAAACATACATACAACACACATATTTTGTGTTATTAATTAACAACATATAATTAAAATATAAAATAATAACGCACTAAAACGGTGAAGGAAAACATCGTGAGGAAACCTGCATACCATAGCGATTTATAAAAATTTCTATGGTATGTAAGTCCGCCAACCCGCACTAGGCCAGCGTGGTGGACTATATGGCCTAACCACTCTCAATCGTACTCTCGATTGTAGAGGAGGCCCGTGCCCTGCAGTGGGACGTATATGGGCTGATACAGAATTAAAATAAAATACTGACATAAATTTGCAACTACATTCTTCCAACATATTTGTATTTGTAATGTATTCGAATATTTTATGCCTGTCGACTGATATGAATGTTCCTTGAATAATCTATATCTGACGGGCAATCTTTATGCACGGAAATGAGACATACGGTTAAGGAGCTTACCTTGTATTTAAACAAGCTCTAAAATATATTTAATCCAATAATAAATAAAAGATCTGTATTATTGGCGTTATTCTACAATATTATATCACTTACGTTGTGTTCTTTAATTATATTGTAACTTCAGAAAATTTTGCTGTCGGTTTGACGGGGAAACATCAAAATAAATTACATAAAAGTTTATACAAAGAAGCATACTGCTGCGTAGCTGTCACGCGGCAGACTGATTCGTGTGCGGTGCATGCACCGCACTTGGGTGGGACACGTTTGTTACAAAGAACGTCTTAACTAGTGTGGCATTGATATCGATGCGTGTCAATAAATGGACATAATCGAAGAATTTATTAGACAAGGGAAAAAGTCGTGGATTCAAGAACTGTCTAAAAAAAAGAACTAATACAAATTGCCAATAATTTATCACAAAAAATAATATTTTCAGATACTTATCCTATTCAAGACGTTCGACAATATTTACGAGAATAGATTGATAAACTAAAACCAGGATAAACCAGCGTAACCATGACTTCGATCACTAGTTTAGAAATATTTACAGGTGAAAACTGGAATGCATATAAACAACAATAAGAATGTTTATAAACAACAATAACAACAATAAGAACCTTTTATTAAACGAAATTAGCGAAGAAAATAAAGTGCCATTACTAATCACATAACATATGAAAATATATGCGAAAAGCTGAGAAAATATTATAATCCCGTAAAAAAAATTATGCATTACATCAAGCCATATTTAGAAAAAGATGTCAAAAACCAAATAAAACTATAGAGATATATTATATAACAATATACGGAATTAAAAAAAAACTTTCAAAAAAAAACTGTAACTTTAAGAGCTGAGATGAAGAAATAAAAGAAAGGTTGCTAAATGGTGTTTATTGTGAGTTAGTGAAATTCGAATTATTGAAGCAAGCTGATCATACATTAGCGAGTTTAACTAGCATAGGAAAAACTGTGGAAATAGCATATAAGTTAGCATTCAACCAGAAAAAGAAAAAGAACAGACTCATATGTTTCAACTGCAAGGAAAAACTTCAATAAGAATAGAAACAGTAATTACCAACAGAACACATCAGCAACATTTAAACAAAATGTGTCATGTTCCTGTTGTGGAAAAAAAGGGCATGTAAAAGCACAATGTTCACTTCGGGAAAAATTCTACAGTGCATGCGGCATTAAAGGACATATTTTTAGGGTATGTCGTAAGAATAAAAACTTCGAAGTCAAAAATGTTAACTTAGTTGAATCCACAGATGAAGTAAGAAGGCACACTAATTGAGAAAATTGCATTGGAACCAGAAAAAAAAATTACATATTTTATTTGGCAATCGAGAAAAAGTTCCATCGGTTTCATTGCCTATAATTGTGAATGGGGAACTTATATGGTTTGAAATTGATACTGGAGCAGATGTGAGTACAATTACTTTATCTGATAAGCAGAAATATTTTCCAAATTTAGAAATAAAACAACGTAATGTAAAATTCACAAATTTTGACCAATCAACTTCAACACCCTCAGGAGTTTTTGAGAATTTAAATGTAAATTGTAAACATGTCAGTATGAATAACCAAAGATTTTATATAGTTTAAAAATGGTTTAACAAAAATAGTAGGCAAAGATTTCCTTATTACAATAATGGGCTCCAATATTTGAACAAAAAAAAAGTTAGGAGATTTCGAAAGAAAAATTAATCAAGGACTTGAAATTTGAGTATTCTAAATTATTTGAACCTGGTATGGGGAATTTTAAAGGAGATCTAATACATTTGTCTATTACATCAGATGTCAGGCCAATATTTATGCCAGTCAGGACTGTTCCGTTTGCATTTAAGGATAAAGTCAAACATAAAATTCAACGATTGATTACAAATACATTGAGCCAGTGGAATACTCAGAATGGGGTACTCCAGTGGTGCCAGTCTGGCGACAGGTCATAACTAGGGATTTCTAATCCACTAGATTCATTCTCGCAGCATCGCTCCCTTGGAATGTCCCTGGGTTTGATCTTAGAACCAGTAGTCGGCTCGTGTCGTTTATTCTGAAGCCGGAGACTTTAAGCGCCTTGATCGTTTGTTATCCTGTGACCTTTTATGCCGTGACTTACGGCTGCGGCGTCACTCTGTTGGTGCCTCGGAATCGGAATCAACACCGGATCACCAGAAGTTCCTCGCTCGTTTATGTGATCGGGAACTCGGCATTTTCTTTTTCTTTTCTTTTTTTGTAGCTGGAAATATTTTTTAAACAAGTAAATTGTGTCTAAGAATGAACAGTCGTAAGTTTAGTTTTAGTAATAAAAAGAAGAAATATACTGTTAATAAATTATTATTACGACACAATTTGTGATTTTAATGTGTCTTATAATTATATAAGCATAAGGCTGTAAGACCGGAACACCTTTGCATAGAGTCTCAATATTTAAAACCAAAGTATCAAAAACCCGCCATTCAGACTCGCTTCGCGCTAAATTTAAAATATGATAAAATGAACTCATTGTTTTGTATTGTATTTGGAATTAAGAAATGAATATGACAAATATAGTCATTTCAAAATATACCGGCATTTGATTCCTGATTTTTAACAATACACAAACACAAAAAAAACTACTATTTAATAAAGTACGTCAACATATCAAATCGCAAATCGTATAATAAAATATTTTACGTTTAACTTCATGGACATCGAACTCTTAATGTTTAATAAATTTGTAACAAGGCTACCCATATTTTCATTGCAATATGGAATTGTAGTTATAAATACCTTAAATAATGGGGCGTCGACTTGTTCACCAGAATCAAAGTGTTCTGGTTTTATCCCGCTTCTGAACTTTTAGCTCTTCTGGTAGAAATAATAGTTCACTAGTTTCCACAATTACTTTTATTAATTACTTCACATTATTTGTACTAAGTAATTGGTTGTTTTCGGTATCAGACTACCACCACTACGGTGCGTGTTCGCCTCTTCCAGGTTCTCTCGCGGGAATTGCCGGGAACGAACGAATGAATGAATGTCAGAGTGAAGAGCGAGTATGATTAATCACTCGAGTGAATGACGGATGGATCAATACCACATCAGATATGCGAACACGCACATTATGAGATATAAAAGGATATTCTATGTACATTTTCTTATACGAGTAAAACTAGGACAAAATAAATATAAATAATTATAAAAGCTAACAATTGGTTTTACAAAATTTTGTTTAATTTCATTTTATGTGACTTAAGATATTTTTATTGTTATTGTTTTTATAGTACCTTGTCTTGTAGGATATAAAATGAGTGGCTTACCTTCCACTGAAGTTGCCAGAGCGGTAACAATGATTGAAAATGGTCAAGGGTAGGATTCAGTAAGTCGCGCATTGGGTGTGTCGGTATCTGTCGTCTTTCTCAACGTTAAACGTTAGAGGCACATAGGCTCTTATGTGCGGATGCCAAGATAAGGCAGAAAACGGTGGACCAGGACCCAGGATGGTCATTTTATACGGCTGAAAACTTTGAGAAATCGTCGTCAAACGGCTATTCAGACCCGAAACATGTCACAAGAAGTCCGTGATGTTAATATCAGTGAGCGTACAGTGAGAACACGTTTAAATGAAGTTGGACTGAAGTCTTACGTTCCGTCAAAAGCTCCAAAACTCGAGGTGGTACATAAAGTAGCCAGATAAGCTTTTGCTCATCAACACCGCGACTGGACAAATGAGTGGAGCCGAGTTTTGTTTAGTGATGAAAGCAGTTTTGTTGTGAATTCCATAGAAGGAAGGGAGAGGATCTGGAGGTATCGAGAAGAACGCTAATCGAGGAAACTTTACTGAAAGAGGTGTGTTATGGTGGAGGGTCAATTTTGGTATGTGGTGGTATATGTTTGGAAGCACGGGCAGAGTTAATACTTATAGAAAATGGGTCTTTAGCTGCACAAAGATACGTCGCAGAGATCTTAGAGTCCCATGTATTGTCTTTTGCACCATCCATAGGCGAATATTTTTTATTTATGCATGATAATGCGCGGCCCCACACAGCGCAAATGGTTCGCGACTACTTAAATCAGGCCCAAATCGCGCAATGAATGAATGAATCCCATAGAGAACGAATGGGACGTTATCGGAAGAAAGATAAATGGAAGAAACCAAGCCCCTAAGATCGTCCAAGGATTAAAATTCATGTTAGTGCAAGAGTGGAAGAATTTGTTGTAAAAAATGATTGAGGACGTCATTAAAAGCATAAAGGATCATATCCAGACTCTTATCAGAGCCCGTGGGAGCAATACGCATTATTAATTTTCTTAAATTATTTCTGTAAGTTTTTAAAATACACGATTACATTTGACAATACAGAAATATCATTTTACTGTATTTCCGTTTAATTGCATTTGCGTCATTAATTAAAGTATTTTTTACTCAATTATAGTAATTTGTTATAAATTTTGCCTCATTTTAAATATTGAAAAATAAAAACATTCAGCTATTATAATATTTTCTAAGAAATTCAATATTTACGCGTGTTCCTCTAATTCTGCCGGCGTGTGTAGTAGTTAGACTTTAAGTTGGTCAGAGTCGACAACGTTGTCGCGTCTTCAGTGTACTGCGGAAACCATAATTCTTGTGGTTGCTATCTGTTGGCACGCAGCGGGACGCTCGCCTCCCTAAAACACATGTGACTTTTACGCATTTCATTACGTTTAATTGACATATTCGCAAAACGGAGTCACGTAATGTGTTCCCGTTCGCCATTTTTGAACATCTGGCGCTTGCAACTTATTAGAAAGTCGTCTGGCCCATAACAATGCAAGCGTTGCACACAGCGTACTTACTACTGACGTGTTAAAAATATGCCGTCAATGAATATATTTTTAGATATTCTGTATCAGCCCATATACCGGGTATCTCAAGACTGCTACCGAAAACGAAGCCGGGTGGTAGTTTTAGTGGCTACAAACACAATGCAATTAAAAATTTCGCCTAGAAACGCGACAATTTTTTTTTATGATTTTTTAAATATCGTCATTTTTGGGTGGTAAATCCATAGTTTTTGCTAAAATAATAATTTAAACTCTTTTATACCTTAGAGTATTTATAAATAAAAGGGTATATACTATTATTTTAGGAAAAAATGTATATACCACCCAAATATGGCCATAGGAAAAAAATAACAAAAAGAAATTGTCTCTTTTTTTTGCAACTTTTTCTGTTGCATTGTGTCTGAAGTCGCTTAAACTACCACCCGGCTTCGTTTTCGGTAGCAGTCTTGATATACCCTGTACGTCCCATTGCAGGGCACGGGCCTCCTCTACAATCGACAGTACGATTGAGAGATACGATTTTTAGATATATTGATTTAAAATTTTCTATGTAACATTGAACTTAGTGTATTTAATATTATTTATTTAATTTTTTTATGGAGATACGATGGTTTAATTCAAAAAAGTTAGTCCGATTTATTTTTGTCTCGGATTTTATTGAACTTATTACTCAAGCGCATGCAAGCTCATTGGCTATTGTAATAAAAATAAACATTTTGAATGATTTATAACTCGTTATACTATTTTGTTCGCTTACGGCTTACGCTATCTTTAAATAGCATTGTCTAAAATAATACTCTCCTCTCGAATAAAAATAGAGTAGGTCAGCGCCGGTCAAGATCACATAACGTCTTATTTTCCCAGTTCTAAATATCATAAAATAGTCGATTCGAGTGTATATAGCTAATATTTATTTGTAGTACTCAGATCTGTTAGTGTTTCTCTTCGTGCAAATCGCAAGTATTTGTGTGTTTAGTGTCTGAACCCTCATCACGTGAGGCGCGATAGCTGTAAAGATTTACGTCATCGCCAAAGTGATAGTAGTCATTCAATGTCAAAGGATTCCTCTCGATGATTTCTATTTGGCGCGAGAGTGGGCATTGTTTATAGTTTAAAGTACAATTGCCTTTAAGTTCTTAATGTTATGATAATTAGAGCTTAGAAAAACAGATGTACATACATAAACTCATGCCTTTTTCCTGCTACCAAAACACCCACATTTCGCCTTGTATCTATTACCCCACGATGTGATAAGGATGAGCCACGGGTGAGCCTATCGCCGTATCGGAAAATGTATATAAATAGTAAGAAAACCAATAAAATTGACAGCTCCTGACCTTTCCATTGCGTCATGATTTGGGGGTAACATAGTTTCAGGAGTTCATTTATAATTGTAGTTTCGTCAACAATACCTCGCTTCGACAGCACGTGATTGTCGGCGTTACTAAAACGTTATGATTGTTAGATGTTCTTTCCACTAAGGATGTACTGTTATTTTAAGAGTACTTCCAGATAATTGTAGCATTACTAGATGTCAATCAAAATTCAACATATGCCCTGCATTTTGTACGTGGTTTCATACTTTTTTTTTAAATTGTAGAATGGGAAAATGTTAGAACTTATTTGTATTTTTCTGATACTGTAAAATATGTAGTTTATTTGTTACCTAATATTGTGCAGTTGCAATTGTTGACTTATTGTGAGAGGTTATGTCAACGAGTCACGTTCATCGGCAATGCATTTTTTATGAGGATACAAATAACGTCGTTTAAAGTCCTTTTACCTATAAAGGGGAGAATACACGTGTTCGTTAGAGAAGTATATAGGTATGATTGTGGTAAATTAGGAAGGCGCGGCTAATATAAAAGCCTCTATTTGGTTCTCTTCTACAAAGTAGTTACTTTCGACTCTTCTCTGTATATTTTCGTTCGAAACGGCTGATTGTACACACGACACAATTTGTTTTACACAATCAGTTTAACGTAAACAACCGCAACGATAAGTGAGAGAATCGTTAGTATTTTGATTATGATACGCGATATTATTTACAAAGGCATCCTATGTTAGCAAGTGTGCGCGATGCTTTACGATATCAGGTTTAAAAATAAAACGTCAATTGACATACGATGCGGCCACAAGACTCTCAATTCACGGTATATGCTCGCTGTGCGTTCTAATTTTAGACCACTTAAGATGTTAGCCTTTTCGCTTATGTGGACGCGCCTTAACTGGCACTGATGAAGCGACTTCTATAATTTTAGAATCGCTCTAATTGGACGTCACATGTGCTGTTAGTTTTGTAAATGGCAATTGTAGCATTGTAGCCTCCTTTTCGCTACGTGCATTCGCGATATGTTGATAATTTCATTGGCTATTAACGTAGCCATGGAGCGGGCTATGCTCTGTGTTTCCCTACGAGATCGAATCAGAAATGAGGAGATCTGTAGGAGAACCAAGGTTACCGACATAGCCCATAGGATTGGTAAGTTGAAGTGGCAGTGGGCCGGGCACATAGCTCGTAGAACCGATGGCCGTTGGGGCCGAAAGGTTCTTGAGTGGAGGCCACGTACAGGCAAGCGAAATGTCGAACGCCCGCCTACAAGGTGGACGGACGATCTGACTAAGGTTGCAGAAAGTCGCTGGATGCAGGCCGCTTCCAACAGGTCGTTGTGGAGATCCTTGGGGGAAGCCTATGTTCAGCAGTGGACTTCCTGTGGCTGATATGATGATGATGATGATTAACGTATAAGGCCCGTGCTTCGGTCACATGACGATCGCTAAAAATATACCAACTTTTTAAAAAAGTGATAATTTAGCGTTGGTTATCTAGTTTTAATGTTGCTATTATGCCGTAAATTTTATGGTGTTAATCATATTTGTCTATACGAAAATGATATCAGCGCTGAAGGTTTGTAAATAAAATTAAGGTTTTTGTGTTTTAAACGAACATTATTAATTAATCAAATAAATTATTAATATGCTGACACCCAATTTCCAAAGGAATGCGGTGTTCCTAGAGCCGAGGTTCCTAACCTGGGGGTAATTACCCCCGCGGGGGTAAACCCTGTATTTTGCGCGGGTAACAATGAACTGGTTATCGTCCTAAGTAAAAGAAAACTTAATATTACCAAACTTGTAAAAGCTAAGCAGTACCTCGTGGTACTGTGGTGGTATAAAAATTGTAAAAGTAATAGAAATTTCAAAAGCATAATTATTAATAAGTATAAGTTATTATTAACACGTCTTGTTTGAGATAATCCTTGGGAGGAGGGGTAAAATCAGTCACCCTTAGATCATAGGGGTAACAGACCTAAAAAGGTTAGGAACCATGGTCCTAGAGCCATCCAAATTTTTAATCCAAATTTTCGTCGGGTTACTGGCTGGGCAAAATTCAGTTCCAGATAACGCATCGGATCTGATTATTTTCATACATAAATCATGTTATTACTGGTGGTAGGTCTCTTAAATGTGAGAGGCCGTCTGGGTAGGCTACCACAATGTCTATTTCTCCCGACAAAGAGCAGTGTAAATGAACTGTTGTGTTTCGGTTAAATTGATGCATAGCCAGAGTAACTACTAGATACATTGAGACTTAAGTTCCTATGTCTCAGGTTGGTGAGTACAGTGGAAGACCAAACATTGTACTACCAAGCAAGAGTACTACTGTTAGTTTAAACAAGACTAAATTTTATGGCATCAATGCGCAAAAGATGTCGATCTTATTAAATAAATGAACACAGACGCTCTTCATACCATTCGCAATTTGTCTCTGTAATAGTTGAGTAAATTTTACCTTTTTTTTGTGGCTGGAATGGCCGACTTTATTTATGGTGTGTTAATACGATCGATCCAAGGTACAAACGTGGCATAATGACCCATACGGCTTACGGGTGTATTGCATTTCGGAATTGACCAGAACACATCCGGTTTTGAGCAGGCCCGTATTAACTGTCTACCGGAAAATGATATACCTATCTGTCATAAATGCTATATTGGGATGGTAATTGTATCGATCTGTGGTGTGCGTATTGTCTTTGATGCACAATTTACAATTCATGTTTATTTGTTATACCCCTAACTTATTTAAAATAAAGGTTAATTGTGCATTTTCTTTAATTTTCAAATGGCTATATCAAGCACTAATAACTTTTAATACTAATAAATAAATGTCATGAAATAATATTGATTCTTTAGTGAATTTCTCAGCTCAGAATCCACGAACAGTACATTGTACAAGTCATAAAGCATTTTGGTATTCGATTTTTATAAGTAAGAGTTGACGTCACGCATGCTAATTTTAATTTTTCATCATAAATCATAAGTATATATTGTGTAGGCCAAATCTAGACCCCTTTACTGGTGGTTGGTCTCTCATATGTGAGAGGCCGCCTGGGTACCTGGGACATTGCTATGGTACCAGCAATCTCTATTTCTCCCGCCAAACAATAGTGTAAATACACTGTTGTGTTTCGGTGTGAGGAAATTGTAGTCTAAGAAACTAATGGACATATTGAGACATATCTCATGTCTCGGGATGGTGAGCGCAGTGGAATGCCAAGCATTGCTTCGTAAATCAAGGTGTTGTTTGGTTTTGCTACTGTCCATGAGCGGTCGTTTTGCTTACCTTCAGGCGAACGACATGCTCGTCGTCATTCATTGCAATAAAAAAAAAGGAGGCGTGGTATTGAAAAATAGCAGTAATTATGAATTTAGTAAAACTACGTGTTTTCCACCGACCTTTCCAAATAGAAAAGATACAACATCTTTTCGTTAAAGAGTGTCGTTAGTAGCAGCCTGTCCCCTAATGTGTTGGATTATATCCAGAACATGTTGCAAAGATACACTACGTAAATACGTTTGTATGGAATAAACAGAATATTTTAGACCGTTTGAGCGTTAATATGAGTTGCAAGCTTTTAATTCGCAAAGAATTTGCATTAATTGCCTTAATTTGTAATTTTGTAGCTATTTTTGTATATTAACTCTCTATGTATACTTGCCGAGTGTTGTCTAACCCGATAATTTTTACCGATACATTTTATTCGATTTTAAAAGTATCGAATGAATTCGATAAATTGTGTGTTTAGTCATATTTTTTTCCACTTATTCTCTTATAAATTGTAAAACGAAATGTGTTGCTGGAAATTAATGTTAATTGCATAAGTAATTACTATGCATAAAAAATCATAAAAAAAAACAATCATAAATGCTAACTTTAACTCAATAATCCAAACATAATACGTTTTTCATATCATATTCATTATAAAAAAGGAATACGTGTAACAAAATTATCTAATTTAGTCATGTCTATTTTTATGTTCCAAAACTCAAGAAATTGAATTGAAACAATTTGTAGCAATTCTTCCATTCTGACTGCTACAAATGACGAAACAAAAACGCGTAATTATAGCTATGATGCAAATAAAGGATAAAGTCTTTCCTCAATTCTTTTGTTTCTATCTACGAGTAGTTTCAAAAGATGTCTTCTTACAGACGTAGTAAGTGTACAATTCCGTCTGCTCCAATAGAATGTCGATGCTCGAATCACGTGAACAAAATCAATACAATTGGGCGCAATAACCGTGGCATCTCAGAGAACACATCTGCTAGACCAGACCAGGTGTCCGATTAACTTAATTAACTTTAAACCGTGAGAATAAATTTGGATTGACATTTATTGTCATTACCGGCCAATTGGGGAAATACCGGGTATCTCAAGACTGCTACCGAAAACGAAGACGGGTGGTAGTTTTAGTGGCTACAAACACAATGCAATTAAAAATTTCGCATAGAAACGCGACAATTATTTTTTATGTTTTTTAAATATCGTCGTTTTTGGGTGGTAAATCCATAGTTTTTGCTAAAATAATAATTTAAACTCTTTTATACCTTAGAGTATTTATAAATAAAAGGGCATACACTATTATTTTAGGAAAAAATGTATTTACTACCCAAATATGGCCATAGGAAAAAAAATTACAAAAAAAAATTGTCGCTTTTTTTTGCAACTTTTACTATTGCATTGTGTCTGAAGTCGCTTAAACTACCACCCGGATTCGTTTTCGGTAGCAGTCTTGATATACCCTGTATATTTAGAAGCTATTGTTCCATTAATTCCAGTTAAATAGCGGCAAATCGCGATCGTACGGGAAGTGAGAACATAAATTGCGTGTTGATGCATGAATGCTTACAATACATATAGAAGCAATATTTTATTTCATTTTATCTTCTAATTTGCTTTTTACACCAGCAGTAGGGTATAAAGTCCGCCAACCCGCATTAGGCCAGCGTGGTGAACTATAGGCCTAACCAGTAACCACTCTCAATCGTACTCTCGATTGTAGAGGAGGCCCGTATCCTGCAGTGGGACGTTTATGGGCTGATACAGATACAGTAGGGCATAAAAAACCTTTTTATCTAATTTGATACGCTGGTGTAGTTCGCGTCACGTAAAAAGAACGCTGTAAAAATTGGGAGGGGGTGTGTTTGCGCAGGATAACTCGCGCGCGAAAGTACTAGGCCCCCTTTTTTTTAACTAGTCTTCCTCCTCCTTGCGTCGATTCCCCAATGCTAGGGGTCGTGACTCATCACGGAAGCAAACAAACTAGTCTTAGCTTCGTATATTGTTTACTGGAAGGTACATTGAAAAATAGATATAATATCATGTAATAGAATTAAAAAAATAAATCGCCTACTGCGCAGCTTTACCGCCAGCGTTCTTTTTATGTGACGCGAACTATACGTTTCTAAATGAAATTGTATTATTTCAATTGAGTTGATGCGGAGCGTCGCCTCGCATAATTATTTAGGACAAAAGTTCAAGTCTCCCGAACGGAGCCAGTTTTACCAGTATGAAGGCAGACATGCATTCAGAAACGACCCCGTAAGAGCTTATATTATGCTCTTCAACCAGTATACGGAATGCGGAAGGCCTCACGTTCCGAGGAAGTTCCTCGAGGCCGGCAATCATTTAATCGCTGTCTGATAATGATTAATTTATTCCAAAATGTATTTATGTAGATAGTCATTTATCATCCGATTCCTGTTTATTTTGCTTATGAAATGTGTTTTTGCTGTGTGAGTTTTTTCATGCTATTTTTAGTTTACTACAATCGTCACGTGATTTTCTGTTTGTATTATTATAACAGCTGTGTTTAACGTTACGCCACGCCCCATAGAGTTATTAATAAAATCTATTTGATTGTGTTCGTACAGTACACTTTTATTAACAGCCGATGCTGTTACATCAATCCTAAAAAAATCTACATTCTTATTATCTAGTAATCTAGAGCTGCATTCCTAATGATCATTAAATAGAATTGTTTACAACATTCACTCTTCCTCAACGTTACGACAACTTAGATTATATTTCGTTGTTCCGTCGGCCAGTGGGCGTAACAAGCTATAAATGAGGCATATTATTAGAACAAGATGACGTATTTGGTCGTTCGATGTGTGCAGTCCACCTGTCTTGTGCGTCGTCAAGTCTGAGTGATGTGTCCGCAAGCTCTTTGGTCAAGAGGTCAAGAGTCCAACATGCCCTTTTGTTTGACCGATAATGTGTTTTCCTTCTCTCTGTCGTATTCCTATTCTATTCTCATATCTTTTGTGCGTTGCGATGACGGTCACAAATCGCAATTCTGTCTTTGGAACTGTAGTATTTTCGGACGGGTTTTTGACATCTAGACAAAAGTAATGGCCATTATTATGTGTGATGCTTTTGTTTGCGCTAACTGTAGCACTGTTGCTTCCAAATGAGTAAGTAAGACATTTAATTATCTTTCATGAATATACAGGGTATATCAAGACTGCTACCGAAAACGAAGCCGGGTGGTAGTTTAAGCGACTTCAGACACAATGCAACAGAAAAAGTTGCAAAAAAAAAGCGACAATTTTTTTTTGTTATTTTTTTCCTATGGCCATATTTGGGTGGTAAATACATTTTTTCCTAAAATAATAGTATATACCCTTTTATTTATAAATACTCTAAGGTATAAAAGAGTTTAAATTATTATTTTAGCAAAAACTATGGATTTACCACCCAAAAATGACGATATTTAAAAAATCATAAAAAAAATTGTCGCGTTTCTAGGCGAAATTTTTAATTGCATTGTGTTTGTAGCCACTATAACTACCACCCGGCTTCGTTTTCGGTAGCAGTCTTGAGATACCCGGTATGTACTTATGCATCAAAACGTACTTAAAGAATAATAGAAAAAATATACATACATACATAAACTCACGCCTTGTTCCCAGAAGGGGTAGACAGAGGTGCGAAGGCACCCACATTTCGCCTTGTATGTTCCGTCCCACAATGTGAGAGGTGGCGAGCATAGAAAAAATAAATAAAATAAATAAATAACATAGAAAAAATAATTTTAATTAATGTTAATAAACATAAAGTTCCTTTTGTGTCCGTGGTTTCTTCTTTCTTTAACGTTTTATTTTACATTAAGCAAAGCTAAACAAATCTTAATTTGATCTTTAAAACCATCTTTGGCATAAGAAGAATAAGAATTACGCCTTTTTTGTAAAGTTTTATTCTGTATGGAAAATATAGAAATTACATCTTCAAATTGGATTTGTTTTGACAAAGCCTAGTAATAAAATCACAAGCAAAAAATGAAACACTTCTTTGAGAGCAAAACCTATGATTTATAGACCGAAATAGTCTAAACTCTAAACATTTCTCTCTATTGATCAATCATCGATTTCACAACAGCTTTCGATGAATTCGCTAGCAGAATCCAGTCCATCATTTCCGTTGTATGCATGGTCATATCGTTCAGAAGTCAAGTCTCTTCGAAGAAACCTGACAGTACTTCTGCCCTAATTATTATTAGTATGTTAACAACAAAAATTCCAGCTGGCTTGTCGAGGCCAGTGACCTTGGTGTAGCCAATCAGGAATTGAATCAGCGCTTTTAAAATTAAATTTTCATCGGGTGGCTTGAAACACAATAGCCGTTTGTGGAGTTCCGCTTAATTGTAGCGCACATGATCACACGCGCCGATAATTATCTGGAGCAAAGTTTTCAACAAGGCCTGCGCATTCATACCCGTATTGAGGTTGCCGACTGTTGATATGACGTCCTTCTAATTACTTTTATTAATAGAATTTCCACAGATTTTAAAGGGAAGCGACTGACTTGAATGCTTATTGTTAACAAATAGAAAAAAAAAGGGAATCGAAGGGTATAGGAAGCATACGTATTACTAAATTAATGAATTTACTTGGATTAGGTTTTTAAGATTTGTTGGGGTTAATATGAGTGTGTAGTTGAGTAATTTGCGAACATAAAATTTCAGGTATATAATATTAGCCCAGGAAGCATATTTAAAGTAGAATCATAACGATATAACACCTTTTCATATGAAAAATGGTCAGTGTGACGGTCCCTCCTAAAGCCGTAATAATTAACATTTATCTTAATGGAAAAATATTATTCAGCTTTAATAAATGTACTAGCAAGAATAAATAGATTGCGTAGAAAAAAGAACTACTCTATAACATTAGATGACGACTATTTTTTCGGCTATATAAAAAATGAGATTGGAAGTTAATGTTATATCTTATCAATTGTAATCAGCTCGTCGAGTAGGCCGTATCGCGTGATTGTCTAACCACACAAATAATCAAATGTACAGCTATAATGGGCGCTTAATGACTAGCTTTATGGAGGAGAATGGATGTAATGCGTAGACGATTTAGGACATTGTAGGTCATTGCGCCAAACGTTAGAGCTTGCTTAGGTTATGATTTATTCTGTTTGTTACCTAGTATCTTTAATCTCTTATGTTTTTAATAGCTAATATTGTTGTGAAGAGCAAGGATATCTATGGCTGTTAAATGTGTTTCTTTAAAGAGTTTCAATTGTTTTTAATATCTATACTATTTTAACTTAATTATACATGATTTAAGCAGGTACTTTAATGTATTAACGATCGAAATATTCCAAAAAGAATGAATAAAGCTTTTTGTTGATCTAACGTAGCCATTATTGTTTCCACGCCAAACATTTTCCGTAGTAAGTACAGAATTTAAGTGGTGATCTCAAGTCTTTTCCCATTATTTCCTTATTTGTAATTGGTTATGATAGTACGAACAAGCGCAGTTAGTTATTTTACCTAAGTCGTTGACTTTTCATTGACGTCATAGATTGTAAGTTCTATGTTTAAGTCGCAATATGGTGTGTTAGTTTAACTATTATTGTCAGAAATGTAAAGGTTGACAACGATTTGATAAGCTATATTTTGCGCAGGCAGTAAGAGCTTTTACATCTGTTGACACTAATTTATCACAGAACATAATTACCTATTGATAACGGTTAAATAACAAAAGCTAAATTATTTATGACTGCATGTGACTGGGCTGAGACCAGAATTTGTCTCTTTACTATAAATGCGACTTTAAATTTCGAGTCCTTAAGTTACATTTCGTGAATCTAATTGACATCTAATTGTATATTATTTCTTGTCCAGTATAAAGGTGCGTCGGAGGACGCGACGATTCTCGGTGAGATGATATTCGGCGCTGTTGCAATGAACTACAAGAGCGTGTCATTGAAGATCCACATCATGGACGAGCCCAGAAGGTAACAAGGTCGTATTCATTAGATTAAATTTTACACATATATTCTTTTGTTCACAAATCACATGTCCGTTTTATTTATTTTATTTTATGTCTAACATATTATGTCTGTCTACAAGTCTATTGTTTCTCTAATTTATTGATTCGGAGTACACAATAGATTTTAATGGTTATTTGTGGTATTAAGTAATCTTTTGGCAGAATTCGTGAATGTGTGTTTTGTCTGGTGTAGACAATAGCGTAGCTATTTTTACGTTTGTGCGAATAACCCGAAATTATTATGTCATTTGTATGTTATATTTTGGACTGAAGTCTCACTAGTCGCAAATAGAAATTTAACACGCTTCTTAGTAATTATATTGGAGAATTAGAAAAAAGACGATCGCCGTATTGTATTTTTTTTTGCATGTGGGTCCTAAAAAAACCGTCGTTCTAATATATATTATAGATCTGCGTTGGGTCTGTAAAGGACATTAAAATATTAGCCCAATGACCAGTAATTCCTTGCATATGCGTGAGACACAGTAAGGCACATATTTTATGTCGTGTTAACATGCTATTTCCTCTACAGGTTGATGTGCACGAAGATCTTCTGCGTGCCGACATCCCGTCGCATCAGTCGTGTTGAGCGCAAGAATATGAACGAGCGACGGGACGCGACCAGCTGCGGCGACCTGCGCAACGGTTCGCAACCCTTAAACGTACCCTTGCTCAGGGAAGAAGAGGTGTCCTTGAGCTTCTCGCTGAATAGGGGAGACTCAGGTTAGAACGGCATTTAAACCTAAAACTACATTCGATTTTATTATATCAATCAAGTGGATTTGTACTCTCATTTAGATAGGAAGGTGAACCCTTGAGCTTCTCGCTGACTAGCCCCTTTATTGGGTTAGAAAGGTATTTACAGCTAAATCTACATTGGATTTTACGCTATCTTTGTAAATATAGTTGATGGAACGTACCCTAGTGCTGGAAGGAAGAGGTCTCTTTACGCTTCTCGCTAGTTAAGGGAGACTCAGGCTAGATCTACATATTTTGATTTTACAATATCTGTGAAAATGAAAGTGTTGATATCATATCAAATGGCTATTTCAACTAGGGATTTTGGATTTTGTTGTAAGTCACGGTAATGATATTTGCTGTTGATATAAAAACTATTTTTTACGGATTTAATCGCGAATTTGGTTTTTATATTTTTTAATTTGCTTATTCGAATTGGACCGGAATTTATTAATCACTTTTAGCCATCCGCGAAGCATTTTCTCTAGACAATTTATACAATTGATATTAAATGCAATTAATATTAAATGCAAAATACCTATCTTTGAGAATGCTTCCGTTTGGCATTCAATTATTTATACGAGTTTGATGTTTTAATATTAACATATTATTTTTAATAGAATAGTAGTTTTACTTTGTTTCGAAAGGATGTTAGAAATCGGATAACTAAATGTAATTAAATACATGTAATGAGAACCGACAAAGGCATTACGTTCGCGATTACTGGAAGTGCAGTCGGATATTATACAACAGAGTTTGTTAAAAGATCACGTATTATGCAATAATTTGCAAAGTGTAAAGTCTTTGGATTTGCAATGTCGCTTATTACGTGGTCACTTGCTTTCACACGTGTCTTTATTTGCATCTATAAATAAACTACGGCTAAAACATAATTTGTTATAATAAAAAAAAAAAACATAATAACATTATGAAATGTGATTAATTCTCTCTTATATGTATCATAAAATACCGAAACAAAATTAATCGTGTGTTAACCGACAAGTACTCTCGCTAATTAATTACGTATTACTATTGTAGTGTTACTTGATATCGAAAGTCACGAGTCATATGATTTTGTTACGTGGATAATGAGATCCAGTGCGGCAGTGACGAGTGTGTTGAGCAATCTAGACAGCACTTAGTGTTTTTGGTTAATGTCTATTGTCAAATACTGAAACAATTGGATGCCTAGGTTTAATTTGGCAGTGTTTTGAATTTGATGATGCTGATTTTTGTAGAGAAGTTCTTTAACATATATTACTAGTTAATAGGTATAGCGTTCATGCTACAATGATAAATAATATAATGTCATTTTATGGACACGGTTCGACCTATCAGTTGTAAAGAAGGAAGGAAGAGACGGGACATTCCAGAAAAATAAATGGTTATTGTTTTTTTTATTATGTTAATAAAGGTTGTAGTTTAGCGAATTGGTTTAACCGTGCTGTTGTTCTTATAAAATGCATTGAATGCGGGTTGCCACAACTTCGTTGTTGTTATTTCTTGAGGTCTTCTTGGAAATAAAAATCAACACTTTAATTTTGATTTCAACATTTCATTCAACATTAATTTTCATTTTACGGATATAACCGATGCAAAGATACTTTTAATTTGTGAACGGTAATCGTCTTTTTATCTGACCAGTTGTAATGATTTATCTGAATTTAATTACCTGACATACTGGTGTTTTGATAAGATAGTATTTTACGTGTCAGCAAGTCAGACGATTCTTATTCTATCGAAATGATAATCCGGGGCAGCTCTTGAACCTTTCTTGTATCGTGGATAGATCTATGTAAGAGGGACTTTTGGGTCCATCATTTTAATTATAGACATAACCCGGCAAGCTGCCCTTCTGAAAATAGGCCTACAGAATATTTCAGTTAATTGTTGAAAGCGTCTCTGTGCAACATCAATTGGCTTTACGAACAACCTTCGGGATTCGTCACTATTTATTTTACACAAGTGTATATCTGAAATACGTGGTTGCCTGTTGGCAAATGGACCAGACGCCAAAATATTCACGATGATCGCGTGTTCGAATCCCAGGGCACGCCTCTGAATTCTCGGAGTCATGTGTGTATTGATAGTCAATCACCATGCACTATAACGGCGAAGGAAAACTTTTGTGAGGAAACCGGCATACCATAGCGATTTATAAAAAAATGTATGGTATGTAAGTCCGCCAACCCGCACTTGGCCAGCGTTAGACTATATCCTCTAGTTTCTCTCAATCGTACTCTCGATTGCAGAGGATGCCCGTGCCCTGTAGCAAGACGTATGTGGGCTGATACATATATCTCGTAGTTTGCGGATAGGGTTCGCATCTTCTAATTTCCCTACTAAGTTCTCGCCAACCATACCTTACATCTTATTTGCTTCTTATAAATGTGAAAATGCTTCAACGATACTCTTGTTTCAGGTTTCTGCGGTGACCAATCCCCGTACAGCAGTTTCGGTTCCACCTATGATTACTTCTCCATGTTTGGATCTCCAACTATGGATGGCAACAATACTCAGGACGATCTCTACTCTTTTCACTGTAAGTAACAATTATTTAACTGTATACAGGGTATATCAAGACTGCTACCGAAAACGAAGCCGGGTGGTAGTTTAAGCGACTTCAGACACAATGCAATAGAAAATGTTGCAAAAAAAAGTGTCAATTTTGTTTTGAATTTTTTTTTCTTTGGTCCTATTTGGGTGGTAAATCCATTTTGTCCTAAAATAATAGTGTGTACCCTTTTATTTATAAATACTCTAAGGGATAAAAGAGTTAAAATTATTAATTTAGCAAAAACTATGGATTTACCACCCAAAAATGATGAAATTAAAAAAATCATCAAAAATCATGGTCGCGTTTCTCAGCACGATTTTTAGTTGCATTGTGTTTGTAGTGACTAAAACTACCACCCGGCTTCGTTTTCGGTAGCAGTCTTGATATACCCGGTATACCAATACCTACATTTTGTATATTTATTAATGGCGGATCTTTAAGGCTTACCACAGATAAAGCTATGTAAACTTTACTAATTTGATAGACTATCTTACGAACCATATACTTTTAATTGATGGTGATTTAATTTATTAACATCGATTATTTTTTTCTATCTATTTTTTTTATCGTGCGGACGGATAGCGATGTTTAAATATTTTATGTGTTGATGACTAAATATTTCGAGAAATAGGTATGGATTTTAAATAACTTGCAAATGCATTTTCTCGCTTTTTGTGTTATAAATTCAATGTTTTTTGAAATGTTACATTATACTTGATTATATCTAAAGTATGACAATTACCTCAATATGGACACAATATTTCACGCGACTGAGTTAATAAAATCAGACGATTAAATCCAAAAGAGTGCACCCGTGACGGGTGCATAATTACATTAGTAAATTATAAAACAAAATAATCATGCATACATATGTGCTTTACATATTTATCGCAGAGAATCGGTTGACACGGTGAAATTAATTTGTGTAACCTAGTTTTTTGTATTAATCTCGATTGGCAATCATGTGATATGTTTAGTTATGCATTAAAAATTAATACATTGACTTTATTAACCTTTTGTTTAATTTGTTACTATTTACATTTATATTGGGTTTTCTGAAACAACATTTATCGTTGAATATAGATGTTATTGTAAATAATAATAAATAGGTGACGTAATTTTATTACAACCGGGGCAATAGCTTCGAAACGGACAAAATTTTATTTGGAAGTTACTTATTCTTATTTAGAAAATTGATACGACCAAATTATTGCGGTGGTAGCAGTAAAGGACGATTCAAAAGATCTTGTGAAAGATTATTTGAATAAAGAATATTTTGATTTTGATTTTTTTGATTTTGATTACTAAATAGAGTTTCGTGCACAATAATTTATTTCCAACTCCTCCTATTAATTTAACTTTCTGATTGATTTCGTTGCGGGTCAAAGACAAGTTAGACATTCCCGGAGACTCGCCGAGCTTCAATGCTCGGTGTCATTACTTTGCGTGCCACTGTTGATCCTGGCTCACAGGAGTTACAGTGGTGGGTGTGAGGGTGGGACAGTCTCCTACTAAATAGAGTTTCTATTCACGTGAGATAGTTATTTGTCTTCCGTTGACATATTTTTTTCGGTATGTTTGTATCCGGTATAGACAGGATGTTCTAGACGCGATTCTACTGCGGTGCTATAACGGTTTTTCAAGAACTGTGTTCAGGGATTGATATACGGCCGGATTAAAAATTATATCATTTAGTTTCGAATACCATTCGAAATACATACATGCATAAACTTACGTCTTTTTGCTAGAACGGGTAAAGCAGAGGTGCTATCAAGACACCTACATTTCGCTTTGTCTCTTCCATCTCACGATGTGTAAGGGGGCGAGCCTATTGCTATATTGGGCACAAATTCCTGACTTCTGGCAGATAATGAATAGAAGAATCCAATATCACTTATCCCCAATCCTACCGTACATTTGTAATCGTACCGTAGTACAGCTACCACCGAGGATTCATATCATACAAGGTTGAATTAAATATTTTTTTGTTCGTCAGGCCCTCCCGGACGCAAGTTAAGTACATCGAGTAACGGTAGTTGGCAAAGAAGAACCTTCCAGAACATGGCGACCAAGTTCAGCATCGGTCACCAGAGCTCCAACCTGCTCAGTGTACCTTCGAGCTTCAGTAATGCCAGCAGTAGTGATTCACAGGTTGGTTTTATAGATATTGAGTGTCTTTATGTTGTCTGTATTGTGAACTTTGTTTTGAGTGCGGTAGAGTTCAAATGAGTTATTATTGGCCTGTGCCAAGGCTCGCCTTTGTTCATTACTTCCTGCATTTGCCCTGATATTCTTTAGTTCTAAGATATTTGACTCCTTTCTTTGATGATCTAATCAGTTTGCGTAAACTTTGAAAGGTCTTTTATGGTTTAGAGGTACATTTATCAATACAGTGATAGGGTTCCAACGTTCTGCTTTAGGAGTGAATATCGTAAGGTCTAAAACTGATGTATAAATGATAAAAAAAAACAATAACAATGCGAAACAGTGCCACAATTTTTTACCCCTACCACGTCATCCTAAAACTCACGTGACACTCGGTTGTAAATTCAAAGCACGTCGTTAATCCGGAACGAGTCACGGTTTAGAGTTAATCTCGTGTATTGTCGGACGTGAGTGACCAAGCGGGCGCATTGTTTACCAGCCGTTATCAGACGGCGCGTGATATTTGTCACATGGTTGACCACGGCTATCGTTCACGTAGTCATGTGAGCCGTTATCAGGGTAATGACAGTGTAGTAGACTGCGATACGATAGTTGCATCTAAATTCACTTGTGTTTACTGTTGCTGTTGGTGATAACTATGGTAGGGGTTCTGTTGGGGGTGTAGGCGCCAGAATATTATTGATTATCTATTTAATAGTTTTACTTATGTAGGGTGATGTTGGGTACTGCCAAAGGTCAACCAAAATATATGCGATGTCGTAATTGCGCTGTCTACCATTTTGTGGGGAGGATAGAAAGGGAGTTTCTTAGTAATAGTAGAGAATATCGTCATCATCAGCCTTTTATTGTCCGACTGCTGGACAAAGGCCTCTTCAAAATTGCTGCATTTCACCCGGTCTTCGGCATGTCTTGCCTTCTTCAGCGTTTATTAGGGTTTATAAAATAAAATCATACATTCGGATTACAAATCTAAGTGAGATCTGAACCTTTCCATTGAAAGTTATGTTTTCATAGACCGATAATATAGATACAAATACATATCAATGACTCGACATATAAGAGGCTTTGACAGGGGGAGAATGGTCAGCTGTGTAATATCTTTTTGATCCTTTGAAAAAGCTTTTATAAAGTCGTGATATTGCTAAAATTCTAAGTAAGAAGGCAAAGCAATTTTGAGCCTTGCTAGTATAAAAGTAAGTCATCGGTTCGATAGATGTTCTTGAAAAAGCTAATGAACAAAAGTTTCTATATGTAGTCAAGTCAGACATGTCGCTTCGCACCCAATGAACCGGGTTTATCGAGTTTTATTCAGGTTACATGTCTGTGGGCAAACAGCAATTGTATTTTTATTCCCAAGGATAATAAAGGCACACTTTTTTAAATCGTTCTTATGATTTCTTTATTCATTTGGTTACAGTAATATAGTGAAATTTTGCTCTGATTCTAATTTTATCAAGTAATAGTGATGAGATATTTTTTTATAGCCGTTAGGTTGAGAGTCATCTGAATAACAGATGTGTCACCAGCATTAGAATTTGTTGGTTAAATAGGCGCGACAAACCAAAAGGTCCGAACTCAGAAGTAGGATTTTTAGATTTCTAGGAAGTTCGACCAAGGAATGAGCAAATCTAGTTAGTGGATAATATACCATCTTAACCACCGAAATTATTTCTATTTCTTCCGCTAAACAGCAGTTTAAACGTACTGTTGTGTTTCGTATTGAAGGACATTGTAGCCAGAGTAACTTGACATATTGAGACTTTCGAATTTCGTATGTCTCAGGATGGTTAGTGCAGTGAAATCAATCAGTAGTTTGGTTTTGCTACTGTTCATGAGCGTTTTTATCGCTTACCATGAGACCAATGGCAAGCTTGTCTCGCCATTTATCGAAATAAAAAAAAATGCAATGTTCATCCGATGTAGTGAACAATAAAATTGTGGTTTGTAATCCTGTCAGCGTTTGGATACGCTCTTAGTTTAATAATAAGTTTCCTTATTTTGTAATCTGTTGTTACATCGTTCGATAACATAAAATAACTGGATCAAAGATTATGCCAAAAATATACTATGCCAAGCCATTATAAAAAAAAAAATAAAAAAAAAATACTACAATTCAGGTCTTGTTCCGTGATCTTTTTACTACAAACTTTTTGAATAGAATTTTCGTTTTGATAACCTGTAAGTTTTGCGATGAGGCAAATATTTGAACACATTATTTTCTTAAGATACGTTTAACAAACTGCATTTGAAAGATGAAACTCTGTTATCGTGTTTTCAAAGTGTGTTTATATACAGTTGGAATTTTATAAATATTTAGTACATTTGCGAGTGTGAATTGCATCGAATAAATACGTCAATGTTTTTGCACCATTCTAGAATGTTGATACGGTAATTTCATTTGTAAATTGTACTGCTATTAGTTACGATGTAATACAGTCATTAGTGTTCTTTTAACTATTACCTATGATAGTTGCGTGTAATTATAGGATTCAAATGTCATGACGGAAGGTCTATGTAATAATGTAAAAAAAATACGTGTTTGGAACCAGTTGACTGCCTCGGCGATGCAGTTGTTCTGTGGTCCGATTACAACGCCGAGGTTTTGGGTTCGAATCCCGGGTCGGGCAAAGTGATCTTAATATTCGGGAATTTGAACTATATAGTTGTATCTTGTAATAAAGGATATAATAAGAAAAAAATAAAATAAACATCCGTTTTGGGAATATTAACATTGAATATAAAAAACAAACATGCGACCAAAATAAAGTTAATAATAGAGGCAGGATATTAAAACGTAAACATGTTAAATATGTCTCAGCTTATTACTTATTCAAATTATTGTTGGCATTAAGCCATTAACAAAAAAGTTTAAGTAATTAATGACCGAACATAACATTACTGTTGTTTACGAAACAAAGAAAATCGATTTATACGGAATGATTATTTACTTGAAATTAAAATATCAAAGTTTTCTTTTACAGAAAGGTAATAATACAATTGTGGAAGTTGATTGGAAAATGCTGTATGCGATAAGCCGAAGGCAGGGTGAAATGGCGCAATTTGGAGGAGGCCTATGTCCAACAGTGGACAATAAAAAGATGATGATAATGAATAATAAAATTTGAGAGAAAACGACGAATCTATTACGAATGTAATATCACACTAATAATTTGCGAACGATTCCCATCCTTGAAGTGGCCACTTCATCAATCAGATTGATGGATATAATTTCGATTGGCCGAGTGCAGTTCGATACGTCATTCATTGAAACGAGCAGACTGCATTCTCGCGCACCTCCATTGATTGAACGAAGTGCAGAAAGTGATGATGCCGTATCTTATCAGTCGTCGACTTAGTTATCTCTGTAATAATGACGTCACTAGGGCTGTACATTTTGTAAACGTAAATGGTATTATAAACTTTCGAAATATTTAACAACATCTGTCATCTGATTTGTGGAATATAAAGCTTTTGTCTGATAATAATATGTGTTTTGGCGAGATAAATCAAGTTTTTATAATTGAATCAAGGTGAGCCCAAAACCGTTGCATTTATTTTCTAGTGGCAGAGTATATGCTTTAAAACTCATCCTAGGGATCGATATCTATTTGCGATTTTTACGCAATATTTAATATGATTTGTCTGACACCCCTCAGAGTCGGGACAAGATATAATATATGACATATGTTACACGTATAGGCTAAATGTATGTAGTATGTACGTAACTCTCTCTTGTACTTTAGACCACCGTCATACCCAAAACTATTCAGCTGAATCACATCCATTTGGCAATCTTAGGTTTTACGTAGCTTTCCCTAATAGTTAGTGATCCTGAATGCAGACTTGACGTCATCAACGCTAAATTTGTATTCGTCTGCCGTGAAATTGGTGAAAAGAGTATACGATAGATTTAACGATGTTCAACGATTTTGTATCATGTAATGCATTTGAATTTCTATTTTAGTAGAGCAATGTACTGACTGCCTCGGTGGCGTAGTTGTACTAAGGTACGGTTACAAAGCTGAGGTCTCGGGTTCGAACCGGGTTGGGCAAAGTGATATTAGATTTTTCTATTAATTATCAGCCCAGAGTCAAGAAGTTGTGCCCGATATGGCGATACGTTCACCACCTATCACATTGTGGGACGGAACATACAAGGCGAAATGTGGGTGTCCTGGCACCTCTGCCTGCCCCTTCTGGGATATAGGCGTGAGTTTATGTATGTTATAATAATAATAATATAGTCCCACCTACGGTCCCCGCTACCGGTGGAGTAGTGCGCCGCATGAGATGGACTTGTGAAATCAATGAGAATGTCATGCGGGCCTACTTTGGGGCTACAAAGGGAGGAATTAACCTCACTGCGTATCGTGCTAAAATGCTGTCTCTGTTTCAGGCTTTAGAACCAACGATTGATGTATCGTCCCAACGACTATCGGATCAAGTGCGATTTATTCAGCGGCGTAAGTTGTTGGATGATGACACACTTGAGCGGTTGCGCACAGACTTGTGTGTTGTCCAAGACGACAATGTCTCGCCCGTCAGTGGAGATCAAGCAGTAGGTCCAACACCAACACCTGTTGCTGATTTCGAGCTGACGGACAATTTGGATGACAATGTAAGTCCCCAAGATAAACAGCATTTGAGAGGGGCCTTGGTGCGTGCGATTTCGGATTTTGTGTCCGTATCGGCGTCTTGTAGACCGCGTCTGCTGCGTTTGCCCACGCATAGAAGAAATTTGGCGCTGATGGGAGCTTTGGACTCCATGCTACCTACATATTTGGAGTCCAGTCGGGATCTTGTTGATACGCACTCGATCCTTTACTGCGCGGGCCGTCGCAGCATGCCGAGTGGCTAATGTTCAATTCCCAAAAGAACATAGAGCTACTCGAGGTGTTGCGGCTGTGCCTGCCTGGCAGCTTAGGATTGAGGACCGTATCAACAGGGCCCGAACTCTCATCGGCAAGCTAATTTCCTTCTCAGAAGGAAATAGCAGACCAAGGATTATGCGTTTTGTGACGCAGGCTTTTTCGGGGACCAATATAAGTCCTCAGAATTATAGGCTTTGCGTCACAGAACGCATAGACTTCTATAAACAAAAAGTCTATGCGTGGGCGAACCGCATTCGTCGCTACAGGAGGCGATGGGATTGTTTCCAACAAAATCGTATGTTCCAAAGTGACCAAAAGAGGGTTTATACCGGGTATCTCAAGACTGCTACCGAAAACGAAGCCGGGTGGTAGTTTTAGTGACTACAAACACAATGCAACCAAAAATTTCGAAAAGAAACGCGACAATGATTTTTTATGATTTTTTAAATATCTTCATTTTTGGGTGGTAAATCCATAGTTTTGCCTAAAATAATAATTTAAACACTTTTATACCTTAGATTATTTATAAATAAAAGGGTATATACCATTATTTTAGGAAAAAATGTAGTTATCACCCAAATATGGTCATAAGAAAAAAATTACAAAAAAAAAAATTGTCGCTATTTTTTGCAACTTTTTCTGTTGCATTGTGTCTGAAGTCGCTTAAACTACCACCCGGCTTCGTTTTCGGTAGCAGTCTTGATATACCCTGTAGATGTTGGGAGGATTCTTCTCAGGGTGTGGTGGATGGGCGGCTGCCTGGTGCTCACGAAATGCGTGAGTACTGGACGAATATCTGGTCGTCGCCTGTCTCTCACACTGAAGCCTCCTGGTTTAGTGTTGTTGATCGAGCTTGCGAGTCAATACCGGCTATGGAGACCATTTTAATCAGTTCGGAAGATGTGCAAACTGCAATTCGACGGACCCAAAACTGGAAGTCGCCGGGTCCGGATGGTCTGCACAACTTCTGGTTAAAATGGTTTCCAAGTTCGCATGCTCGATTGGCAGCGCAGTTTCAGGATGCGCTTGAGGCAGGATCCCTCCCAGCATTTATGACAAAAGGTGTCACTCACCTCCTCTTTAAGTCCGGTTGTACCACGGAACCAAAAAATTATAGACCCATTACATGCCTTCCAACTATTTATAAAATTTTGACCTCCATAATTAGATCCAAAATTACAGACCACATCACTTCTAACCAAATTCTTTTTCCCGGCCAAACAGGTTGCATGAATGGGTCCCGTGGTACAAAGGAGATCCTTCTCATTGACATGACCATTTGCCAACAGGCTCGTCACAACCGAAGGAATTTATCGGCTGCCTGGATAGATTATAAAAAGGCCTATGATTCGGTGCCCCATACATGGCTCATGAGGGTGTTGAATTTTTATAAAATTAATACAAATTTATGCAACTTCCTTGGGTCTTGTATGGGGCAGTGGACCACTGTCCTGAGATATCCAGGTGGTACGGCTCCTCCTGATTGTGATGAGCCGATTAGAATTAAGCGGGGTATATTCCAGGGCGACAGTCTGAGTCCACTGTGGTTTTGCATGGCCCTGAATCCCCTCAGCACTCTGTTGTTGGATTCAGGGTTAGGCTACCGTCTGCGGAGAGGGTCTGAGCCTATTTCTCACTTGCTGTACATGGATGACCTCAAGTTATTTGCATCAAAACAAACCGAATTGGTTGAGTTGTTAAAATAACAGAAAGATTTAGCAATTCAATCAATATGGAGTTTGGTGTAGATAAATGTGCGGTTATCCATGTGAAGCGAGGGGAGGTTGCGGTCTCTGATGACATACAAGTCTCAGAGACTGTAAGACTCAGACCCCTCTCTGTGACGGAAACCTACAAATATTTGGGTATGCCTGAGGCTCTAGGTATCATGGGTGCAAATGTAAAACAATCGTTGAAAGAGCGTTTCTTTAGCCGCCTGACAAAAGTACTTAACAGTTTTTTGTCAGGTGGAAACAAGATTCGCGCTTTTAACGGTTGGGTTATGCCTGTACTCATGTACTCTTTCGGCATACTCAAATGGACTCAGACTGAATTGGACGCCCTGGATCGTAAAGTCCGAACTCTCCTGACTGCACATCGTATGCATCATCCACGATCATCAGTGATGAGATTGTATATCCCGCGGAGATGTGGGGGCCGAGGCATTCTTAATGCTAAGGACCTACATAATCGCGAGGTGTGCAATCTCAGGGATTATTTCCTTCACAGTGACGTGGATATGCATGGGGTTGTAGTTATGGTAGATAAAGGATTTACCCCGCTCTATTTGGCGATTGAGAACTGGCGGAAACCTCTAGTGGTAGGCACCAAGGATCGCGAGGACATATGGAAGAGCAAAGAGCTGCACGGTCGATTCTATCGAGCCCTTCATGGGCCTGATGTGGATCGGCTAGCGTCTGTGTCTTGGCTACGCTTCGGTAACCTCTTTGGGGAAACCGAGGGTTTTGTCTTTGCAATTATGGACGAAGTTATTAAGACGAACAACTATAGGAAATACATCCTGAAGGACGGTACGGTCGACATCTGTCGGGCATGCCACCGTCCTGGCGAGTCCATCAGGCATGTTATTTCCGGTTTGTTCGTATCTTGCTAACGGCGAGTATTTGCATAGACACAACCTAGTAGCCAAGATCATACATCAGCAAATTGCTCTTCGATATGGACTTGTGACTCCTGAAGTGCCATATTACCAATATGTGCCCCAACCAGTTCTCGAAAATGGTCATGCAACGCTGTATTGGGATCGATCTATTATCACAGACAGGACTATTCTAGCCAATAAGCCTGACATTGTGATAATAGATCGATTGGCGCGCCGGGCTATACTTGTTGACGTCACCATTCCGCATGACGATAACCTTGTCAAAGCCGAAAAGACAAAATGTCTAAATATTAGATTTGGCACACGAGGTTACCGACATGTGGGATGTCGACTCAACAATTATTGTCCCGATTGTCGTTTCTGGTCATGGGTTGATACCAAAGAGCCTCGACCAACATCTACAGAGGCTCTCAATCGGCGTTTGGGTCAGGAGTCAGATACAGAAGGCAGTATTGCTTGACACGGCACGTATAGTGAGGAGGTTCCTCACTTTGGGGTCCTAACCACCGGTGGCTTGGGTCTCGAGCCTCGCCATTGTTGGATGAATTTTTATATTTTTATATGTATTTTGTTTTTATACTATATATATAAAAAAGTAAAAAAAGATTTAAAATAAAGAGAAATATATAATAATAATAATAAATACACCCATCAGTCACATACATAGTCCTGACCCCACACTAAGATCGAGTCTTGTGTCGTGGGTATCAGGAACTACGAGAGACTTTTCGGTCTCACAAACACCCAGGCCCGGAAGAAATATTTGTGGGCCGCACAAACATTTCTCTCGGTGCGGGGATCGAACCCGCGGCCTCTCGTTTCACAGGCGGCGTCTAACCAACTGCGCTACGGAGGCTGTCGGCTGTCTGTTATGTATGTATGTAGAGCAATGTATATCGAAGTTCGTAATTGTTAAGTAAACGTATTGCAAAATGAATTGTAGTAAGCTAGATTTCATATTAGAAGTATGCTGTTGGTCTGTTTGCTGCTGCTTTTTGTATTTTAGTGAAATTTTTGGATACTCAGTAAATGTATTTTCTCACTATTACCATTCTTCATCTTCAGAGGATACCAACACCACTATGATTCGTAATGAAGTGTCTGACCAGGAGCGGTGGTAGTTGTTTTCCGTATGTGTTTTCACTATACTAGCCAGTAGCTATCAAATATCGAATTAAAAGGTCACCACGATTGTATAAACTTGTACGTACTAGTTTTCAAAGGTCAAACCTTGAAGGACACGTTTAAATTTAGTATTGTTCTAAGCTGCTGTTATAAATATCTAAATCCTCGAGCAAACGGAAGGTCTCGACTTTGTGGGAGGTTTATGTGATAGTAAAACCTTACATGTGTATTAAAGTCACGTGCATTGTTTTATCAAAATCGATAAAATTCATTTACCTTTCACTCCAAATAGCCTTTTCTATCTAAAGAAAATTAAATTTACATTGCTTGGTTATGTTTTCCGTTTTCTTGTTATTTATTTATCGCTTAAAGTAATAACCATATTCTGCCGCCTCATATTGTGGTTGGACTTCCAACACTAAGCTTGCCGGTACGAGATCTCGAGTCGGGAAATTTTCTTCCTCAACGACCAACAATTCTTTACACTTTAAGCTCATGGGTAACGGAAGCTGCTGGATGCATGCCGTTTTCACCAAGATAATCCTTCGGTAGAGTACTGTTCATCAATACATTTTCTGTGACGGTGAAAATCTTACTCTATATTCAGCAAATTACTCCTAGTTATTGATGATAATGATTGAATAATATTCAACAGATATACAGCAATAGTTCCACGAGCGACACTCTCATGAGCGGCAGTTTAGTCATGTCACAAAAGAAGAGTAAGCTGGGCTTGGCTCTCCTCATCACGGTTAACGACAGTGCTGAGATGTAAGTATTATACCTTACTAGTTATTATTTTGCCCTTGGAATTATTACGTTGCCCTACGCTTTATTAGATTGCCCTGCGGATTATAACTTTGTCTTTTGGTAGTTTGGGATCGTGTGTATGAATCTGGTTGTATGAAGTTATTTTTATTATGAATTCATTGGTATATTAACCTTTGATTTGATAAATATTAGTGAAAAGAATGTTGTTTGCCGACTGTTAAATTATCTATTTGCGAACCAACTTATTACATTTAGCACGACCTACACTATCATTCCGTATGTATACTTCTTACCTAATGTAACGATTTGTAATATTTATTGGATAGTAATATATGTATATTTAAAATAATGTATCTTTATAATAAGTTTTATTGCTTTGTTTAATACTGCAAGGTTTCAACTGTTTAGCATGCAGGAATAACATAGTATCTCAATATCCAAGACTTATATTCTTAACATTAACATTATTTTTTCGGTATTTTAAGTACCCTGGATAATTAGGTGTAGTTTATGACTGTTGTGAATAAAATTATGAGTCGCCTTTAGCGCTCTTATATTCATATTTGTATATTTAAGATATGGATTATACCTGGAGGTCTTTTTATACCTATTTTTTCTACTATTATGCCTTTTATACGACTGTTTGTGTCCTTAATAAAAGAAAAATAATAATATATACATTTGATTTAGTTTTTTCTCAAACTTCAAGTGATCATTTAAAGCAATTATTAACATTTTCTGTTTGAATCATCAATATGATCTGCACTGACCTGTAAAAATAATAAATGAATTATATTTTCATTTTAACTGAAACGTTATACATATTTTCTGACTACATAGGTACATATATATTTTTAATTAGTTAAGTCCATTATTTGTCCAATATATTGAGATAATATAATAGAGGGGACACTGCAAACAAAATGTTTGTAACAAAATGAAGGGTAACTTCTATTTCTGTCTCTGTCATGCCTACGATTACTTCGTAGGCATTATCTCCCCTCTTGCTTCACTGTGTACCTGTGTGCGCGCACCATCCGCAGAGATTTTGTTCCCGATGTCTGCTCTAGTATAATACCTCAATGGTCTAATATTATGTTAATTGAATTCCCCCACAAATTAGTATGATATTTAATATCCCAAAGGATCCATACAAATTATAATACTTAATTAAATATTGTAATGAATTTCATTCTCAAATATCCAAATTTTGATGAAACATTTAAAACTCATTACGATATTGAAGTAAGTGTACGTTGCCAGGAGCCTGGTGCGGCGGTGTCTAGAACATTCTCCGCAGCTACAAGCGATGGTGTGTAGGCTACGACTGGCGACTTTGGCGGCCGGAGCGAGTGGGGGCTTCGTTTCTACTCTGTATAGAGCCGCTGAAGACGCTGCGAGATGGTCAGTATTTACAATATATTAGTAAGTATTCGTGAATAATAAATAAATAATAATAAATTGAGTGGGCACCCTCCTTGAAACTTCAATGCAGACATATGTGTATGTTTTATATAAGCACGATAAAGAGACTACTTTGGGATCTTATGCAGTCTAGATAATGAACCATGATAGGAGAATATTAGTATAAAAGATGTTGACACCATACATTATGGTGGAAAAGCCTTCATAGTGCGTGATCCGTGTGCCGTTTTTCGAGTTCAGGCTGTGCATATCCAGTATTGAGCAGGTGATTGTTTTGTGAATGCTCTGTCTGGAATTCACCAGGTGAAAAAGTGATGTCACCTCAGGTGCATTGTAATTAGTAGTCGCTAGATACATTTCTGTCATCAATGTGTGATTCGTGTTAATGCTAAAAAGTCATGTTACTAACAGAACTAGAAATCTGTTTATCACTATAGTTGAGACACAAGTTAAATTATTTGCTTGTAATGCGCGATTAGATAATTGTGTTTTCATCTTGACTGAGAAGTTTTTCCTGAAAAACAATTTCAATAGAAGTTAGTCGTATAACGGTAATAAAAATTTCGTGTCTGATGTACGAAATATTTATGTATTTGAGTTGACGAAAACATAAAAAAATCGGAGTAAGTATTGAAATATGTGTGATTCTTAACCATTTGATTACACGTTGAGTATGTTTCTTGGTTAAAATAAATAGTTTGTGATTATTATTATGTCGGCCATCGCAAATCCAGATAAACATTGATCGTTTATGAAAATGAAAAATGAAAATGAAAATAATTTATTGATCCATTAAAATGTTCAACATCATTTAGATTGTCATTTTTTTATCTACCACCCGGTTCGGAAAGCGGTTTTCACTAGAGAAGTACGGGCAAGAAACTCTAGTGTTGCTCTTTTCAAAACCAGTTTACAATGTAGTGAATTATTACAAACTTTACAAGTTGTATGGCAGTATGGTACGCGACATAATCGTATGAGTCACTACCGCGGGTTTCACACCACACGCATTTGGTAGTCGCTATCCGAGAGAATAGGAAAATCCAACAAACAATTTACGGTCGCACTTAAAATATACGTCTAACAACACAGAAATAAATTATGCAAATCACCTTTAAACAAATTTGTAATTAATTTTAGAATTTTCCTGCTTTAAAAATACATTTTGAAGTATTGTTAGTACATTTGCCAGTTTTTTTTTAGTTTTGATAAATTAGCGTTTTGCGTAGTGAGTGCAACGACTTTATGCGTTGCCAATTATCATTCAAGAATTAGATGATGAATGATTAGGTCGACTAAATATCATGCAAATTATGCACATACTACGAGGACATTAGCCAAGAGCAGCAAAAGTTTTCGAGTGGAGGGGACATACTGGCAAGTGATGATTCTCATGTCGGCTCACAACGAGGACAAACGAACTTAAAGGGCAGCAAATTGATACTTGACAGAAGCTTACTAAAATCTCTGAACATTTTTGGGGGAAGCTTGATTTTAGCATTTGACATCTTATTGGTGAACGATAGTTAAAAACTAAAACTTGACAAGTATGTATTTGTTTCGGGTCTGGATGAGGCTGCAAAGTCTCTTGTATTCCTGATGACCCAAAACAAAGACTCGATTTAAATGTGGGGTCAGGATTGACTGTTGGTTGTTTATTTAATTAAAGGGTACATGTACAGGTTATCAGACCTGGTGTACGGTCCGCGCTTGCAGCCGATGTGGCTGAGCATGGTGTCGGGTGACACGAAGACATCCAACAAGACTGCCGACACCATGCTGTCGGACCTCTGCGCTGTACTCGCTGTTGCCGACACTAAGGATACCAACTTGTGAGTAGTCTTATGGATAATATGAGGAGTAAATTAATTATTCTTAAGAGTTCTCTGCGAGGAATAAGAAGGTATGTAACTTCTACTGGTTATTAACTGAGAGAGACTGAGAGGTATACTTAAGGCTAGCGCAGATCGGGATGGCATGGCATGGGATTAGATTTTTTACTAAAGGATATTATTTACTAAAGGATATTATTAAAATTTATCCGGTGGGCATACTAAGTCAATTCCATTCTATTAAATTGTCACGGCATTGAGAAAAACGTTTTGATGTGACGGCATAAATTTAATTTGATTTAAATATTAAAACGCTTCACGTATCTTACAAGTCTGATTTATTTTTCCAAAACACAACTGAAAGTAGCTAAACATAACACAAAAGTCACTACTATTAAACTTACACAACGTAATATCGCTGTCAAAAGTTATTTTTGTATCGTCATTAATTTCAGCATTGAATAAGTAATGGGCATGTCACGCGGTACCACAGCATTCGTAACGGTACAATATTGTTCAGAATTAGATCAAGCCTGGGGGGTTACTCTATAAAAACGATACGAACTTCGAATGTTCGGATGTTCGACGTCCGAAGTAGTATACAGGGTATATCAAGACTGCTACCGAAAACGAAGCCGGGTGGTAGTTTAAGCGACTTCAGACAGAATGCAACAAAAAAAATTGCACGTACGTCGCAACCACGACGTACGATAGAGGAATCCAACATTTTGTGGAGTATCTAGGCACATTAATAAAGTATTACGTACGGCGTCCGAACATTCGAAGTTCGTACCGTTTTTATAGAGTAACCCCACTGAGGTATTAATTCGCGGTTCTGTATAACACCAGTTGATACGAAATTCTTACCTACTGAATGCACGTGACGCGACGATAAAAACACTTTATTATGTGAACATGCTGTTGGCAGCGTGCGAGATTAGTTAATTTGCAAAATATCCGTTTAATTGATAGTTCAGTCAATATGTAAGGAATAATGAATTGCCCTCCGAATAAAGACCTACCCATATTTAACATAATGAATCGTTAGGGGGACATGTCAAGAGGTCACAGAAAAATTAAAAAGGTCGCGCTGTTTGCTGATTTTGAGAAATTCAAAAATGAATAAAAAAAAATGAAATGCTTTTTTCTCGGAAACTATTGGTTTTAGGAAAAAGTTTTTTAAATAAAAAAATGTAGAGGGCATTGCGAACTAAATTTTTTGTCATTGGAGTGACATCATCCGACTTGAAATAATGTGATGCAAAACATAGATAAATTCACCTAAGTTCAAATTTTTCCTGAATAAAAGTTCAAATTTTTGAAAATAAAATCCGAAAACAATTAACAAGCTATTTCATTTGATTTGATTTAATTTGATTTCGGGACTGAGTCCGCCCCGTGACCACGAAAGCTGTAAAGCAATCGAAACGTCGGGAAGTCAAAAATATAAAAAAATAAACTAAATTCGCGATAAAATCCGTAAATAATACTTTTATTTCAATATTTCATTTGAATTTACAAAAAAGATAAAAACTGAATGGCATGAGTACTGTGCAACGGCACGGCTCACGATTTATGTACTTACAAGTGCAGTCAAAACATTGTGCCGTTGAAAAACTATTATCGTAATTAATGACGGAATTATAAAAGTTGTGAAGCTGAAACAAAGACGTCTAGTTGAGTTCTTTTGCTAGCTAGCCATTTATATTACATTGTTTATCTCATTTGCATAGAGGCCCATTAAAGAGAGATCCAGATTGTAATTGTTGAAAGATCTCTATTTGTAAGACGGCGCGGCGGGACGATAAATATAGCAATTTAGATGACAACTTGTAAGGGTTCAAGTACGTACAGAGCAAAACCTACTAGCAATTACTATTCGTCACATTTTCTACTTGCTCTCGTCCCACATTTATGCGTGGCCAGATGCACTACATTTAAAAAGCGTATTAAATATAACGACGTCGTAGAATTAGACAATTTTTAACCACCCACAACTGTACCCAAAATTGAAGTTGCCTCTACTAACCCCGTGATCAAATCCGCAGCAATCAATCGCCTCGAATATCGCGGACATGTTTTCTGGACACAATCCAACGGTGACGAGACGGTAGAAAGCACACATCGCACAACACCGTTAATTATCACAACGTGTGAATGGAGATGTCGCTTTAAAAAACATTTCTTTACGTAAAATGGCAGGTACAGTCGGTCGCTATTTCTGAGATGTTTACGCGACTATCACGTGATTCGCTATACGTGTATTTTTTTTATGAACGTATTGACGCGAGCAAATTGCCGTACATTGTTGTCGTTGCACAAACATAAAGAGATAATTAGGGCTCGTTATGTTATTAAAAATATTTTTAGCGTTGAAATAATGTTCATTTACAGGGGTTTAGTTTTAACCTTTATAAAAGTCTTAAGAGCGTATACAACTTGCGCGCAAAGTCAACTATAGGTATTTCTTGGTTAATTTCACGCACACATAAGCGACCAAAGCTGTGTGCGTAGAGCTGCCGCGTCGGCTCGCTATACAATCGGCTCAAACAACTTTGACCGTGCGCTTCAAATATTAAATTGAAATGTAACTGTAATATAATATCATAAAAATATTTTATTTGCATTATAAGTAGACAAATATAACTGTGCAAGCAAAGAATAATACAAATTTTGGATACTAATCATATTTTCGTTATTATTACATTGTTAAGTTGCATTCAAATCAGTGTTCAATCAGTAGACACTACGGACGTTTTATTAATCATTTCGTGTTCGAACACATAAATAGTGTTAGGGGCCTTACAACCCCTTACAATTACGAAATATATTTAATTTTATATTACAATACATAACATAATTTAGCCTCGGAATTACGTCCCGTTATATTACCTGAAACATAATATATACTCACTACAAAATCATTGTAGGTAATAAAAATAATTAAATATTTTACTACCAAAGTACTAAGATGTGGTAATCGCATTCCGCGCGTGGCTATTTTTACTACGCGCGGCATAATCGACTGCAGCCAGGCCGGAGCGACGAGCGATACGACCTCCCTCTAGAAGGCCTTGCGGCGGTCTGATTTGATCCACGTCGGACAGCGTGTTTTATAGTGGTTTTTAAAATATTTGTAGAAAACATGATAACTAATTTTGTTGAAATATAAAAATGGTAATTTATTGATAAGATGTTCTTCTATTATAATATGCAATTTTTATAAAAAATTATGTACGATAAGTTGATGAAAAAATATATGTTCTTGACGAGAGTTTCTGAATAATTTCGCATTGTTTAATTTTTTATTTTTCAGGAACTAAACACAAAAAGATTATTTTTCTCAGCAAAATCCCTCCATAAGGGTCTTATTAGTCTGATAATATTTTTATTTTCATCTTATATTTAGTGGTTAAGGATATCTTAAGCTTCTAAATTGCCATTTAAAGCCTAAATAACGAAACTTGTGTTCAGTAATCCGTATAGTACTCACAAATTATCCATTAATCTATCATGTTTTCCACCAAAATCCCTAGATGACGACAACCTTTTCTAAAATTAGTAATAATTATTTTTCCTTTAAATTGTTTATTGGTGGCTATTAACTCATTTGAAAAGTCCTATTTTTAAGCCAAAAAGCGCGTGCAGGGTATAAACGCTCTTAATAGTATCTTAGAGACATGGACAGAAGTTTAAGAGTTTTAAACTTCAAAACTTAGGATAAATCTAAACATATAAATAAAATTGAAGTGTATGTTTTTAAAGTGAAAATAAAATAAATAATAGTTAAAAAACAACAATTACTTATCCTCCTGCACCCCACGCTTTGTAACAATAAAATATATGTATTTTACTCCATTTTCTTATCTTAAATTCAGTATCAATTATTTTTACTTTTTTAGTTGTATATCTTATTAAAGCGTGTATTTTAGTTTTTTTTAACTATTATTTTATTGTTTTGACTAAAAACATCCATCTACGGCTGTATTTCCAGAGGAAGTTAGCGGCGTGCAAAAAATCCATTTTTTTTTTCAAAAAATCTATTTTTTTTTAATTATTGTATTGTCATCGCTCTTTGACAGGTGTGCAAAATTTGAATAAAATCTGTCCGTTTAAAGTGGGTCAAAATCGCGTCTTAAGGAGTCGCTTACAAACATACAAACAAACATACAAACATACAAGTGAAGCTAATATAAAGTGTGTAAAAAAATGTTCTACTACATATCGTTATATACACGATACCTGTCCCGAAAATGATCTTTAAAAATGTTTGTCTGTCTGTCTGTCTGTTTGTTCTGGCTAATCTCTGAAATGGCTGGACCGATTTTGACGGGACTTTTTTGTCAGGTAGCTGATATAACAAGGAGTGACTTAGGCTACATTTATTTTAGAAAATTCTTTTATTTTAGAAAAATAAAGTAATGTTGCAATGCCCGCACGCAGCTCACGCGCATGCCACCACTGGGCCGTCACGTCAGGCGCCTACCATCACTTCTCTCACCAACGAATCAATATCACATTTACAAAATATTGTATATACATTTTTTTCAATAAAGCTAATTAAAAAAACTGAAAAAAAGTGTAACGGGAGTTTACCGCCGCTCGCTAAGAGATGGCGCCACCGTAGAATTAGATCGCGGTATGGTCTCGTTACAAAGGTTGATAATTTAAAAAAAAATGCAAAACAAAAAAAAAACTAAATAAACTAATCAACTTTTTTGTTAAATTCCACGCGGATGAAGTCGCGGGCACAGCTAGTAATATAATACACCTAGCGGAATGATTTTACAGTTCTAAGTCGGAAGTCCATTGTCCAACATAAATTAAGTGAGTTCAAACTACAGTCGACTCTCGTTAATTCGAAACTCGAGGGACTCTTAAAATACTACGAATTATCGAGTGTTCGAAATATCAAAAGGTTCAAAATTTGTGAGAGAAAGTAAATACAACTGAATTATTAAGTGTTGATCAATTATTATTTATTAACTGCTATTCAATAACAATGACAAAACTTTAGAGGTACATTCGTGTACATACAGGTATTCATAATTTGAATTAATTAATATATCTAAAGAACTATGTTATACTGGTTTTCCTCTTTCTCAATAAAACTTTGAATTGCCGAGTGTTGGAAGCCGTTGAGTTCGAATTAACGCGTCGTTTTGTTATATAGCCACAGATCACTTCCAATAGATACCGCATTACGATAGTTTTGTTTTGAACCGAAAACGCCAACGAAGGGAACTGCGCGGGGGGTGGGCGGGTTGCAGCGCGGTCACGTGGACTTCACTGGAGAGATGAGGCATAAGTCGATAAATAAAAAAATGTATCGATAGTTCGATTTGCCAGTAAGTTCATGTGTTTTGATCGCTTCTATAACTTAATTACCAACTTGTTAAATGTTTGATAATATTTTTTCACCGGCCTGATCTGATAAATTATACCAACCGGCAACCGCTAACTACGAATAAAATAGGATTAAGATTTATACTTTAGTATGTAACGGTTTTATTTCTATTATTCACCGTGTATTTTTGTATACCATAATGGCGAAATACCCAAATTAAGTGTTGATATAAAAGATCAGATAAAAATATGAAATAGTAAATAACTAAACCTCACGCCCTAAAGGGCTACAATAACTTATTCCGATTCTTGAATTCTGACGGCGGCTGTAGTAAATGTAATATCGACAAGTGACGATGAAACCCACTTGACGAACTATGAATGTTTTTGAGACGATATGTACAACGTATGTTAAAATTAGTACAATATATATATAATAGCTTGTGCTACTGATTCTCAATAAACTTAGTATACTAAAACTTATGATAAATACCCTCCCATTATATTTGAAAACGTATACAACTAGAGGGAAAAAAGGAAATTTAATTACGCCAAAGATAAATAAAGAAATATTGTAAAAGTACCTTGTTAACAAATTTAACTATTTCAAATTACATAAAATAACGTAATTATGGTAATTTGCAATTTTTATTTAAATCAATATATATTTTGTGACATTGTCATTTAATAAAATTAATTTACATTATTGTTTTACAATATCGATATTTCTGGGAATTATATTATAAACATGCGTCAAACACTAGAAGAACGCGTGATTTCGCCAAAAAAAGATGCCTTATTACGGTTATTGCTATGCGGAAAAGAGACGGCTGATTCTCCATCCGAACTCGACTGTTTAACATTGATACATTAACCAGTATAAATTGAGCTCGCTCGGGACCAAATTAATTTAAAGAATATTAGTTATCGATGAAAACTTATTGCGTTTTTTTAGATACTTTATTTTGTTGAGTTTTTTGCACACCATTTTATTGAACAAATCATTATTAACTGTAATATTAAGTTCCCAAAATGTAATTTTCGCTAACGTGCGACGCCATGTGCGGGTCCACTACTTGGACGACACTGATGACGCGATATTTGGCATGGGTTTATATCTATCTGATATCTTATATGTGTTGGGCGCAACCGCTGCCTTGCATTAGGTATCTATTGGGAGTGATCTGTGTATATAGCAAAGGTTTTTTTTCGTTCGCATTACCAAGTGCATAAAAATGTATTGATTTAGTTCGAAATATAAAGAGATTTTGTAGGGAACTCGTGATAACTTTGAATTATAGAGAGGTTCGAATTATCGCAGGTTTGAATTAACGAGAGTCGGCTATTTAGTCACGACATGATTATCTACGTACATAAACAATATTATACTAGTGCAAACATACGTGTCTATACTATCATTGCCGGGTAGACCATAATCATTTGCCTTTGAATTTGGATCATACATGTAGCAAATCAAAGCGAAATTTACTGAAAAATGTCTGCCTGCATATCAGCAGCCTTACCATGACCGTTGTTTAAGCGATTCTATTCCGCTGCAATTCAATTTAGGCTGTCATTTTGTTTCTCACCATGACCATGTTTATACTGAATCGCAAGTGAGTCGCAAGCTATCCAAATGAGTGAACGCAAAAGTCTATGATCCTTAATGCTAGCAAGAGATAGCGCTATACAATAATCGTATTTTTGTTTCTTTCTCATCGGACTTGTTAGCAGCGTTCTGAAACTCAATCGTGAAAAAATTACGATAATTTTTACAATTGATAATTTGTATTATTGTACGATGTATTAAATTTGGCTAAGATTTATTTAAATGTGAATGTTGCAGATTGACATTAAATAGTATTTAGCTGACGTTATATCAATTTACATTATGTTTAATTGTTTACAATTTGGTACATGCACATTAACTTGCAGAAGTGCGTGTCAAACTTATGAACGTTTCTCTAGAATTATGTTTTATGAAATTCAAGATTGTAAACATTCTCAGAACGCGGGTGTTTTGATTATTAAGCTGAAGTGATATTTAATAGTTTTTAATTTATTAATTTACTTAAATATTACTTTGAAAATCTCTTATTACTGGTCTAGTGGTCTTTCATATGGAGCCACCTGAGTAGGTATCACCGCAATGTCTTTTCTCCCGCCAAACAGAAGTGTAAATGCACTGTTGTGTTTCGAACTAAGCGACATTGTAGCCTGAGTAGCATTTTATGTCTCAGGTTGACAAGCGCAATGGAATGCCAAGCATTGCTTTGTGATCGCTGTTCATGAGTTCATTATGCGACGTCTAAAGTATTAAATATAAATTCTGCTAATAGGGTGCACTTCACTCAGGAATATAATTTAAAAACCTCTCTTGAACGTTACCTACCTTCGTCATAAACTAATTTTACTGAAATAACCATGAAATAACACATTTATTCAGAAACTATTCAGTTTCGGTGGTAAATATAGGAACTTTTATTAAGTCGCAAGTTTTGACAGATATGCGACTCAGTTGAGGTCTTGCAGTGCGATTCACGTAACTTTTTGACGCGCCGATCAAGTTGCGGTGCGGTTACAATTAGGTTTACGCTTTGGTACAAAATGGTATTCTTGTAAGTGTTTAGCTGCGCGTGAACTGCGCGTGAGCTGCGCGTCAACTGTACGTCAGACGTATGAAATTTGTTTGACATTGACATATACGCGCAGCAGTAGAATACGCTAAAACGTTTGCGTGACGCGAACTTCACGCGAGCGTATTTGACAGCGGTTGTCAAAATTACGAGAATACGAAAAGGGCTGTTTTGATCGAAACTTAACCGCAACTGCACTGCAGCTGAACTTATTAAAATACGTGAATCGCACTACTGAAGTTCAGTCATGGTACGAATTGAATGAATCACAACGCAACTTGCGAACGATTTGCTATTCAATTTAGACAGTAACTGCAGCAGCCTTACTGCGACTCAATTTAGGACCGCGTCGCGTTATCGTACCATGACATTGTTTAGCCGATCAAATAACGTTACCGCCTAAACTGAATAGCAAATCGTTCGCAAGTCGCGTTGTCATTCATTCAATTCGTACCATGACTGAACTTCAAGACCTCAACTGAGTCGCATATCTGTCAAAACTTGCGACTCAATAAAAGTTCGTTTATTTACTACCGAAACTGAATAGTTTCTGAATAAATGTGTTATTTCATGGTTATTTCAGTAAAATTAGTTCATGACGAAGGTAGGTAACGTTCAAGAGAGGTTTTTAAATTATATTCCTGAGTGAAGTGCATTGTATTAGCAGAATTCATATTTAATACTTTAGACGTGGCATAATGAACTCATGAACAGCAATTACAAAGCAATGCTTGGCATTCCATTGCGCTTGTCAACCTGACACATACGATGCTACTCAGGCTACAATTTCGTTTAGTTCGAAACATAACAGTGCATTTACACTTCTGTTTGGCGAGAGAAAAGACATTGCGGTGATACCTACTCAGGTGGCCCCATATGAAAGACCACTAGACCAGTAATAAGAGATTTTCAAAGTAATATTTAAGTAAATTAATAAAATAAAAACTATTCAATATCTCTTCAGCTTAATAATCAAAACACCCGCGTTCTGAGAATGTTTACAATCTTGAATTTCATATAAACATAATTCTAGAGAAACGTTCATAAGTTTGACACGCACTTCTGCAAGTTGATGTGCATGTAACAAATTGTAAACAATTAAACATAATGTAAATTGATATAACGTCAGCTAAATACTATTTAATGTCAATTTGTAACATTCACATTTTAATAAATCTTAGCCAAATTTAATACATCGTACAATAATACAATAATTGTAAAAATTATCGTAACTTTTTCACGATTGAGTTTCAGATCGCTGCTAACATGCCCGATGAGAAAGAAACAAAAATACGATTATTGTATAGCGCTATCTCTTGCTAGCATTATGGATCATAATTCATAGACTTTTGCGTTCACTCATTTGGATAGCTTGCGACTCACTTGCGATTCAGTATAAACTATAAACATAGTCATGGTACGAAACAAAATGACAACCAAAATTGAATTGCATCGGAATTGAATCGCTTAAACAACGGTCATGGTAAGGCTGCAGTTTACCTATTATTCTTCTATTGCTTGTCTATCTATATAGAGTAGAGGCTTGCAAAGCAGCTAGCGGAGATGCTCTGAATGATTGTAACTTATTATGTGTTTCATAAATAAAAAAATAAATACTAATTTTAAATTTCAATTTTCTATCATTATTAATTGAGGACAACTTTGATCTATCACGGCCTAATATCCAAGATACAGATGATACGGTGTCATAAAAGTTACTTAATTTACCTTATTAGGTAGGCGTAATGTAATACATCGTCATGTGATTAGACCTTCTATGTGAGAGGCAGCGTGTTTCACAGTTTAGATAACGTACACATGAAGGATTCTTCGTAACATTTAAGGTTTCTTGACCTTGTGCCGAAGTGTAGTATGTATCATTAATTTTTTTCTCAACGATTGTATATTTATTGCAGCTAAAGTATAAGTACCGAATATAACCTTTGAAATATATAGAGATACATATGTATGAATACTGGACAACGTTAATATAAAGATATGCGGAGGCCCAAATAATTCGCTGTCTACTGTTTCTTCTTCAACAATTATTAATGAAAGGATGAACTATAAATATGGATCTTTAGTATTGGTGGCAATATTTGTGGTCATAGTTATAATGATTTCATCTTAAACTCTATGTTTGTTGTTACAGCTTCATCAGCACGCTTCTCACGCACATCCTCACTTATCACCTCGGTTGGGTGACCACCGTCAGTCCGTATGATACTATCGACTACCACAAGTCGAAGCTTGGAGAGGCTGTGGACTCTAGGCGGCCATACAACGCGCTATGGGCTCAACTCAACGACCTGTGTGGGAGCATCGGGTTCCCACCCCGAGTCGCGCGCACCATCATCAGCGGTGCCACCAATACGCACTTCATTAACAGGCTACTCGTCGTCTTAACGTACTTCGTGCGCTGCGGTGACGTCAAACGGAGTGAATTTCACTTCGAAAAGACCACACCCAAGAAAACGAAAGTCATTAGTGTCAACAAGTCTGAAAGTGGTATGAAAAGGAGTGCAACACAAGCGAATAGACTTGGACTAGATACAGTGGAAAGTTTGAAAGTGCCAGTGAATACTCAGAACAGTGACAGTAGTGTCAGTACGTTAGCCGCGAGCGAGGTGAGCATCAAGAGGTCGTCGACGCTCGCTAATTTAAGTCAAAAGCTCTCTAGCAGTGTGGAGTTCACAAAGGAGCAGGACGGCGGGTCCACCAGCGTCAGCCTCGCGCCCAGCCTGCTGAGGAGGACCACCACCATGATCATGTCGTCCAAGACTTCTTCGGATTCTAGTCTCAACTCATTGGTCTCAGACGTCGAGCCGGAACAAAAAGTTGTATTCGTATTGGGTGACAACGACAAGTTGGTCGGGCTGAAGAACAAATCAGCGGACGGCAAAAGCGTGAAGAAGTCTTCGAAGATCCACAACGAGCCGCCAGTCTTGGTCGTCGCGGAGAAAAAGACGGAGGCCTGCATGAAGGACAGCTGCGAGCAGAACAAGAGCTCCGACAGCCCGTCCAAGTGCTGCGGGCAGATACTTCAACATTCCAAACCAATAAAACATTCCGGTTTTAAGTTCGAGTTCGATAAATACCCTCAGATAGTCACTAATTATATGAAGAGCAAAAACTTAGAGATACTTGACAGACATTACATCGGCAAACCGGGGAATTTGAAGTTGGACAACTTCCAGTTCGACCCGACCATCGTGCCCTCCATCCAGGAGGACAGGTGCGAGACGTGCGTCAAGTGCCAGATGATGGAGTCGATGCTGCAGACGCCCACTAACGCTTCGGAGATGGAGTACATGAACGACATGCCGCGACAGTTGGAGCCGCAGTACGCAAAGGAGACGGTCGTGGACGACGCGCAGAACCACCGGGAGATGTCACCGAAGACGTTTGTGCGACGGCGGAAAGAGAACACTGTGGTGGTGAATGTTGGGAAGCCTGAGTCTTATACTAGTGGGTCGACGGAGAACAAGAAGCCTGAGGTGAAGAGGATAAGGGAGAAGGAACGGGATAAGTTGCTGGAGGTGAAAGAGGTGTTGGAATACTCGGTGCCGTCGCTGTGCTTGAGCAAGTCGGCGGCACGGTCGGGGTTCGATGCCTCCCTGCTGGGTGGACTCACCAATCACTACGTACCTGATTTAATATTACAAGGTGAGGACTACTGAAAACCTATTTCTTTCTATTGACTCTTCGATTAAGTTGGCTTACTCTTGACACTAGACTTTATGTAGCTCCATTAAATGTCATCGCGATCATGCTAAACTGAGTATGATCGTATGCCATTATAGCAATCCTAGCTCTGAAATTTTAAATATCATTGAGAAGGTCAGTTTTAAACGCTTGATGGCCTGTTGGCAAACGGACTACTCGCGGCTGCCAACATGCCCACAGTGGTCGCGGGTTGAAATCCCAGGGCTCACCTCTGACTTCGGAGTCATGTGTGTATTAATAGTCAATCTTAAGCACTATAACGGTGAAGAAAAACATGTAAGAATTGTGAGAATTTATATGGTATGTAAAGTCTGACAACCCGCATTAGACCAGCATGTTGGATTATATGGCCTAATCCCTCTCAATCGTACTCTAGATTGAAGAGGAGACTTGTGCCCTGCACTGGGACGTATATTGGCTGATACAGAGTTAGACATATTTCATGTAATCACAGGAACTAGTTTCCATCTGGTTCAAATTACATCTTTAATAAACACTTGATAACTTAAAATTGAAAAAGTTATTTTTAAAATACATTGAAGTTGGAAATGTGAAATATTGAACGAATGAATCCAAAAAAGACCAACATACGAAATTATTAGCCAAGTATACATATGTATATAAGAAAATCTTGCCATAGAAATGTGACATCTTTGAATAGTACAATAATTAAATGCCTTATTTTGATTTTGTATGTTATTTGTTAGTAAGACTGACTATCGGACTGTATGTGCCCATTATATTAATATACGATTATGACACATTGCAGGAACAATCGCAAGCCCGAAACTGTGGGAGATGGATCTGAGACGGGACTTGGAATTAACGTCTTTCCTCAACAAAACAATGGAGACGCCGTTCCAGGCAGTCGCCATCATAGCGGACACCAATAATTGGTACGTTTGTATTAAAAAATAAAATTAATCTTGGAGCGAAGCAATTTATATAATATATATCAGATTTAAGTAAAAATGTATCCATTGTCTGGTGAATAAATACTGTTCTATGAAAAATAATCATCATACTTTTAACTAAATAAATAAGTAGTCTGGAAAAGTTGGCAGCCTCCGTGGCGCGGTTGGTTAGACGCCGCCTGTGAAACGAGAGGCCGCGGGTTCGATCTCCGCACCGAGAGAAATGTTTGTGCGACCATTTCTTCCGGGTCTGGGTGTTTGTGAGACCGAAAAGTCTCTTAGTTCCTGATACTCGCGACACAAGACTCGATCTTAGTGTGGGGTCAGGACTATGTATGTGACTGATGGGTGTTATTTATTTGTTTAAAAGTGTAACTTCCAAAAAAAAAAAGTCGCCGATTTTCTATTTTCCTAGCATTACTTTAGTGTCTATGTGTAATCGTTGAATATGAATATGAATTTTCAATGTTTGTCTCTTAGTATAGTTATTGTTGTTACATTTTCGCAGGGAAGTGCGGGTAGTAGGCAGAGAATGCGGGTCTAGTGGCATGTCTTCGTTAGTGGGTTCGATGCTCGACGCGTTACCACTCATGTGGAAGGCGAAAGTGCCAGCTCATCAGGTACTTATTTTAAATTCTAGTCAAATTAAAATTAATATAACACAAGTCCTTCACTTGGGGTCCTCAGCTTCGAGAATTAAGTCGAAGGCTGTTTGCTTCAGCAAGGTCCTTGCGAAGGTTAAGCAATTTTCTACCCGTTGCCACGAAAATTTCGCTTGCGCAAACACTCCTACTCCCCATCCTTGATTATGCCGATGTCAGCTATCTTGATCTCACCGAAGACCAACTTAATAAACTTGAGCGTCTCCAAAATTTTTGCATACGGTTCATATTTGGTTTACGCAAATATGACCATGTTTCTGAGTTTCGTCTTAAGCTTAAGTGGTTACCCATACGGCTTCGTCGGAATACTCACACTCTTTCACTTTTATACAATATATTATTTAACCCTCTCACCCCCTCTTATCTCAAAGACCGTTTTATATTTCTTCATGATTCCCATGAAAGATCCCTGAGGTCGTCAGAGAACATGAAACTGAGAATGCCCGTACACACCACGACATTTATGGACAAATCATTCTCCGTACTAGCTGTTCGATTGTGGAACTCACTTCCAGATGTCGTGAGACGGGCTAGAACATTGTCATCTTTTAAGTCACTAGTCAAGGAACACTATCTCTCTCTCTGAATTTACACATTAATGTGCTTTTACTATTTCCATTAGCATTTATTATGTATATATTTATTATATTTTATGTCTATTTTGTATATGTATATATGTATGTATGTTGTACATATTTATATGAATGTATTACTTATATTTTGTGTTTTTAATTTGTTAGTATAGTTTGTTTTTTTTTTTTTTTCTTTCATTATACACCCTAGACTGCCCTTTCTCTCTCCTGTGTCTTATCTCCATCCAAAGGTTGCCTGGAAGAGATTGCCTAGTGCAATAAGGCCGCCGATTGTACTTATTTTTAATATTATTTTTAATTTCTGTTATTGTATTTGTTTTTTTCTGGTGTATAAATAAATAAATAAATAAATAAATATACAAAATTATAATCTGTTGTGTACATTTCTAATCAAGTTAGTAGTTCTAGTAAAAATACCACTAATAAAGGTTTCATTGACAAAAATACCATTTTTTTTGTCATTGTTATCCCTGAGTAGATTTTGTCAAAGTGTAATCAGGGGCCAATGGTTAAGTACTCCTCATAATATATTGTCATTTACTTGTTTCAGTGTATATCATTCTTGGAAGGCAAGCTGCGAGAGTTCTGCGTGCTATCGAAAACGTTAGCAGACATGTTGATGTCGACCGATTTTTGCGACATCGCCACGCTCACCAAGTCACTGAACATCGATGTGAATGACGTACCACTGTTGCTCGCAGTGGCCACCACTCACACCCCGCAGGTCGCCACCAGATACGGCATCACCTACAGATAGTCACCACTCACTTGCAACTACCACTCATCTTGACCGTACTATGGGTGCATTCACTTAAACATTTTACACCGTTATTAAAAACGGAAAATGTGCACCTGATACTGAAACAAATGGAAAACGTATCAACTTACCCTTAAATGTAAAATTCAACTTCTCCTTAAATGGTTCAGGGGATTATGCAAGGTACAAAGTAAATATTGAAAAAAAACAGAGACAACAAAAGAAATCCTTTAAAATATATTAGAAAAAGTCTTACAAGGTGTGTATTAGATTAGAGATGCTTTTTAGCCACATGTTTGACCTATCTTATCTTAGCGGGTGAATGACCTGTACTTTTACAACCAATCTGTTATTTGCGCCATCTGTGTAGATGTAATAAAATTCCACCATTTTATAATTTATAGATCTCAAATTGGTTTCGAATGCATTAATTCTTCTGCTTGCTCGGTATATAAATGTATTGGTGAATGTACCATAGTATTTATAGGATTAATTTTGTAATAAATAAAATGTTGAAAGTGTCGTAAAGTACGCCTCGTTGAGATACATTCCTGAATGTAAGTAGGAACATAATATATGGTATGTAACAGCTCTATTGTTGCTTTAATCGGCATAATAATTTATTTATTGTACCAACATACAATTATGCTTCCACGCAACTTGTATGCTTTAGTGTATCAATGCGTAGTTTGTCAACAAAAATATTTATTTAGGGATAATTGTAGTCAGGCATACTTTACTCGTTCACTTAATTCTATTCTATTTAATAGATCGATGTACTCAGCACATAGTTTCGTCAACTAATCGCAAGATTGTTATAATCGTTTGTACTAGTCTGAAATTTTGGAGAAAATGGTTCCATTGTCACACCTAATTTCCGTAAATGTAGTCATGTTTTTATAGCTTGAAATATACGTAATAGACGTCACTTCCTGTGACGTCACTGACGTGTGGGCGGGATATTGCTTGGCTCCAGAGCCAACGTCGTATTACATGGCATTCAGAGTCTGGGCTCTGAATGCCATGTAATACGATATGCAAATTTTCATTGATTAATAATGTAGCTTGTTGACAGCTTGTTGACATTTTAAAATGTTATAAATAATTATTACGTTGACTGTTTTAGAGCCAGTATTTTGATCGTAGATACAGCCAAAGTATCATATTTGGGTAAATTATTTTAAATTGTACATGCCTTTGTTATTGCTGGCATGAAACACCTTTTATCCAGATTAATGGAAATAATCAATTTTTTGTATTAATTTCTGCAAGCTTCAATTACCTTTAATTTGAATGAGATTGTAAACTCACTTGATGGCAAGCTAGTTGAAGTTTAGATAAATAATATCGCACCTTTTGAGTTAGAGTGACCTAAACCAAAAAAAATGACCTATCGACCCGTTATTAAAGTAGGCCTTATTGACGCATGAAAGGCAGAAATATGTATAAATCGGTCTTCTAGATGTATCTTCCATAAGTACAAAATTTCTTATGTTACAAATGTTTAATTAACGTTTCCCAAACAAATTAGTTTTTTTTAGTTAAGTCACTCTAATTCTAAAGGTGCGATATGGTTTCATATATATATATATATATATATATATATATATATATATATATGTAGATCATTATCATTTACGGCCTTGGTCTGTTTTAAAACCTATTTTATTTATCAAATGTTCTGTCTCTTTCGTAAGGCTTTTGAATTTAGTTTGAGCGAAGAAGACAAAATAGTTGATGACTGAAATGGATTTTAAAACCGTATATGAATAGATATTTAGGCTGCTACAATTTTAAATACAATTGTATTCTATGGATGAGATTTAATCTCAGTTCTACGGTTATATTATTTATGTTCAATTATTTATTAAAATGAGATAATTATTTATAAATCATTTAATGATGTTGAATATTTGTATATTATATTTTGAATATATATTTCTCATTTACCATCGAGTGAGTCTGAATGTGTTTGATGAAACAATTGGATGTTTCAAAGACACAAATGCTTTAATTGTATGATGGTGAATAAGTGGATGGTATTCACATCTCCGTTGTGATATGATTTGGTGAGGTTTTCTGAAGGCCTGTGTATGTATTGTGATAGTTATTGATAGATGGAAATTATATTTATATTTAAGGCTTAAAAGCTGTTTGTACAATTAATTTGAACTTTATTATTTCTATACATTATTGGCGTGTAAAGTAATGCAAAGTTGAAAAATTAAGATTTTGAGGTTGTTGAAGAACGACGATTACATGGAATTAAATACAAATCTATAGCATGATAATTTTGATCAATCTTTGTTATATGCGGCTCGAAGGACCATATACATTTTGAAAAAATGTTAGCATTCAATACTTAAACCAAAGTCAAAGATTTATATAATCTGTCGTTCAAAAACAGCTTCTGATCCGTGATATGTTTTCATATTGTTTCTTGGTTAATTATTTAGTATCAATAGTCCAACGTCTTCGATTCCCGGTTCGCCATATTTTTAACTAAAAATGTTTTATAAGAGCCTAATAGTATCAATATGTACGCTATATAGAATTACACGATGTGCTTATAATACTCAGTTCTCCGTCACATATTGTGTAATTTGGACATATCTGTGGTGTATTAACTCGAAGCTGAACTCTTCAATACTTAAGTACCTTATCCGGTATTCAAGAGGGTGATATGTATAGTTATTTTTTAAGTTGTCCTTTTTATTGTAATTAATATTTTTTATACCATAATAAATTATTTTTTTTTCACATTGAATGCTATGTTTGATTTCTTGTCCTTGGAAGGTTAAGGCCAAAGTTAATTTACCAACTATGTATTTGTGACAGCAATACTGAAGTGAGTTTGTGGTATGTTTAGGAACACTTCATGCTCTATCACTTTTACTTGGGAAAAGTAGCAGCTACGACCGATTCAGAAATCTTAGGTTAAGTAATTATTCCGATACGAGTGAATATATTAATTTCAAATTAGAGATCTACCCTTTAAAATGTAGTTTTTAGCCGTTTTCTACGTACATTCATACATGAACTCACGCCTTTTTTCCAGAAAGGGCAGACAGAATGCTACCTGGACAACCACGTTCCTTTTTGTGTTCCATACCACGCTGTGATATCAGGTACAAATTCCAGACTGGGCTGATAATTAATGGAAAATCCAACTTTATGCCCAACCTAGGATTTTGAACCTGAGATCTCACGTTTGCAATCATACCGTAGTACAACTGCGCTACCGAGACAGTCCTATATCCTATTTATAGTTTATAATTAGCAAATATGGGTCGACGCCTTTAACTGCTGAGTATGGGATATACGCTTTTATAATCGAGAGTATGATTGCGAGGGCTTTGACCATGATAGTCCATCCCTCTGGCCTAGTACGGGTTGGTGGACTTCAAGTACCAAAGAACATCTTGATAAAATCTCCATGGTATCAGGTATGCAAGTTTTCTCACCACATCACAATGCTTTGCTGTCGCGTTTTGTTCGTTGAGTGAGTTGTTCTTTCCTCTTCCCACACTTCCTTCCCGCTCCCCTTCCGATTTGATGGGTTGGCAACACATGGTTTAAGCGTTGAGGATGCTAATAAACGGCAGAGGTCATTCACCATCAGGTGATCTGTTTGCTTGTAAGCCGTACCACAGCAATGAAAAAGTTTTCCTTCAATGTTAGTGTGTAGTAAAACGACTACACAAGGTTGGAAAGTCAGAGGTGTCTTCTGAGATTCCAAATCTCGACCGCCGTTACGGAAGCTGCGTTGGGTCAAACAACAGGCCTCCACTTGCTTAATAATTTCGAAACATTGAACAAAAATATTTTTTAACAACCAACGATTGTACCTCCTATTGGTAGGTTAAATGGATTTTTTTTAGTGTTGTGCTTTCAATTCTAAAAGACTATAAACCATAAAGCGACATAAAAGCACTCCTTTTTTACTAGATAGACGGCGCGGTATAATAAAAAAAAAACAAATGCAAACAGTAAGATTGGTCGGTACGTATTCAAATACAAGTATATTCAAAACAGAATAATTCCACAACCTTTCCTCCTTTAAGTTACAATATAAAGCTCAAGTGTTTCATACGTTGAAATAAAGTTTTGCCGACTCATTCCCGAAGTTGTTTTACATCGCCCACGGAGTTTCAATGTAAGAGCCGTGGCATGTAATTACATCGGCCTGTTTAAAAGTTGCGCTCCCTCTGCACAAGATTAATGATACAAGTTTTATTTTCGACTATGTTTGGCTGGTAATGATCAATGTTCCAAGTTTTAGTTGCTTCTGATTGTGCTATTGTACCTTATATGAGAATAATGTGTTATTTCGATAGCACAAACGTTTGCGAAGTTTTAATTTCGTTGTGCATAACTCAGAACAATGAATAGCATAGAAGGAGTGCTATTGACATTTCAACGTACACTCTAATATTGACAACAAGAAATAATTGTGCTGTGATCTCTTCTGATAGTTTATCGATATCGATAGATGAACTTTATTTATAGCAAATTCGTAGACACAGTGGTAGATATTCATACATGAATCATTTTTATTTATTTTAAATCCATAGCCATTTTTTTATTTATTAAAAACTTGTGTCTTATCTTTGTAGCTACAGAACAAAAAACATAATACGATGATCTACTTTTTTTGATAAGGTGTCCTCTGGTGTCCTCAGTTGTTACTAAGATTAAAGAAACTAGCAAAAATATAAGATAACTCCCATGAAAACCCATTTTGAATTAGCAGTTTAAACTTCCGCATGTAAATATAAAAAAAAAAACATTACATGTGTGATTGCGTTACTCTGCTAGTACGCAAAGCCTCTAAAAAGTAAATTTTTGGCATGAATGCCGACATCGAAAATTATGAAGCTACAATATGGTTGCGTTTATCACTTTTATTGCAAACCAGGATGTTATTACCACAGAGTACATTGTGTATCTGAAGATAGAGTTAACAGTCAGAATAAGGGCATTAGCGCTCTCAGTCGGTGTACGACATTACAAAGAAACAAGATTCGTCAATATTCCAATTACTTTAATTTCAAATAATTTTTCCCCAGTAATTTTCAAAGCCGTACAATTTCAAAATCAAAAAATCAAAATCAAAATACTTATTCTTTATTCAAATAGTCTTTCACAAGATCTTTTGAATCGTCCTTTTCTGCTACCACCGCTTCGGAACGTGTTGTAGCTGTGAAGAAGAAGCGGCGCAAGAAACTCCCTCAGCAACACGAACTCTTCTTTTTTTCTTTCTTTTTCTTTTGTTTTTTTTTTATATTTCCGCCATTTTCAAATAAAATGATTCATGTCACAAGTTACAATAATGTCAATTTGATGCAAAACATGATAAATTTATTCCCAAGCAGTTTTATCTTCCACATAATCTGAAATTCTATAGTATGCCTTTTTACACAGCTTAGCTTTTATTACTTTTTTAAACTTATTAATTGGAAGTTCTCTTAAACTGTTGGGAAGCTTGTTAAAGAAGCGTACACTTTGACCCATAAAAGAATTATTTATCTTGTGGAGACGAGTAACGTGTGAGGCAACAATTACGCTTAAATTGAGTTATATTTTTACGAACATATAATAAATTTTCATAAATATATTGAGATGCAACAGTAAGAATATCTACTTCTTTAAACTTTTCTCTCAATGAAACTCTTGGACCAAGTTGATAAATGGCCCTAACAGCTCCTTTTTGTAAAATAAAAATACTATTAATATCCGCAGCATTTCCCCAGAGAAGAATTCCATAAGACATTATACTATGAAAATAGCTGAAGTAGACAATTCTTGCCGCTGCCTCATCCGTTAAACGCCTAATGGTTTTAACTGCATATGCCGCTGAACTTAATCTACCAGATAGTTTATTGATATGCGGCCCCCACTGGAGTTTAAGCGTCGACCGTAATGCCCAGAAACGTAGTAGACGCAACAGGATCCAATTCTTCACCGTTAATTTGTACAGTGGTAGAAATTGCCTAACATTGGGCAGTGTGAATTTAATACATGTAGTTTTTTTAGCATTAACTAATAAATTATTAATATTAAACCAATGTACAACTTCATGAAGGGCACTGTTTACTTCATCAAAATCTAATTGTTGTCTTTTAATTTTAAATGTCAATTGAGTAGGCTTTTGGAAATTATTAAAGGGAAATTAGTAATACTGTTTAGCTAGGTGTTTAGGCCAATGACATTTAAGCGGATATTTTCTGATTCCACGAATGATAAATTTAGCGAATCGGTGTCCAAAGTTTCAGTCGTAGTATCATCGTGAAAGTAAACAATTCGAGGTACAGGGATAAAGCAAAGTTATTAAACAATATGGAAAAAACTTTCCAAACAGAAGAAAAAAGCAATGTATAAACTGTTAAGCCACTGGTTATTACAATGATTTGTATTATTAATTATTCTGTGTCAGTTGTATTCAGACCGCAACAATAAGCTACATTTTGAAAACACATGCACGATTCGTTAGCCGCGTCGAAATTTGCAATTCATTTCATTATTCAACTCCCAGTAATCCATTGTGATTGTTTAAAATGCATAGATTCTGGTTTGTCTGATTGCATTATGAAAGTTGTGTGTTTAGCTTGCAGATCACAACATAACCAAAATTGTTTAATTGGAATAAAGCCATTTTAATGTGATGTAATCTTTGTTATATTTCTATCTACGTTTCTTTTTACATCTACCTATTTTTTTATCCGTATAGCCCATAGTTGTGGAAGAAGAAACAGGTGGTAAGTGACCACAGCCATTCATGAACATCCACAACGCTGGAGCTTTTTTTTTTTTTATTATTGCATTGAATGGCGAGACGAGCAAGCCGTTCGCCTGATGGTAAGCGATACGACCGCTCATAAACAGTAGCAACATTCCACTGCGCTCGCCATCCTGAGACATAAGATGTTAAGCCTCAATATGTCCAGTAGTTGCTCTGGCTACAATGTCCTTCAATCCGAAACACAACAGTGCATTTAAGCAGTGTTGTTTCACGGGAGAAATAGACATTGCGGTGGTACCTACCCAGATGGCCTCTCACATATGAGAGACCTACCACCAGCTTGGATCACGTATTGCTAGTCCATCCAACTGAAAGGAGAACATGAAGGAAAAACAATGGGAATATACAGTGAGTATTGGTTATCTAGCAATCTCACTCATCGAATGAAACGCGACAAAAAAGCTGTCGCTTCACGTCAATTGCCTGTGAGTCAGTAGTACAGCCCTGGACGAAACTGCCCATTCATACTGCGTCATGACCGACAACAGCGTGGCTTTTCCACTGTAAGAACTAGTTAGTAATCATAAAAGCCTCTTACGTGTTAATCGCTGTAAAATATAGTTGAAAAGCTGAAAGTAATAATACCAATACTCCTTCAATGTATCTGTAGTATCATGAGGCAAGGCTTTTAATAAAATATTAGCGTTCTGCGCAAAAGTAATCACACTAATGGTGCCAGCTCCACGGGGACGCGTTAATTACTCAAATGTTCTGCCACCGCGTATATTTATTTCATTTGAATTTTTTACACTATTTCGTTTTAAAAGTGGTTTTAAAAATATATGTATAAATTTTTTTTTTGTAGAAAGTTTTTCTCGTTTTTCTTTAAGTAATGGAGCAGCAACATGCTCCATTTGGGCACATAACATGTTCTATTTGTTAGATTTAATTTAAACATATTGGTGAAGTGTCGCAAATAAATATGAAAACGGATTAAAAATACATGTACAACTGTTAATGGTATATTTTCTGAGAAAATTTAACAGAGTATTCTATCTATGAATAACTAATGAGGATCTACCAGGTAGATAGATTCTAACTACTCTTAATTTAAAGTAAATGCGTATTAGCAAACATTTACACATAGGCACAGAAGCGCCTCAACATGATAATCAAAATGATTTTCGGTAGCAAATGCAATTATCGACAAGATGTCATTAAAATGTCACGCGCACTCGACGGCCCATAATGGAGCACCTCGCCATCGGCCTCAAATTGAGTTTCGATTAGAGCATACCTACCTACGCATAAAGACTCAAGTTTCTACCTTCAGTATTTAAATAAAGTCTACGTAGATAATTTTGAGTGTTTTTTATGTAAAATTGTGTTGTTTATCTGCGATTACAACAGGAATGGTAAGTATTAAAGATAAAGATATAGATTAATTCACAGGTCTGCGATGAAAAAGTTTTTTAAATAAATTTATCGCAAACATGTAGATATATATATAATTTATATAGTAAATTTATACTTTGTTTTAACGTATCACGTCACATTTTTTTTGCATATAAATATTTAGTTTGTAAAATCAGTAAATTCGATTTTTTTTACATACTTGATTCCTGGATCTATATTTTTATTCTATACTTTATGACCATTTTAATCTATTGTTACTAACCTGTAGTACTAGGAAAAATGCCATGCCATTTCCAATTAATATCACCACCTTGTTATTTTTGAAGCCTTAGCATGCTCTACATTTCTGCTATTGCTAATTACCCTCCACCAGAATTTGTAAACATAAAAACTGACCATTTATTATAACCATTTATCACAATTAAAATTAAACTCACAAAATTGATTGTTTAGTGTCTTCTTTAAATGGGTTCGTAAAAAACTCACTCTTTCATAGACTACACGAAATCTTATAAAAATGTTAGCCGGTCAGCTTTGTGAATCACTATTGCAAATCGCAAAATTTTGCTTATTTATATTATGTGTTCCGTTTGACGTCCGAAGTACTTTATGAGAGAGTACATCGTATTTCCGCACGCATCTGTCAGATGTCGCTAACAAAATCCGGTCAATCTGTCGCTTTTAATAATTTTATTTGAAAACAACTTGTATAAATCTGAGCAAGCCACCCGTTTTTAGTCATTATTGCGTCGTTTTTCAAACCGTTCGCTAAGTCGCTAAGTTTTTGTTTAAATTTAAAGTTCATAAGTGTTTTATTTACTAGTAAATTTAAATTATAACGTTTTTAAAAAATCCGGCGTAGTCAAAATGTACAGTGATAAAATTGTCGGGCCTTCGGAATCGAATCGCATTCAAGAAGCTGCCACGCAGTCGGTTTCGTCAGGGTGTTCGTCGAGTTCGGGTTCCAGTGTTTGCGACGATGATGAACCGCCGCGGAAAAGGAGTCGGCAGCGGAGCCCTCGCAGCTGTTCACGCGACTCAACGCGGGATTTAGATCGCAGGTTTGACTTACTTGCCCAACAACTGGTGAGTCATGTCAATAATATTATATCTGCAAATTATGCTGTTGGCTATCAGAATACTTCTGCCATACCTGTATCAAATTTTTCAATTAGATCAGGCGATCCATTTTCTTAAGTACCGTCATCTGTGAACGATATTACCGATTTAAATGTAACTGTAAAAGAACCCTCTGTACCCCAAGTTTGTCCTGATCGTGTATCTAAATTAGCTTCCATGCAAAGATTCAATTCTCCCGAGTGGAACTCTGTGAGATACACAGACGTACAGAAAAAGTATAGAGCATTTCCAGCATTTACCGAGCTAAAAGTAAATGAGGAATTAAGACATTTTGACGATCGTTATGGTTCCTTACGTTGGTTTCAAATGGAACGTAGCTTTGCTGCCTTATCTAATGCATTTTTGGCACAAAATGAATTTGTCAATATAGCCTTACGCAGCATTATAGAATGGTCAGCACAACCTGGTACGATTTTATCACAATCGTCGATATATGGAAAATTAAAAGAATTATTTGGTGACGATTCCAGTTACAAATCCGTTTCTCATGATATTTTACAAATTATTTGCGGATAACGCGCGGAGGTACTAGAGTTGAGACGTAAAGCGCTTCTCAAAGGATTAAAAAGTAAATTTATACGCGAAGATATTGGTAAAATACCCCGAAGCACAGAGTACATGTTCAATCCACAAGACTTATCAAATTATTTACGCAAAATTGGGGGTATCGATAAATTGGAAAAGAGTTCTAAACCACAAACATCTACGGTTAAATCGAGATCACCTGTGCGAAACAAGTCTCCGGAGGCTTCTACTTCCCGTGATAATTTATTTCGTTTTCAACAAAAGCAGAAGCAAGAAAATAGTAAAAAACGAAATTTCATTGAACAAAATAGAAAAAAAAGGAGGGGGCGGAAAGATCAGATACAACGAAATAGACAAAAGTGACTCGAAAAGGATTTTAGGCGGTTGTCTAATGCATTATCGAGAAGTGTGGATGCAACACAAGCCACCGCAAGCAATTCTCAAACTAATTTCATCAGCTCGCATTCCTTTCCATCGAACACCGCCTCTAGTCCTTCCCACAATGGACTTAATGTTGAAATTTCAAACACCAAGTTCAACGATAATGTCATCAGAGATAAAATGGATGATAAAAAATCAAATTCTAGAGCCCGCACCCTTAACACCTTCTTTCATAAGCCCGCTTTTCATTATCACAAAAAACGACAAACATCGGGTTATTTTCAATCTGAAAGCATTAAACGGGTTCATGAAGCCAAAACATTTTCACCTGTTTCACCACCACCAAATACCCAATTTTTTACAAGCCGGCGATTGGATGGTAAAAATGGATCTGAGTCAAGCATATTACCACCTGCCGATAGCGAAAGAGCATCGTTGTTTTTTACGGATCAGTTACGAAGGCCTTTTACTGCAAATGACATGTCTACCATTCGGGCTAGCAGCAGCACCGAGAATGTTTGCGTCCGTCACAAACTGGTTGGCGGAGGTATTACGCAGCAAAGGCCTACGGTTGGTAGTATACTTGGACGATTTTTTGATTGCCCACCAATGCAGAAAGACATTAGAGGTTCATCTTTACAAAGCATTGAATTTTTTGACAAGCCTCGGGTGGAATATCAACATGGAGAAATCTGTACTTACCCCGATAAAGCTAATAGATTTCCTTGGAATTATTTGGGACACAAAACTAAATTCCAAATACCTTCCGCCGGACAAAATTTCCAAAATCCGTCAGTGCGTATCCTCTCGCTTGACAGCCGGCAGTTGGACCCTCAAGCAAGCCCAGCGCCTCTTAGGGTATCTCAACTTTGCAACCTTCGTCACCCACCGGGAAAGGTTGCATTGCCGTACGCTGCAGCGCCACAGTCGTCGATTACGAAATTTTCTCAAACCTATTCCGTTTGCGACCGAAGTGACGAGGGATTTAAAATGGTGGCTCAACAACATATGCCAAGAGACTCCAATTCACCCCAAGAAGTTACCTGTAAATTATGTTATCACAGATGCATCGGACGTCCAATGGGGTGCCTTAGTAAACAACCAACGTCTGAAAGGCTATTGGAGTCATCATCAACAAGATTGGCATTGCAACATGAAGGAAATGTTTGCAGTAATTGCCGTCATTTCATTGGAAGCAAGACGTCTAAAAATCTCAAAAGTAGTACTGCAAAGCGACAACAGGACTGTTGTGTCATACATAAAGAACGAAGGCGGCACAAAGTCGCTACAACTTCTAAATATGGCGAACCAACTCCTAGCACTGACGGACAGCCTAAACATTGTATTGATCCCTCACTACCTTCCGGGACTTTACAATACGGACGCCGACCAACTCTCTCGCAATCGCGCGGGTTCCGAATGGCATTTACTGAACACAGTAACGACAGAAATCTTCCAACAGTGGGGAACTCCAGAAGTCGACTTGTTCGCTTCAAAAATCGGGCATATGCTACGCTAGACTTATCCGACTCGAAGGCTGGCTTTCACGACGCATTCAGCGTATATTGGACTTACAATCTCGCATGGGTGTTCCCTCCACCAGCTCTACTGCCACGTGTATTGCACCATCTGAATACAGCGAAAGGAAAATATATCATAGTGGCACCCAAGTGGAAGAAAACCTTTTTGGCGCCCAGATCTGAAGAGCCGCGCCCTAGCACCTCCAATAGAATTACGGAATCTAGAGACATCTCTGATAGATACAACGACGGGCCGTCCACCACCGCAAGTTCACCGCCTAAAGTTGGAAGCTTGGCTTATTTCGGCTGGGACACACTAACGGAAGGTTGGTCAAACGAAGAAAAACAGTTATTGGCCACATGTTGGAGAGCATCTACAATTAAAACATACGCACCTATTTGGAACAAATGGTCGCAGTGGTGTCGTGAAAACAAATTAGATTTTAGATATCCTGATCCTAGCTTTGTAGCTAGATACTTAGCCAAACTATCTATTACTGATCGATTATCTTACCGTACCATTCTAGTCCATAAATCTGTTATAGCATCAGTATGCGAAACACTTTCTGATATAAAAGTTTCTTCAAATAATTTAGTTAGGCACGTGCTTAAAGCTATATCCTTGGCAAAACCTATTTTACCAAAATTGCTAGTATGGGATGTAAGATTAGTAATTCAGTTTATGAAAAATACGAATCCAAATTTGCATAGCTTATATGAAATTTCTAGGCGAACAGCCACAATTCTATTACTAGCCTCAGGTCGTAGAGTACATGATTTGACATTATTACATTGCGATCCCAAACATTTAGTGGATAAAGGGGAGTCAATCACTTTTTATCCTACATTTGGTTCCAAAACTGATTCGGCATCGTTCCAACAATCAAACTGGATATTACTGGCTTCACCAGATAGGAATATAGATCCTATTTTTTGGATTAGAACTCTCATAGAAGCGTCGGAAGGTATTAGGGGTTCTCTGACAAATTTATTTATAACTACAAGAGAACCGGTACGACCGGCCACTACTACAATTATAAGTTACTTTCTGAGGCGGGAATTGAGGCTTCTCCTGGTAGTTGTAGATCAGCTGTGTCTTCATTAAATTTTTTAGAAAAATATCCAATTAATGATATTCTGTTTAAAGCAAATTGGCGTCATGAGAATACATTCAGGAAATATTATCATAGACCTATAGATGAAAAAAATCACAATAATGAATTATTGTTGGAGAAATCTCTTTCTCAATACTTTGTAGCATCAAATGATTAGACGATTTTGCATTATTACAGAAATTATATTACCTAAATATATATCTGAAAGCATTTCTTCAGTTGAGTACCTTTTGTAAAATAGTTTATCGTACATTTCAAATAATTTAAAATTATACGTGGATATGTGTATTATATGTATTTTGGAGTTTTCTTTATTTCATATTTCCAACATATTACAAATTACACTTCGTATTACCATTATTATTTCACATTGTTGCGTATAATTGCAAGCCACCAGGAGATAACAAACAGATCTCTCATAAAGGACTTCGGACGTCAAACGGAACACATAATATAAAAAATTTACCTTCCATTAAAATTTGTATTATGTTTCCTAAGACGTCCGAAGTCCAAATAATTTCTTCCTGGTGCATCAAATCATTATATTATGAGCAGAACAATGACTAAAAACGGGTGGCTTGCTCAGATTTATACAAGTTGTTTTCAGATAAAATTATTAAAAGTGACAGATTGACCGGATTTTGTTAGCGACATCTGACGGATGCGTGCGGAAATACGATGTACTCTCTCATAAAGGACTTCGGACGTCTTAGGAAACATAATACAAATTTTAATGGAAGGTAAAATTTTTATATTACTTGTGAAATGTTATTACCAACATCACCTGATATTTGTGATTGCTATTGCTATTTATTCCTACACTCGTAACATGTCTTTCTTCCTGTAAAAAAAGTAACAAAAAAAGTTTTATGTATTTTATGGTTTAAACTGTGAAAAAAAAAAACATTGTGAATAAAATATTGTTTTATTAAATCTGTAGGTAACTATGACCCCTTGGAAGAACTTAATGATGATCTTGGATTACCTAAGAATGCTGCAGAAATTCTCGGTTCTCAACGAAAGGAAAAGAATTTATTAGACTATGATACATATTGACATTTAAATTAATACTGGGTATATCAAGACTGCTACCGAAAATGAAGCCGGGTGGTAGTTTAACAGCCGTTTTTAATAATCTATCTTTAACAAAAGATTTCGTTACATAATTAGATGCATTTTATGTTTCAGTTAACATAGATAAAGAGGTACGAACATTTTGCACATATTTATAGATAGCTAAATTACATAAATATGTATGTCTATTTTTATTTTATGAAGCGTAGTATTGAACCGACATAGTCATGGTAGCTATTTTAATCCCTTGTTAAAGATAGATAGGATATTGAGAACGGCCGTAAGTGAATACAAACACAATACAACTAAAAATTTCGCAAAGAAACGCGACAATTATTTTTAATGATTTTTTAAATATCGCCATTTTGGGGTGGTAAATCCATAGTTTTTGTTAAAATAATAATTTAAACTCTTTTATATTTTATACCTTAGAATATTTATAAATAAAAGGTATACACTATGATTTAAAAAAAAATGTATTTACCACCAAAATAAAACCACAGGAAAAAAAAATTGTCGCTTTTTTTGCAATATTTTCTGTTGAATTGTGTCTGAAGTCGCTTAAACCGTCACCCGGCTTCGTTTTCGGTAGCAGTCTTGATATACCCTGTATAAGGCATAGGTCCTACATATTTGGTACTTGGAGGCCCGCCTTCAGTGTATTACGCATATATTTCGATTTGTTGGTCAATAAGCAAATTAATCAGCGGGTACAAGTACAATGAAATAAATATTATTTTTTGCTTTTTAGTGGTATTTTCATTATTATTTTTTACTTTTTAGTAGTGTAAGTTTTAAACTCGGTTTTTATTCGTATTGAAGTACTATATCATATAAATATAATAAATGTGACGTGATATATATAATATGAATACCGTTTTCTATTACTTTTAAGATAATTAGAACAAATATTAATGTTTTAACAAAAAATAAACTTGTCAAAAATTATTTTTCGCAGACCTGTGTTATGTTTGTTCCTTTATAATTTCGTATTTTATTCATCCAAAACGTGGTTAGATAAGATATTGCCAGGGTGGGATGTTGTAAAAAAATGCAGGAAGGCCCTTGTTGCAGGCTGTATCAAATTGGTCACTGTGAATATCCTTGGAAGAACCTTTTGATTTGCGTGCGTGGTTGAATATGCTTGTGAAAGTATTTTCCTTCAAAAATATTACATGCAATTTTAATTACGTAACTAATAGTCCAATTTTATGACAACTAAACGAAGACTCGCATAATAAGCAACTAAAAATAGCCTATTGTAAATATGTATTCTAAAGTTGTTTTGTTACGGATATTTTTTTTATTTTATCTTAAGATAGAGGTGGGAAAGCTCTTTTCGCATCCTAAATTATAAGATAACCTGATGTAAACGACGAACTTGATAACTCATTATTTTTAAGCGAACATATTAAATCAAAAAATAAAAGTATTAAAATATCTAAGCGCCAGACGAAATTACTACCCAGCATTCGTCACTCACTTGACAGTCTAGAGTAAGTGGCAGAGTCGTAAAAACGCTATAAACTGTGCCATCTGCGGTCGAACATTGCGACCGCCCTGCTCACATAGTGTAGCATCCTTGAATTAAACTGAAAGCTTATTTATCGACCATTAATGGTACATGGAAAAGCATTTCCACGCAATAAATGCAACATAGTCGATAGCTTTTGTAATTAGTTACAATGAAACTTATGGACCCACTTTACAACGATTATGTATCCCACTTTTGAATGCTGAATCATAGTTTGGGCTTGTATTTTCATGCATGTGATAGAGTGGTAATCGATCGTCTATATTAAATATTCTTTTTTTTTTCGTTTCGTCATTATACATTTATTTAATAAGGATGGCTAAGTCAGGAGAGTTCGGCAGACTTCACGTAGGTATAAATTTATTTAATCATTTATATTTTTCTCTTTATTGTACATAAAATATGTATGTATATTTATTTACTATTACCAACAAAAAAAAAATGTAGCTATATTTAAAGTAAGTACAATAGGAGGCCTTATTTTAATTTAAGCCTTTAGAACATTTTTAAAGCATTGTTGTTTATACATTTAGCAAATTTGTATTTAAATAAATAACATTAGCAATTTTGCGATGTTTCCGCAAACATTATCTCGTCGTAAACGAGTGTTGAACTTGAGAACTTGTTATCGAATTTACGCGCAATTCTGAGGTGAAATTACGAAATAAGAGACAATGGCTTAACAAAAAGACATTGAAATAGTTCACGGCGCTGTATAATGTCGTTAATTACAAATAGAAGAAAATGTGCCAGTATAATTTTTTGAAGTCCAGTGCCTAGATAAATGTTGTTGTAATATCTGGTCAATACCATTACACCACGATGCTGTAGAATCAAACAAGTGTAGTTTTAATATGTATTTTACTGGATATTGTGTTATCTATCTCAATATATATGTAGTACAATGTAGATAGCGGTAGCTTAACAACAATTCGCAATGCAAAATTAATGACACTTGAATATGGCCAGCAACATAATGTTCCGTCAAATCAGGCCAATTAACCCGACATATGAAGCCTGGAAACCGTGTCTAGATCGGCGTGTAGAGCAATTAATCATCAGTCAAAATGCGATTAAACCAGACGACATACATGATCAAAGCGATAGTTGCAATCGAAACTCGAGAGCGTGTCGCAGACATCTGATAGATTGCAGCTTTGATGAGCATTGGCTATGTTCAGCTGTAGTTCCAGTTCTATCACAAGAACGCTATCGTGAAATTCCGTTTGAAAACAAATATGTTAGAAGGCCAAATGTCTATACATCCTGGGCATAAAAAAGATACACGTAACAGTAAAAAATTTAAAATTTACTTTTTTAAAAGGTATCTCGATAATTCAATGCTTTAACTCACGCAAGTTAACGTGAGGCATTGTTTAAAATAATAATACTTGAATAGTTAAATCCTTTTGCTGAAGTTCTTGCTCATTTTTGGGGGCAAGCTTAGTGTTTAATATATTAACAAGTATAATTACTGGGTAGAAATAAAGTGCACAGTACACTATAAAAATAAATTGAGTTTTTTAATGGTTGAATGTATGCACACGCAAGTGCACTGTGCGGTTCGACACTTATATTTTACATCAGTATGGCTAACAAACTCCCGAAAAAACTTGCAGACTGTAAGAAAAGCCCATTCCCAGCAGTGGCGTGTGTAATACTATTGACAGCCTTCGTGGCGCAGTTAGTTAGACGCCGGCTGTGAAACGAGAGTATGTGGGTTCGATACCCGCACCGAGACAAATGTTTGTGAGGCCCACAAATATTCGTCTCGGGTCTGGGTGTTTGTGAGACCGACAAGTCTCTCGTAGTTTTTGTTACCTACAACGCACGCCTTAATTGATCTTAATGTGTGGTCAGGACTATGTATGTGAATGTTGGGTGTATTTATACCTATTTAGTAATCAGAAGAGACTTTTAAGTTATGTATTTTTTGCATAAATTAAAATAGAATATTTATCTTATTTCATCATATATCTAACAAACGCCTAAGTAAAAAGCAAGCAGTAGAATAACAAATCTCATAAGTAACGCTCCCATTTATTTCCCACTCTGTATCTAAATCCACTTATCCACAACAAATACAAGTTTACAAAGCTGAACAGAAAACGCTTTATATACTGCTAATAGGTTTAATCTCCGTAAATGCGTAGAGAGGGCGCTGCAGTCTCCTTGCTTCGCTCACTTACCGTGGATTATTCAATTTCCAGCACTTGTTACAGATAGTGGTTGGTAATCCGATAGATGTGTCGTCGAACGCTTACGTGCCAGATAAAATAACCGAGCCGCGAGCTTCAACAAATGTTCAGTTTCACCGGCCCGGTTTTTAGAGGCTTTAAGGGTATTTGTTTTTTTTTTTTATTGCATTGAATGGCGAGACGAGCAAGCCGTTCGCCTGATGGCAAGCGATACGACCGCTCATGAACAGTAGCAATATTCCACTGCGCTCGCCATCCTGAGACATAAGATGTTAAGTCTCAATATGTCCAGTAGTTGCTCTGGCTACAATGTCCTTCAATCCGAAACACAACAGTGCATTTAAGCAGTGTTGTTTCACGGGAGAAATAGACATTACGGTGGTACCTACCCAGATGGCTTCTCACATATGAGAGACCTACCACCAGTAAAAATTGTTTTTCTGTTTTAGCTTGATATAGGCGTTTTGGGAGGTAATTTATATAAGGGGAATGAAAATATAGTCAAAGTTATGGTCTTTATGTTTTTTTTTACTTAACCTGTTACTTTTGGGAATATAATATACCCCTTGTTCGCTTGATTCTTGAACGGCAGCTAAGCAAGCGGACACATTCTACTATTACTCCTTTACAGGAGTCTTTTACATTATCATGTCATTATTGACATAATGCCATGATAATGTAGTGAATTAATTATGTGAGATTCGTCATTACATAGATAGTGATTTGAGTAATAAACTTATGCAGCAACCAAATCTAATTTCCTATATTCGTGTTGATAACAATGTAAGACAATTTATTAAACGTAAAAGAACTACGAACAAACACAATCAATGAATAGTAAAAACAGCGGCGGCCAAGTTTCAATGACATGCTCAAAATATGGAAAGTTTACGAAACACTTGAACGGAGACGAGAAACGCCGCCACCGCTTGCTTCTTAATATTCATAGGAGTTAAAAAGTTGCTCGTATGAATTTTCTTGTGTATACTTTGGTTTTAAATTAGTTCTTTTATTTAAAACAATCAAGCGTAAAATCGATACGTAATTGATAGTCTTTGGAGTCGGGCATCGAGCATTTCGTTTGATAAAACACGCGTGATTTTTTTTAACATCAAAAAATTTTATAAGTATTTTAACCCTATCCGAATTAAGGTCGTTTAGTATGGACTATCACTCTGGTTCAAAACGAATAGGTAGACTTCTTTTTCATAACTTTGAAATTTTCGCAAAGAGCTTTCAGAGCTACTATCGTTCCATTGAATTCATACTTCTAATAAAATTAGCAAATAATTTGACGGTAATGTAATTGCTTCGGCCCTTATAATTTGTGATTTCATCTAGTTATTTACCATGAAATCAAATAAATCTTGATGTTATTCTATTAATAATGTTTGAGTGTACGAAGCACAACCCTGACGGAGGCCGATAATCCACTTGCCTTATCCAATTACCGTTGGCCGCCTTTCTTGGTTCAATTCATTCTTTAAGATATACTTTCATATCTATATCTTAGTATACAGGATGCTGGAGAATCAATTATAACAATTATTGTAACTATTTAACTTTCGCGTCAGTAGATCATAATTATTTTCAACATTATGTATGTATGTAAAAAATTGGAGTTTAATGAACTACATACGTAACCATTAAGATTATGTTTAGCAGCTATTGATTTTTTTTATTTTAACGTGATACCTTATTTAAGTTTTTAATGTATTTTACAATATATTAATCGTGCTACAATATATTAATCGAATCAGAAATGAGGAGATCCGTAGGAGAACCAAGGTTACCGACATAGCCCATAGGATTGGCAAGTTGAAGTGGCAGTGGGCCGGGCACATTGCTCGTAGAACCGATGGCCGTTGGGGCCGAAAGGTTCTCGAGTGGAGGCCACGTACAGGCAAGCGAAGTGTCGGACGCCCGCCTACAAGGTGGACGGACGATCTGACTAAGGTCGCAGGAAGTCGCTGGATGCAGGCCGCTTCCAACAGATCATTGTGGAGATCATTGGGGGAGGCCTATGTTCAGCAGTGGACTTCCTGTTGCTGATATGATGATGATGATGATGAATCGTGCTGACCGTGCTAAAGTTTACCTAATTCATTTTTTCATCAGCCTGTATATCGTATTAAATCTAGTTAAGTAGGCGTGGAATACTTTAATAACAATAGCTTTGAGCAATTTATTTTACGAAGATAATATCTATACATATAAATAAAATTGAAGTGTCTGTTTTAAAAGTGAAAATAAAAAAAATGTCCAACTACATATCGTTATATAACTATATACACGTTACCTGTGCCGAAAATGATATTTTAAAAATTTTGGTCTGTCTGTCTGTTTGTTCCGGCTAATCTCTGAAATGGCTGGACCGATTTTGACGGGACATTTTTTGTCAGGTAGCTGATATAACAAGGTGTAACTTAGGCTACATTTATTTTAGAAAAATTCTTTTATTTTAGAAAAATAAAGTAATGTTGCAATGTCCAAGTACTGTCCAGTACCGCGCGTGTTAGAAATGTTGTGGGAAAAGGTATATAAAATAATATAAACATGGGTATTTCAATAGATTTATCAATAATTATATTTTTTAACCATATAATTTAACATTTATCACTTAACATAATGGTCAATAATTATTATAATGTTACAAAATTATCAATTATATTAAATGTTATTTATATTTATTATAATAATATGGTTTAGTTCAACGACCATCGATAATTACAACGTTACAGAATAATATCCAAATATTCTGAGCAATGAACAACAAAACATCATATTAATAACTTAACTTGCCAATCCTGGTACCAGGACTCCTCACTCTCAGAGCTTCCGCTCAGAGTAACGACTCACGATCGAAATATGTCTCCTTTCTCAAACTTATGTTGCTACCGGCGAGGATAAGGTCCTTCCTCTGTCGTTGTCACTCGAAAAGTGACGATCCAAGTGAGACAACGCTTTATATTACCGATTCCCCACTACTTGTGAATCATACGATGGGTAGTTAAACTTTATAAAAATTGTTGCGGTATTTTGTGACAGTATTCTAACACGCGCAGCTCATGCGCATGCCATCACTGGGCCGTTAATAAAGCTAATACAAAATACCAAAAATAAATGATAATTAAAATAAAAATGCAAAAACCAAAAAAAAAAACTAAATAAACTAATCATCTTTTTTCTGAAATTCCACGCGGATGAAGTCGCGAGTACAGCTAGTCTGAAATATATTTTAATAAATATCGTGAAATGATTGACTATACTTAAACGGCTATATTATGGACCGGGATCTGCAATTTCATTCTTCTAAAATAGCCATATCAATACTTATAGGTACATATTATTCTGCTTATTTATAAAGATATTTATACTTTATTCTGCACCACACGCAAAAGAAATGATATAATAACCATATATATTATATATTTATACAATATACCGGGTATATCAAGACTGCTACCGAAAACGAAGCTGGGTGGTAGTTTTAGTGATTACAAATACAATGCAACCAAAAATTTCGCAAAGAAACGCTACAATTATTTTTAATGTAAATATCATCATTTTTGGGTGCTAAATCCATAGTTATTGCTAAAATAATAATTTAAACCCTTTTATACCTTAGAGTATTTATAAATAAAAGGGTATTCACTATTATATTAGGGATATATACATTTACCGCCCAAATGCGATCCTAGGAAAAAAATAACCAAAAAAAATTGTCGCTTTTTTTTTCCAACATTTTCTGTTGCATTGTGTCTGAAGTCGCTTAAACTACCACCCGGCTTCGTTTTCGGTAGCAGTCTTGATATACCCTGTATAAACTAAAATACCGTCTTATATTATTTAGTATTTCGAAAGGAGAAATTAGTTTTAAAAGATGAGCACTGTTTTTTAAGATGCTTCTTGAAATTGGAAGCGATTTGGTTTTTCTTATTTCTTAATACAAATCCACGTTCTACGTAAAACATAGATATAACCTAACAATGCAGGTATTAGTTCGACGTACAGAATCGAAGAGACTAATTCATTAGAATATTGACGAGAATTGTGTCACATTATCTATCTAAGCTGTCTAAAGGGATTTCTATGTGGATATCGTTGCTCAATAATAACAGCCAGGGTGGTGCATTCCGAGAAGCGTATTAGCCAGCTTGAGAAGATGAGGTTTTTTATACTAACATGACAGAGTGACAGCAGTGCAGCTAATGTCAGTGCAATCCAAATGGAGTATCCACCAGTAAGAGATGTCCATGTTTTGCTGAAAGACAAAAATATGCCGGCATCTTAGAAATCAGAGAAAATCTGAATTCGAAAGAGGTCTACCTACATGGGTCTTTAACAGATTTTCCAGTATTTATTAACAATGCTGCAACGTCACAACTTATGTCTATTCCAGCGCAATATCCCAAAGTTATAACGAGCATATCCACGTTCTAAATTAACCTTTTATCTAAAGCATAATCTCCTCAGGGAAATCCGTGTTACAGAAGCGTTGAATAATATCCACGCGCACCTTAGGAACGCTTGGCGAAGATTTATACCGCCTCAGGTGCAACGAATGACATAAATTACTTCTCACTGCAGCTCTCTGAAATGCTATTGAAACTATGCCAGTTATTCTGAAATGTATATATTGGCCTGGCCTCATTATGTTTAATGATTAAAGATGATGACAATGCTGAAATATTTCAATGAATTTAAAATATGATAAAATGAAAAAACCACCAAGCAAATATACAATACTAGTGTGGATGGAAGAGTCGGTACGGGTCGACCTCACGGAACCTACACCATCCGAATCGGTGATATCCTCGACAAGGGTCAGGTCAAAAGTACCCTGAACTGACGGGAATACATGCAGAGGTTGAGATGAAGCGAAAGTAATATATCAGAATTAAGCAAAGTGGCGGTCTATAGTCTCTCACTGCCCCTATTGGATACAGGCGTGACGATTATATTTATATGTACGAAAAAGTCGCCAGGACAAAGGTACACAATATGATTATAGAATATATATGTATTAAGTATTTCCTATTGTAAAATGTATCAGAGAAAATTTACTACACGTAATAGAGCCAGGTTTGATTAAAATCTAAATAGTTGGACTCGACCGGTGCGGTACAAGTTTCATAGAATATTAACGGGAGATATCAGTTTTGCCGTCGCAATTACCCTTACCTTTATTGATTTTAATCTAATACAATATGTTATTTATAGAAGGAATAATAAATAGATAATTAAATATTAACGTATAAGTTGTAAATGCATATAAATTAATACTGATAATGTTTTTATTTTATTTCTACGGCGAGACGAGCATGCAATCACCTGATGGTAAGCGATATGCCGCTCTTAGATAGTACCAAATAACACCATAAATTACTAAGCAATGTTTGGCATTCCACTGCGCTCGCCATCCTGAGACACAATAGTTCAAGAGCCCGTGGCCGCTAGACTTTCGTTCTTGGATCTTGCCAGACATATTTAAGCTGATAACTTCCAAAGGCACCATGATTGCAACTTTTTAATAGTTGATCATATGATGCCTATGTTAGAGTCATGTGCAGATACTATGCGATTCAACTAAGAATAAAGCTGACCCTGCGCCATATTGGTTCGTAGTAGCTGTCAAATCGCACAATTTAGGTAGGGTGAGCAAAACAAGATTTCTTAAAATAATATTTTTCTTGAATAAAAATAATATTTTTAATATTTAATAATTCGTAAAAAAAATAATGAATGAATAATGTCGTGTTATAGTTACTTTCTGGCGAATAATTGCATATGAAGTAAATAAAAAATTAAAAAAATATACTTTTTTAAGCTATTTATGACTAAACATTCTTCCATATAACATTTTGCAATTGTTTCAATTTATTTAGTTAGTTCAAGAATTTGACTATGTGAAAAAAAATATAATTGATGCGTAAAAATTTTTTTTGCTAACCATTCTTTTCGTGTGATATTTGACAACTAAAGGTCATTGACGTTCCTATTCTTATTTGAAACGCATAGTAATCTTTCAGCTTTCATAGAATGACGAAAGTCTGGCAGCCACGGGCTCTTGGGTTATAAATAAAATAATAAATAACACCCAACAGTCACATACATAGTCCTGACCCCACACTATGATCGAGTCTTGATGTTAAGTCTCTATATGTCCAGTAGTTAAATGGCTACCATGTCCTTCTAACCGAAACACAACAGTGCATTTACACACTGCTGTCTGGCGGGAGATATAGACAATGCGGCGGTACCTACTCAGGCGGCCTCTCACAAATGAGATACCTACCACCACCAGTAATATTAATAAACCCGCACCGAGGTATAATACCCGGCGCGTAAGTTGAACAAAGATGGCTGACGTCTGCGCAGGTACAATAGTAGTGAGAAGTGTTACCTTGCTGTTGCACGCAAAAAATAAAAATAAATGCAACTTCTTAATCGATTATTATAAAAATAAAATTAATAAATAAATTGATAAAAGCAAGAAATTAAAATAAGTAATACTAAGTTTAGGAAATATATTGTAAATAGAGATTAAGTTCTATGTGTATTGACTTGTCATAAGAGCTCCTTAATTGCCTACGTGATCAATAAATACATTTCATTTCATTTCATTGGTAATTTTGCGTTTTTTTGGGAAACAAATAATTTATACAAACATTCAAAACGATTAGTTTTGTTTTTATTTTAAAAATATACAAAATAAAAACTAATCTGAGGTTTATTTAGTATAGTTACAATTAAAACCACCTTAACTAACATAATTTACTTTTTTAAAGACATCGTAGACCATCCTTCTCTCTTGTTTTCTTAAAGTTGGCTGCCAAGCCATGTTATTGTCAGAAAAACAAATTTGTGTGAGAACTTCGAGACTTTTGAGTACGAAAAGAGCCTAATGCGCATGCGCGCCGGTGTTTGAGCCGCATTCCCCGCGTCGCACATCATACCGCACTTCAGTTGGGACCCGAAAATTAGTCACTGCGCATAGTTCAACTTGTGCGCCTGGGACTCTAAGGCTGCGGGCACGAAACTAGCGATGGCGGAGCGGTGGCGAGGCGATGCGGCGGCGGAGCGGCGGCGATGCATTCAAAAGCATGGACAATATAGGTGACGCGCACGAAACACGCGACAGCGGTGCGGGGCGATCGAGCGTTGCACAGGCGGCAGGAGGGCGACAGCGGCGCGGGTGTGACGAATAAGATTAATGTTACGGACAAATAGGTAAAAATCGAAGTTTTCGTTTATTTACATACATTGGGAATTGTAAATATATGTTTAAATTAACCATATTTTTTAAACAAAAGTATAATCTAATAGCGTGGTGGATTATACTTATAGCCACCCTCAATCGTACTGTCCAACAGCCCGTACCCTGCAGTGGGACGTATATGGACTGATGCAGATATTCTAGTAGAATACATCAATTATAGGTACTGTTGTTTTTAAAATCTATCTAATATTGTAGCCTTAGAAATAATTAAAAATTTATAAGTTGTTAAACATACATTATCATATTTTGTTTTTATATTTTATTTTACATTATTCTGAAACAGTAGGTAGAAATGTAACAAATATATGATGTGTAGTATCTGCAGCAATGCCGACTTGATCTATATTTCCCTGTAATAACTAATAGACCAAGAGCCCGTGGCCGCCAGACCTTCGTTATTTTATAAAAGCTGAAAGTTTGTGGGCGCATGCCTCTGACATAAGCATCACACGGTCAGACGCTGACAAAATTGCATTATGTTAAAGTTTGAAAATAGCGTAATATTTAATAACATGTAATTTTGCCGAAGTTATATTATAAAAGCTGAATTTTTTACTGGTGGTAGGTCTCTCATATGTGCGAGGCCATCTGGGTAGGTACCACCGCAATGTATATTTCTCCCGTGAAACAACACTGCTTAAATGCACTGTTGTTTTTCGGATTGAAGGACATTGTAGCCAGAGCAACTACTGGACATATTGAGACTTAACATCTTATGTCTCAGGATGGCGAGCGCAGTGGAATATTGCTACTGTTCATGAGCGGTCGTATCGCTTACCATCAGGCGAACGGCTTGCTCGTCTCGCCATTCATTGCAATAAAAAAAAATTATATATGTTATTAAGGCAACTACAAACAAATATTTCTTTGGTATTCAGACACTTTTGATGGTTCTTTCATCTTGCCAGAAACATTAAAGCTCATAACTTCCAAAGCAACCACGATCGGAACTTCATAATAGGTGATCGTGTGATGCCTATGTTAGAGGCATGCGCTGACAAACTTTCAGCTTTTATAAAATAACAAAGGTCTGACGGCCACGGGCTCTTGGTATATAAGCGACTGATCGACCGTCATGTTTCGTGCCCACGCGAAATGCTACTCTTCATCGCCCCGCTCCGCCGCCGCATCGCCCCGCCACCGCTCCGCCATCGCTAGTTTCATGCCCGCAGCCTAAGGCTGCGGGCATGAAACTAGCGATGGCGGAGCGGTGGCGGGGCGATGCGGCGGCGGAGCGGCGGCGATGCATTCAAAAGCATGGACAGTATAGGTGACGCGCACGAAACACGCGACAGCGGGGCGGGGCGATCGAGCGTTGCACAGGCGGCAGGAGGGCGACAGCGGCGCGGGTGTGAGGAATAAGATTAATGTTACGGACAAATAGGTAAAAATCGAACTTTTCGTTTATTTATATACATTGGGAATTGTAAATATATGTTTAAATTAACCATATTTTTTAAACAAAAGTATAATCTAATAGCGTGGTGGATTATACTTATAGCCTAACCACTCTCAATCGTACTGTCCAACAGCCCGTACCCTGAAGTGGGACGTATATGGACTGATGCAGATATTCTAGTAGAATACATCAATTATAGGTACTGTTGTTTTTAAAATCTATCTAATATTGTAGCCTTAGAAATAATTTAAAATTTATAAGTTGTTAAACATACATTATCATATTTTGTTTTTATATTTTATTTTAGATTATTCTGAAACAGTAGGTAGAAATGTAACAAATATATGATGTGTAGTATCTGCAGCAATGCCGACTTGGTCTATATTTCCCTGTCATAACTAATAGACCAAGAGCCCGTGGCCGCCAGACCTTCGTTATTTTATAAAAGCTGAAAGTTTGTGGGCGCATGCCTCTGACATAAGCATCACACGATCAGCTATTATGAAGTGCCGATCGTGGTTGCTTTGGAAGCTATGAGCTTTAATGTTTCTGGCAAGATGAAAGAACCATCAAAAGTATCTGAATACTAAGGAAATATTTTTTTATAGTTGTTTTAACAACATACCGGGTATATCAAGACTGCTACCGAAAACGAAGCCGGGTGGTAGTTTTAGTGACTACAAACACAATGCAACTAAAATTTTTGCAAAAAAACGCGACAATTTTTTTTTATGATTTTTTAAATATCGTAATTTTTGGGTGGTAAATCCATAGTTTTTGCTAAAATAATAATTTAAACTCTTTTGTACCTTAGAGTCCTTATAAATAAGAGGGTATACACTATTATTTTAGGAAAAAATTAATTTACCATCCAAATACGACCATAGGAAAAAATAACAAAAAAAAATTCGTCGCTTTTTTTTTCAACATTTTCTGTTGCAATGTGTCTGAAGTCACTAAAACTATCACCCGGCTTCGTTTTCGGTAGCAGTCTTGAGATACCCTGTATATAAAACCGACTTCAAAACAAAAAACCGCTAAAAACCAAAAAATAACTAAATAATAAGTACCACTGCAAAGCAAAAAAATAATATTTGTTTCATGGAACTTGCGCTTGTTGATTAATTTGCTTAATGACTTGACTAGCCAACAAATCAAAATATATGCATAACATATCGAAGGCGGGCCGCCAAGTACCAAACATGTAGGACCTATGCCTTATATTAATTTAAATATCTATATGTTTGGTACTGGGCGACCCGCCTTCAATATGTTACGCATATATTTTGATTTGTTGGCTAGTCAAGTCATTAAGCAAATTAATCAACAAGCGCAAGTTCCATGAAACAAATATTATTTTTTTGCTTTGCAGTGGTACTTATTATTTAGTTATTTTTTGGTTTTTAGCGGTTTTTTGTTTTGAAGTCGGTTTTTATTTTTTTATTAAAAATTTTGGTTATTTTTATCTTTTTTAGTGTTGATAGGAATCAAAATGAAGAAGATTTGGTCCCCACAAGGAATATGTTCTTTCCGATGATAATGAAATCGCTAAAATCGGCTAAAAGCTGCCAAAGATATTGGAGTATTTATATGTTTATTATTTTTCTCCCCCCCCCCCCTCCCTTTGCCCCTACCCCCTTTTCCCACCACCACTGTAGCTAAGCTTTTATACTGAACCCAATGCAAAAAGAACCATTGGAATCCTACTTAATTTTAAGGAGTTCCCCTCTCCAGGTCCGAAGATGCTCAGATTTTCACCATATTTTTATGGGACCAAATGACAAGCATCAGCTTTCAATCACAGAAAGAATGGTCGAAATCGGTTCACACAGTACAGAGAAACGAGGTAACAAACATAAAAAAAAAGCAACATACAGTCGAATTGAGAACCTCCTCCTTTTTTTGAAGTCGGTTAAAAATTCAGCTTTTATACTACAACGCTGACAAAATTGCATTATGTTAAAGTTTGAAAATAGCGTAATATTTAATAACATGTAATTTTGCCGAAATTATATTATAAAAGCCGAATTTTATATATGTTATTAAGGCAACTACAAACAAATATTTCCTTGGTATTCAGACACTTTTGATGGTTCTTTCATCTTGCCAGAAACATTAAAGCTCATAGTTTCCAAAGCAACCACGATCGGAACTTCATAATAGGTGATCGTGTTATGCCTATGTTAGAGGCATGCGCAGACAAACTTTCAGCTTTTATAAAATAACGAAGGTCTGGCGGCCACGGGCTCTTGGTATATAAGCGACTGATCGAACGTCATGTTTCGTGCCCACGCGAAATACTACTCTTCATCGCCCCGCTCCGCCGCCGCATCGCCTCGCCACCGCTCCGCCATCGCTAGTTTCGTGCAGCCTAAATGTTTGTGATCCGCCGTATTTGTTTTGGGTTTGGGTGTTTGTGAGGCGGAAAAATCTTATTTATTTTCTTTAGGACCTACTAACATTTCCAAAAAATATTTTCTTTCACAACTGCAGGGTAGTATATTGAAGTTTGCTTTTTGCTCGTGAATGTGTATTTGTATCGTCGTTAAAAGTTCTATGATTTTCTTGTATGTTTCCTAGTTGGCGCGTGTTTGGCCATTACTGCCGCTTGTTGCTACTCTCTTAAATTTTCACCAACATTCTTGGGTGTATTTTGTATTACTGTTCTGTACTTAAAATTTGTTTAATTTTTACAGTTTAATTGGTTTGAAATAATGAGATTGGCTACTTGAAAGATATGTGATGATATTGATATGTAACCAATTATAATAAATGTTTCATTTCAATATCGGGTCACTCAGGTAACGGTTTGATGATACAGGCTAAAATATTTACAAAACCATTATTTTTTATTGAAGGGGTAGCTCAATGTTTCTTGCGTGCTTTCTATCGATAAAGTAGATTATATTACTTTATGGTACCAGTTCCTTTACTCCCTAAAGCTGTAAACTAATTAATGTAATGACTTAGTAAAAATCCTCGACAAAACAACTATAGCCTCTCAAAATCTATCTTTTATAACAACAGGTATAAAAGATGCGCCACCGCGCGGTTCGATCGCGTCCCCACGATATTGCTGCCAAACTCGAGCATCTTTGGGATGCTCTAGAAATTACTCGATACATTATGCATCACCTGTGCCTCGCTTTAACAGAAACACGGAGGCAAACAAAATACACTTTCTACAGTGGATTTAGTGTGTTACTGTAATGTTTTAGTTGGTTTTTTAGCTATTTTTTAGAACTTACTTTTACTCGAACAAAACGCAACAGGAAACAAATTCATGTCGGCTTTCTGAGAGACATAATCTGCTTCGGTCGGCCGGTTTGTGTGTGTTAAAATAAATGGTATTGTTTACACATTTATCGCAAAAATAATCTTGACTACCTTTTCCGTTACAAAATAGTATCGTGCAAATCTAAATACCATGAGTATTTTATTGATCTCATAAATCGTGGATAGGTCTACCATTTATCGATTTCTCTAAATGAGTGACTAATGACGATTAACTGTTTTCTTTTACGTATCAGGGCGTTATTTTCATTATGAAGGTATAATTCTAATAGGATATCCCGACGGGGTGGTGATTAAAAAAGAGGGTAGGAGGGTTAGTATTTGGTTTTATAATGAAGTTATTTAGTAATTACTAACTGCTAAAATAAACTTGATAACGAATCCTTAGGTTGGCATAAAAACGGCTTTAAAGCTTATAAGTAATGTTTTACTCCGTGTAATATTTCAAAATGAATTGTGAAAATGTTTTCATACGATAATTCAGTAAAATAAATACATTGTGATGTTAAATCTGATTATATACACGAACTGGTAATTTTGTTTAATTATGTTGGGCGCGCGGTGTATTTAACTAATTTTACGTTTGTTTTATTTTAATGGTGAAATTTCAAACTTCGTTATATTAATTGTTTTTTTTTTAAATAGTAAGAAATGTGTACTTGGCATCAAGTGCGTGGTGGCCTGTTGGTAAACGGACTAGACGCGACTGCCAACATGTTCACGGTGGTCGCGGGTTCGAATCCCAGGGCACACCTCTGACTTTTCGGAGTCATGTGTGTATTGATTGTCAATCACCACGCACTAAAACGGTGAAGGAAAACATCGTGAGGAAACCTGTATACCATAGCGATTTATAAAAAATAAAAATGGTATGTAAGTCCGCCAACCCGCAATAGGCCAGCGTGGTGGACTATATGGCCTAACCACTCTCTATCGTACTGTCGATTGTAGAGTAGGCCCGTGCCCTGCAGTGGGACGTATATGGGCTGATACAGACTGGGCATCACGAGAGAGATGATACATTCTTTATGTCGTATTTTTTTTTCAAAATATTAATGGGATGTGCTGATTACATTCAAAGAATATTCTTGTAAAGCAAACCTTGAAGGTTTAATTATATTTACCTTTTTAAACTTTTTGTCATTCGGCTTAATCCGCACAAATTCCAGTATATAACAATACAATCTATCTCATTTAACATAGAAGACTTATAGTTGTCTGGATATTTTGCTGCAAGTTTCTAGTCCAAGGTTTCTATATAATTACGTCGAAATCATGTATACATGAACAGTCATTAAAAATTCACAACCAAGCTTTGTTTAACCTGATATAAAGGGTAGTGGGTAGGAATAGTAATAGTACTGATAGCAGAATAGTCACTAATCACATTTTCCCATTTTATAATTTATAGTAATTCACCGGTAAAATAAATTAAATATTGTGGTCTGCGAAGATAAGCCTCTACAGTTTAATTTGCAAAAAAAACAATGTGCTTTTATATAATACATGTTATTTTTGTTTATAACGCGTAATATTTAAAGTATTAAAATGTTAGTAATTTAAGAGATTCCTTGTTATTTCAAATGGAACATAGGAACCAAATCACCCCCACAATTGTACGTATGTGATACCTTCTTATCTCCATTGGGCACACTTTTAGTTTAATTTGACATAATTCGTGTTGTGTATATTATATTATTCAAATAGAGAGACAATAGACACTAACTTTATTGCATCCCGAGACTTTTTGAAGATTAGCCGATTATTTAAGCCATATTCTGCTGCGTACACTGAATTAATTGACGAATGGCAGAACCGGTGGGATATTTCCTCAAAGGGGCGTCACTTATATCAATACTTTCCGTCCGTACGTGATCGCTTAAGAAAATCTTGGCTAGAAATTGATCACTGTGTATCACAGTTCCTAACGGGACATGGCAACTTTATGAGCAAACTATTCACTTTTAAGCTGGTTGAATCGCCTGCGTGTCAATGCTCTACACCTGACTGTGAGTACGAACAAACTGCACATCATATACTTTGGGAGTGTGATCGCTGGTCCGATGAACGCGGAATAATGTTGAACAATATGCAAATAACATCTGGTGTTGCATACTATACGGACCTCGTGGAATCTAGGAGGAACTTCCGTGCTTTCCGGCGCTTTTGCCATACCTATTTAGCCACCAACTTTAGCAACTTTAGGACCCAAATTTAGCAGCTCAAACTATAGAACCCATGTAATTTGTTTATCCCGTGGTGCTTAATACATCTGGCTTCTCCAGTTGTATATCTTTATATCAGAGGATACATACCTCTCGACTCAATATTTTTTGTCACCCGCTTTGCTGCGGAGGGAAGTGGACAACTATTTGTTTCCAACTCCTCCTTTTGTTTTTCTTTCTGATTAATTTCGATGCGGGTTAAAGACAAGCTAGTGTCCCTGAGAGACTCGCCGAGCTCCGGAGCTCGGTGTCAAATCTTTGTGTGCCACTGTTGATCCTGGCTGACAGGAGTTGCAGTGGCGGGTGTGAGGGCGGGAAAGCCTCTATAAAAAGTCGTGTTGCTTTTTTTTTGGTGCAATCATGTTGGAACAACTACAAGAGTACAAGACTCCCTCATTTTCCATAACATGGGTTAAGAGCGTTTACACGTTGCGCGCAAAGTTAACTATAGGTATTTCTTCGTTAATTTCATTCACACATAAGCGACCAAAGCTGTGTGCGTAGAGCTGCCGCGTCGGCTCGCTATACAGTCAGCTCAACCAACTTTGATCCGTGCGCTTCTAAATAATAATATTCAATAGAAATGTAACTTATGATTTATACAGGGTATATAAAGACTGCTACCGAAAACGAAGCCGGGTCGTAGTTTAAGCGACTTCAGACACAATGCAACAGAAAAAGTTGCAAAAAAAAGCGACAATTTTTTTTTGTAATTTTTTTCCTAATGCCCTATTTTGGTGGTAAATACATTTTTTCCTAAAATAATAGTGTATACCCTTTAATTTATAAATACTCTAAGATATAAGAGAGTTTAAATTATTATTTTAGCAATAACTATGGATTTACCACCCAAAAATGACGATATTTAAAAAATCATAAAAAATAATTGTCGCGTTTCTATGCGAAATTTTTAATTGCGTTGTATTTGTAGCCACTAAAACTACCACCCGGCTTCGTTTTCGGTAGCAGTCTTGAGATACCCGGTATATTGGTAATATAATATCATAAAAATATTTTATTTGCATTATAAGTAGACAAATATAACTGTGCAAGCAATGAACAATACAAATTTAGATACTTATCATATTTTCGTTATTATTACATTGTAAGTTGCATTTAAATCACTGTTTAATCAGTAGACACTACGGACGTTTTATTAATCATTTCGTGTTCGAACACACGAATAGAGTTAGGGGCCTTACAACCACTTACAATTACGAAATATATTTAATTTTATATTAATTTTATATTATTTTTCAGGAACTAAACACAAAAAGATTATTTTTCTCGGCAAAATCCCTCCATAAGGGTCTTATTAATCTGATAATATTTTTATTTTCATCTTATATTTAGTGATTTCGGATATCTTAAGCTTCTAAATTGCCATTTAAAGCCTAAATAACGAAACTTGTGTTTAGTAATCCTTATAGTACTCACTAATTGTCCATCAATCTATAATGTTTTCCACCAAAATCCCTAGATGACAATCTTTTCTAAAGTTAGTACTAATTATTTTTCCTTTAAATTGTTTATTGGTGGCTATTAACTCATTTGAAAAGTCCTGTTTTTAAGCCAAAAAGCGCGCGGAAGGTATTAAACGCTCTTAAGATTTATATAAATTAGTCGCTATATATATGTATGAACTCACGCCTTCTTCCCAGAAGTGGTAGGCAGAGGTGCCAGGACATCTACATTTCGCCTTGTATGTTCCGTCCCACGATGTGATAGGTGGCGAGCCCATTGCCATATCGGGCACAAATTCCTGACTCTGGGCTAATAATTAATACACTAAAATTCAAAATAAGCCGCTAATAATAAATATATTATTTCAGGCGACTGTACTATTCACAAGACTCCACCAAATACTTGTGATATTGTATCTTGTACATTAATTGCCTATACGTGTTACAGATGCACGGTCTCCCGGGGTAGATACAAGTTTAGACGTTCCGACCGCATTCCGCTGTATCGAGGTGGTCCGTGATTCAGCAAATTTCACTCATAACATGAAATCGCTGTAACATGTACTATCGAATATTATACTGAATTTTAGTACTAGAAGTTGGTAATAAGTTTCTTGGTACAATTGGCTAATTGATGCTTCAAGACTAGTATAGTCGAGTTTTATATTAAGTTTAATTTAGTTTTTTATATACTATTTTTAGGTTAAATAAACTTAATTAAGAAAAAAAAACGAACACTTAAATACAATTTATTGGTAACTTTACAAATCTAATGAACTAATATAAAATTAACCTTAAGCATAACCTAAATAAACCGAGACAATAACTAATATCACAAAAGCACACTTCAAATTAACTAAACAATCAACCAAACAATCAACCGTCAATTCCAAAAGTGAAAAAGGTGAACGCGCTCGTCATGAATTAACAACCTGTCGATCCGAAACTCAAACAGCCAAAAAGGTTGCTATCGTGTAGCTGGCTAGTTTTAAACCCGCTGAGTTGACGGCACCACCTCCAAAGCCTTGGTGGGAGTGATTTGTACGTAACTGCGGGTATGCAGCTAGCCGGAGGGTACACTTCTCCAATATTTGGGGGTAGATATCGAAGAGTCGGTAGAACGGGCTAACACGGCCTCTCCTGACCGTGCGCCGTCCCCGGTGCACATCACCACAAGCGCTGACTAGTCAGTGGATGTTGACGAAAATTCGACGTCGCAGTCTCCGGGTGAAACTCCTGGGGGAGCAGCAGTGGAAGCCGCCGAGGGCCCCGGCTGAACATCGCCACCTTCATCATCTGCCACAGAGTCTGTTCACGACAAGAACATAACAAGACATGAATTTAATAAACAGTAACAGAGTATTGCCTATTCTTGCACACTTCTCGCTTTCAAGGCCCTCATTCAGTTATTCACACATAGCTTTATGAAAACCTTTCGATCAGTTACAACAACGCCGATCACTTAGTCGTCTTCATTCATCATCTGTCAACTCTTTTTATAAAATCGAACGCGCGTTACTTGCAACCCTACACACGCTACATGCAATAACGTGTCTGCCGGACCAGGGTCTGCACGCATAACCACTTTGCGTCTGCCGGACAGAGTCCGTGTACGTTTACAAAGAAACGCCATTATCAGACCAAGGTCCGTGCACATTAAAAATGTGCCTGCCGGACAGAGTCCGCGTCCGTGAACGTTCAACAAGGCCTTAGGCCCAAAACCAGACCAAAAGTCTGCCCACATTAGGAAATGTGTTACCCGGACCAAGGCTTATACGCATAACCACTTTGCGTCTGCCGGACAAAGTCCGTGTACGTTCACAAAGAACGCCATAGCCAGAACAAGGTCCGTTACGCACTAAAAGTGCCAGGTGAGACTACATGTGAGAGATGACACACATTAAAATATCAAATAGCTCACCATCGAAAAACGCTGCACAAGACTCGGGGCACCATTCCCCTTTCCACGGCACCATATATTGCGCTGCCGCTTGAGTGGTTTTTCCACGAGCGCCGCTCAGGAGTTTTAGCTCGTACCGGTCACTCGGTAAAGTTTTCGTGACTCTGTAGGGTCCTCTCATACCTGAGTCGAGTTTTCCTGTAGACTGTGAGTATTTGATGACGAACACCATGTCGCCAACGACATATACTCTAGGAAGGTGTCGGTGAAGGTTAACCTGGTCATCTTGTTTGTTTTGATTTCGACTCAACAGAGTCGCAGCTCGGGTTCGAGCCAACTCTCGTCTTGCCTCACAATTAGGTTTAGCTATATCCATAGCCAAATCGCGGATCAGAGCACGGATCACTGGAGTTGTTGAATCAGTACCAATCAACAAATTCATGGCAGAGGATTGAGTGGTTTTTTGCTTAGTAATATTTAGTACAAGCTGTATTTTACTTATCGAATCTGACCAAACAACATCCTTATTGCGACTTTCAACGCGAATTAAATTTAAAACCGTTCTTATATAACGCTTGGCTTGCCCATTAGCGTGGTGCATTTCGGGCGTTATATAATGAATGTCACAGCCAAGTTCAGAGATCCAACTTTTAAAGCTAGATGCTTCAAACATTCGCCCACGGTCGCATACTAATAGCTTAGGTACACCGAACAAGGATATTGCATTGTTAATAGTACGCCTAAGTTCACTAGTATCTTGACGATATAAAGGGTATAACAGGCAAAATTTAGTAAATGAATCCACTAACACTAGCACAAATTTAAACCCATTCGATTCGGGTAACGGACCGAGAGCGTCTACATGAACAGTATAAAAAGGCACAGTTGGTTTTTCCCAAGATGTTATAGGCTGTTCCGGGGCTCGAGGAACCCTTTTCTTCGAAACACAAATTAAGCAGTGAGAAACGTACTTATGAACAAAAACTCTAAGACCGGGAAACCAAAAGTGTTTCAGTATGAGATCACACGTTTTGTCCTCTCCTATATGTTGATGTTCGTCGTGAAAGATACGAAGAACACTTAAGCGATGACCTTTAGGGATATAACACAAGAGCCTAGCTTCCTCCCCGACCGGCGTGTACCGATAGTATAAAACATCGTTTTTATAAACATAACGACTTGAGTCTAGTTGTCCCTCATTAACTTTTTGTACGAGTTCTAGGGTTTCGCTATCAGCAGATTGCGCCATCTGCGCTCAATTTAGTGGTCTACCAATGTAATTTACTAACGCAACTGGAGGATTCCTACTTAAGTAATCCGCATGAGGCATCATAACACCTTTCCTATATTCAATGGTAAAATTAAAGTCTTGTAAGTAGATCCACCATCGCGCGACCCGAGGTAGTAAATCTTTTTTCTTTTCAGTAGCCTTCAAAGCATTACAGTCTGTAATAATTTTAAACTGGATACCAATTAAATAATGCCTGTAGTGTTGTAATGCCTTGACGACCGCCAACGTCTCTAATTCATAGGAATGATAACGGCATTCCGCTCCCAGAGTTACCCTGCTAAAGTAAGCTACAACCCTTTTATTGCCGTCGCTATGAACCTGCATTAACACCGCCCCATACCCCGCACTACTCGCGTCCGTATGCAACTCCGTAGTTAATTGTGGATCAAATATTGCAAGTATAGGTTCATTCGTAAGCTGACCAATTAAATACTGGCGAACCTGCTCTTGTTCTTCACCCCATTCAAATTTAATGTTCTTTTTGGTCAATTTAGTAATACTTGCCGTTTTCGTTGCATAATCTTTTATATATCGACGAAAATAGCCGGCTAGCCCCAAAAATTGTCTAACCTGCCTAACATTATTTGGTATAGGTGTGTTCACCAAAGCTTCAATTTTCTGAGGGTTCGGCCTAACCTGACCATGGCTGATTTTTCTACCCAAATACTCTACTTCAGTTGCCAAAAACGAACACTTTCGGAGGTTTATCGAAAATCCAGCGTCAGTAAGCGTTTCCAGTACATCATGAAGTAGGCTGACGCCCTCAGAAACAGTCATACTCATTAAAAGTACGTCATCAATGTACACAAGTACACTTCCGGCATCGATAAATCTTCGAAGAGTGTTATTTATTATCCTTTGATAAACCGTGGGGGAATTACAAAGCCCGAAAGGCATTTTTAGGAATTCGTAATGTCCCTCAGGTGTAACGAACCCTGTCAAGTGTGTGGATTCGTCGCTAATTGGAATTTGATAAAATCCTGACGCCATATCTAAACAACTGAAGTATTTAGAACCCCCAAGGCGGTCAATATGGTCCTCAATAAGTGGAAGCGAATACCTGTCTTTTATCGTAATTCGGTTCAGTGCGCGAAAATCTACACACATGCGATCGGTACCATCCTTTTTCTTCACAAGGATAATGGGGCTCGCATATGCAGAAGTCGACGCCTTAATTATGTTTTTGTCTAATAAATCTTTTATTAATTCGCGTACTTTTAATTTCTCTTGATGAGACAACCGATAAGGGTGATATGCAATAGGTATATCGCTAGTTAATTTAATTTGCATCTTGCCAGTTTTCACTGTAGAAGAAGCAGTGCCAGATATAAAAAATGACGTAAACTTATCAATAACTATCTGTAATGAATCAAAATCGGAACCTTGAAGAGGTGAATTGATTTTTATAATTCTTGTATCAACTGTGTTAACGACAATAGAATTCGAAGTATGCATCAAATACTGACCATACTTTGATCTAACATAAATAATTCCATCTCTATCGAGGACGTCCGTGCCTATAATTATTGAGGTGTTCATGCATGTCGCGGGAACGATCACGAAATCAATCTCAAGAGCAATTTTGCAAAATTCAACAATAAGGGTAACGAACTCTTGTGCGGCAATAGCCTGTTTACTTATACCCTTCAATACACAGTTAATTGGCTTACGCTGACAATTAAAATGCTTGACAATATCTGACGAAATTAAAGAAATATTAAGCGCCCCGCTGTCTATTAACACGTCGACAGGTATACCCTGTATTACCGCAGTACTAATGTCCCCAACTTCTTGACCACTATTTACTTGTTTACATAAGTTAACCTTTCTGTGATTGTTGTTCTGGGTAAGAGCTCGAGATTTCGCGAAACAGACATTTTCCGTATGGCCTATCTTTTTACAAAATAAGCAAGTCGGCTTCGATCCCTCATTGTCAATTTTAGGTTTTCGTTTATCATCGACTGTTTTATTTGGACATTCAGCGCGAATATGACCCAATTTACCACAGCCATGACACTTATTACTTCGACGCTTATTAGAACTATCAGTAAAACCACTAATAGGCCTACGACCCTCGTATTTAAGGTTCGGTTTAGGTTTGACATAAATAGATAAAAACGGTACTAAATTATCCACGGTCAACTTGGCATTTATAGCAGCTGCTTTAACTTGCGCATTGTCTATACCTCGAAGTACTATCTGGACCGTAAGCTCTTCGCTAATCCCTTTTACAATGCGCAGCCGCAATAAAGATTTGCGCGCATACTCGGCGTATGTTGGAAACCTATCAGAGCTAGTGTTCATAACCTCGTAAAGTATATTCGCGTAGTCTAACTGATGCGGACACAGAGATTTAAACTCACGAGTGAAATTGGACCATGAACGGTCATTACTTGTCCATTCATTTAGCCAAGTCTTGGCGTCACCTTTCAAAAAACTAGCGACTCGCGATAAGCACTCTAAATCATCCCAATTATTAATTTGCTTCGCCCTATTCACTTCACTACACCACACTTCAAAATCGTGCGCAGCTGGATCAAAATTCGAAATATAATAGCTCTGCGGCTTGGTTCGGGTAATGGCAAGCAATGCTTCCGTAAACGCTTGAGCAGTGCTGGTGGACGCATTGCTTTCTACTACAGGAATACTACCACGATCAGTTGGTAACGAATTTCGTGACAAATTCACTGTTGACTGCTCAATGGCAGACAAACGAGTCATAATGCCATCTAACATATGTTTCATCGAGCTATTATTACCACTTTGTGAACGACAACTATCCAAAAGCTTATTGTTACAATGTGATAATCGTTCGCGATCCCCAGAACACGACCCAAGCGGACGCTGAGCACGCTCAGTAGTTCGACGCGATACCTGTTCACGACGATTGCGCGTACGTTCTTTACGACGCGGTCTGCTGCGAGATCGCCTCTCACTACAGCGTGTACCCGCGGATCTACTTCGTGAATGAGATAACCTTTCATAAGATTCACTACGCGATCTATGACGGCGGCTCGTGCGTTTCGCCCGTGACGTCCTATTGCGCGTTTGTTCATCCCGTGTCGATTTAGCGCGGGCCTGATTGTCTACAAGGCAAGGAGTCCCACCCAACCGGCTACGTGAACGCGAACGACACAATCGCGAACGCGGCATGACGAATTCAAATTGACGGTTGATTGCTTGCAAGTGGTATCGTAAGAACAGATCCCACTTCTGATTTTAGGTTAAATAAACTTAATTAAGAAAAAAAAACGAACACTTAAATACAATTTATTGGTAACTTTACAAATCTAATGAACTAATATAAAATTAACCTTAAGCATAACCTAAATAAACCGAGACAATAACTAATATCACAAAAGCACACTTCAAATTAACTAAACAATCAACCAAACAATCAACCGTCAATTCCAAAAGTGAAAAAGGTGAACGCGCTCGTCATGAATTAACAACCTGTCGATCCGAAACTCAAACAGCCAAAAAGGTTGCTATCGTGTAGCTGGCTAGTTTTAAACCCGCTGAGTTCACGGCACCACCTCCAAAGCCTTGGTGGGAGTGATTTGTACGTAACTGCGGGTATGCAGCTAGCCGGAGGGTACACTTCTCCAATATTTGGGGGTAGATATCGAAGAGTCGGTAGAACGGGCTAACACTATATTCTTTAATTTCTACACCGCCATCTCTTTATCCTTCTCTAAATAAACAAATAAATTAAATCCATCCCATGGCTGTCTGCAAGACATTGTACTTTTTTATTATTGTATATTTCTGTATACTCGTACTCGAATTATGTTGTATCGTGTACAATAAAGAGTAAATAAATAAAAAAATATAGCTGGATGATTTGGGTATCGTCTATAGGTAACAGAAAATTAGATAACTTGTTTGGAGGCTTTTGTTCAGCAGTGAAAACCTACCATCTTGTACATCGAAGAAAATGGCCAACCAAATTCTATAAATCATAAATGTACTCGTTATATGAAGAATTCATTTGATACAATCATTTTTGTATTTACAGTCGCATAGTTAGCGTTCACGCTATGTAACCACGCGAGCTCGCACCTCTATACTAATTAATTAAAATTGCCTTAGGCAGCACTCCGTCTGCTAAACGTAACCCAAGGGTTTGAATTTGAAAGTTCCAGCGAAAAATTAATAAGTCGAATTGAAAGATTTAGAGACAGTAGCTGAATGGAAGACGGCTTGCGTGAAGTTAATTTGCGGGTTAATTATCTTTCGAATAAAAAGTCTTTAGTTCTGTTTTATTTTTAATCAAAACTGATATTCACAAAGGCCCATGTAGTAAATTTAATAAATAAACAACATAGTTGTGTATAGTATGCAGCGTGTTTTGGCTCCGTATCAAACCACTGGGTTTGCGACAGTAGGAAATTCAGCCGTGCCGCGTTCAGCTACATCAGGTTGAATCTTATCTAACGAGGTCGGCAGATCTACGAAATTGTTCTAAATGCACAGTTTATGACGAACAGTAGGCGAAGTTTGCAGAATTGAAGCAAAAATCAAAACTTGATTATAGTTGGAGTCTTGTCGATACAAAGTATGATATGTATGTATTTAAAGTGATTAAAATTACTTTTAAGCACGATTTTTGGCTTTTAATTCTTGTCCGTTTGATGAGTCATTACCCGTCAGCGAATAGTGGCCACAGCTACCAAATGATTGGCGCATTTCCAGTTAATGATATCCTGTCCTATGTTTGGTCATCAATCTTCCCGATCATTTCTGGTTCAAAATGGTTGAAATGTTATACATATTGTCACATGGTACTTAAATTAGCCCCATGTTTCTCATTACCTGAGATGACATTAAACATAATTTATAGTTTCCACAATTTTTAAACATCTCACATAGATACGAATATTTTTACCGCTTACCTGAACTTCACTTCAGTTCGGGAACTTACCCGAGCCGTAATAAGACTCGGTATCTATAGAGGTTGATCTAAAGCCTTCAAACCTATATAGAGCCACAAAGTTATCTGGCCCGGTGGCCAAAAGTGGAAACAATAACGTCATTTGGAATGTCAGTCAATCTGCCAGTCGCTGACATATCTGCCATTGGTTGTTTACTCAATGTATTTATTTTTCCTGCATTATTTAAAACTAGTGAAATATGCCGAGAACTTGATAAAGTGACGCTAGGAACGTTAGACTTCAGGTATTACATTTTATGAAGGAAGAAAAGCATCTCAAGCACCAATAATACCCTTAGAAAAATTGTATCAACGCGTAATTGCCGCCACAGGTCTGTGTTGTCAGCTTTTCAAAATAAATACCACATAAACAAAATTTTGTACGTACTAGTACAATACATGTAAGTACATATAATAAACTAGAATTTATCGTTACGTTCGTGGGGGCCTGTTGATGAACGGACCAGACGCGACTGCCAACATGTTCACGGTGGTCGTAGGCTCGAATCCCAGTAGGGCGATTCACGTATTATAATAAGTTCAGTTGCAGTGCAGTTGCGGTTAAGTTTCGATCAAAACAGCCCTTTTCGTATTCTCGTAATTTTGACAACCGCTGTCAAATACGCTCGCGTCAAGTTCACGTCACGCAAACGTTTTAGCGTATTCTACTGCTGCGCGTATAAGTCAATCTCAAAAAAATTTCATACGTCTGACGTACAGTTGACGCGCAGCTCACGTGCAGTTCACGCGCAGCTAAACACTTACAAGAATACCATTTTGTACCAAAGCGTAAACTTAATTGTAACCGCACCGCAACTTGATCGGCGCGTCAATAAGTTACGTGAATCGCACTACAGGTCACAAATCTGACTTTTCGGAGTCATGTGGGTATTGATAGTCAATGAACACGCACTAAAACGGCGGAGGAACACATAGTGAGGAAATCTACATAACATAGCGATTTATAAGAATATCTATGGTATGTAAGTCCACCAACCCGCATTAGGCCAGCATGGTGGACTATATGGCCTATGATATGGTCTAACCACCCTCAATAGCACTCTCGATTGTAGAATTGGGCAGTTCCCAACAGTGGGACATATAGTATATGGGCTGATACAGATACACTTGTTTAATGGTATGGGGAGCGATTTGTTAGAAATCTTGGGAAGGAAAAATAACGTGCAAAGGAAACAGGTCCACTAATTTTCCTGACACTATTGATCGAATTGAAAAATCTTACTTCACCCACTTTATTGCTATATGTTTTTTTAATGGCAACACCAAATTCGACAGCGGCTCTCTCACCGGGTCAGTTATGTTTGTGCACAGATCACTTCCAATAGATACCGCATTACGATAGTTTTGTTTTGAACCGAAAACGCCAACGAAGGGAACTGCGCGGGGGGTGGGCGGGTTGCAGCGCGGTCACGTGGACTTCACTGGAGAGATGAGGCATAAGTCGATAAATAAAAAAATGTATCGATAGTTCGATTTGCCAGTAAGTTCATGTGTTATGATCGCTTCTATAACTTAATTACCAACTTGTTAAATGTTTGATAATATTTTTTCACCGGCCTGATCTGATAAATTATACCAACCGGCAACCGCTAACTACGACTAAAATAGGATTAAGATTTATACTTTAGTATGTAACGGTTTTATTTCTATTATTCACCGTGTATTTTTGTATACCATAATGGCGAAATACCCAAATTAAGTGTTGATATAAAAGATCAGATAAAAATATGAAATAGTAAATAACTAAACCTCACGCCCTAAAGGGCTACAATAACTTATTCCGATTCTTGAATTCTGACGGCGGCTGTAGTAAATGTAATATCGACAAGTGACGATGAAACCCACTTGACGAACTATGAATGTTTTTGAGACGATATATACAACGAATGTTAAAATTAGTACAATAGCTTGTGCTACTGATTCTCAATAAACTTAGTATACTAAAACTTATGATAAATACCCTCCCATTATATTTGAAAACGTATACAACTAGAGGGAAAAAAGGAAATTTAATTACGCCAAAGATAAATAAAAAAATATTGTAAAAGTACCTTGTTAACAAATTTAACTATTTCAAATTACATAAAATAACGTAATTATGGTAATTTGCAATTTTTATTTAAATCAATATATATTTTGTGACATTGTCATTTAATAAAATTAATTTACATTATTGTTTTACAATATCGATATTTCTGGGAATTATATTATAAACATGCGTCAAACACTAGAAGAACGCGTGATTTCGCCAAAAAAAGATGGCTTATTATGGTTATTGCTATGCGGAAAAGAGACGGCTGATTCTCCATCCGAACTCGACTGTTTAACATTGATACATTAACCAGTATAAATTGAGCTCGCTCGGGACCAAATTAATTTAAAGAATATTAGTTATCGATGAAAAGTTATTGCGTTTTTTTAGATACTTTATTTTTTTGAGTTTTTTGCACGCCATTTTATTGAACAAATCATTATTAACTGCAATATTAAGTTCCCAAAATGTAATTTTCGCTAACGTGGGACGCCATGTGCGGGTCCACTACTTGGACGACACTGATGACGCGACATTTGGCATCGGTTTATATCTATCTGATATCTTATATGTGTTGGGCGCAACCGCTGCCTTGCATTAGGTATCTATTGGGAGTGATCTGTGTGTTTGTGGCACAGTAATCGCGAGTATTGACAAAACTGTCACGCAGTTTTTGTTCAAACATGGTCCAATGTTGCCTAGGGTTATTAGGAACATATGGTTTAAATTAAATGCCATATGTCAATATCCGCCTGTATAGAAAAGAAACTGCATTACTAAATACATATCAACCATGTGGAGGTGTATTATCTACAAGGCGCGTGGAGTTTGTCTCACGTACACCGAATGCGGGCCCTGCCGACTGTCCTATTGTGCGACGTCATCAAACTTATCTTATCAAGCCTCTGTACTTACGGCAGATTTCACCCTGAGATTGTTTCGGTGGAGGCCCTCGAATGCCCGAACTTGTTTGACTTTTCAAATGTGCTGACACGTTCTCTCGACGAATAAGTTATTGTTTCGTTTTTCATTAATTTTGCTTGTAACTTTTACGTCGTTTTGCCTTCACACATATATACTATTGTTTTATTTAAACGGAATAAACACTTTCTTTCGTGAAAACTGAACAAACACTTTTCTTACATTACATTCGTGTTTGTATTTTATTCTGGCTTATAAAATAGCTACACTCTACCTTATTTATTGTATAATGCCGTAACGTATATATTTTTTAATGTTGGCAAACCAAAATGACTACTAAAGCCGTGATGCTAAGTATAGAGCAGTCCATAAAGTATCCTCCGTTGATATATTTTTGCGGACCATCTCAAAGTCGAGTATACCAAGACTGAATTCAGAACTCGTTCGATGTCAATAAGAAACGTCCTCGTTTACAAGAGTTGCAGGGTCAACTATAAATACTCGATAGTCCATCATCCGAATACTAATCAGATTGTAGACAAACGTATCATATACTAAAACATCCATTAAAACATAATTGGTACTTAAAAAATTCCCGCTGTAGGATGAGCTGTTCATTTGCTCACACCTCGGCCGCTCTAATGGCACGCCGGTAATGGTTCTTCATGTGCTTAATTACGGCTCTTAAGCCTCCGCGGCGGCACTTAAGACTCCATCTCACCTATATATTTTAATTGTTACTTAGTGACTGTAATTTTAGTCTTGACCCGGGCTTAGGTATTTTTTTTAAATAGGAGAAGATGAGGAAACGGGCTGTAGCTGGCTGTAGAAATGCATTAAAATATCAGAGGTATTGTTTGTGCATGACCGGACTTGTGGTAAGTACTAAAAATGTTCAGAGACTATTTTGTTTAAAAAAGCATGTCCGCATCGAGGATGAAAATGGGCATGCAAAAAATTTACACTGAGTTTCGGAGCTCGGTGATTTTAGAAAAATATTCATCATTTAATAAACCCGGCGATCGCACAGTTGGGTCTATTATACCCACGTCTTTTAAAAATGCTCGCATTTCTATAAAATATTTTTGCGACGTTGCCACACTTCTCGGTAGCTGGAGCTAATGGTCTACCCTTCCTGTCGAATATCGCCTTACAGTGGTGTCGCGTACGCAGCAGTGGATAGATGCGGATAAACACAAGAAAGGTAAATAAGACCCAACTATACACTTGGTGTCGTAATTTCGCGCCGTTTTTTTAAAATATATTATTGACTTATTGAGTTATTTTCAGAACCTTTGCAGTTATGGATCGCGAAGAACTCGAACGGCAGAGAATTTTAGCTATTCTGCAAGAATCCGGCTTCGAATATGAATATGTAATTCAAAGAAATAGCCTTTAACCATATTTTTTGGCCTACTAAATATGTCTGGAATAAATGCATTTATATTACATAAGAAGAGCAACAATACCACGACAAAGCGTCGCAAATTCTTAAAGAATGTAGGCCTTTCACTTGTTCGTAAGCATTTGCGCAAACGTAAAGATGCTATTCAATTGCCAAGACTGATGCGCAAAAGAATAAGAGATTTTTTAGGAGAACCTGATGAGATAGTATACCTGTGAAGATACCTAATGTAAAAAGAAGGTGTCAGGATTGTCCTGCCAAAAAAGAAAGGAAATCTAAAAATTTTTGTCGGTACTGTAAAAAATACATCTGCAGTGAGCACGCTGTGTTGTACTGCAAGGATTGTGCAGATGAAAGAGAAGCTATGACTGAATAATTATGTGACTGTTATAGAACATAGTTGTTATTCCTGCTATAAATTTAATTGTTATACTTACTACAACGTTAAAATTTTGAAAAAAGTTTGTTTTCTTATTTATTTTTTAGTTTAAGACAGAGGTTACCTATTTTGTTAAAGTTTTTACATACTTTTATAAAAATGTCATTAAAAACTTATATCTCGTACCAGGTTGTTTTTGTTTATCCAAAAAGTCATAAACAATAGGTTCTTCATCCAATTGTTATGATATGTCCCTAAATTTATTTTAATTATTGAAGTTATGGCGTTTTTTTATATGGGTCCCTTAGACCCAACCCTACTACCGTTGTGACATATTTCCACTGTGCTGACGCCGGGTTAAATACCGTGCTTGCTCAATCCTGCTTTACTAGATATGCGGCATCAGTTTTATAAAATACTCAAAAGTCAAAACCATAGTAATAAATCATCCATTAAAACATAATTCGAATTTTAACAATCCATTTATATCTTTACTACGTTGGTTTAGATTTGTTTAACTGCATTTATCACCGAAATCCGGTAGATCGCGTCTTTTCTACCATTATATTGAAAAGTAATTACAAATACACATATAGATTTCACAACCGGAATTCTATTTTGTTGGCTTAAAACCTGCGACATACATATGTCTTGGCAGATCACTCCTCTGAATCCTAATGTGACTTCTTGGCTTGATGTCAGAGCAACTTCATTTAAAATCTATAATTCCTAAGAACAATAACGGTTGGAAACACTTTTACAAAGTTTCCTATACTGGCAATGAACAAAGCTGTAATTGATTAGGTCTAGTACTGTGTTGCTAGTTCACGGCTACATTAAATATTTACGGTTTAATGAAACGTGCCCCCGTATAAGTTAGTCGAGTTATACATATTGATGAGCACCGGATTCAATTTGGAACGTGTGAGACCTACAACGATTACGATTTAATTACCCCCATGTATAACAAACAATGTAATGCTTCTTTATTGTTTGTAAACAGTATAACTTTCCAGAACTATGTGTACCTATTTTTCGTAGTACTTATACATTGCCGCAGCGGTACAAATGTTGGTGAAATGTATAGGTGTGTAGCGTGTAATTGTTAGATTAATTTATTGTTATTTAAATCGCTTTTGACAGCGAATAAAGCGTCGTAAAGGTACGCAAACCTATAAATTTTCAACAATAATTTCTATAAAAAGTTTGTATTCAGAGATTAAGTCCAAAACTTTAAACATTAAAGATAGCCCTTGAAGAACAGAAAAAAATATTATAACTATTATTTAAATAACCTCAAGGCTGCTTTAAAAAGCATTTTCCCATTTTGCATTTTCCCGCCAAATCAACTGAATATAAAATGATTTGCAAAGAATTTAAAATTATTTTCATGCAGAACGTCTCTAAAGCAGTTTATTCAAGCGATTTGATTATATTTTCTTTCAATGCAATTTGCGTCGACGGATGCATTTATGTGAGCCGAGTCAAGACGTCTGCGACGGTCACAACTAGCGAACTAAAGGACGCCTTTCTTATCAAAACGGAACCTCTGCAAGTGACGTATCTAGAACTGATAGTTGAATAAGGTTCCTCTTTACAACTGAGCTTTGTTGTATTGTTTTAGTAACAAAAATACGATGATAATAACAGTAAAAAAAAAATGGTTGATAGTAGGTATCACTGTTTGATGTTTCTTTTTAAACAGTCACGGCGACATTTTGTTTATAATGCTTCAGATAAAATTGAGTTTCTATCAGTACGAGTTTTGTTGCTTGGTTAAAAAAACAAAAAATATTCGTAGTTGTGTACCAATTTTGTTCTTCTGAAGTCAAATAATTTTGCTGACAAAACAGTAATTAAACTATCTGTATCAGCTCATATATGTCACACTGCAGGGCACGGGTCTCCTTTAAAATCGAGAAAACGATTGAGAGGGGTTCTATTCTTCCGAATCGCTATGGTACACAGGTTTCCTCACAATGAAACAAAGTGAAATAATTACTAGTCAGTTCGTAATATTATGTTCACGACTTACTTACACGGCGATTTAAAAACAATAGATGTTCATTTGTTACCCTGCCGACAGTGATGGTGTATTAAATGAATTTATTTCACCTTCCACGTCGTAATCGCCCTGTTTTAATTAATTTGACAGATATATAGGCGTATACAATAGGCGTTCGCGAGCCCATTGCCGGCTTTAATTGGTATTAATCGTCTTCATTTGTGACTCAATGAATTTGCTAGAAAAGCCTCATGTTTCATCAAGGAATTTATTTTCGCAATATTTTTTAATAACGCGTCCGGTACGTGTTATTAATTACTTTTTTCAATATTTAAGTTACTGGTAGATATTTTACGTGACTGGCAGTGTTTTACTGAATCCTTTTAAAGATGAATTTTATTAAGTTTTAGGCCACTTAAAAGTATGTGGGACTGTACCATAAAAATTATCAGCATATTTCAACTTCAAGATTTACGTCGGTAGACCTGTGTCAGAAACCTTATTTGCTGCAATACAACTTTCGTTTTGCGCAGAATTTAAATTGCTCACGCATTATACTATAATTATTATTGCAGGTTTACAATTGTTATAATTTATGTTAGATATTTAATACTTGGAGAGCGTACAATAGCTTCACTCATCCAAGTAATTTGATTACGCTGAGCGATATGCAGAAGCGGAATACGCGAATTTCGCCTTGAGTGTATCTGTATCAGCCCATATACGTCCCACTGCAGGGCACGGGCCTACTCTACAATCGAGAATACGATTGAGAGTGGTTAGGCCATATAGTCCACCACGCTGGCCTAGTGCGGGTTGGCGGACTTACATACCATAGAAATTCTTATGAATCGCTATGGTATGCAGGTTTCCTCACGATGTTTTCCTTCACCGTTTTAGTGCGTGGTGATTGACTATCAATACACACATGACTCCGAAAAGTCAGAGGTGTGCCCTGGGATTCGAACCCGCGACCACCGTGAACATGTTGGCAGCCGCATCTAGTCCGTTTACCAACAGGCCACCACGCACTTTAACGCCTTGAGTGTAACGAATTAAATTTTTAATTGACCCCGTCTCGGGCGTCCTAATTATTCATGGCAAGTCGCGAATATGAAATACTTCACGTCGTATCGGATTGCTCCGCTGAATTAGGCCACCGGAAATATTCTCAGCCCTGAATGTATTGAGATGTTTTAATTCTATTAAAATTCTGGTCGCTGTTTTAGAATATAATGCGAATAATTTATGTAATTATTAATAAGCACTTGCTAAATTTTAACGTTTGAAACATTCTGTGTTTTGATATTTATTGAATTGTTTTCATTATTATATTGAATACTGAATATTTTTATATTGCATATTTTATTGAATTTGTTTCTATTGTAAATTTTTATTTAAAATACTATATTTGATATTCTACAGCAAAATACAATAACTATATTGTTACTGTGAGATAGTAGATTTTGTTCACTTTAACAATTATATTTATTTTTCAGTTTTTCATTCCCAGGGTACAATGACAGCTATGCTCGGTATGTTAAGCCCAGTGTTCGGGCTTCATAAATTTAATTTATTCTTTTCATTTATTATTAACGCCATCTAGTTGCCCGCTTGGCAAATTAATTATTTTACGTCAATTTCACTGCACTCTGTATTTTTTTTAAATCTATATTTTGTCGTCTATGGAAAATTAATTAAAACTTGTATTCGAATCGAACTGACATTTTTCAATTTAATCGTAAAAACCTTCTCCGAGTTCAAAAAAGGAGTGAAACAAGCTAACAAACAACAATTTCGGTGGCTTATGGGAGGCAGGCGTCAAATCTTGCAAGTATCACCTAAGACGTGTTATAGGCAACTCTAACCTAACTTACGAAGAACTCAGCACTGTGTTAGCTCAAATCGAAGCCGTCCTGAATTCCCGTCCTATATCTGTTCTGTCCTCAGACCCTGACGACCTGCTCCCTCTCACGCCAGCTCACTTCCTGATCGGCCGTCCTCTAACTGCGCCCACACAAGGAGACCTCAATAGATCCACATGTCACACACTGCGCCGTTATAATCGCATCGAACAAATACGACAGCATTTTTGGCAGCGGTGGGCCAAGGAATATGTTTCAGAACTCCAAAGCCGATCGAAATGGAAATCTAACATCAGCGAGCTAAAGGTTGGAACCTTAGTGCTCATAAAGGAAGACAACGTTCCTCCATTGACTTGGAGGCTAGGTCGGGTGTCAACAGTCTACCCAGGAAAGGACGGCGTTTCAAGAGTGGCTGATATCCGCACTGCTTCTGGCGTCATACGGCGTGCCTTCTCGAAGATTTGTCCGCTACCCATATCGTCAGAGTGAAGCAGACGTTTTACGCGAGGCAACATCAGATTCACGTTGGAGCCAGTGGCTCCAAGGCCGGGGCCATGTTCGGGCTTTATAAATTTAATTTATTCTTTTCATTTATTATTAACGCCATCTAGTTGCCCGCTTGGCAAATTAATTATTTTACGTCAATTTCACTGCACTCTGTATTTTTTTTAAATCTATATTTTGTCGTCTATGGAAAATTAATTAAAACTTGTATTCGAATCGAACTGACATTTTTCAATTTAATCGTAAAAACCTTCTCCGAGTTCAAAAAAGGAGTGAAACAAGCTAACAAACAACAATTTCGGTGGCTTATGGGAGGCAGGCGTCAAATCTTGCAAGTATCACCTAAGACGTGTTATAGGCAACTCTAACCTAACTTACGAAGAACTCAGCACTGTGTTAGCTCAAATCGAAGCCGTCCTGAATTCCCGTCCTATATCTGTTCTGTCCTCAGACCCTGACGACCTGCTCCCTCTCACGCCAGCTCACTTCCTGATCGGCCGTCCTCTAACTGCGCCCACACAAGGAGACCTCAATAGATCCACATGTCACACACTGCGCCGTTATAATCGCATCGAACAAATACGACAGCATTTTTGGCAGCGGTGGGCCAAGGAATATGTTTCAGAACTCCAAAGCCGATCGAAATGGAAATCTAACATCAGCGAGCTAAAGGTTGGAACCTTAGTGCTCATAAAGGAAGACAACGTTCCTCCATTGACTTGGAGGCTAGGTCGGGTGTCAACAGTCTACCCAGGAAAGGACGGCGTTTCAAGAGTGGCTGATATCCGCACTGCTTCTGGCGTCATACGGCGTGCCTTCTCGAAGATTTGTCCGCTACCCATATCGTCAGAGTGAAGCAGACGTTTTACGCGAGGCAACATCAGATTCACGTTGGAGCCAGTGGCTCCAAGGCCGGGGCCATGTTCGGGCTTTATAAATTTAATTTATTCTTTTCATTTATTATTAACGCCATCTAGTTGCCCGCTTGGCAAATTAATTATTTTACGTCAATTTCACTGCACTCTGTATTTTTTTTTAATCTATATTTTGTCGTCTATGGAAAATTAATTAAAACTTGTATTCGAATCGAACTGACATTTTTCAATTTAATCGTAAAAACCTTCTCCGAGTTCAAAAAAGGAGTGAAGCAAGCTAACAAGCCGTAACACCCAGTGAATTTAAATACCTCTGTCTGTCCTCTCTCTACTGTTCAGCATTCAAATTATTTGTAGCCAATGGCCGCAATTTAACTCGACTGGTTGTAACCATGGGCCAAAATCGAAACGCGGCAGACTGGCATGAGTCACTTTTCAGGTTTTTCGACCATCGTGTCGCTGTAGAAACGAGCGTCCTACCACTGGCCAACTTCTATTAACAGTTCAACAGCAATACCCGACCCGTACTCACAAATAAAACTATTCCCAATAGGTCAAAGTTTAATAAAATACCGTAGTGGATTCCGTTTGGTGAAATCACACTAATTACCTCCAGCTTCGAGAAGTTGGTAAACGAAGCCGGGCGAAACTTGAATGTTGACCCGATTGATTGCGGTCCAAGTTGGGCTCAACTATTCCGAGTTGAGTCTCGCTAAGCCCCGGTTGGCGCGGCACGGGAAAACTTGTTGCGGTAATCAACATACGGTGTGCGGGATCCCATGTTGTGAAATCTGCAGGATTTTCATAAAAATATTTTCTTAAAAATATATTTGGCGGTGAACATAGAATAATGAACCGAATCTAACGTCCTTTATTTATTTATTTATTTATTTACACTTTATTGCACACAAAAGGAAAACAAATACAAACAGAAATCACAAATACAGGGTATATCAAGACTGCTACCGAAAATGAAGCCGGGTGGTAGTTTAAGCGACTTCAGACACAATGCAACAGAAAAAGTTGCAAAAAAAAGCGTCAATTTTTTTTTTGTTATTTTTTTCCTATCCATATTTGGGTGGTAAATACATTTTTTCCTAAAATAATAGTATATACCCTTTTATTTATAAATACTCTAAGGTATAAAAGAGTTTAAATTATTATTTTAGCAAAAACTATGGATTTACCACCCAAAAATGACGATATTTAAAAAATCATAAAAAAAAAATTGTCGCGTTTCTAGGCGAAATTTTTAATTGCATTGTGTTTGTAGCCACTAAAACTACCACCCGGCTTCGTTTTTGGTAGCAGTCTTGAGATACCCGGTATAAAAAGTACAATTGGCGGTCTTATCGCCGAAAGGCAATGTCTTACAGACAACCATGGGATGGATTTAAAAATAGGATAAATAAAGGGCAGTCTAAAGTGATTACAGTGGTTACATTACATTACACATGCAACACACTATAACCGTTCTAGTAATTTAAGAATATAAAAACAATACGCACTACGCAGTAATAATTTCCGACACATAAATACGTTATAGGTATAATGAAATATGAGAGTTAAAGAGAAAAACAAAGATTTCTATTCACCATTGCCTTTCCACCCGAATTTACCGATATTAAAAAATACTAATTGTTAGGCAATTAAACCTAAAATGGACGTTCGTAACAACTCATTCATTCGCGGGGTTGAATTTTTGAGAATTTTTTGCTACATTCAGTCGTTCTGTGTCTGTATTGCGTCGTGTGACCGACTGGAGCGAGAGTCGCATCGCTTCGTTTATTTTTTGGGAATGCGAATTCGCTGTAAAAGGTTTTTATTTTTTTTTATCTGACTCACAGTTGCAATGTTTGTGTCGTGTAGCTGCTGTTTTTGAAAAATTATAAGAGAAAAAACAGAAAAAATCTTCTCTAAAAGCTTTAAAGTAATTTGTAGCTTTCAAGCCAAAAAGCAATTACATCGGCTTGTGGTGAATTTTGTAAATTAATGGCGTGCGAAAGAAGGATATCGATTTCTGGTCGCAAATGTCATGAGTCAATTCACTTCCAGTAATTCTAGGAAAATTACAGAAAATATTGTTATTTTTGGTGGCGGGTAGTTTCTACGCAAAAAAATGTTTTATACCGACAAACGTAGCGACGGCGATTCATATACCACCTGACAATTATGGATACTCCATTTCAATTACGCTGTAGAAGTTTTCCTCAGAGCATTTTTTCCATGTAGGAATATAAAAATATGTTAATATCCAATACCAGTTTACCTTTAATCTCTCGACTCCTGATCTCTCCTTTTGTAATATATTACTGCGTTGTGTAATGTGATTTTTTCGGTTGGTTGGGCTTATAGGATAAACGTATGCTTGTTAATATCACTATATTGATAGTAAATACATATCAATTTAGGAATTCCATAATATAGTTGTTGGTATACTGTGTACATTTAGCATTGATAGATGCGAAATATTGTAATGAAATCAAATTTTGAACATTATAGTTAACATTTAAAGCCATTTGCCTTCAGTTATTGGACCTTTTTAAACTTGAATATCGACAGGCTAATAATAATATATCCTATACACTTTAATCACGTTTAAGATGAACCGCATAACATCACGATAGAACATGAGATATCTCGGTAATCTCATTTGCTGAGAAACTGTGCTTAAATACGTCCCATAATGTAGCCGCAAGGTTCAAAACTAATTAGCCAAAGTTTAATAATTGCTTCAGTCCGGCTGATTAATAAGCATCGGTTGATGAAACTCCATACCTTTTCGCCGCTGGCCTTTCGTACGTGCCAATCAATTAAAACTTTTATATAAAGCTACGGCCTACGTGTGCCCGTATTTCGGGTTTTGTGAAGTGTGAGCGAAAATGTCAAACCTCGCATGCTTCGCACTTTGTAAATTAATTAGTAAACGCGTCTTTGTTAAATATTTATTTGGTAAAGTGAGAAAAGTATTACATTTCTTTCATGGAAATATTAATTAGTTATTGGAATGGTCTGTAACTCCAATACAGTGGAGGTAAAAGAAAACAAATGAGAAAAATTTTTTTCTATAATTTCATTCATTTAAAGTAATTATCGGCGAGTGGGTGAAACTCGACCGCGATCCACCAAATACTCGTAATTAATATAATTTAATAACTTATCAATGAATAACTAAAAAGTTCAAAATGGCGGCTTCAATTTCGTATCTGTATTATCAGGCAGCTACCACTACCTATTTTACAAAATATTTGAATCAAAATCAAATTTATATTTGACTTTTAATAATAATTATTCACTTTACCATAATTGGTTGTGTCCTTTTGTGTCAGTGTACTAACTTCGTTGCTATTGTTTAATACATTTAGTATAAAGTCAACAATTGAAACAAACTTATTTTAATATACCGGGTATCTCAAGACTGCTACCGAAAACGAAGCCGGGTGGTAGTTTTAGTGACTACAAACACAATGCAACTAAAAATTTCGCAAAGAAACGCGACAATTATTTTTTATATTTTTTTAAATATCGTCATTTTTGGGTGGTAAATCCATAGTTTTTGCTAAAATAATAATTTAAACTCTTTTATACCTTAGAGTATTTGTAAATAAAAGGGTATACACTATTATTTTAGGAAAAAAATGTATTTAACACCCAAATATGGCCATAGGAAAAAAATAATAAAAAAAAAATTCACTTTTTTTGCAACTTTTTCTGTTGCATTATGTCTGAAGTCGCTTAAACTACCACCCGGCTTCGTTTTCGGTAGCATTCTTGATATACCCTGTATATACATATTAATTTAATACACGAGTACTCACCGCACATTAAACTTTGTCAGAATTAGCGACATCGGCATTGCTTGCCATCAATAAGAAAATGAATGGAACTAGGTAGAATAGACATTTCTCTCATATTGTCTCGTATTTATTTATTCAGTTTTCATATCAGTGACGATCAACTTCTAGCCTGCGTGTTGTTGAGTTTCAAATAGAAAGTTTTCTCATTTGTGCACATCGCATACTCATTCACTAGGATTATACTGTGACTGTGTTTGACGAACAAAATGGACTAGTTGGTGCTTTATACAGGGTACATGCAGCCTGCAAGAAAACCAAAGCCAGGTGACTTACTGGTGTACTTATAGTGACTTCAGACACAATGGAATTAAAAAAAACAAAATGTGACGACTTTTTTGTTTTCCTTCCGTATTTAGGTGGTAAGTACATATTTTTTACTAAAATAAATAAATAAATAATAACGTAAACTCTTTTATTTTTAAAGACTCTAGGTTATGCATTAGCAGAAACTACGGATTTACCACCCGAACACGATTTCATTTAAAACATAAAAATAAGGATTTTTGCTAAAATGTTAATAGTATTTGTCTGTTTTCACTGAAACTACCACCCAACTTCGTTTTCGGTCGCATTCTGGATATGCCCTGTATTTGTATTTTAGACGTGCAAAAATAATGATTACATTAGCGTATTAAATATTTTGTTTGCTTAAAATCTGTATCTGTATCAGCCCATATTCGTCCCACTGCAGGGCACGGGCCTCCTCTACAATCGACAGTGCGATTGAGAGTGGTTAGGCCATGTAGTCCACTACGCTGGCCTAGTGCGGGTTGGCAGTTGCGGTGCTGCCTATATTGCGCGTGACTGCCATATAGGGGTTTTAGTTGGCTTGCTAGCATAGCATTTGTTAGGGTACCTGTTTGGCCGTAATATCCGCACCGTGCCGGGTTGGAAGGCCAGTGACACGTTTACCTCTTTCACCCCGCCCCGAGGTATAGAAAGAGTTATCCAATAGATTTTGTTTCATTAACAGAACACAATTGAATTATCGTATATATTGTCACAAATGACGAAGAAGCAATCGTTTAATGACGATTATACAACGCAAACCAATCAAGCATGCAACTGCATGCTCCGATTGTAATCACATTCCTATGCCTATGTTAAATAAACATGACATGCATTCTATGACTTTCAATCGACAAAGGTGAGGCCGGGAGAGTTAGACACATTTTTAAGTGGGTAATTAAATTAAAATAAAATAAAAAATCAATTTAGTAGAATTTTTTCTCTGGCCCTCAAAGTAAGGCTCATCCTGAGGGCTCATCTTTGTATGCTGCATGAACTTGTGATAAAGAAGTGTGATCTAATACTTCAAATGTTTTTTTTTTCTACAGATTCTGCTCCGCAGTTGTTTAAGAAGCCGGCTATTAGATGTCGTTTGCTCGGTCTTCCCAGACGAAAGACATTTCTATCGGACATGGCATTATTGCTACCAAAAAAATCTCGTAAATACAAAGAGTTTCAGTGGTATATAGCGAACTATAAGATGAATTGCAAAATAGATGGGAGGTATCTTTAAAGGGACGGCATTTATACCAATATTTTCCTTGCTTGCGTGATCGTTTGATAAAGACTTGGCTAGATGGTCATTATTGCGCATTACAGTTCCTCACGGGCCATGGTAGCTTTATGTCTACACTATACTCTTTTAAGCTTGTTGAATCTCCTGCGTACCCATGTCCAACCTCTCATTGCGAATATGAACAATCCGCGCCTCATATATTTTGGGAGTGTAGTATTTATATCATCTCAAGTTGTATACTACAAGGAACTTGTAGAGACTAGGACGAATTTTCGTGCTTTCCAACGTTTTTGCCATACCTATTACTGGAATCAAGTATAACAGTTCACATAATAGGTCCCATTTAAATGTAATAATGATTTGATCCGTGGTGCTTTACAGTTGGCTTTTCCGGCTGTAAAAGTCTGTTTGCAAGGTTATTTGCCTTTTTACTTCATTGTTTTGTCACTCGCTTTACACGGAGGGAAGTGGACAATAATTTATTTCCAACTCCTCCTATTAATTTAACTTTCTGATTGATTTCGTTGCGGGTTAAAGACAAGTTAGACATTCCCGGAGACTCGCCGAGCTTCAATGCTCGGTGTCATTACATTGCGTGCCACTGTTGATCCTGGATTACAGGAGAGGAGTTGCAGTGGTGGGTGTGAGGTCGGGACAGTTTCCAAATACAAAGATATTTTTGGTTTCGAACACATCGGTTATAGATGTGTCGGCTGGTTATAATTATTTTTCTTTTGTAAATACTTTATGACAAAATGTCGTGAAGTCAATTTGTGACGCCAGAATAAAAATACATCACATTTATTATTTCTCAAGTAAATCTTTAATGAAGTTATGTAGTAATAATATATAAGTGGCCCGCTTTGATCCGATTTCAATAATGGAAAGAAGACAAAGCCGTTATCAGTCGGTGACAGGCGGCCCTACCTGTGGATTGATTGATTTCGATCCCCTTACTGATTTATTCTCTCAAATATTTACGATAAAAATATAAATTGATTTTCAGTACTTGTTGAAAATGAAAGTGGAATATTGTCATTTCAATTGGGCTTGGAATAAAATTTTATTTATAATATCATTGTACTGTTATTTTTTATATTTTATTACGATTGTTTATGGCGCAATAACTACTTCATATGGATTCATATGGATAACAATGTAGACTTCCATCCAGGCCCGGATCTAGGGGTGGGGGGCAAGACGGGGTCTGTGCCCCGGTCGGCAAGTTCAAGGGGCGGCATATTGAATCTTGGTAGACAACTACATAACTGACCAATAACGTAACACGGGCACTGCAGAACTTTTTTTTCCCGGGGCGCGAATTTTGATGAATATGCGACAGGGGCGCGTGAAAAAGAGATGAAGCTATATTTGGAAACTCCTTCATCGATCTCAATGACTACGTTTGGTTTCAAATATTCAATTTGTATTTACAAGTTAGTATTGTTGATTAACCGAACGAAGAAACATATTTTATTTGGTGCAGTAGTTTGTCCGCGACTTCGTCTACGTTTATATTATGCTATTATGGTTGTAAAAGCAAACCAACGTTGTACCGCTACAACTACATTACATTGTAAGCTATACGAAAGCTTTTTACAGAAATCAACACAAATCATTCCTCCCCATCCTCTATTCAGCTATGAAAGTATCCTTTATGTCAACCCCTTATAGCTAATATTCAAAAACAAAGCATACTATTATTTTGTTGGAATTCAAGACAAATTCGATTTGTATCTAAACAATTCATGGGAGTGGTTACAATATTAAATTTCTAGTACGGAGAGAAGAAAGAGAAATTGTAGCGACTCTAAGTTGCTCTTAACGTCTGCATCATTCATAATGTGGATGGCCCGCCGTTGCAATCCATCTAAGGCATCGAGCAGGTACAGAGCAGATCCATCCTAGAGGTCCGAGCAGTATTCCATACCCGGCCGGACCTGCGCTTTATACAAGCGATAAAGTTGACCGGGTGTGAAAAACTGACGCACCCGCTTCAGGACTCCAAGCTTGCGTGCTGTGGCAGATATTACGCCCTCGATGTGATTCCTTGGATTGAGATCACAGCGATATTGATATCCAAGGATATTCAGGTCATTCTGCATTGAGAGGGGAGCACCCTGAAAAATCGGGAAGGGAGGGAACGGGTATTTTCTGCACGTGAACGCACCCACCTGGGTTTTCTTGGCGTTGAACTCAACGATATTCCTGGAAACCCATGTGAGCTCAATGACAAGATCTTCGCGTCCCCTCACAATGTCGACCCAGCAAGCCGGAGGCCCATAGTGGTATCACCCAAGAACTGGGCTGTCATCTGCATAGCAATGAATGTTGCCTAGCGACAACATATAAAGAAAGAAAGAAAGAAATATTTATTTATTGCTAGCACAATAACAAAATAAATTCCGCGCATCATATACTTTGGGAGTGTAGTCTTTGGCATAATGAGCGTAAAACCATGCTAGATAGTATGCAAATATCATCTGGAGTTGTATACTACATGGACCTTGTAGAGACTAGAAAGAATTTCCGTGCTTTCCGGCGTTTTTGCCATACCTATTACTGGAATCAAGCATAACAGTTCACATAATAGGTCCCATTTAAATGTAATAATAATTTGATCCGTGGTGCTTTACAGCTGGCTTCTCCGGCTGTTAGTCTTTTTGCGAGGTTATTTACCTCTTCAGTTCAATGTTTTGTCACCCGCTTTGCACGGAGGGAAGTGGACAATAATTTATTTCCAACTCCTCCTAATAATTTAACTTTCTGATTAATTTCGTTGCGGGTTAAAGACAAGTTAGACATTCCCGGAGACTCGCCAAGCTTCAATGCTCGGTGTCATTACATTGCGTGCCACTGTTGATCCTGGCTCACAGGAGTTACAGTGGTGGGTGTGAGGGTGGGACAGTCTCCTAACAAAATAAATTACAAAAAATAAAAACCAAAAGAATACAAAACAAAAAACGAATTACACTAAGAACAGAATTATAAATATAAAATTAATTATTCTGAATTATAAATATTGCGCCAGCAATGGAACCTCCCATTCAGCTTTCTGCTGCAGTACTGCATATGCAATACTACAACGCTGATTATCATGGATATTTCATCATATCATTGATATTTACCGACATGAGCGCCGAAGCGTGTCCGTCGACGATGACACGTATTCTACGCCCATGCAGAAAGCCAGAAATCCACGAACACAGGTTGTCGGGCAGACCGTATGTAGGATCTTTGGAAAGAAGACCACGGTGCCAGACCCTATCAAAAGCCTTGGCTATGTCAAGGCTCATAGCAAGAGCCTCGCCACGCCAGTCAATCGCCTCACCCCAGCGATACAGGACAAACGCAAGAAGTTTCACCTGTTGATCGATTTTGACGGAATCCGCGATGTCTGTCACTGATCAACGAGTGATCCAAGTGATCAACGAGTGATCAAGTAGTGGATCAATTGAGAGTTTATGATCCGCTCCACTACCTTACACATCACTGAGGTGATAGGGATAGTTGGTAGGGTCTGACCGATCACCCTTTTTGGGGATCGATTGCACATTGGCCTCCTTCCAAGATTCTGGCACAACTCCTGCGCGGTAGGACGCTCGGTAGAGGCAAGTCAGTGCAGTAGTGCTTTCTTTCTTTCTTTCTTCTTTCTTTCTAATGCGAATATCCACCATTGAGAAACCGCAATCAGAAAGTGTATGCAGCGTCTGGAAACAAGGGTCCTCGAGGCGGGAATGAGCCACAAAGATATTTGCCAGTAAGGCAGCCTTCTCTTGCGGCTTATGAGCCAGCGATCTTTCCGGACACCTCAGCGGTGGCAACGCTGTACGGCAGAACTTAGAATGAACGGTCCTGGCCAAACTCCAATAAGCACGACTCTTAGTTGGGTGATTGGCTAATGCACGCCCAATCCTCCTAAGGCACTGTGCATCCGCTCTAACGTAGGCCTTCTTGCACGCCTTGGTGGCTCGGTTGTAGGCTTCTTTGAGGGAACTAATATTGGCATCCGTCATGACGCGACCCCTGATCTAAGCGCGATATGCCGCCTGCTTGTCACCGACAGAATCGGTGCACGATTGTACCAGGAGCGTCCACAGCCTTTACTGGCGATCTCAGAGGAAGAAATCTAGTATTTCATTGCAAGCTTGATCTCGTCATCAATAGCGTTGGCACTCGCTGAGTGATCTTTACCCTCAAAGCAGTGCTGCCTCCAAGGGATGGATTAGAAATAATCTTACACACCATTCGAATCTGCAGACGAGTAATGCCAGACCCTCCGCTCAACCTGCACGGCACGTGGAGGTGAAGCAAACGGTACTGACGACCCAAACAAGCATTGATCGAAAGTACCCAAAGGCCAGAGGAACCAGCATGATCAGTCTTGGAGGAGCCCAGCCATAGTTCGTGATGTGCATTGAAAGACTACCAAAACCCCCAAGAAGACCCCCATTTCGATCGACGTGAACTGCACCCGCGCGTCATCAGCCGCCTGGCTAAGACACCTGAACAGCCGCGTCGTTTCATCGTCCCCTTTGTGAGACCTGTAAAGGCACACGTAGATGCGGCTCAGGGAAACCACGTGCACCCACAGAGCGGAGAAGGAAAGGTCCTTCATGCAGCGCAAGCGGTGACAGCAGATGTCCGACCGAACATACAAGCATACCCCGGCTTTCGGCTTGAAGTTTTCTTTAAGCGAATAACCAGGGGACAGCAGGTAGGAATTTTTGGCCGGACGAAAACCAAACAAATCTGTGTCTCCGTTAAGACGAGCAAAGCAGGACGGGCTCTCTCAAGATCATGGTGGTCAGCATTGAGGTTCGTATGGAGTCCGCAAGTACGTGGATGTTGGTAAACTCAGTGAACGCGGTGGTGGGGTTATGCACCGCTGAAGAACATGCTCTGTTTAATTGCACTATCATGATGTTGATGGAATGGGTTTGTTGAAGAGGCATCGAGGAGCCTAAGTCCGGACATTAAGAAGGCCGAATGGGCACCGGTACGAAAGGGTCGGCAGGTGGCGAATTGATCCGCTGGATGGAAGTGGCCCCGTGCCCTCACGGGATAAGCCGCCGGGACCCCACATCCGGTCAACAAATTATGCGTGGCGTGGTGATTAGCCGCGATTGGGCCCCTGTACTGTACCGCAGGCGGACAGCGGACAACCGTTTCTACGGGTCTCCCTGATCGCGGGTCAACACTCTTCCCTTCGACAGCGACCGATAATACCCACATGGTACAACCTCGTGCCCGGAGTCAAACCCCTCGAAAAACCGGAATAACATGGGCTGATATCGGAAACCGGTCCCTTACGGGGATTGCTATGGCGGTCTTTACGTCCCGTGGACGGTGGTCGCTGCCCGGGCGGACACTTAAGTCCTACCACCACGAACTGTTTCACTCATTCGGCACTGCCCAGGGGTCCCGTGTATTGAATCTAGAGTTCAAGCCTACGGACGCGAGTGATGTTAACCCTTAAAAGTGAATCTACATACAAGTGAAGTAAATATAAAGCGTGTAAAAAATGCTTAACCTGGTGGTAAAATAGCGTTCTTTCCCGAAGGCCTATGTCATATGGTTGCTAAAAATGATGATGATGATTAAGATAAAAATAAAGGCAGGTAGGGGCGGCATACCTAGATCCGGCGTTGTTTCCATCTAATTATGAATAATAATTTTAACTTTTATAATAACAAAAAACTACTCATTATTATCTATTTTAAAATTGCATCGGCTTTAAATCTCTATTTCCTTTAACGCAAAACTATCAACTATATGACCTGAATAATAGAGAAAAAAAAATATTGCTTGAATAATAATGTTAACTAACCACTTATAATTAAATAATAATGTTAACTCTATACAATTATAATTAACCATAGTATTTATTCCCTGAATTCCATTGCAAGTAGTTGTATACGAGTATGAGTGAAATTGTTATGATTCGAGTGCGTCATGCTCGGATATAACAACGGTGCTTCGCTGTGTCATGTTGTGGAAACAAACATAAAGTGAAATGGCACTGCAGGAGCTTCAACGTTATGGAGCTCAATCGAAATGGATTATTTGATGCAAACATAAGCCATCGCGAGTAATGACATCACAGGTATGATCTTTTAACACACTTCCTGTTATTAAAGTTTATCGGTTACTTAAAAGATAGAACTATACTTTGTGGTTATTTCAGATTACAATAGAAATAAACTGTCTCAGAGGTGCAATTGTAATATGGTATGATTGACAAAGCTGAGGTCTCGGGTTCGAATCCCGGTTTCGGCAAAGTGATATTCAATATTTCTATTTATTATCAGTCTACTTCTATCAAATCGTGAGACAGAACACAAGGTGAAAAGTAGGATAGCATTGATAATTTACAAAACCTTGCCATAAAATAAGTTACTAGGCCTCAGACAATCTCACCTACAGAACTAAACTCGTATGTTAAGTCATCTTTCACGTTACTCAGAGTGTAATCTGTAACAAGCTTTGCCAGTAAAACGAGAATAACAGACCGGTAGCAGTTTCAGCATTTCACGTTACGAAATGTCATGCATAAACCCTGTTTTAGCTCGCTCCCACCGCAGCAAGTCTACTAAAACGGCTATGAATTGTGTGTTTTATCATCTCAGAATTATGCAATGTTGATTTGTGGTTTAATTAAATTTGCGCGGCACGCTAGAAATTTAAGTTAAACTTGTGACACTAGAAATAAGACTGGAATGGTAATTGGATAAATGGCAGGTAAGAGAATGCTAAATATAGAACTTGTAAGGACTACATACTATATTTACTGTATCAGCCCATATACGTCCCACTGCAGGGCACGGGCCTACTCTACAATCGAGAATACGATTGAGAGTGGTTAGGCCATATAGTCGACCACGCTGGCCTAGTGCGGGTTGGCGGACTTACATACCATATAAATTCTTATGAATCGCTATGATGAACGATTTATACGATATATTTTTTTTACGATGTCAGCTATCCAGATCTCACCGAGGACCAACTTAATAAACTTGAGCGCCTTCAAAACTTTTGTATTAGATTCATATTTGGTTTACGCAAATATGATCATGTTTCGGAGTTCCGTGCTAAGCTCAAGTGGTTGCCCATACGACTTCGTCGGAATGCTCATATTCTCTTTCTTTTGTACAATATATTATTTAATCCTCTTACCCCCTCTTACCTCAAAGATCAATTTGTATTTCTCCACGACTCACATACTAGATCCCTGCGGTCGTCAGAGAGTTTGGAGTTGAGAATGCCCGTGCACACCACCACTTTCATGGAAAAATCGTTTACTGTTAAGGCTGTTCGATTATGAAACGCATTACCAGTTGTGACGGACACGATCACTATCATCATTCAAAAAACTTGTCAGATTATTACCTTTCTCACTGAACTGACACATTGATGTGGATAGCTTTCCTATTTGCATGTCTGGAACTTTATTATATATATTTATATATTATGTATATATGTATGTATTTTCTGATATATGTATTCTTATGATCTTATAAATGTATGTATATATTTATGTATATGTTTATATTACATAATATGAGTATTCATGACTTTTATTACTTGTAATTTTTAAAATTATTTTAATTAGTATTTTGCAAATCTTTTCCCTTTCTAGGTAGGTTCTATCCTTTACACTTTTGACTGCCCTCTGTTTATCCTATTCTTAAAACCATCCTATGGTTGTCTGTAAGACATTGCCTTTCGGCGATAAAACCGCCAATTGTACTTTTTATATATGTAAGTTCTCTCTGTATTTGTGGTCTTTTTGTGCTATAAAGTGTAAATAAATAAATAAATAAATTTATGTCACTTAAGAACACACGCATACTATAATTTTAATTTTGAAGATATGTATAATTTGAAGAATTATATAACGTTGAAAAATCATATAAGTTCATAAAATAACCAAGGAAAGAAATTAAGTTGGTCTGTACTAATTAAATTGGACAAAGTGTAAAAATAAAATAAATAAAAAGTGAAAACTTGATTATTAACGTTGAGCATGTTTGATATTTTGGAATGGTTAGGGAATAATTTTGCACCAATTGCTTTATCAGTATAAAAGTACTATAATTTATGTGGTAGAATACAATATTCATTTATTGCGCTATCGTACACAAACATGACAATTTATATTACATTAAAAATTTAACACTAAAACTATTACAATTATTTTACATTAAAAAGTTTATCTCTCCGAAAAATCAACTTTCATCCATAATTTCAACGACTTTTTCACCATCATCATTACCAGAACTATCATCGCCAATCTCTAAGACTGATACGATAGGTTTATGGTAGCTGAAGTAAGAAACGAACAGTTTTGATTCGAACCTATTTAAATGTCTAATAAAGACCGCATCAATAGTAGTTTTGTATTTCGTTGTGCTAAGATTGCGATCATTCGACATAGTTAAACCAAATTCATTATTTAAAAATTCAATTAATAGTTGATTTTTATCGTCTGCGAAGTTTATGTTGAAATCTCCACTCAAAATCATTGGCAATTCATCAAAGCTTTATAAACTGACAGCTAACTGACAGCTGTCTACTCTCCATCCGTCTTACGCTTTTCGTCTTACGATCAGGTCACGTGTCCTGACGCGAGTTTAAGATTTTATACCCATTACAGAAAAAGTGCTCAACGCCGCTAAAGAAGTTTTCACTTCAAAAATACCGGGGGAAGACCGTGGGTACAGATTGCAAATCACATATAATTTTAGACTGCTGCCCCAGCCTGATCCCACGGCTGGCTACGATCATGCATATGAGAGACCTACCACCGGTATATAGTAAAAATAAGAAAAATCGTATTTTGCCTGCTCTCGATTGTCGAGCTCGTCAAGACGATTCCTCTGACTCCAAACACGGGGGGTTTACTTTAAGAAATGACGGAGTTATGCCTGGACAAATATTTTAGGGGAGAGAGGGAGGAATTTGGGGATTTGGTTGAGGCCAATCTGTAGAGCTCACCGAGCCGGTTCCAACGATACCAAACTCGGTGGGTCTACGATCTATATTGGCCGAGATAGGATTGGGGGGGTGAGGTAAATTTTCGGGGTGGGAGTAAGGGAGGGGGGGGGGGAGGAAGGTTTCGTGGGGAGGCTAACTTAAATTAATTTTTTGGAGGTAAAATATTTTTTTTTGGGTGTTAATTTTTTGCGTAATTTGGGATTTCTGGCGGGGTCAATTTGTATTTCGCGTTTGGTTTCGTGGGGAGGCTAATAGGCACTATTTCGGAATAAGGGTGGGGGAAGGCAGGGGGGGGGGGGGGGGCTATGGGACAATTTTGGAAAAAGTGGGTGAAACTGAAAAAAAAACGAAACAGTAGGCCCAGGCATACATTTTCGCCGCGCTGTAGAGAGGGGATAGCTGTCTACTCTCCATCCGTCCTACGCTTTTTCGATCAGGTCACGTGTCCTGACGCGAGTTTCAGATTTTATACCCATTACAGAAAAGTGCTCAACGCCGCTAAAGAAGTTTTCACTTAAAAAAAAATAATATTTCAATAATCACATTTATTGAATATTGTCTATCCTATACAATACAAAGTATACGTTTACAGGCCTTTACATCTCCAGTCACGTATGGCAACGTCGGCTGGTAAAGTAGGGAGGCGATAAAATGCGAGATGACGTGGAATGGAAGAGCCCAATTATTTTTTTTCATTATCCACGCGACACGTCGGTCGCTCCCGTACAATCGTGTCCCCTACATTGTTTCAGTACAATGTGTTTCTATATTGTGCCTCATTGTTCCATATATTGTATACTTGCCGTTTGTGCTCAGTGGTAGTGTAGACCTTAATTTACGGGCAAGATAAATTTTATGATGGGTTTTTAGCTCAGATTATTAAGGAAGAATTTTACGGAACTTGGCCGTTATAAGATCGCCCTTTAATCAAATAACCCGTAAGACACAATAGCCAAATCCAGTCAGTCTCCTAAGATCGTAGCTCCACAAAGAATGCAGAGTCTGTTAAACTACGTTTGCGAAACAGTAATCCTCCCATAGTAATTTACTGGTGGTAGGTCTCTCATATGTGAGACGCCGCCTGGGTAGGTACCACCGCATTGTCTATTTCACCCGTCAAACAGCAGTGTAGAAGCACTATTGTGTTTCGGATTGAAGGAAATTTTAGCCAGAGTAACTACTGGACATATTGAGACTTAACATCTTATGTCTTAGGATGGCGAGCGCAGTGGAATGCCAAGCATTGCTTTGTGATTCAAGGTGTTGTTTAGTTCTGCTACTGTGTATGAGCTGTCGTATCGCTTACCATCAGGCGAACGGCATGCTCGTCTCGCCATTCATTGGAATAAAAAAAATCAAATTATTTTTTCTTCAATAATTGTCTCTTTTACGGAATATTCTCTTTACAGGAAAAGCAGAAAATACGCCAGCGTAAGAATCATTTTGGGGATTTTTGCCAATCCTCGCCACCTTTGGCGAGTGCAGGATGTAAAGTCTCGACCAGATGTTGCTGATGGTCCGCCTTTAATTCTGACTAGGTACCTAATCTCTGCGATGGGTATCCTGTCATCTTTCGGTTGCCAAAGCCTCGTACATTAGCTAGCAGGATGCATCGCGAGTAGGTTAAGGTGGCTTGGGTCCCAAAAAGTATTTGTTGGAGGTCCTTACATTTCGCACATAGAAGGCATAACTTCCGTCGAGACACAATACTCCAAACAACTTGATTATAGGAAGAATATGCATCAAGTAGTGCACTTAACTTATGTAGTGGCCTTTCAAATTACGCTGTAATTATTAGTTTGGCTTGTTTTACTTCTGATGCAAAAGCCATTAAGAAGTTTAAACGCCTGTCGACTCCTCGCTGGAGTTTACATTAAAATAATGATAGTTCTTGTTGTGTGACAGATTGTACATAGGAGGACTTTGAGCGATCGACTAAAGTTAATAATGTATGTAATTAATCCTTCAGTTTGCAGTTTTGGTAATACTTTGATTCGCGAATATATTTAGCCAATGAATTGTTTATGAAGTGTATATAAATTTACAGGCATGCTATGTATAAAGTGCAGCCTTATTGAGTCAATGGCAGTATGTGTAGGTCATGATGTCCTGGGTTCGATCCTGGTTTGGTATCCCACTTTGCGTAAGTTTTTATTTAAATCAAGAGATAGTATACTTGGTAGCTATACATATACTTGTCATGAAAATGTTTAAAGTTACTTAGGATTTGATTACATGTTGAGAGTTTTCTACAAAAAAAAAATAAGAATTTTTCAATCAGGAAAAGGTCTTAAACCTATAATAAAAAATACCACACCACGCGAGCAAACCCACGGTTATCAATCTCTGTGACAATAATTAATATTCGAAAAAGAATTAATATAATCTTCAGATGCTATTGAAAAATAAATCCGTAATCAACCTTTCTGGGGATTCAAGTGGTCATTTGATTCAAACCTATTAGGAGTGTGTTTTCTCTTTTTTTTCGTAGTAATTACGCACGACTTACGATCGCTATGCCTCGGGGATCGTTAATATACAGAGGTTAATTGTACGGCCTATTATAAAGGTAAGAAATTAAGAAATAAGAATATTAAATGGGTGATTTTTTGCGGCTTATAATCTTTACGGAGTAGAAATTCAGATTTATTTATTTTATTACTCGAATTAATCAGCCTTTACATTGAGTGACCTTTTGACTTGTTATCAAATCTGTGGAACAAAATTTATGTTGTTACTGAATTTTATGGGTAATTATTCTATGTAAAGCTTTTATATGGCTTTCCATAAATTATGTAGGCTTGTTAAGGTTTTAGCTTTGAAAAAAGGCTTCTGACCACAGGTGGTATAAATAAATTTACATTCGTAAATTTATTTATTTAATAAGTTTTATATTTCTTTCATTCCTGTGCGTATAATGTGTAATATACTTATAAATTCTAATCGCTTTTTTGGTTTTATAATACATATTTATTAAACATAGAAACTGGTCTAAGGAACTTTTTCACTATTTTTCAGTAAGAAATATCTACGTCAGTTTCAGATTGAAAATTACATAAAATAACTCGTCATGAAACTCACGTATTCAAGACATTTATACAGGAGTGATTGTCAGAGATGTACGTGGTCGGTCCCGAGCCCGCGCCTGTCACGGACTGACGTCGAGCTGTCATTTCCGCCCCACGCTCCGACTTGTAACATGCCCGAATATACCGGCTGCAAGTTACAAGCGATGCTGTAAAGTAAATATAATAATATTGAGACTTAGCGGCCATGCTGGCCTAATAGGTTTTGACTTAAATTAGTAATTTAAATGGTAGGAGACTAAAAACCTTCTAATATATCTCGCCTTCCCCTTCTAATTTCATTGACCCAAGCACGGAGTAAAAAACACAAATTATATTTTTCTAACGCACGTTCCGTAAAAGAATTAACATTAGAACAAATTCGTATTATTTCATATCACGATTCACGATATAGGAACGCGCGTATTTAGTTTACGAACAGTGTTGAAGTTTTCGAATATGGAACGCATTAAGAAGTGACAAGAAATATTATGGACAAAGTTAACACGATCAACTGATTTTACTCACCATAAATTTTCATAACATGGCCGTATATACGCATATATAATAGTATTATGTGTCTCAACCTAACAGAGAAGCTGGCCTACTGTGGGGTACTGAAAATTTTTCATTTGGAGATGCTTCGAAAAAACTGGAAAATATATCAGATTATTATTCCAACATCTTTCCATTTGAAATTCTAAATTTGAAATTTTACTAGAATTTGAGGTGAACCCAAACTCAGGGACATATGGAAATTACCTGGATATCTTGTTTAAAAATCTATTTGATTAACTTTTATTACAATTCAGGTTAAATAATGTTTTAAGACTCTTTTTGTTCAAAAGCGGCCATGCAAAAAGCCCTCCGTGAATTTGGACAGATGTTTATTAGAAAATTAATTAAATAATTAAAAGAATAAAATAAATTTTATAATTTACAACCTCCAATAAAACTCAGAAATTGAATATTTTGCATATTAACATGACTAATTTAAAATCGCAAAGCTGGGCATTTATGCATTGAATTAAATTGAGGTGCCAAAAATCAACTCTCCCTCGCTCTGCGTTGATCGGAACGTCGACTAACTTTTTAATTTTGTATAATTGTCAAATGAGGGTAGTTGCAAAACCAACACCTCAGTGCGCTGCGTGGTCACAAAGGCTGTAAAGTCTTCGCTATGTAAAATGTACTCTGTGGTCTTCGCAACGTCGGGAAGTGAAAATAACATTCAAGCTTTTGTAGTACCTAAAATATAAAAGAATATGAACTACGTTTTCCTGTACTAGAAGGTAAAGGAAATACGGGTGTTACAAATGCGAAAATGTTATTCACGGTATAACAGTGAGGACACATTTCACAAGTTGCATGGACAGTTGTTCCTATACTGGAGTTCAATTTATGTGCCTCAGGAGAAAGGCGATAGCGTTACATTAACTTTAGGAGGTAAATATACGACATGGTACGAAAAATAGTTGAATCTGCTCGAATAGTGACCAACGTATCCAATGTAGTGGAAAACTAATGAAAATATATGGACGAAAATGGGAAACTGTATGATATCCACGATGCTGGAAAACTCTTCGTTGTGATTGTCCGGGACGGTACCATTGTCTTATAGGAAATCGGTGTGTAGCGTCACCTTTGCTGTCCTGCTTCGTTCGTGAGCGAGATTGCCGGTTACTCAATACCTTCAGATGTTGAACATCTGAGGAACTTCAGATACATCTTCCCGCCTTTTTCTTTTCCCCACTCTTCATAAATTTGATGGGTCGGCAACACACACAATGATCCAGCGTCGTGGACGTTAATGGGCGGCAGTGATTACTTGTTTAGGACTTGTTTGGTCGTTTTGACCTAGGCAATAAAAAAAGATTGTAGTTGCTCGGTCGTTTTAGCTTATCAACGGATAGCTAGCATTAATGTTTGCTTTCAGAAAAAAAACCAGTGGGATTGTTATTAGTTTTGGTTCGGGTTTAGTGGAACGAAAATATTAAAATCACGAAGTTAGGAAGCCGGATATAGTTTAAATTAATTAAGATATACATGTAAATCTAAATGTCATCAGTCTTTGCCATGCACCACACGCGAACCCACCGCTATTTCGCCTGAGAGGTTTTCATATACAATGGCCCACTAAAATATCATTCCCAACACTACACACGACGATTCTTTTACAATCCTATTTTATACACTCACGCCCCAATCTCTATGTACTCAGTTGAATTTTGATGTTATACATTACGGCAATATTTTTGTATATTTTTGCTGGCATTCTTATTTTGTTCGGATTATGGTTGGGTCCTCGGGATTGTGAAAGTCAATAAGCGGCTGTGATCACGACTCGTTTATTTATGTCAGCGATAGATAACAAATTCTGAAAGAAAAGTTTTGGTGTGAAGGCCACGTACGGCCAAGCGCAGTGTTGGCGCCCGCCTTCAAGGTGGACGGACGACATGGTTAAGATTGCAGGAACTGTGGAGATACTTGAGGGAAGGTCTATGTTCAGCAGTAGACTTCCTATGACTGAAGGGAGAGAGAGAGAGAGAGAGAGATAATAAATTGTAAACAATTCTAAATTCAAAATTCTAAACTCTAAATTCTAAATATTATTCTAAATTGCCAGGATGATAAGGTCTCATACCATCTTTGTAGTATCAAAGACAAAGTAAGTCCTCTGTAATGAAGTTTATTATTTTTCAATCGATATTCTCCTCGTCACCGAATTGCCTTTACTTAAGCCACTTATATTAAATCACACTCGCTGCTTTATTATTTTGGCAATGTATAGTTATATTTATGCACGAATCTTTTTTTATAATCCCGATACCAATATGACTATTGCATCGGGAAAAAAATTATTAAAGTATGGATATAGTAAGTAAATATTTATATGTATAAATTTTTTTTAATGACGAGTCTCAGCCCTAATTTTCAAATCTTCATGTCCAAACAACGGGGATGATGAAATTCGGCCATAGCAAATAAAATTGTCACGGCCGCAATTCTGCGACTTACCGACACATAATATTTACCGTATGTTTCCCATTCAATTAGGTAGCTTCAGGTCGATTTTAATGGTTAATTAGATCAATGGGCACAAAATACATGTTATCGTATGAACCCACAAGTTTGCGGTATCTGTCATGTGTCATACCTTGGGCACGAATCTAATCACAATAGAGGTACACGTTATTTTTTGATGAATCGTATCTTTCCCGGTAAAGTTGTTTGCCTGTTCTGGGAATTTATCAGGATCTCAGCGAGGCGATAAAACCGAATTAGAAAATAATTGACATATAATCCGTACCATTCATATGAATAGAACAGATATAGTGATTTGTTCTTGTGATAAGTCTTTTAGCTTTTAAGTGGAATAATACATACATTAATCGTGCTGTGACAAGTCACAAGTGCTGTTTATTAGAGTTTAAAAGTTGATATTTTAAAAATACGTTTGTATCATGATAGAGTTCTGGGCTATATCTTTTTTATTTAATCCATCCATCCATCCATCAGCCAAAGGAAGTCCACTGCTGAACATAGGCCTCCCCCAATGATTTCCACAGAGACCTGTTGGAGGCAGCCTGCATCCAGCGACGTCCCGCGACCCTTACCAGGTCGTCGGACCATCTTGTGGGTGGACGTCCTACGCTGCGCTTTCCGCTACGTGGCCTCCATTCGAGCACTTTCCGACCCCATCTGTCATCAGATTTATTTATTTAATACCTTGTAATATTTTTGTGATCCGGCGTATGATATTCTCCCTTTTGGCAAATGGAACATAGTTGTTTCAATTTGTATCAAGCCATATACATCCCACGGCAGGGCACGGGCTTCCGTTACAACTTTACTTTTTGTTAGGCCATATAGTCCACCATGCTTGCCTGGTGCGGGTTGGTTAGTTGTTTCATTACGAATTAGATTTTTGTTTCAGAATCTTTTTATCACATAGTGTTTTTACTTCTTAGTCGGCTTAGACGAAGTAGTTTATGAGATGATTCCATGTAGTACCGGAAAACGCATACAGTAGTAAGTCTATTCACGATGTAGACTGAAGGCCTAATAAAAGTCTAATAAAAATATGTTGCTATGCTTCCAATAAGTCATTTTGCAGTATTTGTGGAGGGTCTATATTATTTATCAGTAGACTTTCGTGCCTGAAAATAGTCAGGATGTTAAAGAATATCATCACAAATAAATTCCAGAATAGGGTCTATATGTGTGCAGTGCGTAAAGCCCTCGACATATCGGCGTCAACGGCAGCGGCCGTCCGCGTCGGCTCCAATCACAGCGTCGAGTGTCATTCAATCCGGCCGCACTTAATCTCTGATCAAACCCAAACAACTTCGCCCTTACTGCGGGATGCTTTCATGATTTTTATATGTTTTTGATTTTATGTATTAGTGTACCTATTGTTTGATTTAATTTATTTCGAGTCGTTCACTTTTCCAACAACAAGTTTTACAAAGGTAGCCAAATGTTCTCGATAATTATGTTTATAGTTTGTGAAGTTCAGCAACTTCTATAAGGCTATGTGATGGACAATTATAATAATAATCTTCCTCAATAACGTGCACAACAGTGTGGTTTATATGTACTATAATTTTTTTCTGTAACCGCAGCAAAGAAACCTTATTTTTATAACAAATAAAAAAGAAATATCGTTAAAAAGATTTTAAAACGTAATAATACTTTGTGCACAAAAGTTTAGTTACATTTTCCCATTTAAATAGTGTACGGATTGCACGCGTAGAGTTCTTAAAGGCCAACTTCAAATGATATTAAACCTCGTATAACTATTGAACTCGTGTAGCGAAAATTACTGCAGTGTTGCATCTAATCAAAACTTGTGGTAGGGATCTGTTCTGCTGTCTATTCTGCTACAGATAACACAGCACACAGGGAAGTTTGCAAATTAGATTATAATTTATTTAGTGGAATAAGGTTATTTAAATAAGCCCTAAGGCGCATTTGTTGCTCATAGGCTGTTAAAAGAGATCGTCGATTACCGCACCGTGACCAAAGTTTGTGAGATCCACCAATATTTGTTTAATGTGCAATTAAATTAAAGTCTCTTTTACTTTCTGATACCTACGACAAGTCTTGTATCTAATGGGTTATGACTAAGTGACCACTAAGTTACAAGAAGACCACCATAGTCATACGGGTATTCGAAACGATATCTGGCCAATATAGGACTTGCGATCAATCGTGATGTGCAGCGTACACTCTTCCTTTCCTGTATGAAAAAAACATAAAAATATGTAGATTTTCCTCTGAAATCAAGATATGATTACGTAATTTGCGGTAAGGTGACGTGACAATTTCACGTGGAATAACAAATTCCGTATGTCATATCAAGTCGACGGCCGGCGTGGTCTATGACACAGCTTCACGCGGATTTTGTGGAAATGTACATTATCATCTCGTTGCAATATTCTATGTCATTTTTTACGATCCCATTAGGCATTTCCGTATGGAATGATGATCCGGGCAAAATAAAAATAAAAATACTCCGTGAAAAACGTGATTATTAGGCGTGCTATGGTAAGTTGTATTCCGGATGGAGATATCTATTGACGATAAATAAATTGCTGTCTTTTATCGATGGAAACTAGTACGTCGGCTAGTTAGAAGCAAGATGTAGCTAAAACATGAGTATCATGGACAACAGCATACCGGGTATCTCAAGACTGCTACCGAAAACGAAGCCGGGTGGTAGTTTTAGTGGCTACAAACACAATGCAATTAAAAATTTCGCATAGAAACGCGACAATTATTTTTTATGATTTTTTAAATATCGTCATTTTTGGGTGGTAAATCCATAGTTTTTGCTAAAATAATAATTTAAACTCTTTTATACCTTAGAGTATTTATAAATAAAAGGGCTTACACTATTATTTTAGGAAAAAATGTATTTACCACCCAAATATGGCCATAGGAAAAAAAAACAAAAAAAATTTGTCGCTTTTTTTTGCAACTTTTTCTGTTGCATTATGTCTGAAGTCGCTTAAACTACCACCCGGCTTCGTTTTCGGTAGCAGTCTTGATATACCCTGTATATGCAGCTATTGTTAATCTATGCAATACATTTGTAAATCTAGTAGGGTCGAAAACAATCTGAAGCAGTCGCCAGTCGTTAACCTATATCCACTCCATTTGTTTGGCTAAAGACACTTTCACGCAGCCATAGCCCATCGTGTCTATAAACAAAAAATCTGTAACTCGTATTTATGGCGAATGTCTCACGGTTTATGATCCATCGTTATTTTTATGCCCCATAATCTCCCCTCGTAGTTTCATTAACAAAACTTGGCCCGTAAAATATGATTTATTCCTGATTGTTTTATTCCGGTATTAATATATGTTTTATGTGGCTATGGAATACCTTGGAAAAATAAACCATTGTTTTTGTTGTGTATAACACCTATATTATACCGGGTATCTCAAGACTGCTACCGAAAACGAAGCCGGGTGGTAGTTTTAGTGGCTACAAACACAATGCAATTAAAAATTTCGCATAGAAACGCGACAATTATTTTTTATGATTTTTTAAATATCGTCAATTTTGGGTGGTAAATCCATAGTTTTTGCTAAAATAATAATTTAAACTCTTTTATACCTTAGAGTATTTATAAATAAAAGGATATACACTATTATTTTAGGAAAAAATGTATTTACCACCCAAATATGACCATAGAAAAAAAAATAACAAAAAAAAATTGTCGCTTTTTTTTGCAACTTTTTCTGTTGCATTGTGTCTGAAGTCGCTTAAACTATCACCCGGCTTCGTTTTCGGTAGCAGTCTTGATATACCCGGTATAAAACTAAGTAGTATAGTTTTGGCTTTTAGTGTTTTACGGCTGCCAATGTGCTCACGGTGTCGCGGGTTCAAATCCCAGGGCACACCTCTGACTTTTCGGAACATGTGTGTATTGATAGTCAATCACCACGCACTAAAACGATGAAGGAAACATCGTGACGAAACCTGCATACCATGACAATTTGAAAGAGTTTCTACGGTGTGTAAAGTCCGTCAACCCGTACTAAGCCAGCGTGGTGGAATGTATGGCCTAACCACTATCAATCGTACTCTCGATTGTAGTGGAGACCCGTGCCCTGCAGTGAAACATATATGGACTGATTATAGATTGTAGATATTATTGTAATTATATTTACACAGATTTTGTCGGACTCTTACGGCGCAATGCGACTTATCGAATAAACAATCTCCGTTTGTACATTACCACCATGATATAGTTTTTACAGATTGCTTTGCCCGTACCAGCCCAATGAAACCCTGAAGGCCATTTCTGGTAGTAATTTAGCATTAATTACGAACCAATTTGCGTTCATGTTAAGTACATTTCCTGCTCAATTAGCAACTGCCAGCGTCGTGTTGCCTACTTTCGGCTCGACGCCTTCAATTTAGCTTTTCAAAATCACCTACTTTGGGGCAGAATTTACCATATTTATGTTCACGCCTGCATTCCCGATATGGTAGGCACAGGTGGTAAAGAAATTATCTATAGTTTGCGAAGGCTATTCCTGTTATAAGATGGCGCGATAGCAATAGTGTGGCAAGCTTATTACCATGCTGGGCTCAAACTTCGTCCTCTGCAACTGAGATTTTTCAAATCTATAATTGCACATTTTTTAGTTGCCATATCTGGTCATCAAACTAGAATGTTATGATTCATAGACATTTATCGAAATAGGCAATTTTAACATGTACTAGAATATTCCATAAACTACTTTATATAGGTCACCCCGATTGAGACGGGTTGGACCTTATACATAATATAAGCCTGGAAAGCAGAGGTATCACCTATTACGGAATTTATTTAAGTCCCATATTGAGATAGGAAGTTAGTCCAATATATAGTCATTTCAAATATATTTTAGAACAATAATAATGAATTAATAGAAGTGTGAAATAAAATAAAAAATACTTTAATATCTACAAATTTTATTATACTAAAATAGAGACTTAGTTACAATTATTTTACGCGAGATTTTCGTAATTAATTATAAGCACATTGGTTTAAATGATATTGTAAGGTATAAGAAAATGTCTCTCATCACATTTATTGATTTAAACTAATAATTAATTAATCAATCAAAAGTGATTACTCTTGATTAGTTTGGTTAATGTAATGATAAGTACAGGCAAGCGAAATGTCGGACGCCCGCCTACAAGGTGGACGGACGATCTGACTAAGGTTGCAGGAAGTTGCTGGATGCAGGCCGCTTCCAACAGGTCATTGTGGAGATCCTTGGGGGAGGCCTATGTTCAGCAGTGGACTTCCTGTGGCTGATAATGATAAGTAGGTATCTTCGATAAATGATGTTTTATATAACAAGGTAAAAGTAATTTACCATGTTTTCCACACAAAATCAATAAGTTGTTTTTACTCGACATTGATATAATTACTCTTGTAAATGATATTATTACAAAAATAAATTATAAATACTGTGGGTTTTGTTAACATAAATAATTGACAGTCTTTTGTTAGATCACATATAACCATTATTTAGAAAACATAATGATACAGGACGCTGCTTGCTCCTTGAACATGGAAAGGCATTTCTCCACATTTTTCTGGTACTACTGTTACCGAACACCCAAAATGTTATCGAAAAAGCACAATAGTACAGCGATATTATATTACTGGTTATTAATAAGTGAGACGATATGGAATACCGATGCAGGACTATCACATACATTATCTTGTAACTATCTGAAAACACTTGTTGGAAACAAAACGCAAATATTAATATAATCATCACTATGATTATTCGTACATTATTCTCAACGCTGCCTTGGTTGTTTTTTAAAACAGATTTCAGAGCCCGAATTAACAGAAAAGCATTTGCCACTAACATTGGCCACTTTACGATAATTATGAATGTGAAATAAATAATGAACAGACTGTTTTGATGCACTTGAAACAATATGCTTAATAGTAGCGTAGTTAAACCTGGAGTGAGCCACGCGAACGCCGACGCTTTCCACAGTTTTTGGTTTTCAACAACGAACACTTTCACTAAGCTGTCATACATTTGTTTGGTGAACACATACATCCAGAACACCAGAGCGGTCTCAGTGTACACGAGGCAGAATATATCGAAGTATTCAAAAGTGTCATTGTCGATGTTGAGATCGAGAATGTTTCTTATGTCATTGAAGTATCTCACGAACGAGTAAAGAAACCTAACGACCATGAACTGAATGAGCAGCTGATTTTTGTAATTCTGCCTCCATTCCGCGAACAGTGCGGCGGTTAAAAACAGCAGCACCAAAGCGCCCGCAGACAATGCGATGCCGACAGAGCTGGATGTCAAAGTGAAAATTGTGAGCAACGTGTCATTTTCTGAGGCGTGGATCACGTTGCCTGTCTCTATTTCCACCACATTCATAGTTATGACACTGAACGTCGATCTTCCATTCTTTATACCACCTTCATTTCATTTTGGTTTTGTTGGATACACGAGTTTATCCTAGTTTGTTTAAATTTCACTGATCAGTCACATTTCACTTCTTCGACATATAGTAAACAATACGGCGGTTAGAATTGGGAGCAAAACATCAAACACGTCTTCCTCGGATTGGAAATTGACTAATACCAGTGCGTTAACAACTTGTGATAAATGCGTGTTATCACTCATTGATTAGATTGTACGTGTTAATGCCATTGAGGTAGTTAATATGGATTAAAATTATCTCTATTCTTATTCAGCGTTTGAGGGTATTTTTACTAATTGATAATAAAGCAGGCATATTTTTCGTTTATCCTCTTTCCTTCGAGATATGACACTGACGTATTTGTGTTGATAACATTGGTGGTAACGAAAATACCTCGAAAAATTATTATGTAATTAAATATGAAAGTTTGTTGTTGAGGTTAAAGCAAGAAGTTGTTTATTTTGGCATGTATTTTTGTAAATCGGATTTTGTGTAGGTTTTTACAACCCAACGTCGTACTGGTCATTGATTAACGAACAGCAATAAAACTCAGATTAGAAACACAGAGAATATATTTTCAGATACAATGCCACGACAGGTCAAAAATAAAACTCACTTCTGTGAGGAATAAGAAACGATAAATATATAAAACTCTATACAAATAGTTAACAAGGTGACAGATTCTAACGATTACCACTTATTGCGCCTCTACTGTACGCTTGAGGAAAAAAGCTCCGATTCACTTTTATATTCAAACATATCACTTTTCTTTTAGTTTTGATGTTTTAATATAGTTTTACATAACTTTATATTTCTGTCATTTTAAACGATTGTTTTATTTTCGAAAACTTTTTTCCTCAATGTGCAAATACCGAATTCTCTTTTGTTTCCTCGTATGTTTCCGATCGTAGGTTGAGTTTTGAGTGAAAAGCAGGATCTGGTGCCAAGACATGAGACAGAAAAATATTTTAAGAGAATTCAGTCACAAATACCAATCAACTACAAGTAAGTGCATCTACTTATGAAATATTATTGCGTTTTCTAAATTTTTAAATAACCTCTAATACCAACATTAGTTTTAAGAAGTCCTACATAAATATTTTTCATTTTACTCTCTATATGCTAAGTGCGCGTTTAGCTAATCTCTAACAAGTCTTAGAAATGTGAAATTCAAACTTAACTAACGAAAGTAACATAAATTATTAGGCTCACTACAAAAATCTCTTAGAACAAATCAATTTCCAACGTACATATTCGAAACAAATTTAACAATATGATATTGGTAAAATATTTTATATTTTTGTTCTTTTCATGGATATAAAATGTTATTTTTATTACAATATTACTTGTTAAAAAATCAGTTGGACATAGCTTTCGTGTAAATTAATACAAAAAGCAAGATAGCTAATTAGATATTTGTGTATAATCTAAATGTCATAAAGATAACATTTGTAGTATGAATGCTATGACGTGTACTTACATAGAAGTCTTTATAAGGGATCACAGTTTGGAAAACTCTAGTACAATACATCGACTGGGGAAATTATTTCTAATTATTATAATTACTTACTATGCATATTATAATTTTGATAAATTCAATTAAATTGAGTTAAAATCTATTCGCTTACATGAATGCATGGCTGCTCTACGAGAATAGAACAAAATTTAATTAAACATTGTAGGAATTATCATTATTAGTATTCAGATTGATTTTAATACAAAAATCAACTAAACATAATTTTTAATCTCGAGATTTCATTAAAATTGATCTATTTGGTAAAATATAATCTAACTTTGGCAACAAAATATTACACATTTAAAAGGCGACTAACGCATTTACGGCGACATGAATAAGTTGCAAAATCTTAAAAATATTTTGTTTGCTTATATTACTTTCGGTATTTCTTCTAAAAATTGATGATGTAGTATCTACCTATATAGCGTGGTAGATTTACATATATTTAGGGTGCATAGAGATCTTAGTTGTGTTAAGATTTCAATCGGAAGTAACATTGATATAGTACTTATAAGTTATGTTTGTATGATGTCATTATTTGTTAGAATATAACGGTAAAAAATATTATCGTGTTTTTCATTAAAAGGAGAATGCCCATAGTATCGGTAAAAATATAGTTGATTCCGATAATAACAGTGCTTAAAGTTTATTATAGCATTTTTTATGGCTCGTCCTTAAACGTTCTCCTGATTCATACCGAGTAACAGATTTAAATAAAATAAAGTAACTATCGTCATATGTAATATTTCGTTCAAAAAATAAATTTTATTAGATTTAAACTTAATATCTCCAAGAACTCCGGGTAGCAATTATGTTTATATTTATTGAAAATATTAATTTCTTCTTTCACAAAAAGTAGGTTTCATCGAAGCAAAAAAACCTTCGTACCCATACTAAGTTTCATAGTAAATTGGTCAATCTCCTTTTCAATAACTTGGATGAGTTCAAAGAAACAGATCACTTACAATTTTACGAAATGAGTAGATAAAAATCGTTGCTTGATATTAAATAGAAAATATTTTAGTCAATATTTAACAAAAACTGTCTGTATCAATATGAAAACAAAAAACGATGAAGCCACGCTACGGAAAGCCTTATACGTTTTTTTGCGTGTACTGATAAAATTAATTCAATTAGCTTTCTTTGCTCACAAAGATTGAGTGACTTAAAAATTACACTAATTTTCAGCGACATTCTAAAAGGTGCTTTTAAAAGAATTACTGAAATACGTGCGGTCAATGCTCACTCACTTGTATTGTGCTAGAAATTTACTCTTAATTAGCATCTAGTTAATTAACTTTTAGAACTATTATAGCTTTAACTTAGAGTAGATGATTTTGGTAGAAGCATCATTTTCTACTTTAGTTTTTCAAATGGTATTTGTGTTAATGACAATATGATATGTCATAACCATTTGCAGATCGGTGAATGAATGTTTTACAGTCTTACTGGTAACAAACCAAGTATACAGGGTATGTTGAGACTGCTACCGAAAACGAAGCCGGGTGGTAGTTTAAGCAACTTCAGACACAATGCAACAGAAAAAAATGCAAAAAAAGCGACAATTTTTTTATTTTTTTTTTTCCTATGACCATATTTGGGTGGTAAATACATTTTTTCCTAAAATAATAGTGTATACCCTTTTATTTATAAATAATCTAAGGTATAAAAGTGTATAAATTATTATTTTAGCAAAAACTATGAATTTACCACCCAAAAATGACGATATTTAAAAAATCATAAAAAATTATTGTCGCGTTTCTTTGCGAAATTTTTAGTTGCAATGTGTTTGTAGTCACTAAAACTACCACCCGTCTTCGTTTTCGGTAGCAGTCTTGAGATACCCGGTAGAAGAAGCCTGATAATGATCAAAAGTAGGATTTCATATACATTCATCCAAAATAGTAGGAATATATTGCGCAACTCATTTTGCCACTTTGAAAGAAATTCAACAATCTAGTCATATAATATTTAGAATTAAAATTATCTACCTAGGATTACGCGAAAGTTTAAAAAGAAACTTGTGCCGAAGTTAGACAAGCTACATCTATAAAATCACATTGTTTGAGGCTAGAAACTTGAGATATAGCTAAATTTATATTTACAGTCATCACAAACGTAAATAACTACACGGATTGCATTATATCCTAAATCATATATTTTCAAACGCTTAAATTAATAACGAAATTACAACAATAACATAACACACAATGTTTGTCAAGTATTGTAAAATTAAGAGACCAGCTCAGAATATTATTAACAATGTAAATAAAACTAATGAGGTCAAAAATTGGGTACTAAAAAAACTGCCTTTCTATTCAACCATGTGTTCTGTGGAAGAAGAAACAAACTATTAGGAGAAATACTTAATAAACACAAACTATACCATTTATAGGATTTAAAAATCAGTATATCCTTTCAATTAGGTCTTAAGCTACTTCTGTAGTATCTTTAATATTTTTATGACAGTTAAGATACCATATACCTAATGTAATGTATTTTTTTATGAGCCAACTCACCTTGTTCTTCAACAGGCGTATGTTCTTCGTCCGATGAGTCGAATCGGCTCTCTATCAATGAGCTCTGTTTTGACAGCGACTAGAACAAAACAATATTATCAGATTTATAAAAATAAATAAAATAAAATAAGTTTATTTCTGAACCAACAAAGAATGTAACAATTAAAATGTTGCTATAATAACTGCAGTAGTTGTAACTGTGTCGCAGTTATTTGGTTCTCAACTGCGGTTCTTAATGAGAAACCATTCTTATAGATAAGAAAAAAATGGTAATACAAGGTTAAGACATATTTATTTATTTAAAACTTGATTGTACACCTGAGATAAAGACATAAGAGAAGAAAAAAAAACTACAAAAGGCGGTCTCATCGTTCGAGACAATCTCTTACAGACAACCAACCGTGAGATGGATAACAGGGAGCGACAGTTATGGGGTACCATGATAAGAAGACATATATCTATAAATATATATGCTTAATTAATAAGTAAATAAATAAATATATATAAACATAAATAAATAAATAATTTAATAAATATATATACACGTAAATACAAATATTTATATGTACTATACTTATATCATATATGCATCAATATTACACATAAAATAACCAAACATATTATTATAATTGTAGGATCGATGGACATAAGCTATTTAGAATGTCGGGACTGAAGACGTAAATATTTATGGCCGATATTATAGATTTTTTTCAGACACCGATACAATCTAGCCGTGAACGATAAATGATAAGAATAAAGCCTAACCTGAAAATATGTCGTTAATGCTTTTTATTTTTATACTAAAAAGCAATAGATAAGATAATGGTATCAAAGTGTATTTAATAGATAATATTATGTAAAAATAATTCGTGAAAGTTTTCAAATCATTACTGGTGGTAGGTCACTGATATGTAAGAGGCCGCCTGTGTAGGTACCACCGCAATGTCTATTTCTCCCGCCAAACAGCAGTTTAAATGCATTGATGTGTTCGGGTATGAAGGACATTGTAGCCTACTGGAATTACTGGTCTGGACATATTGACACATAACGTCTTAATTGTCTCCGGATAGCGAACTCAGTGGATTGCCAGGCATTGCTTTGTAACGCATGATGTTTAGTTTTGCCATTATCAATGTATGGTCAGTATTGTTAACCATCAGGCGAGTGGCAAGCTTTTCTCGCCATTCATTGATTATTTTTTTTTAAATTAATATACTGTAAAAATAAATTCATGAGACTGACGACAGTAAAGATTTCATTTCAAAATATGTTACGAGTAGCATGACAAAATTATTCATATCAGTTTAAATAGGATTGATTATTGATTAGAATTATGCATGATTATTTTGATTAGCTATAACGATGATGGAAAAAATCGTAAGGAATCCTGCATACCATATTAATTTGTATACATTTCTTTGGTATGTAAAGTCCACCAATCCGCACTAAGCCAGCGTGATGGACTATATGGCATAATCAGTCTCATTCGTACTCTCGATTGTAGAGGAGGCCCGTGCCCTGCAGTAGGACGTATATGGGCTGATTGTAGATTGTAGAAATAAATGTTATAATTATATATAAGTTCTCTCCCCTCCCCGTTCTTCAGGGTGCTCCCCTCTCAATGCGGAATGATCTAAGTATCCTTGGTGTGGATATCCGATGTGATCTCAATCCAAGGAATGCCATCGAGGGCGTAATAACTGACACATCACGCAGGGTTGGAGTCCTGAACAGGGTGCGTCAGTTTTTCACGCCCGGTCAGCTTTGTCGCTTATATAAAGCGCAGGTCCGGCCGGGTATGGAGTACTGCTCGCAACTCTGGGATGGATCCGCCCAGTACCTACTCGATGCCTTGGATGGATTGCAGCGGCGGGCCATCCGCATTGTGAATGATGCAGACGTTACGAGCAACTTAGAGACGCTAAAACTCCGGAGGGATGTCGCCTCTCTAAGCGTGTTCTACCGCCTGTATCACGGTGAGTGCTCTGAAGAATTGTTTAACTTGATCCCCTCCTCTCCATTCCTAACCAGAACCACGCGTGCTGGCTTGCGAAGCCATGGCTTGACGGTCCACGCCATCCCGGCGCGAACCAAACGGCTCTCAAATTCTTTTTTATGCCGCACCGTCAGGCTGTGGAATTGTTTGCCTTCTCACGTGTTCCCTCCTTCCTACAATCCTGGGTCCTTCCGCCGCGGTGTGAAGTAGCACCTTAGCAGGCCGGCATAATTGTTTCCATTGGCATGGGACTGCTGTCCGATGCCAATGGATACTCTGCCTGGGCGGCATTAGCGCTTACCATCAGGTGCAATGCCGCCACTATGACGGGCCATTAAAAAAATATCTCACGCTTACGGCGCAACGCGACGTATCTAATAAAAAAAATCCGTTTGTAACCATTCTCTGCAGTGGGACGTGAATAGGTTTATACAGATATAAGATATGTGTTTGCCCAGCCGGCTACCACGACACGGTGGTGGAAAATCCGTGTTATTGATCCACGTAAGTGCATTGTTTTGTGGGTTCTTATATATTCACCTTGTTTGAGCGACGTCTCGGCGGCGATATTTTGTTCCACAGCGCTTCCAACTGATCGAAATGTTGCGATTGAGCAATCGCTGCCTCTTCCGGACCAAGACTCACCTGTATGGCAAATTTTAGAAAACAAATAAATACACCCAAGAGAACATACACAGCAGTCCTTACTAAGACTCAGATCGAGTCTTGTGTCGTGGGTATCAGGAATTACTAGAGACTTTTCAGTCTCACAAACACCCAGACCCGAAACAAATACTCAACTGGTGTTTCTTGTTCCCTTACGTTTTTATGAATTCACTAAGAAATACAATTTTGAAGTTTTAATATTGTTATTAGTATGTGATCTTACCTGCGAGCCTAGATCTTTATTTTTAGCCTCTTGTATCTTTGATATTTCTTCCATCGACGCCGATACGGAGAACCTAAACAAAAGAGACAAAAACTATATACCATATGTTATAATTATTTTTTACTAAATTAAATCTGAAAATTATCTTATAAACTAATTGTATGTCTCGGACGCTTTCTTAAGACTAAGATATCGAAGTGTTAAAAATACTGATTAATGCTGATTTTATTTTTCCAAATGATTATGAAAACCATTTTCATTCATAATATTTTATACTTTCGCGGCTTTATGACGCAAGCTGAATTTAAAATATTCGGTAGCTACAATAGGTTATTAAACTATCTATACATTAGGCCGTGAGTGTTTTAGTACTCATGTTTCTTAACATTTCTCTTCTGCCGATACATTTAAGCTAACCCCTACTGCACATACCTTCTCTTCAACCGCTCGTCCACTTGCGCCATCATCGCTGCCGAGGTGAGATGGCCGTACTTCTTCTGCCACGTGTATGTGTCTAGAGATACCTCCTTCTTCAATAACCTTCTCATTGGCCGCTTTGGAGCCAATGGACGTAGTTCTATTGGCAAAAGATTTTTTTTGCGTGTTATTTGTTTGCAAAAAAGACTTACGATATGTAAAGTTCTAAGATTTCTACATGGCCCTTTATTCTTCTGTTTTATCCTCATCGTCTAGTTTTACAATTTCAACGATAACATTATGTTTGTACATTCATACATACATAAACTTACGTCTTTTTCCCAGAAGGGGAAGCCAGAGGTGCAACCAGGACACCCACGTTTCACCTTATATTTTCCTTCCCACTATGTGATAGATGAGGAATCTATCGCCATATCGCGCACAAATCCTGATTCCGGGTTCATATTGAATAGAAAAATCCAATATCATTTTGCCCGATCCAGCATTCGATCCCGAGACCTCAGCTTTGGAATTATACCGTAGTACAGCTGCGCCACCGAGGCAGTCGTATTATAATCGTATTCATTCGTAATATACATTTGCTAACTTAGTAGATATATTTTGATTACTCAATATCCAAATTATGACAGGTACAAAGTAGTCTACAACTTCTTAGCTTTATGAAGACAAAATAAACCGAAAAATCAAAACCCCAAGCCCTCTATTAAGCCGTCATTTGCTTTACTTAAAACACGGCGTGGCGTGACTGATGTCGGCGGAATCTGATATGCAGATTATTCGTGTCCGCCTAATGGAGAATGATGTTGCATGCGCTAATTTATTCGTGTACTGCTACATTCGTTTAAACAGACTTTCATATTCCCTCTACAGTATTTAATAAATTAATAGTTCTGCTTATATATGACCTTGATAGTATTAGGGACTAAGTTCGTTAAAACTATCATGTTCCTTCTACAGTATTGGATACATTAATATTCTTGTTATATTGACATCGATTAAGAACTATGGAGACGGTGTTATTGAAATCGTAGAATACTTGGTTTGTCATCGTTTGATGCTAACTTTCATGTAGTATCAATAAAAAAAATTCAGTTGTTAATTTATCCTGATTTTATTAATAACGTAGAAACTACAAACTATTGTTATACAGGGTATCTCAAGACTGCTACCGAAAACGAAGCCGGGTGGTAGTTTTAGTGGCTACTAACACAATGCAATTAAAAATTTCGCATAGAAAAGCGACAATTATTTTTTATGATTTTTTAAATATCGTCATTTTGGGCTGGTAAATCCATAGTTTTTGCTAAAATAATAATTTAAACTCTTTTATACCTAAGATTATTTATAAATAAAAGGGTATACACTATTATTTTAGGAAAAAATGTATTTACCACCCAAATATAGCCATATAAAAAAAAAATTGTCGCTTTTTTTTGAAACTTTTTCTGTTCGATTGTGTCTGAAGTCGCTTAAAATACCACCCGGCTTCGTTTTCGGTAGCAGTCTTTATATACCCTGTATATATATATGTATATAAACATTCCCACGGATATAAGTACCGCGATTTGCTTATAAGTAAAATCACAAAAGTTCTCCTTCGTATTTAGTCACGCAAATTGAAAGTTTTAGCTTGGCTAAAACGCTGCTTTAAGAATTTTTAATGAGTTTATTGCAAGTTGAAAGTATCCTTACCGTCAACGTCCTTAGTAGGTGCTGCATAAGTAGGTATCTTCACGTATGTCGCCGGAGTGTTGTGGAGGCAGATCATTGGTAGACATCCTATTGTAGATTATTGAAAATATTGTTAGACTGAGACATTTTATTAATTTTATGAAAGATTTGGCCTAATGCAGTAAGCAAATCCGTGAACTGGTGGTAGGTCTCTCATATGTGAGAGGCCATCTGGGTAGGTACCACCGCAATGTCTATTTTTTCCGTGAAACAACGCTGCGTAAATGCACTGTTGTGTTTCGGATTGAAGGATATTGTAGCCAGAGTAACTACTGAACATATTAAGACTTAACATCCCATGTCTCAGGATGACGAGCGCAGTGGAATGTTGCTACTGTTTATGAGCGGTCGTATCGCTTACCATCAGGCGAACGGCTTGCTCGTCTCGCCATTCATTGAAATAAAAAAAAAACTTAAAAGCCAAATTACCATATGTAAGCATTATACACAGCAATATAAAATTGATCCTATGAATAAATTGAAATGTAGAAATTTAGGTACTATTACCAACTCTTTACACGTAGAGTAATACAACTAATATTCCGCATTTTAAACTCCAATATTATTTTATGCTAAGTAAGAAATCGAGACGGAATATAAAGAACACAGGAGCGAGCGATGGACGAATGAGAACAAGAATTGAATAATAAGTTTTGCAAACTCATTAATAATATTTCAATATTGTATTTAGAAAATGTACTGCAGCTAGTTTATTAATGTCGAAATGAATGTAGATGATTTATTGAATTTTAAATTACTACTTTTTCAAAGATATCATATTTTATATCGTTCTATTGGAGTCGACAGTAACTAAGTGAAATATAACTTAAGGATACGAATTAAAGTACTGACCATTTTAAAACGCTTGAACAATTTTATCATAAAAATGAACGTTATCTCCAGATTAATAATTTATATTTTCCTTTAACAATTTCATCATCATCAATCAAATTATCACAAGTAGTCACTAGTCGTAGGTTGGAAGATGATGAATAATATAGAGAGATGATGCGTAGATAGATTTCAAGAGACACCTTTTTAATATAACAAGCATCCAAAAACTTTCAATCTTTAACAATTAGATCTGTTGTTAGGCACTCTAACTTACCTCTGTCCAAAAGATGAACAACGATGCGGGCACAGTCGCTTGTTATTTGGAACCCGAGCAGAGGTACATGTAAGGCCAGGGATGTGAGCGCTAATCCTCTCTTCGTCTCCCAGATTATGAGGGTCTTGTCCTCCGCACCTAACAGGAGTTAGTAAAAAAATGATGTTAAGGATATTTCTAATACAGGGTATTATATCAAGACTGCTACTGAAAACGAAGCCGGGTGGTTGTTTAAGCGACTTCAGACACAATGCAATAGAAAATTTTGCAAAAAAAGCGACAATTTTTGTTTTGTTTTGTTTTTTTTTCCTACGGCCATATTATGGTGGTAAATACATTTTTTTCCTAAAATAATAGTGTATACTCTTTTATTTATAAATACTCTAAGGTATAAAACAGTCTAAATTATTATTTTAGCAAAAACTACGGATTTAACACGAAAAAAATGATGATATTTAAAAAATCATTAAAAATTAATGTCGCGTTTCTTTGCGAAATCTTTTTGTTGCATTGTGTTTGTAGTCACTAAAACTACCATCCGGCTTCATTTTCGGTAGCAGTCTTGATATACCCGGTATATGCCTGACCAAGGTTAGGAAACAAGTCTTCCGTCGTGGTTATCAGAAGCTACAGACAAACAGTTGGAACAATGTGTGCTGCAGACGCTGTTGGAAATAAAAGCATTTTATTATGTTGTACTTAGTACCTTCTTTATTATTATTTTTCATATATTATGGTAATATAAACAAAACCATTTAGCGTTGACATTAACTTAAATTATTGTTTTGACATGAGTATTGTAATTGTTTAGTGTATAGTTTCAATGTTGTTTTTTGTAAAATAATTGTGTGATCCAAAGTTGGTTGAAATAAATGATATTATTATTATTTATTTATTTTTGAGTTTTTCTTTCACAAAATTATATAATTTTGGTGTTCAATGAAACCCACGAGCCTAAGCCAAGTGGGGTTCAGTTTCAATGTTTATTTCCGTGGGTTCCTGCAAAAACTTTCGTATGCTTCGACATGTGTTCAGAATGACAGCTTTTTGCATAGTGATAAAAATACTTTTTGGCAGATCAAGCAGCTTAATGCTATGGAGCAAATATTTTGGTATTATACCTGTACTAAAAAGTAAAAGTGCGTGGTGGCCTATTGGTAAACGGACCAGACGCGGCTGCCAACATGTTCACGGTGGTCGCGGGTTCGAATCCCAGGACACACCTCTGACTTTTCGGAGTCATGTGTGTATTGATAGTCAATCACCACGCACTAAAACGGTGAAGGAAAACATCGTGAGGAAACCTGCATACCATAGCGATTTATAAAAAATCTATGGTATGTAAGTCCGCCAACCCGCACTAGGCCAGCGTGGTGGACTATATGGCCTAACCACTCTCAATCGTACTCTCGATTGTAGAGGAGGCCCGTGCCCTGCAGTGCGACGTATATGGGCTGATAAAGAATCTTCAGAAAACTTTTTTTTATTTTGTGCAACTAACTGCTTAACGATACAATAACACTAAAAATATTCCAGCAGAGGGCGTTGTTAAGCAAGACTAAGCCAATAAGTGGTTTGATCAAGAAGTGTTTGATGTTAGACCAAGAAAATCAATTGTTTATTTGCTGTTAGGTTTATATTGGGATATACAGGGTATATCAAGACTGCTACCGAAAACGAAGCCGGGTGGTAGTTTAAGCGACTTCAGATACAATGCAACAGAAAAAGTTGCAAAAATAAGCGACAATATTTTTTTTGAAATTTTTTTCCTATTGCCATATTTTGGTGGTAAATAATTTTTTTCCTAAAATAATAGTGTATACCCTTTAATTTATAAATACTCTAAGATATAAGAGAGTTTAAATTATTATTTTAGCAAAAACTATGGATTTACCACCCAAAAATGACGATATTTAAAAAATCATAAAAAATAATTGTCGCGTTTCTATGCGAAAATTTTTGTTGCATTGTGTTTGTAGCCACTAAAACTACCACCCGGCTTCGTTTTCGGTAGCAGTCTTGAGATACCCGGTATGTAACAACTTTAAAAATAGTAAGTGACATTGGTAATTTGGCGTTTAATTTTGGATATGGCAATGTAGTACAGGCATTAGTACAGGCAACGAAGCAACGGGTTACTCTTGTCCGCAATGCATAATTTGCCAGGAGTTTTTTTTTCATGAAGAGGTGGCATATGACCCCACTAAGTTAAAAACCCAAAATACTTACAAAAATGGCGTCCGCTAGAGCCGCCATTTTGGAAATCGCGTTTGAAGCCATATCTCCGGAACCGTCCACTTTAGGCCCATCATGCTAAGGACCTTTCTTGTAGATAATTAAATGTCCCATTTTTTTGTTCAATAATTTTTTTGTACCATTAACCGTTCGCGATTTACAATGTTATTAATTTTCATTTTATACCTTTTTTACAATAAATTTTACATAGATTTTTAATTTTTGTAAAATTGTTTTTCACGTGTTTCAGTTGTAAAAGTGATATTTTTGTGTAAAATAATAGGTAATATGAACTTTAAAACGTGTTTACCTACCTATACTTCTACTAAGGGCCTATTCATTTATATCAATGACTTAAACGGAACCAATCGTTCGATTGATCGAGTCATTTGAACCGGTTCATTTCATAGTTGGATCAGTATCGATCCGGGTCTTAAAAATTGAACGAATTGCACATTGCTAGTCCTTAGCATGATGGGCCTAAAGTGGACGGTTCCGGAGATATGGCTTCAAACGCGTTTTCCAAAATGGCGGCTCTAGCGGACGCCATTTTTGTAAGTATTTTGGGTTTTTAACTTAGTGGGGTCATATGCCACCTCTTCATGAAAACAAAAAACGCCTGGCAAATTATGCAGGAAAAAATGCTTCGTTGCCTGTACTAATGTGTTTGAATCATGGATTATTTAAGATATACTGCCGGATTGAGCGAGTATTGTATTTAGAGAGAATATACCGGTATATCAAGAGTGCTACCGGAAACGAAGCCGGGTGCCTGAGGTCACTAAAACTACCACCCAGCTTCGTTTTCGGTAGCAGTCTTGATATACCCTGTACGAGTATATACAGGGTATATCAAGACTGCTACCGAAATCGAAGCCGGGTGGTAGTTAAAGCGACTTCAGACACAATGCAACAGAAAAAGTTGCAAAAAAAAGCGATATTTTTTTTTTCCTATGACCATATTTGGGTGGTAAATTATTTTTTTCCTAAAATAATAGTGTATACCCTTTTATTTATAAATAATCTAAGGTATAAAAGTGTTTAAATTATTATTTTAGCAAAAACTATGGATTTACCACCCAAAAATGACGATATTTAAAAAATCATAAAAAATCATTGTCGCGTTTCTTTGCGAAATTTTTAGTTGCATTGTGTTTGTAGTCACTAAAACTACCACCCGGCTTCGTTTTCGGTAGCAGTCTTGAGATACCCGGTATAGTCCGCGGAGCGGTTCCAGGAATAATTTGTAAAAGAGAATAAGACTAAGTTGAACTGTAATGGAATTATAAATAGTGAAAAGTACAAGAAGTTTTTAGTGGAGTAATTCTTTCAAGTGTCTAATTACTTTAGTCCAAAAAAAACTGAGCAAAGCTCGGTCATCCAGTTACTGGTTATTTTTATTCTAGAGATGTCCTGCAATCCATACTAAATGTATACCAGTTGATATTATATATTAAAACAAATTCTTATCAATATAACTTACTTGACACAGCAATGGTTCCATCACCAGTGACCTTGACGCAGCTGACCTTCCCAAGGTGACCAGACAGGAGGTGCAAGTCGGAGCCAGTGTTGATGTCCCACACAATCAGGTTGCAGTCCCAAGATCCAGAAACCACCTGCGTCTTGTTTGTGATTGATACTGCCACGCATGTCACAATGTCTGAGTGACCAACTAGTACCTAGGAAAATGATATTTCTGGTTTCATGTTTGGCTTCATCGCTTTGTAAATGTAGTTGTTATTGGTCTTTGTTGTTGGTCAGATATTTGGAGTCTAGTAGAATCGTGAATTGAGTAGCATGCACGATGGTGGTAAACCAATTCAAAGTGGTAGAGCCACGCTGCTCAGTCATGAGGTAGGATAAATAGGTAGGCTCGTCCAGGGTGGTACTTTTGTCTCATATTAGATCGATGTCGATGTTTTTCGTTGGTGGCAGTGTTCACTTACCATTAGGTGATCTAGTCCGCTTGCTTAAAGAACTTATTTTAAAAAAAACCTGCCATAATGATCCACGTGGTCTCGTTTCAAGATTAGCCTGTTTATATCTGAGTTCAAGGAGTTCGGCATATCGATCGGCGAAAAACATACATATTTCTTCGGTGGATACTTAGGACATTGCCATTTGTCTCGTCGTTATAAAAATATAAGGCGTGTATATGAGCTGCATGTATAGAGTGTTTGAATAGTTTGTGTAGTGTGTATGAATTTAATAAAATATATAATCAAAAAAACTCTGCTTTTACATATAAAATCAGTTAAAACAAATACATTTCAACTTCAAAGCTTTGTAATATTATTAGATATATAAAAATATTTCAAAGTAGGTGAATATGACAGTCAAAATATTTTTAATTAACATGAAATTTGTTAAATATATTTTTATGTGATGTTAAGGAATTTTTTTTCGATGCGATTTATGATTAATCATAGCACGGTAATTTCCAATACCTTTTGGCGCACGCCGGAGACAATTTTATATTTATTATTTTTCATTATATCGTGTTTTAGAAATAAAGTGTAGATGTTTGATAGTATTATATATATTTTCCAATTTTCTTTTATCTACCAAAGAAGCGACGATAGGGTCAAATCGTTTTTAGCAGAAATGGCCTAAATAGGTGGTATTGATGTTATATTCTTCTTTATTTTAAGCCACTTTTTCAGTTCTTTACTCCTCCTAAAAATATCAGCAATTACAATTACAATTCCCTAAACATCATGAGGGTTTGTTCATAGAGGTCATTTAGGTAATCTGGTTGTTCTATTGCCAAAACTGTTATAAAATTGTCCTATATATAAAGCCATAAGCTTAATTTGTAATTTGTAATGAAAAACGTCACCATTTAGGCACTTTTTATCCAATGGAAATGCCAGTTTCATATCCTAATATAACATGTTGACTTATAATAATATAATGCTATTTTCCAAACCCTAAACGATAAAACATTCTGAAGTTTATCATTGAATAAAATCACATGAGTTGTGTATGAAGGGTCACCCCCTATTAAATCTTGGAACATAATCTAGCTCGTCAAAACTTCGGTGTTATCAATAGTACATTTGCCTACGCTTTCATGGGTACTAGTGTGTGAGTATTTCATTTACCTGCGAAAGTTTCCCGAGTGTGTGTATGTATGTGAGTGTGTGTTTTACTGACCTGTGACAGTTTCCCTCCATCAAGTTTCCACACTTTGAGCGACATGTCCATACTGCCGGTGACCACGTGCTGTGAGTCAGCAGTGAGAGCGAAACATGTGATACGCTCTGCGTGAGAGACCGAGCGGCGGTCTTCCGAACTGTCGCCTCCAGCCAGCGACCAGATGCGGACCGAGTTGTCTCCATCGGAGAGGACCTAGATGATATTGCTATTCTAAAATAGTAGGTATTGCTAGTGGCAATAGATGCGTTATTCTCTGCTAAGGATTTTTGAAATATAGTCTCGTTGCTGAATGAAGTTGAGTATCTCATGACATTTGCAACCTATAATATAATTCCACCAGCATTTATAACTTTATCTTCACTAACCCTATGATGACCGCTATCTTATATTGCATATATCAAGATCATTAAATTTTTTTCTACTTTCCTTTAATTTGTTGTAGCTTTAGATTAGCGCATCATAATATTTAAATACTTTTTAGTGAATTTTTATAACCCTTCTATTTTGGATCGGATTTTTGGACCGGTGCCCTAAAATCTTGAAGCATTCACAGAAACAAGAAGATAGAAACACAAATTTAACAAAAATTATATCACAGCTACAATCTAATATCACTCTACAACTCACCGCAAACTTCATATTAAGCGTGACATCAATGCTGGCAGAAGGTCCTGTAGTAGAATGCAGCACTATCCCAGAGTCGACGAGCCATACGTGTACGTTCCGCGCGCGGTCGCCGGACATGGCGCGTCGACCGTCAGACATCATGAGTAAAGTCTGCAGGGCGGACGTGTGACCCTGGTGGAGGGAAATTTAAGTAAATAAATAAATAAATTAAAAAAAATGTATTGCTTAATACTAATTACACAACAAATAATCATGAAAAAAAAAAACAATGCATTAAGACAAAAGGAAGAGGCTCAGTCTGTGCTCTTCGGTGCAGTAGTCCGAATAGCGCTTATTTTCCGTCACTCCTGAAGCTTGACAACACTGTCTCGTTAACCGCAGGAAAATAACGAAATGATCTTAAAGTAATAATAATAAATATAAACAAATTCGGTGAATTGATTGCTGAATTGGGGGGATCGGATTTCAATTGGCACCAACGGACTTAGCCTGTTGGAGGGAAATTGAGTGAATTGATGGATAAAGAGCGGGGCGGGGGATGGAATTTGGTTTTATACGGCGCGCACGAGTTTTTTGAATTATTTAGTTATGCTAGAAGGTTACTAGATGGAAGTAGGCTTTATTTTCCAAGGGCGTGCATAACCTACGCTTTTACGCATAATATAAAATTTTGCAACTCTTATATTAAACATCGGCCGTATTAATTACCCCTCGTTTTGGAAAGTTTATTAATAAATTATAATTTTATAGATAATGCAATAATTTATTGTACTTGCGGTCAAAGTTCACTTGCAATGTAGATTTGTTTATTACAAAAGGTATTGTATTTGGTTGAAACCTATCCACAATTCTGATACGGCATTCAATAGCCGAAATAGCTCAGTTGGGAGAGCGTTAGACTGAAGATCTAAAGGTCCCCGGTTCAATCCCGGGTTTCGGCATTACTTTTTGTATTTTTAAATTTATTTTTGAACACCCGTTTAAAACACGCAGATTCTACATTGACCGTTTTAACCACCACAAACTAATTTAATGAAATCATTTACCATCGCGGCATATGCGTTGGATACAAATAAGCGCGCAATTTAATTACCGTGCAATATTATGTACATTACTAAACCACGGACGGCATAAATATTGCTAGTTCAAACCTGCTAATTAAACATTACTGCAAGTTCTTTATTTCGGATCGACATGAAATGAATTGATACCGAACCACGAAACTCGGAAAGTTGTCGAAGAACACGCATTTTTTATTTTTGTTTTATTTACCATAGCAGGTAAACGAGTATGCCGCTCGCCTGATAGTAAGCGTTCACCGCCACTCATGAACCTTCGCAATGCCAGGGGCCCAGCACAATCAGGTTGCTGCCGTAAAGAGAGTGAAGCAATAAAAGTTCTACATTCTACTAAGACTTTAGAATGAAATTCCAAGAGTAATTTTCACATTATTCATATATTTTTCACTAGCCAAAATACGTAGCAAAATAGTAAATACCTTATAAGTCAAAGACGGCGAGTTATCAGCCAGTTGCCAGACGACGACAGTCCTGTCTTCAGACCCGCTGAGTACAATGAGGTTGTTGGGTGAGAAGGTGACGCAGGTGACGTGTCCGATGTGTCCACTGAGCGTGGTCTGCAGTCTGTGGGTAGAGAGTTGCCACACGCGCACCAGACCACGCGCACATCCACTAGCGGCCAGCTGACCGTCTCTAGATACCTCCAGGCAGCTGATGGGAATCAGCTCGCTTTGTTCAGCCTGGTTGGGATGGTAGAAATTGTGGGAGTTAATGATACTGCTGATGTAATGTTACTAGCTCTTTTAGCTGCAAAAGTGAATGGGCTACTGTACAATGAGAGGAGAGAAAGTGGCGTAAGTGACTTGGCGTGGAGCGTGTTATGTTGTTTGAGGATAGAAATATGCTACATGCGCACTAGACCACGCGCACATCCACTCGCGGGCAACTGCCGTCTCTAGACACCAGCAGCTAAACATGTACCTGATAGAAACGAGCTTTGTTCGGCGTGGTTGGAATTTTTAATACATAGAAATAAATGTGTGATGGCCTATTGGTAATGGACCAGACACGGCTGCCAACATGTTCGCAGCACATCCTTGACTTTTCAGAATCATGTGTGGGTTGATAGTCATCATCACCACGCATTATAACGGTGAAGGAAAACGTCTTAAGGGAGCTGCATACCATGCCGATTTGTAAAAAAAAACATGATATGTAAAAGTCCGCCCACCCTCAACAGACCAGCGTGGTGAACCATACGGCCTAAGCCCTCTCAACCGTACTTTCTACTTCTTGTTTCCTTATAGTTATGTTCTATGGCAAAAACAAATCAAGCATACCAATAAGTATACAGAAAAAACCAACTTACTTGTAATAAAGTAATATTCGTGGTGGATTTCGTTTGACGCCTCTTCATCTGCTTTGTTGGTCGAAAGTTCGTCAAATTGTCTTCGGTGTGGAATGAATATATTGTAACTCTGTTGCCGCCTGCAAAAGATTTTAAATCAGGCTATTTTCTAACAAAAACGGCACCAAAAATAAATTCACACACTTTACAATCTGTATGAAAAATAAATTTTGTATAGGACCCAATCACTCGTCGATGCTATTTTTAAAAGTATGTTGCGTTTGAATTTTACAATACAATTCAAATGCACGTATAGCTGACGAGAGTGTATTTGCTAATCTGTTCTTAATATTCCTTTGTACCCACATCTTATACAGCGTAAGCAAAGAAATACAAAGGGCCTTTTCTGATTGAAATCTCACAAAGGATCGATTTGGAATCGTAGCTGCTTTTTAAAAGCATTTTTATTTAAAAATTTTAAGCAATTCAGATATTAAAATACGTTCAATATAAAATTGCCACGAATTTTTCACAATAAAAAAACAGATTTAGCGAAAATTGTTTGAAATGCGTTCGAGCGTATATTTTTCTATATCATAATAATTTTGTGTCAGGGAAATCATATGAAAATGGATAGAATTTTCAACTGTTTAATATAGAATAATAGTTACAAAACATTTATATGTGCCGTGGAATATGAATTGAAAATAATTTATTGAATCTATTAAAACATTTTTCAAATTCAGATTTTTGATTTACGGTTTGGAAAGCAGTTGTTACCAGAGAAGAACGGATAAAAAACTCTAGTGTTTTTAAAACCAGGTTATATTATTAAAAAGTTACAATTTGGTTTAAATCAAAGCTGTTCATTAATAAGTTGTTATAATTTACGAGTTATATATGTTGCTTTTTTTTTATTCCAATGAAAGGCGAGACGAGCAAGCCGTTCGCCTGATGGTAAGCGATACGACCGCTCATAAACAGTTGCAAAATTCCACTGCGCCCGCCATCCTGAGACATAAGATGTTAAGTCTTAATGTGTCCAGTAGTTACTCTGGCTACAATGTCTTTCAATCCGAAACACAACAGTGCATTAACACTGCTGTTTCACGGGAGAAATAGACATTGCGGTGGTACCTACCCAAATGGCCTCTCACATATGAGAGTCCTACCACTAGTAAAATTATTGTAATATTGCTTTATTCAGATTACAGAACATTTTACCCGCAAATAATATTTTATTGAGTTCTAAATCAATCTACCTTCTAATCATAATAAAGGTAACAAAACCTGTGAGACTCACTACATTTTGTGTTTCTATTTTCCATCATGACCTCACACTGGCAAAAAAAAACAAAACGATCCTTAGGTGAATTTGTGTTCTAAAATGGACTGGGTAAAGGTGAAGATGAGGATTAGCATACATTTTTGTTCTAATATTTTTATGTGGTTGAGTCACGTTGCCGCCAGTCATGACTCAGCATGAATAGGAGGCTCGTCAGGGGTGACACCACTGTCTCAAAGAAGATCTGCGTAAAGTGATAGCATAGCTGTGGTGTTTAGTTCGGAGAGCGAGATTTCACGAAGCTTAATACTCCTTTCCTCTTTCCATCCTTTTTCTTCCTGCTCTCCTCCTGGTTTGATATTCCGCCAACTCATCTGTCATACAAGTCATATGCATAAGCAGGTGGCCGTGGTGATCACTTATCATTAGGTGACTTATTTGCTCGTTTGCAAGATATATGCTATAAAAAAAATGTACTCACCAGCGGCCAATAAGAAGTGGTCTCTATCTGCCACAGCCAAAGCAGCAAGGTCATGTGCTGCCGCCAATGTTTTCAGAAGTTGAGCCGAGTGCAAACTGTATAAGTAGATCCTCTGATCTGTGCAGCCGACTGCGGCTCGGGACGAGTCGTGAGCCACGCAGAAGCATTTTACCTGTTACGAAATCTAGGTATTTCTGCTGATATTCTGAGGTGTTCATAATGGTAGAGCCTTGCTCTAATACAGACTGGACAGGTCGACTTGAGTAGGGTGGTACCGGTGTCTTATAGAAAACAGGCTAAAGAGGTCAGAAGTATACGTACTCTTCTCCTCTTCTTTGGAGGCCCACGATCTATAAGAGCTTTAGTTGTTTCAGATCAACATTGATTATTTCATCTAGTTAGTGGATCCTTTGTATGTAAGAATTGACTGGGTTTGTGTGAAAATCCCGCCGGAATAACGCGCCTGCTTGGCAGTACAGTTGCTCACACCTATAAGAAGTGTGAGCAAATCTGCTTTATTGCTGCAATAAATCTGTTCTATTTCTTTGGTACTTTATTTATAAGATATAATTCTTAAGAAAACTGATCGGCAAATAATAGAGAACGGACTGTTGACTAGCACAAATTTGACCATGCATATGCGTTATCACTACTGTATTGAAATCGTCTTTAATCGATGTCTGTAACGTGTCATCGTGAAGCTTGAATCCATCATTTTAATCCCACTAATCGCAGTACATTGTCAAAAGCATACGTTAGTTTATAACCGATCAATGCTCTAAAAGCCATATTAGCCCGAATGCGAAAATGTAACTACATATAATCATAATACCGATGAATATCCACTTTATCGATCTTCACTGTTTGTTAAAGTCAAAGCAAAAAGCCACTGTAATAGAGTTAACCGGTGACATGAGCAGCAAAACTTGCTGATTCTGTGTAGCGTGAGTAGCACTTCACGGTTATTGGATCAAGGCCAAGGAACGATGCTCCGGCGAACACCATTTTGCATTGAGCCGATATCGAAGGTCAGTCACACCTAATCCAAGGAATTAACTACACCGGATGAAGAGATAAACCAAACGATCGTCTGTATCTGTTGATAGATGTGTAAAATAATATCAATGTCTCATTTATAAGATTGTGTAGTTTGGTGAATTGTAATTGCCCTTGTGTTAAGTTCCTTAATACCCTTAACTTTCCAAAGAGCCTTGATTTTCATTAGGCAACACGTTTTTTCGTCTTCTGTAATTTAATTCGCTGAACAAAACGTAACAACTAAGCTGCTATTTAGAGTCGGTTTGCTTTACGTAGTTGCATAAGTTTAGTCGATTTTGCAAGAGCCTTCTGGTAAAAACAAGTATATTTAAAAACATCAGAAACTTTTTCAAACAAATGTCTCACTAACTTTTAAGCATTAACAGTCGGTAATTATATTTCCTAAATCATTATACTGCTCCGAAAGAATAAAATCAATACAATCTCTCGCGAAGCCGCGAGCATTAGCAATTGTTTTACAAAAAAAAAAAAAAAAAAAACATTAGCTCCATAGTAAGCATGTCTGCGTATTAGAAACGAAGGGTTCGGGCACACTTAGTAGAAATCGCTCGAGGGTAATTTATTTCCTTTAGCAACGAACATGTGAGAGCTTAACCAATTTAGTGATCCCCATTAGCTTCCAAGTAAAAGTGGGGCAGGATTCGACAAGTTATTTGCTTTCTGTAATACGTTTTTGTACTGTACTCGTACATACATACGTAGTACGTAGCTGTCGATACATGGGGAGAAGAAGAATGTGTTGTTTATGTAGAAAATAATGAACTTTTGGTTCTTAAAGTGAGTGCTATTCAGCATTTTAATATTTTACATATTATGGTGTTCAAAGCACCATTGACGATTAATTATCACGATTATGAAGCGTCACCTAATTTATTTATAATTCATTACGAGTATAAACCACTCAAAAAAATGAACTAAAGTTAATATTATTTATGAAACAATACGCATTGCTAAATTAAGTAATTAAAAGAAAATATTTGTACGTTTTTATTTTCATTTTTATACTCTGCCAACGATTTAACAGTGATTTATTTACCACATAATTTAAGTCTGTGCTTAAATTGCTTTGCATTGCTTTTATAACTGTAAGTTAAAACATACACAAGATAAAATTTAGTACTTATAAAAATGTAATGTAGGCAAAAGAAATCTTTATTGTCTTATAAATAAATGCTAAAGATATAGAACGCCACACGACGCGACGCGGGGAACGTAAATCCGCCAAGTGCCTATAATTTCCCAAGTTGCTTTGCATCCGGAGTTTACTCAAGATAATATAAATTTTAAGAACTACCTAATATCACGGGTTATTGTGGTTGCTCCCGTAAACTTGTTTATCAAACAACATTAAAGGTCCATAAGAAATAAACTTTGCAGGCGATACTCCAGTCATTGGATTTAATAGTAATTAATTAAATAATAGACTTTAAATAATTTGATCTCTTCTGGCTCCTTTGGAAACCCTCATTCGATTAATAGTTGTATAAAGCAACTTTTGCTTGAGAAAATCTGTTTTGTCTCATAGCTGAACGAGTTTTTGAATGAAAGCCTTTATTCTAGGGATTAATTAAGAAAAACAATGGGTTATATTGTCCGTGCTATAGTTAATTAAACGCTAGGATTTGTTTAAGTTATCCGTTAAAGCTTGCTTAATTAATTACAGATTTTATTCACCTTATATTACAGTAATAGTGTTGCATTAAGCAATTAGGATAAGTGTAAAATACAAAGTTTAGCTAGTTAATTGTGAGGGCGTGATTAATTCACAAAGAATTTTGTTTGAATAGGTTTATTGCCTTTAAAGCCATTATAAAAGATTGAAACTAAATGTGGTGTTTCGCCAAATTGGAATTGGATCAATGTAACTCACATTGACACTCATGGGTCTGTCATAAAATCATAGGTCAAATCAACTTCCTTGCCGTGTTTATGTGATAAATGGCCGCAGAAGATAAACATTGTATTGACGCCATACAGATTAGTATAATTCGTGATATTATCTGTGGTTAGGCAATCAATACGATATAATTGCATCAGTCTCTACTACTCTATTAGCAGTATTGTGGCAGATAATTAGCTTTAACTAATTAAATACAGAAACTATAATCTTATCAATTATTATGCCGCAGCCTGTCACGAATTCGTAGAAACATAAACAAAGTAATAACAAATTTAATTAAAAGTATGACGGCGGTAGTTGAAATAGAGCGCAAAACAGAGATGGCGTTATCATGCGCTAGCGGCACGTGCACCGAACGTCATCACCCCACCCAATCCCCACTGCGTTTCAAGAGTATAAAGCAGGCCGCAACGGAGCGTCGGCACGCATTTCTAACGGATGCGTCTCAGTGCACGGATCGCTGTCTTTGTACAAGCGCCTACCACCCTCACTACCATTAGTTGATACTCTTACTAATTGGTTTGTGAAATATTATAAATTGTTATTATCACTATACAGTGAGCAATTTAATTGATTAATTAATAAACTCTATTTATAATTAAATTATCGTGTTTTACTTCTGATGTCTGAGCAAGTTCCGACATCAGAAGTGGGATCCGAAGACCGCCCACTGTTGGCGATCCGGTTCCAAACACTATGCAGGACCAAATGTTCTTGTTTAGTAATGGCATGGAAGCCATTTTTTCTAGAATAGCAGAAAAAATATCTTCATCTGCTCGTACGCTAAGCCCATTAGTCTCATTTGACCCAGATGATCCCAATGCAGACGTGGATGACTGGTGTCAGCTATCTGAAGTAATAATTGAGAATAAGAGACTAAAAGGGGTAGATTTAATTATGGCTTTAACACATAGTCTAAAAGGACGAGCTTCAACATTTTTAACAAAAATTCGTCCTAATCAATTTGAGTGGGTTGAAGTAAAAGAACTTCTAAAGGCTCAATTTTCCCGGCCTATGCTGGTTCAGGATCATTTCGATCAAATTTTAAAATTTCAAATAAAATCGGAAGAAACTCCAGTTCAAGCGGGTGTTCGTTTGTTGCAATTAATAGAGAAAATTCCTGATGCAACTTTTTCTGAAAAAGTAATAACCGGTTTCGCGATTTCTGTTTTATCACAATGCGATGTCTTAATCCGTCGTGAACTAAATTCTACTGTTGTAAATGATAAAATGCAATTTTTTCGTGTGTTGCGTGGACTTTCCTTGAAAAGAAAAAGCGAATCTTCCGATCATCCAGAGTTTGATCCAAAGCGGCCTCGGAACACTTTTGGTTTCCGGGGAAACTACAATAATTGTATAAGTTTTCCAGTGAAACACCTCAACCAGAAGCCTCAAATTACATGCTACGCGTGCGGTGAACCAGGCCACGAGGTCTCCAGCTGCCCTGTAAGAGCTGACAACACAGAAGGATCATGCGACTTCGGGCAACAAGGAGGTCAACATGTGCACCAGGAGCGTTCGTGGCGTCATGGACTGCAGTGATTCTGAAGAAAGTTGGTCCGCTGATTTCTGATTGTGCAATCCGGTACTGGTACAAGAATAACTTCTTGAACTAAGCTTATACTGTAGGGGTTACGAGAGATGTGACCTAGTCCAGTTGTATTGTAGCTGAAGGGATCTCACCTACTGTTGTGGGTAGATGATCTAGACCAGCACTTTTGTTTAAGCTGAAGGAATTTCATCATTGGGATGAATATCTAGACCAGCATGTGTTACACGCTGCAGGGGTCTTGAGGTGACCTAGTCCAGCTGTAAGGTCATTTGTTCATGACTAATTTTGTGAAAATATATTTTATTTAGATTAAAGAAAATTGCGGCGCACGAGGACGTGCGATTGTCAGAATGGCCGTGACGGCGGTAGTTGAAATAGAGCGCAAAACAGAGATGGCGTTATCATGCGCTAGCGGCACGTGCACCGAACGTCATCACCCCACCCAATCCCCACTGCGTTTCAAGAGTATAAAGCAGGCCGCAACGGAGCGTCGGCACGCATTTCTAACGGATGCGTCTCGGTGCACGGATCGCTGTCTTTGTACAAGCGCCTACCACCCTCACTACCATTAGTTGATACTCTTACTAATTGGTTTGTGAAATATTATAAATTGTTATTATCACTATACAGTGAGCAATTTAATTGATTAATTAATAAACTCTATTTATAATTAAATTATCGTGTTTTACTTCTGATGTCTGAGCAAGTTCCGACAAGTACTTAGTGCAAATTTTATGGATGTAAATAATATTAATGATCCTGAAAATATAACTATACAAAGTGTTTATAAATGGTTAGAAAAAGTTAAAGTAAAACGTAATGTCTTTATAGATTTCAGAAACTAGACCTCATATTTTAGTTTCAGAAATCCTTCATCCACGTCTTACTAGATGGAAATAAATAGGAAACAAAAAACAAAGTCAAAAGAGAATGTTTCTTTCCATAAATATTCCATATTCCATAATACCCCAACCAATCACAGCACAAAGCATTAAGCCCTCAAGCCCTGTCAAGAGCCAAGAATCTAACCGATTATAATCAAAATACACGGCCACAAAGCGGCTTAATCGTAATTGACATCAGTATAATCATAACCAATCAAAATTCTTGCAGAACCTACCTTAGCTTTATGTCTCTTGAGCATATGAAGGTAAGTTCCAGTGATGAACGTCCTGAGATGAAGTTCGTTCTCCCCTTGCAATGTGATGAGGAACACGTTGTCATCTGTCACATCCATTGCGTGGATTGGCACTCCAGCATTCACTGTACTTAGTAGAGTGAAGTTATCAACATTCCACGTACAAACTGTACCATCTTGTGAACAGGTCACTAGAATTTCGCCGTCTAGGAGGATTTTCACTGCAGTCACTGGACCTCTGTGATGATCTAGTTTTGTTATCTGTGTGTAAAAGTAAATTTGGATGTAATTAATAATAGTAATAATGCTTCAAATAATAATACTGGTTTTATCAAAGCTTATTGAATTGATTTTAACGGTTTAGGTAAGGAACTATACCAAAGATCGATCTAAATCAAGGTAACTTTCAAAATAAATAGTGAATCAAATAATGCAAACGGTAGATTAATCTAAATTGAAGTAATAAAATATCTGGTGAATTTAAAAGGCAATAAAGGAAATAAAACAGTAATTCGTCAAATCCAATTTAGATGATAGGAACTCACCAGTGTTCCATCAACGAGCGATGTTACAATTACTGCCGAGTCTTCTCCCCCGCTGATCACTAGTGATCGATTGACGATAGCTGCAACACACAACACCGGCGCTATGTGCTCCCTGCACCAAATGAAATTCAGATAAATATTCCGCAATATATTTAGTTGACTGTTGTGGTTGAAAATAAACAAATTGCAAAGCAAATATTATATGTTCGCGTCACTATGAACAAATTAAAATGAGTACTATTAAATAAATTAATGCATGACCAGTTTCACACTTATGATTTTATTATTATTGTTTGTCATTAAATTATTGTTTAGTGGTTTAAGGACTTTTTTTTACTACAGAAGTAAACACTACTGTAATTATAAATGCTATAATGGGTAGTTATACTTACAATATTTTAGTCTTCACTGCCAGAGTATGTAAGTCCCACACTATGACGCTGGTATCTTCGGAGCCAGTAAGCAAGTACTGCGATTCCCTCGTCACGCACATGCAAAGTATTCTGCCGGAATGACCTGCACCAATTTAAGCAAATAGAATTTTACTTAATACATTTTTCAACTTTATTATTAGCCACGGGAAATCCGCTAAAATATAGTTCTCTCTCAAACAATCTGCCTTAAGACTCAATGTGCGTTACAATGTTTTCATTTCTTAAAAGACGGCATTATGCTGGCAGCCTGTCAAAAACTTATAATATAAGCCATTGAAGAACAAGTAACAAACAATCTCGCTTTAATAATAATATAAGTATTATAATGAAACTGTTTTATGTTATTCATGTTTTTTATATTAGTAAGAAAAAAAAATCGGGTTTTCCATAAGTGTATATCTAAGATGTGTTTTTACCTACGCCTATGTGTATATTTTAATCTAGATGTGGTTCCACCAGCATAAACAGTCAGTTTTATAGTTATTTACATTCTAAACGGTGAGTTTTCGACGAAGTTCTTACTCAGGATACGATTTCAATCCCAAAAAAATCAGAGACATATTTTTAAAATCAAGATAAAGAAATACAATTTAAAAATGCAACAAACGTGAAAAACGGTAAATTGAAATTTTCGTTGTTCAGGTTCCCATTAATTATGAAAATAAATGTTTCACAAATACTAGTGAGGAAACAAGGGCTTGTGACAAAGGCAGACGCCATGGCAGAGCAATAAAATTAATTGCATCATTTGCCCGGTACCCAGGCTTATAATCTACTGCAGCAATCAGTATTTAAATTAAAATGCACTCTTAAGAGGATACGATTTTCGATTGATACACGTTAAATAATCAATGTTTTGCGAAATTCTTTTAGTTGCATCTAATATCCCCGGAGGTGGACGTCTGTTATGGTAATCCTTGAAAAAAGACGCGCCCATAGTGCATATTTGGTTTTAAGCAAACTGGCATAAATATGTGGAACGGCTCTTGGCAAATAAATTCACTAACATCACGGTGAAGAATATAATTTCAAAAATATTTTCCGATATTGGAAATTGATTTCACTTTTTTCAAAATCAGAAATATTCATGCCATTTAAAATTAGTCATATCATTTTTTAATATAAAATATTTATCTTGGCTGGCGCTTTAAATAGGACGACCGACGATGTCTAACCTTTCAGGAATAAACCTTCTTTCATTCCATAAAGCCTCTTACTAAAAGGATTTGTTGGAAAGCGATATTGTTGCCGAGAAAAAGTTCATGGAAAATATACCGAGATTGCAAGTTTGATAAAAAAGGGATGAATATATTTATGGGCGTATTTCTTAAGAACAGGGGAAGAATGAAAACGGTTCATATTAATATTTGATGGTGAGGAAAAGGATTTCCTTATCAACCAACATCTTCATAGTGATGATTATGAAAATAACTTTATCATGTCAAATAGACAGATATTGTACTTGCGCTAATAACAAAATATAGAGATGACTCGACAAAATCACTTTAAGAGAAGTTTAATTATTGTAAATACGTTATCGTCAAGCCTGTGTCGCATAGGGGTAGGCACTATCCTGACGTATTGCTTTCGCTTCATCCACTTTTATCAACCACTTTATACATTCTCGTCGGTTGAGGGTAGTTTTAACCTGACCCTTGTTGAGGGTATTACTAATTTGGATGGTGTAGGTTCGATGATCCCAACCGACTTTTCTATTATTATACTTTCAATATAATTGCACTTAAGAGCGTTTATAACCTTTGCGCGCTTTTTGGCTAAAAAACAGGACTTTTCAAATGAGTTAATAGCCACCAATAAACAATTTCAAGGAAAAATAATTAGTACTAATTTTAGAAAAGGTTGTCATCTAGGGATTTTAGTGGAAAACATTATAGATTGATGGAAAATTTGTGAGTACTATAAGGATTACTGCGTGGTGGCCTATTGGTAAACGGACCAGACGTGGCTGCCAACATGTTCACGGTGGTCGCAGGTTCAAATCCCAGGGCACACCTCTGACTTTTCGGAGTCATGTGTGTATTGATAGTCAATCACCACGCACTAAAACGGTGAAGGAAAACATCGTGAGGAAACCTGCATACCATAGCGATTCATAAGAATTTATATGGTATGTAAGTCCGCCAACCCGCACTAGGCCAGCGTGGTGGACTATATGGCCTAACCACTCTCAATCGTACTCTCGATTGTAGAGTAGGCCCGTGCCCTGCAGTGGGACGTATATGGGCTGATCCAGATCCAGATAAAGATTACTGAACACTAGTTTCGTTATTTAGGCTTTAAGTGGCAATTTAGAAGCTTAAGATATCCGAAATCACTAAATATAAGATGAAAATAAAAATATTATCCGACTAATAAGACCCTTATGGAGGGATTTTGCTGAGAAAAATAATCTTTTTGTGTTTAGTTCCTGAAAAATAAAAATTTAAATAATGCGAAATTATTCAGAAACTCGTCAAGAACATATTTTTTTTCACCAATTTATCGTACATAATTTTTTATAGCAATTGCATATTATAATAGAAGAACATCTTATCAATAAATTGCCATTTTTATATTTCAATAAAATTAGTTTTCATGTTTTCTACATATATTTCAAAAACCACTATAAAACACGCTGTCCGCCGTGCATCAAATCAGACCGCCGCAAGGCCTTCTAGAGGGAGGACGTATCGCTCGTCGCTCCGGCCTGGCTGCAGTCGATTTTTGTCGTGCGTCGTAAAAATAGCCAGGCGCGGACTCCGATTGCCACATCTCAGTACTTTGGTAGTAAAACATATTTTTTCTTTTTATTACCTACAATGATTTAGTAGTGAGTATAAATTATGTTTCAGATAATATAATGGGATGTAATTCCGATGCTAAATTATGTTATGTATTGTAATATAAAATTAAATATATTTCGTAATTGTAAGGGGTTGTAAGGCCCCTAACTCTTTTCATGTGTTCGAACACGAAATGATTAATAAACGTCCGTAGTGTCTACTGATTGAACACTGATTTGAATGCAACTTAACAATGTAATAATAACGAAAATATGGTTAGTATCTAAATTTGTATTGTTCATTGCTTGCACAGTAATATTTGTCTACTTATAATGCAAATAAAATATTTTTATGATATATTACCAATATATAAATCATAAGTTACATTTCAATTCAATATTAGAATTTTGAAGCGCACGGATGAAACTTGCTTGCGCTGACTGTATAGCGAGCCGACGCGGCAGCTCTACGCACACAGCTTTGGTCGCTTATGTGTGCGTGAAATTAACGAAGAAATACCTATAGTTGACTTTGCGCGCAAGGTGTAAACCCTCTTAACAGTCACACATAGAAAACGTCAAAGAGAGATCCTAGACTAATATATTAATTTAATCAAACATTAATTGTGTTAGTTTGTTGATGGAACACGCAATACGAGTATTACTGCTTCTACTCGAAATATAATTGCAATACTCGTAAGCTAATTTATTTATGATGCTTATTTGTATAGTATGCAAACGTGGTTTTAATACATTTCAACTTGCAAAATATTCACGACGTCCATCGGAAATGGTGGTATCGGTTTTATATCAAATAAATGAATGCAATATCGTCAGTGGCTTTATATGTTTCATTTATTTAATTGAATTTCATTTAAATGAATACATCCAATTTCCTGCAGGCGGTTTGAATGGCTTCTGGTGCAAATTATACGATTGATATTTTGTTTAAGCAATTATGGTAATTGCCTTTGGTCTTATAAAGAAAAAGCTGTAGTATTATTTTTTGTAAAAATCGTTGACTTATATTTGTTGTCACTTATTTATTTTAGTATTCATTCGCTAATCCGATGAACTTCTTTGAGAGGCGTATACCTACTCTTAATTGTGTTTATGAATTCTCCGATATTCCTTCATTTAAAATTTTTATCATTAGTTTATGTCACGTTTGGAATAACGCCAGTTAGAAAGAAATAGATTATGGCACATTTTTGTCAATATCACTTACTTAATAATTAACGTAATTACCTGAGATTAATTGCAAGTATGCGACGTTATTGTAATATAATACATATTTAATCTATGATGGCTCATAAAGTCGCTTCATGACCAATTCCTCAATCGTTCCGTATACACAGATCAGTGTCTTTAGAAAACATTTATTGAAATTATCCATACATATTCCTCTATTTACATCGTATAAAATCGATTGGCAGCCAGTATAAAACATCATAATAAACTGAGCGAGCGGCCGGTGGAATACAAATGGCGGTGTCGTGCGCAATTTGTCCACGACTAGGTGACATGTTCCATCGTTTCTCATATGCAATGCAGCTAGGATTACCTCCATAAAGGTGTTCTAAACAACGTTAATCTCTGTGCTGGCTGCAATTTAAAATGTAGAAGCTTGTGTGGTGATTTATATAATAGGGTAATTTTTTGTCATGGTATTTAACTTTATTCTTTAATTTGTTAGTAGTGCATTAATGTAACTGTTTTTGTCTAATATTGCCTATTCGGTAGCGATTTCTTGGTAATCGATACATAAATATAGGGCAGCAAATCTATGTTCTTTGTCTTATAAAAGTTTTGACTATATGATTATTTACAAAAATGAAATGTAACTTCTATGTAAGTAATTCTTAAATTTTCAATTAGGGGAAGTATTTCTTATTTTTAATTTTTTCATCGCATCGTTTATCAATTTTTTTAGTTATCCGTTCTCCCACCAGCCATTTGTCATTGGTGTCTTCATGCCCAGTATATTTTCACCAACCCATACCTCCACATGATGATCCATCTTTCAATAAAAAAGTAATAATCAATAACGCCATTATCCGGGTGGCGACACGTGTCACTGGACACCGTCGACGTAAGCTGTGATGAATTTACGAGAAATTAATCCGCTGTGGCCACCCAACCCGCGCATTTTTTGTTACTGAATTTTCTCTGAAAGTTTTTAATTTAACATCCAAACTGGATTATAGACTTTTTTACCGGCATATGTTTTTTTTTTTATAATTAATTTGCTGTATGAAACGCGGCAATTGGTGCGTACTTATCCGTGGCTTTGAGATACGGAAAGCTACATTTATTTCTGTCAAATGTGGTCGCTCTTTATTTTAGCTTCGTCTTTTTATTTCTTTGTATACTGAATGATCTGAAAGGCCGAAAGGTTCTGGAATGGATGCCACGTAAAGGCAAGCGCAGTGTTGGAGACCCGCATACAAGATGGACCGACGACCTGGTTAAGGTTGTAGGAAATCGTTGGATACACGCCGCTTTTTACAGGTCGATGTGGAGATCATTGGGGAAAGCCTGCGTTCATCAATGGACATCTGGGGCTGAAGAGAGAAAGAGAGAGAATGATCTGACTCAGTAACAATTAAAATCGTGGTGATTTTTTAGTTTTCGGTGGTTAAGTTCTTGTATCTGCCCCTATCAAAGTATTTCTCTTAAAAGTAGTCCAGCGACCTCCAGGCATCTAAGTTAATATTATTTATTCTTCGACCCCGAATGGCTCGTAATATTAATTTAGAAATGTTGTGTAAAATTAATTTAGGTGTCAACGTCTGTTCGTAGAGATATAATGTTTCGTGTTAAAATTAAAATAATCACTTATACCGTGTTGAGTAATTAGTTTGTATTATGACGTGTTGGAAGGTTGGCTGAACCCTCCCTCGGTTATGTATTGTTGACTCTGCCAACTGCCAAGGGAACAATGTACCCCTTGCGGCTGGAAATGAACTAAAACTGGATGAGTAATTAATACTTTCAGTACTTATAAGCAGCTATTGAAATGTATATGACTACCTCGGTGACGCAGATGTACTACAGTACGTTTGCAAAGCTGAAAATGCATTCGAATCCTGGAGCGGGCAAAATGATATTGGATTTTTCTATTCATTATCATTCCGGAGTTAGGAATTTGTGCCCGATATGGCGATGGGCTCACCTCCTATCACATCGTCGGCCTAATAATACAAGCCGAAACTTGAGTTTCCTGGTTGCACCTCTGCCTATCCCTCGCGGGAAAAAGGCGTGAGTTTGTATGGGTGTGTATGAAACATTTATAAGTTAAATCCTGTTTTGTATCTGAGTCAATATTGTTTGTTACAAAATATAGTTCGAGTTTACAGTGGAAAAAAAAACATCGGCATCGATGCCTGTATCGGTGCAAATGTCTGTGTGATACGTAAATTACTAGTTTACGATTTGCGAATTTTAAAGTAAAAACTGTGCGTATGCCACAAACAATTTTAATTTCAAACTGGAGTAAACGTTTAATTTACTGTTGTATGATCAATCTGTAGAATACATTGCAATTATAGGTGATTACCTAACATTGCATTTATTCCTTTTAATAAGGGCAAGTAACATACGAGGAGTTAAATTTTGTTATTTACTTAGAGATGATATTTTTTGTTAAAAAACGTTTGTAGTTGTATAACGAGTCCTTATTTGGTCATATTTTCTTTGAGTTTTCTCTCTAGCCTATTGTAAAGTTGCGTTGACTTAATTTGGTGTGTAATCAAGTTTGAAAAACATTTAATATAGACTTGCAATAATCGTTTTGGGAATATTTTCCGAACTCTTAAACTAGAAAAGAAGTTTTTCCAATTGAAGTCACAAACTTGTCTATATCCCCTGAGATTATTGTTGAGCACGAAAAGTATAGCCAATTAGTAATTTCTTTTGTTTCCTTGTTTAGCCCACTGTGATAGATGTGGAAAAGAGAAAATAATATGATATGACATAGGAAATATATCGGGGTGTTCTATGGTTTGTTTCTTACGTCCGGACTCAGAGATGTTTAATATGACCGAAACACACCAGCGGCCGCCGCGGTTGTGGGCCGGCAGAATGCAAATATACATACTCGTATATGCCAAGGGTACGGGTATAAGATCGTTTCGTGTAATGTGCTTTTGTTTTTTTCCTTTCTTGTGGGTAGAAACCGCGTCGTGAGAATCGTCCCTTACGTCGTTCTCATTAACCTATCTATCTTTAACAAGAGGTTAAAATAGTTACCATTACTATTTCGGTACAATTCTACGCTTCATCAAACAGAGATGGACATATACTGGGTATCTCAAGACTGCTACCGAAAACGAAGCCGGATGGTAGTTTTAGTGGCTACAAACACAATGCAATTAAAAATTTTGCATAGAAACGCGACAATTATTTTTTATGATTTTTTAAATATCGTCATTTTTGGGTGGTAAATCCATAGTTTTTGCTAAAATAATAATTTAAACTCTTTTATACCTTAGAGTATTTATAAATAAAAGGGCATACACTATTATTTAAGGAAAAAATGTATTTACCACCCAAATATGGTCATAGGAAAAAAATAACAAAAAAAATATTGTCGCTTTTTTTTGCATTTTTTTCTGTTGCATTGTGTCTGAAGTTGCTTAAACTACCACCCGGCTTTGTTTTCGGTAGCAGTCTTGATATACCCTGTATATTTATCTTACCAAGCTATCTACAGGGTATATCAAGACTGCTACCGAAAACGAAGCCGGGTGGTAGTTTAAATGACTTCAGACACAATGCAACAGAAAAAGTTGCAAAAAAAAGCGACAATTATTTTTTTGTTTTTTTTTTTCCTATGGCCATATTTGGGTGGTAAATACATTTTTTCCTAAAATAATAGTGTATACCCTTTTATTTATAAGTACTCTAAGGTATAAAAGAGTTTAAATTATTATTTTAGCAAAAACTGGATTTACCACCCACAAATTACGATATTTAAAAAATCATAAAAAATAATTGTCGCGTTTCTATGCGAAATTTTTAATTGCATTGTGTTTGTAGCCACTAAAACTACCACCCGGCTTCGTTTTCGGTAGCAGTCTTGAGATACCCGGTATAAATATTTGCACCATATCTATGTATACCTCTCTATCTATGTTAACTGAAACATAAAATACATTGAAATACCTAATTTTATTTTGGATCTTCAACAACGGATACACAAGGTTATAACGGTAAAATAAACAGGTACATTGAGCGGAGTGCTGCTTTAATTACAGAAGATCACAACATTCGTATTAACATTACTGGCAATAGCACAACAATAACACATAGTAAAAATAATAAAAAATCAATGAATACAGTACAATGATTACAGAGAAAACAAGGAAATTAAACATAACACTAAATCAATTAAATTATAAAAAATAAAAACAATAAATTAAAAAAAGAAATAGATATTCGCATACAATCTTTGAAAAATATAGATAGATGAAAGTGAACGTCTGTTAGTAACAGTAATGGGAATTATTGCTATATCAAATTAATATCACGACCTTGTTAATTTTAAAGGCTCTATATTTCTGCTATTGCTAATTGCCCCACAGAATTTATTAAAAAAATAACTGACCGTATATTATAACCATTTTTTACATCTAAAATTACACACATACAAAATTAACTGTTCAGTTTCTTCTTTAATTGGGTTCATAAAAAAAAACTCACCACTCCATAGATTATAATAGATCGTATAAAAATATTAGTCGATCGGCTTTGTGAATCACAATCGCAAATCGCAAAATTTAGCGTATTCATATAACTTGTGAAATGTTATTATCGACTTCACTTGCTATATGTGATTGCTATTGCTATTTATTCCAACACTAGTTATTTAGAGTATCTATAATATAGAGGGAACGCTGACACTCAAAAACGTAGCTAAAAATGGTGGTGCCGGGCCACCTTTTCCTGCCCTCCTATTGGCTAATATTTGAACAGGTTGTGCAACATACATAAATTACCAGGAAAAAAAAAATAGTTTAGGGCTATTTAATTTCACTCAAACTCGTTTTAAAAGGATTATAACTAAATATTATTTCGGCTATCAAAGAAATTTATAGCAATTTATTACTAAATAATTAATTCAATTTTCACTAATATAGGAGCGCTACCAACATTACGAGCAAAAAAATATCTACGTTTTTCAAAACGCGTATGTATGAAAGCGCTCCCTCTATATTATAAATACTCTATGACTAGTTAGTAAGCAACAACTAAACTGACCTTTAAAAGTGTGCACCTTTGAGTTGGACATGATGTGCCACAGCTGCGGGTCGCCGGCGGCGGGCGCCAGCACGAGGTGCTGTCCCGACGGCGCGAGCTGCAGCAGCCGCGCGCCCGCCCCCGCACCCCCCGCGCCCCCCGCGCCCGCCGACACCACGCGCACGGTGGACGCTATCGGCGGGTGCAACCTGGTGTAGTACACGCGGGATGTCATTACTGTAGTATAGTATATTTGTGGATTTTATCGCGGACTTAGTTTCCGTGAAAATATAATAGTTTTATATCAATGTGTAACATGCAGTTTTTTTTTTGTTGTTGTTGCAATGAATGGCGAGACGAGGAAGCCGTTCGCCTGATGGTAAGCGATACGACCGCTCAGAAACAGTAGCAAAATTCCACTACGCTCGCCATCCTGAGACATGAGATGTCAAGTCCCAATATGTCCAGTAGTTACTTTGGCTACAATGTCTTTCAATCCGAAATACAACAGTGCAATTACACTGCTGTTTCACGGGAGAAATAGACATTGCGGTGGTACCTACCCAGATGGCCTCTCACATATCAGAGACCTACCACTAGTAGAATTTTAAGAAACGGTTATACTACTGTAGTGATTTTCGATTAGATGAGATTAGATTTCTTGAAGTCCGTGGTGGCCTGTTGGTAAACGGACTAGACGCGACTGCCAACATGTTCATGGTGGTCGCGGGTTCGAATCCCAGGGCACACCTCTGACTTTTCGGAGTCATGTGTGTATTGATAGTCAATCACCACGCACTAAAACGGTGAAGGAAAACATCGTGAGGAAACCTGCATACCATAGCGATTTTTAAAAAATTTCTATGGTATGTAAGTCCGCCAACCCGCACTAGGCCAGCGTGGTGGACTATATGGCCTAACCACTCCCAATCGTACTGTCGATTGTAGAGGAGGCCCGTGCCCTGCAGTGGGACGTATATGGGCTGATACAGAAGAAGATTTCTACCTTATGTATTAATCATATATACATATTATTAACCCGCGACCAGTTTATGAATGAATAAATTTGGTTGTACAAGATTATATTTTGGCGTCAGTAGAAAATTAACCCTGGGTAAAACCCTGGTACACCTAGAGAATGTCTGGCCCTCACACCGGTCACTGTAACTCATGTAAAACGGGTCAATAGTGGCACGCATTTTAATGACACCGAGAAGCTCAGCTAATCTCCGAGACTTTCTTAGCTGTCTTTTTAAAGAAATCAATCTTAAGGAAAAGTTGATAGGAGTTGGAAATATTTTTGTCCATTTCCTGGTTCGTCTATATATCATAATATTATTCATCGTGGTTATCTTTATACCAAAATACTCTTGTTTCGTTAGACAGTACTAAACCACAAAACAATCGAACAGATAACGAGAATTACAAAAAAGGTTAAAGGGCAATTGAACTGGTAGAAAATCCATTACTTTATTATTTGAAAGTGATTACATCGGAACCGGGGCAGCTCGCACTAGGCAATATCAAACAATACTTGAAATATACACGAGGATTATCAGGTGCGGTCGGCGGTCCAATCCACCCCGAGTGCCTTGCGAGGGTTCTAATTGGATAAAACAGGACAACGGTATTCGGCGTATTGATCTGTTACGAGTTCACGCGTGTTATATGCTTCGATTGTTCGTTTTAGGGTTATGGGTTATTTTTAGTAGTCTAACTAGTCTTGGATTTTTAAGGCACCATATTAAACGACTGAAACACCTATATCCATAATATTTCTAACTTTAAAGGTAGACGATCGTGTAACTTTTCATCTGTTGTTTAATCTTCTTAAGAGGATGACGCCAATATATATTTCATGTCAATTTTCCAAAGTAGTTAATACGATTAGCTGGCACTCATCCCAATTCACAGGCATATCTGATATAGATACTTAGTTTCTTGATCATCTATCAGTCCGAGAATAACCTTAACCGCTATATATTGTCATATTATCAGATAAACCCATTATCATCATGCCAAAAGCCAGTGCTGGTTTAATCCATCTTAAAACCCACAAGACAGTTGCTGACAGGAAATTTCATGAACCAATCTAGCCAAGTGATGTCAAGTGTTCCGCATTGTGTGTGCGACGACAGTAATTGTCACATACCTCAAGTGATGTAATTATCGGAATGAACGATCCTCGTTGATGTACCTATATTTAATAGCTTCCCTCGACAATTCCGTTAATCCAATTGCCTATTTCACCTTTTCTTATATTCCATTAATTATGTTATTTTCTCGGTATGATATTCTTAGGATAAATGATTAGCAACCTTACCTCATAAATTAAGGAATTTTATTTTTGTATTAATGATTTAACTTATGGTTCCAATGTGTTATCCAGTAATGTTCCTATTTATTTATGTATTTGTTAAAAATGATTTCATATTCACGAAACCAACAAAAATTAATATGTAAGTTATTTAAAAATACAATTTATTGCTATATATTATATAATAATAAATTTTCCTCGAGGTTCACCTTTTAAACTTTAAACATCATTAGATCCAATATAATAGACCAAGAGCCCGTGGCCGCCAGACTTTCGTAATTTTATAAAAGCTGAAAGTTTGTCTGCGTATGGTTCTAACATAGGCATCACACAATCAGCTATTATGAAGTTCCGATCGTGGTTGCTTTAGAAGTGAGCTTCAATATTTCTGACAAGGTGAAAGAACCATCAAAACTGTCTCAATACCAAGAAAATATTTGTTTATAGTTGCCTTATTAACATATATAAAATTCAGCTTTTATACTATAACGTTGACAAAATTACATTATGTTAAAGTTTGAAGATAGAGTAATATTTCATAACATGTAATTTTGCCGGCGTTATAGTATAAAAGCTGAATTTTATACATGTAATTAAGGCAACTATAAACAAATATTTCCTTGGTATTCAGACACTTTTGATGGTTCTTTCATCTTGCGAGAAACATTGAAGCTCATAACTTCCAAAGCAACCACGATCGGAACTTCGTAATAGCTGATCGTATGATGCCAATGTTAGAGGCATGCGCAGACAAACTTTCAGCTTTTATAAAATTACGAAGGTCTGGCGGCCACAGGCTCTTGATCTATAATGCATATCACACTGAATATTTTTTCCTAGGTTTACGCGAATGTTACTCACTGAAGTTAAAAATGTAAAAATTTAACCAAATCCGCGATAAAATCCGTAAATAATAGTTTTATTTCAATACTGATTATACTCGTATATACACTTTTATTTTATCATTTTCTGGCGCATTCTTACATTACTGTTACATATTTCAAAGTTAAGAAGACCTATTGAAGTCCATTGATGTATTAATATCCTTACCATCCATTAAGCGGCACCAGCAATGGTTTGTCATATCCGTCGCACCACGCCATGGCAGCGGTGACCAGCGTGGCGAGCACGCCTCGTCTCGCCACCGCGGGTCGCAACCATGCTATTATCTGTACCAAACATATCGACCCTTTAGAATTAGAAGATAATAAAAAAAAAAATTGTCTCAAAATTACCTATCGTTATTAAAGAAGGACCTATTGACGTATGAAAGGCAGAAAGATGTATAAAAAAACGTTTCCCAAAAACAATACTATTAGTTAGTTCACTCTAATTATAAAGATTAAGACGATATTGTATTAGACTCATACATAAAATTATGACTCTAGTTATTGTTATCTGGATTAATACAGGGTATATCAAGAGTGCTACAGAAAACGCAGCCTGGTTGTAGTTTTGGTGATTTCAGACACAATTAAACTCAAAATGTTGCAAAAAAGCGACGATATTCTTCATTACTTTAGCAAAATATATATATTTACCAACCAAAGACAATGATCACTAAAAAATCACAATAAAATTGTCAGCTTTCTTTGCGAAAGTTGCATTGTGTTTAAAGTCACTAAAACTACAACCCGGCTTCGTTTTCTTGACATATTTGAAATACCCTGTATATTTTTTCTGTTGACATTACCTACTTGATATGAATAAATGCTTTCTGTCTTTCTTTCTATTATCTAAAGGTAGGTAAAGCAGTCACTAAATCAACCCTTAATTTGCGAGTTCATTTTTGTCCCTAGACGTTGAACGTGCTGAGCCTATCGCGTAGTTAAATATATTCCAGCTACAGATAACTAGGTTATACGGGTAGCTGTTCTCATTCGGATAGAACTGTTATTGTCAATTTCACGTATTATCTAAGGCATGTTTCAAATTTCTGAAACATATAGCTGATTTAGACAATAGTATAAAACGGTCTAATTGAATATAAAGCCTGCGTGACAGTAACATGTGGAACCTCATTATCTGATCTAGTATTCAAATTGAAAATAAAAAGCGTATATTACGCTTTCTTCAAAGCAAAAGTTATCCCTATTACAAATAGACTTGAATCGATGAAATTCAAAATGTATGTATGAAATAAAATCATCACATACAATTGTAATACAATACTTCTAATGAGTTTTCGATGAAAATTCTAAATTGGATATTTCCTGCTACAATTTCGTTTTATAGTTTCAAACATATTTATTTAGCAACCGAATAAAAATGCAGAACATTTAAAAAATAAATATTACTCCAAAGTACCGAATGTGTAATTCGTAAATAATAAACGAAAACGGGCGCGTTTTTATTTTCATTCCATCTCTTTTTCAATTCCATTCCAAGCATCGCAAAAAGTTTTTGTCCACCAGACCGCGTTTTAAAAGAACCGCAAAATGTAAAATATTAACGAGCCCTTATTTAACTTAAGGGTAAGTTTTAAAGGCAGTAAATTCTAGTTGCATGATAAATCAATATCGTGAATACCCGAAGTTTGTCGGGCAGGGCTTTACAGAAACTCGTTAAGGGATTTTACGGCCTCTGCTGACATCGAGGGTTCAGATTGATTGACACTTATTCCACAAGTAGGGTACTATTAAATTGTCAATTTATTTCCAGCCGACAAATGTAAATTAATGCTTAGCGAGATTAATTTTAATCGCCGTATGTTTCATTACGTTTAGCGACTGTTCTATTGATTTCAGGTTTAGCTTTGTGTCTAAATTTGTATTTTTAGCAAAGATCAAAATTTAATGTATTATTAATAAATGCTGATGTCGTGATGTTAATTATGTACGTCTCGTAACTCGCTATTCTAAATCATATACAGGGTATATCAAGACTGCTACCGAAAACGAAGCCGGGTGGTTTAAGCGACTTCAGACACAATGCAATAGAAAATGTTGCAAAAAAAAGTGTCAATTTTTTTTTGTATAATTTTTTCTTTGGTCCTATTTGGGTGGTAAATCCATTTTGTCCTAAAATAATAGTGTGTACCCTTTTATTTATAAATACTCTAAGGGATAAAAGAGTTAAAATTATTAATTTAGCAAAAACTATGGATTTACCACCCAAAAATGATGAAATTAAAAAAATCATTAAAAATCATTGTCGCGTTTCTCAGCACGATTTTTAGTTGCATTGTGTTTGTAGTGACTAAAACTACCACCCGGCTTCGTTTTCGGTAGCAGTCTTGATATACCCGGTATCTAAAGGTCTATTTATTTAGAGTTGGGTACGAACAAAAGATAATTCAGGCCCCCTTTCCTAAATTCACATACTTTATAATAAATTCTTTAGCATTCTCAGTCGGATCCAATTCACTCCACTTGTTCTACATAGATCTATAGAGTGATGATTTCTTTCAAGTTTGTGAGCAAGTATATATCTCTATTCACCTTTCCCACGTATACTTTGTAAATGCCAAAAAAAAAAAACAATATGTTGATTTCCAGACTTACTTAAAGGATTTAAAATTTTGCCTACTTCACTTGCAAGTTGGAGTGAATAAATCTAATAATTCTCTAATTATTCGTGGAACCATTTCAATTCCGTACTTACCTGAGCACCCAACTGCATGGGATCTCTAGTTAGGATGTCGCTGGACTTCCGCACGGCTCCGTAGACCAGCTCCACGTCCCGGTCTAGTATATAGCAGCGGACGTGCTCCAATATACAGCGCAGGTACGATATGGTCACTGTTTGTACCTGGCGCGGGCATAATTACAATATTTATCATTTGCTTTGGTCAAAATATTGGAGGTAGAAGTTGAAATGGGTGAAAAATTGCCCAGCATAATTGGTATCAAAGACTTTTTCAAACTATACTTGATGTTGAATTAGTTTCTTTTTAGTTTTTAATACTAAGTCACTACATCCAAACCACCAGCATCAAGTTCATATATATGTCATTTAAAATATTATTTGGTCTCTTCTGGTGCCTTGCCAGTATTATTTTTACGCTCTTGAAATATATAGAAAGAGGATATTTATCCTAAAAAGAGTATAAACAGATCTGTAGCCACCAGAAATTGTCCCGGTCTTACGCATAGTGCATAATATATGGTGGTTGCCTATCATCAGAAAAGTTGTTAGCTCATCTCCCCAAGTAGGGAGAAAAAGTTAAAGCCAGAATCAACCTAATAACATATATCCCATCTCCACTCACTGGAAATTAATGTCTTACACTTACAAAAGTTAGAAGCAACTTTACAACCCAAAGTAAGTCAGCAGAGTTGTCATGTTTTGTTAGTTAACTAGCAAACTTTAGTATTTTGTTCGCAAGATTAACGTCTAATGGCAATTACATCCCATGGAAAGTTTTGGGGTTAAAGAGCCTCACTTGATAACCAAACTTGCTTAACAACTATTGAATGAGTTCACAGTAGTAATTGACTGTAATTAACTGGATAGATTCTACGTACGAAAGACTTTTTCAACTGATTTTGTTGTTAGTTTTAATAAAATTTATTTCGTTGCCATATATTATGAATTATTAGGGCTAAGATTTTATATTAGACTGGAATATCACATGAATATTTCAGATTATGGACTTAAATGATAACTCTGAACTAAGTTATTATTGTGTACTGAATAATAACTACCACAATCTGAACAAAAAACCTTAAGATGTTATAGCTGATTAGCTGATAGGTCCACGCTATTTTCGATAAAGGTTTCACACATGTTTATGAAATACAATAGATTAAGAAAAATACTCACAGCTGCCAATAAGAAGTCGAAGTTGCAGACGGTAAGGTCCTTTAGCTTGGAGAAGTCTCCAGCAAGCAACAGATGCAGCCATGACTCTTCAACGTGTCGTTGAGTGAAGGCGGCAGCTGTTCTGCTCGCTGAATGGAATGGCGTTGAGTCCAAAAGGGCGTCATCGTCGTCAACACAGCCTGGTGGGATAACTGTTTTACTTTGATTGGCATACAATACGTATCGTTCATTAGTAGATATAGGCAACCTAAACCATATCCATAAATTATAGAAGCTGATTATATTAAAGAAGCTGATGTACCTGTATTTAAAAATAAAAAAGAAAACCTCTTTTACTGATAACTATTGCTCTATACCTGTTAATTACACTTTTTCCATTATTCTTAATGATTATTCTATTTATTTTCGATTAATATTGTTTTTTTTTGTATGCTGTAGGTTGCGTGACCAATAATAATAGTCAGTCAGCCATTACAAATTTGTTAATATAACGAGTAATATTCTATAATTTTCTGTTCCTCCATTAGTAATGTTTTCATAACCGTGACACGCAAGTCTGGGCAAATAACATGTTATTTGACAAATCTTGTCATGAATGTTTGACATTGTATGGCGCTAAGGCAAATGTAGGTATACTACGATGGATGAAAGCAAAGTTCACTTTAACAATTCCGTTGATTTATGATAATACCAAAGCAATGAAGAATTTTAAAAGTACTAGACATACTAATTAATTACGAGTTCACGTAGACACACTTGAATATCAGTCTATATTTCCTTGAAAATATGGTCACAAAAATCTGGTCCAAACGTTAAATACTTTCTAATCTTTCCTTCAATCCTCTTCCATCAAGCACCCTCTATCCTATATTTGACAGCCTCCGTAGCGCAGATGGTTAGACGCCGCCTGTGAAACGAGAGGCCGCGGGTTCGATCCCCGCACCGAGAGAAATGTTTGTGTGGCCCACAAATATTTCTTCCGGGTCTGGGTGTTTGTGAGACCGAAAAGTCTCTCGTAGTTCCTGATACCCACGACACAAGACTCGATCTTAGTGTGGGGTCAGGACTATGTATGTGACTGTTGGGTGTATTTATTATTATTATTTACGAATATTTACGATTATGTACCTATGTAGAGAACGTCCAAATTTTCTTCTTTATGCACTGCTCCATCGGCATTTCTAAAATCCTACATACACTTACCCAGCTCTTGAGCCTCTGAAGTATCTGTATCATCAGCCTCCTGAAGGAAATTGGCGAAGTGTAATGCAGCCAGGTCTGAATGTGCGTCTCTCAATGCGCTCTGAACCCGCACGTAACGTCTCCGAGCCCTAGATCCAGCAGCAGCTGCGCGCCAACGCCATGTGTTCCTCCCCGATACTACGTTCTCGATTATTAGGTTTTCTAAAACCATTTGAAGATATGTGAACTAAATCTTACAATCAAGGTTACATGGTAAAAACATTCGTAAAATTTTTGGTTTATTGAAGTTCTATGGAATTCTATACGAAGGTCTATACGAAGACGATACCATAGATGATTTAGTTAGAAATATCTAACCACAATTTAGTCACAAATTGCTATCGTTACGTAAATGTGCAAGAGAGAGATCTGCCGATATAAATCTTTATTTCAATTCACAAAATAAATTAAAACACTAGCGATAGTGTAACCTGTTGATCTAAAAATTATGTAACAATGACATGTTTGCTTGTAGTAGCAATTTGTAACTCAAACGTTAAATGTTTATAACACGTCTGAACATTAATAGCACTGAAAATAATTTGTACAAATTTATCATTATATGAAATATTTCGTACTGTCACAAGCTTTTAATCTAAATATCATATAAGTTGGACTTTAAAGAATATTTGGCAACAGCCCGACGCGAATGCTCAAAAGTAGAATTACTAAATGTATGTGACTGTTGGGTGTATTTATTTATTTATTTACTTAAATATTTATTTAAAAACTCGCAACATGCAAAGTGCAAGCTAAACGTGACATGAAATTGAAATTTCATTTGATGAAGAATGCAGGAATGATTAGCTGTCCATTAAAACATCGTAAATTCGAATCACGATACATCAAGTTTGAAGGCAGAAATCTTAACTACTTAAAGGGATAGTAATAGTTAAATCGCGTTAGTGACCTTATATTATAGTGCAAACTTGTGATTCAACCGGTCGAGTAATAATATTCAGAACGAAATCCTATTAAATATTGACATGGTGGACTAAATCCGTAAATCTTCCACAAAGTATTAAAGAATACTTGTAAATGTCCAAGATCATGGGGACGCCTAGCGACTAATTTCTACATATGTGGAAATAAAAAGTAAGGCAGTGAATCATACTGATTGAAAGAAAAGAAATCAAATTACTCACTCATCATATATTTCGCAACGCACAATGTTGAAAAATTGAAATTTGCGTCTTTCAGCGTTATGACGGCTTCGCTATTGCTTGTAGGCATCAAAAGTTCCAACAACTCGAGCTCAGTGAGACCAAACTCAGAGCAAGTGATGTAACCTGAAAAATAACAATGTTGTAATCATGCGAGCTATGGAAACCTGTTAAATCGTAAACATTTGTGAACGTATCGTTGGATTTTTTATAAAGTTGAATTAGTGAATTATGAAATTATAATTACCTACACAGCATTCTGTCAGATTACGTTCATTTCGTCAATTTATGTGATGTAGTATTAGAAATAGTATTTTACAAAATGTGAATCGTTCATGAATACTAATAGCGTTCCAGATCTTTTTATAACTTTGGTGAAGAAACTAAGTCCATTAATGCTTAAAGAAAGTAGATGAAGTAGAAGGTTATTGATTGAAATTCTGTTTGAAATATACATCGAACTATAAATTATCGAAGCCTGTGTATATAGAGTAGAAAACACATCATGAAGTAATGGATATTCTTTACACGTATGTAGTCAAAACAAGTCGATATAGTAACTAGGTATTAACTATTCCGATAAATGTTTGTTTTATGTTTTATCTTAAACCATTTGTTAACTAACATCAGTTACAATTTCAGTTCAATATCGCGTACCGCTTCACTGCAGCAAGCACACACACCCAGACGTGTTCTGTAGAACGTGAAAGGTCACGAGGTATTGCTACTAGTGTCCACTTATTCAAAAGGTGACCGTTTAAACGTTCCGCAGCGACAGTTGTCAATGCTTTGGACTTCAGTTCAGGCGTCCTTATTTTATTCATGATAAAAAGAGAAGTATGTGCGTTTCGTTTGAAACTTCTTCTTCTACATAGGAATATACACTGATAGAAAAATGAACTACCTTCATCTTGCATTAAATGGCAATAACAAAGAAATTAAAATCATTGAAAATCTTTGTCTTTAATTAATTTTGGAGTTTATTAAATAAATACTTACAGGTTTTTGATACTTACTTGCTAATTTGCTGAAAGCTTTAGAACCAAACATGACTTCTAAACTGTCGAAGGCACCATCGATATGATCACCGTAGCTATTATTGTCCGGAGTCTCTTCGATTGCATCAAGTAAATAATAACAATTTTGAACTTTGAACTTTTCCTTCTGAGCCGGGGTAAATTGCAGTAGCTCTAATGAAACCGCACTGGTGCATACTAAGAACACATTCCTAGGCAAAGACATCGGCAGCCAAGACAATCCAGTCACAATATCACAATCCAAAGGGTTCACTCTATGAACGTTGTCAATAAATATAAGCAAAATCTCATTTTCCATATCTTCGCATCTCCTCAGTAGGCTTTGGAACCAATTATTAATGTATAAGGGATCGAAACTCGCGTCTTTTGGCAAATAGCCCTCGGGAATGTTCAAGATTATTGATATTTGTTGACACATGACTCTCAAGAGTTCTAAGTTATAGGCCGATCTTGGTGTGGAAGCGGAAAACCTTATTATCCTCAGAACGGGTTTGGGGAAAACCTCTTCGCATTTAAAATATAAATGCGTCAATAATGTACTTTTTCCTGAAGCGTCAGGGCCGTATATTAATACGGGTGGATGGCGAGTTCGATTTTCGTAATTCTCTTTTGCATTACTTAGAATATTTTTAGCCGCCTCTTCAATTTGCTTAACAGTAACTTTGTACAAACGATTATTCTCTATACATATCCTAAGATGAGTGATGTGTTCCAGAAATACTTCCTGAAAGAAAATATAGATCAGAATAAGAAGGAATGATTAACAACTTGCCAAGGTAACGGACGAGAATTATATATCAAAGTTACTTTGTAATTTTCATCGAGTTCATTTAGATTTTATGTTTTAATTATTCGCTTTAACTCTGCTCTTGTTCTTTGCTTTCTTGTGTATTTTAATTAGAATTAATAAAGCTATTTTGTATCATAAACGTTTCGAATTAATGGATAATATTTTTGGGGAATAAGGAATCTAATTTGGGAGACTGAATCATACCTACTTTATTATGTGTTTATTCAGACATGCTACTAGAATTACAAATAGACATATATCTTGCCTTTGTATTTTTTAATAAGTAATCCTTTTTTTTCCACAAACCTGTACAGTCTTTTTCCTTCCTTTTCCCTGATCTGGTTCGGTGCTAAGGCTGTCATCAACTAGCGAACTGACTGTCGCCTGTACCTTCTCTCTGAATGGAGCTAATTTCTCGTCATTGTCCGACGCCCCATCTGTTCTTGATGAATCGGCTGATGATGGCCTAATGGGAATTACAACCAACATGCTATCATGTCTCTCATACGGTGATTTGAAGGCTGTGCAATTATTAGGAAATATATATTTCTTTCATACAGGATGATGTTACCTGTGCTACATAAACCTTGAAGACATGATCATTCTAGATTTTTATAAAGCTTACATACAATTTTAGTTCGATAATTTACTTACTCCAGCCTGATAATATGACTCTCTGGTAAAGTATTTTCAATTTTCTTCATAAGATTCTGTAACCTATTGTTGACTAATACTGATAGCTTTGAATCTTCTGGCTCTGGGTCCGCTAAATCCCGAAATACCGCTATCATGCCTTTTGGGTGATTACCGTTAGCTAATAATTCTGAAACAATAATGATTGCTTTAATAGTTATAATACAAAATCATATTATATAATATGTTCTTTAATTGATCCTAAATAATATGCTCTGTATTATTTTTTGCAACGTTGGCTACTAAGAACAATAATTCCTTTGTCATTTCTTAACAAAATAAAATATCCCCCGCTGCGCACTCGAAATAAATGTGGGTACAAACTACACAGGTTGATAAAATATTTACCGTCCATGTGAAGGCGGGGCAGAAATTCTTTATGTTCGTGAATCGTGATACGTTCAGCAAACAAACAGAACATGACGATATTTCAGCGGCGGCCGTGTTGTTTCCATGTAATTGGATCGAGCTGCCGCGGACTTTTAAGTTTTTCCGATAAACAAGTTTTTCAATGGCCCGTGTGATGTTCCGATATCGTATAGCACCGCTTTTATACCGCCGTAATGTTATTAAGCTTCAACGTTCAATATCCGAACGTTCTTAGCTATGTATGAAAATTAAATTCTATTTTTTAAATATTGGTGAAAAAAGCCGTACAAATTTATTTTTATTTTTTTGTTTTGTACTGCGGCGCTTTATAATTTATTTTGCGGTCTTCTTTTTGCTTCTAATTTTGGTAAAAACCATTTAATTTAATATTCATGAACGTTCTTCCCTTTTAGACATAAAACACGCATAAACCTAAGAGCCTTGACTGACTTCGGAAACAACCTAGAGCGTCCTCAGGAAATTTTTCTTCTCTGGGGATCCACCAAGAATGTACCCAATCAAAAGAAATAATTGAGATAGAGGCCAACAGTTTCCGATTTCTTCCTAAGGAAGGGGAAGTAATTACTTCTGTATTTAATATGTATGTTGGGTATAAATAAGAATTTATTGAAACATGCAGGATGTACTTCGAAGAAAAGAAAATATTTAGGAATATTAATTGTTTAAAATCATGAATATGATTCATACAAAAATATGAAATTGGAATATACATTTATTTATAAGAGACCAAGCGAGGGAAAAAAAATACAGTTTCGGAAAGAAACCTCAAACAGCTAACTCCTCAAAGGAAATTGTTTACTGAAATAGAAAACAAATACATATGCCCTTTACAAAAGATAATATTTGGTGAACAAACACAACAGTTGCAAAAAATATTTCTTCATTCAACGAACTGAAATTGATTTTCTTTGCAAATGTTGTTTTACTTTATCATAAAAGCAAGGTCTCCTAGATTTTTATACACGTTTTAAAATTAAACTTTGAATTAAAGTGGTTAAAAAATTAACTATACATTTTGCAAAAAATAGGCTTTACTTTAACTGTTTAAAGATTCGAATTAAGAATGAGACAAAAAAGGATGTCCTCAAGGTCTTTAAAAATATACTTTATTATCCCAAATCTTATTGTACCTTTGTGTCAAATCAATATTGTTTTCCTTTAAAACTTGTAATTCCTGCGATCTGGCAATATCAGAAGGTTTAATAAACATTATGTTCCAGTATATTTTCTAATTTATAGAGTTGAAGGAATTTTCAACAAATATAAATGCAAGCAGCATCTAATGAAGTATATTAATGTGTATACAACTAGTTAATCAACAATTATGATTGTTTATGTTAAAGAGCTTACATTAGAACGATTTATTGGGGATATTTAAGATACAATGATTTGTTGGGTGTACATACGTATTTGCTTATGAGTAATGTATTGGAATATTATGAAATATACTTTTATAGTATTTTTAGATTATTACCAATAATTACACGCAAACATTTATTAACACAAATGTTCCAAAGTGGATCATTTAATTGGCTAGGAATATCAATTTTTCATAAGACGTATTTCTTGCAGAAAAACGAGGACACTCAAACATTTTATCTCAATAATAAAAAAAACATGTTATTTTCTTATTTTTATTTAAAGCTTATAATTATAATCTTTAAGGGAACAAGGCGTGAGTTTATGTATGTATGTATTTAAAGCTCCAGCAATATATCAAGCGTATATAATTCAATGCGAAGCGAATGTAATATCTTTATTCGTTAAATAAACGCTCTCGACACGAGAAATAAAAATTATTTGGCAAAGGAAAGAATCCACAAAACCGAGCGCGAAATTCCATTTGGAAAGGCACTTCCCGGGCATCTTTATACGGTTATAATAAATATATAAATTGTATTTCTTACCCAAAGCTAATTCGCACTGAATTTCGACGGGGCTTCGTAACATTTCAGCGACATCTGCGCCGCGCGAAGCCGCTTCTAGCGCTATTGTGTTGAATGCCTTTTGGACTTCCAATAGGCGGTTGCGCTGCTCGTCACGATCAAGCAAATCGCTGAACCTGTTGAATGAGATAAATACAACATTCACAGCATCAAAATACGATTATAATTGAATTCATGATTACAGAACAGTTCAGTTATATATTCTTTCGTAATAAAGTTTTAAATAAAAGATACGGTAATACATAGCATTAAATACAACTACAGCTGTACCTAATACAGAGTCCCTTCAGGGCATCGGCATCCTTTAAAATAAAATATTTTCAAGATATTAGATTCAGATTCTACAGTACAAAAGTAATAATTATTAAAATATTTATAAATATCATCCAAGGCACGTTTTATCTAGCTATCAAATATGGTTTATTACGATCTTGAATTTATTAATGTACGTACGCTATATTAATCTAATAGGCCCTATATTAATTCATGGGCAGTGTCACAATGCTAATGTGGACTAAAATAGTTTACGCGACTGTCCCACTTGGCAACAAACGATGTCAGCTTAAGGCCACCTTACAAGAACAAATGACCAGAATGTCTTATTAGTTACAAAATAGTGTAGCACTATTTCACAAATACTAGTGGTGCATCAAAAAATTAGATTTTATAAAATTTTATGTATTGAATTTTCCTCTATTAACAGTTATTTGTATATTTATGTTTTCGTTCTTGTTCTTCCCGATATTTACAGTTTTATTTTAAATTCATTCTGTCGAACAATTTGTGTGATAACTTTTACTTTTACGAACTATAACATCAACTCTTTCGGGATTTCATATTATACTCTAGAAATTCTTATGAAAAAATTTTGATTTCGGATACATGTTTCGTTTCCAGTATAACAAGCAATAACTATAGTCTATAAACTAACATACATTATTATTATTCTTGTAAGCAACTCTCGAGCTTAACACACTAGTGATTGGGAAAACTTAGACCTGTATGATATAGGACTAAAGTAAATAACTCTCATAATATGTGAGAGGTTTCCTGATACCGCCGCAATGTCTGTTTCTCAAGCCAAACAGCAGTGAACTGTTGTGTTTCGGATTGAAGGAAATTGTAGCCAGAGTGAGTACTGGACATATTGAGGCTTAACATCTTATGTCTCAGGTGTTATTTAGTTCTACTGTTTATGAGCGATCATATCGCTTACCATCAGGCAAACGGCATTCAATGTAATAAAACAAAATAGTGCTGTCTTTGAGATTGGTTTCCCTGACCCTTACTAATTAGCTTCTAGGCTTATTAGTTAAATTAACGCTGTGGAATTGTTTGCCGTCACGTGTGTTCCCTCCTTCCTATAATCCTGGGTCTTTCCGCCGTAGTGTGAAGAGCAGGCATCTTAGCAGACCGGCATAATTGTATCGAATGGCATGGGACTGCCGTCTGATGCTATTCGATACTCTACCTGGATGGCATTTGCGCTTACCGTCAGGTGCAGTGCAGTCATCATACCGTGCCAGTTTAAAAGAAATAAAACACTAAAAAACTTTCATATCCATTATTTCACCACAGAATAGTTTATAAATGCATAATGATACCTAAAAAAGGCTGAACTCGTAAAGACCATTATTCAATTAGCCGCTCGTTTTCCCTTGTTATCAAATTACGAATGCTACATGGACAACTTTTTAGCGCTTCAAAATGTTTTCTTCGTTTTATAAACTCGTTTTTACTAGTGAAGGGAAATGGCTGGAAAGGATAAATCCACTTGGCACAATTTAAATTTAGCGCTATGCGTTTAATAGAATTTAAAATAATAGTTACACACATTTTTATACTGCGTACTGTGTCAGCCAATATACGTCCCACTGCAGGGCACGGGCCGTCTCTACAATAGAGAGTACGATTGACATTGGTCAAATTAGGTATATAGTCCACCACGCTGGCCTAGTGTGGGTTGGAAGACTAGTTAGACTAGTTTGATACTCAATAGGTACATATTACTAGTCTCACAATAATCAAATTCGGAAAAAAATCTCGTAGATAATACAAAATGCGTTACGGTGTGGGAATTAAATTTGCAACTTCTAGTGTTCATTCAACGTTTTAACCAACTACGCTACAAAGGTGGTTTTGTAATTTTTTTATTCCGTATGTATTGCTTAATTTTCATTAGACCTCTTCGTTGATAAAAGTTTATTTTATTTACATTATAAACTGTACGTACTGTTTGTAATTTTTATTCTTGCATTTTAATTAAATCTATAACTACATATACAGGTGTCCCAGAACTAGACCATAAACTGGTACCCAAGATAGACTAAGCTATGACAGCATAGGAACCAAAATAAAAATATAGTCCTATCCCCGATCCCCCCGATCCCTATTCCAAAACACAGCTTTTCTAGTGAGAATTTAAAAATATCTATCTTGACCAACACTTTGCAAAAGTGTGACAAGTGGTTTGTATTTGTGTTTGTTTATTCCACAGTTTACATTTCTAATGCTGTCTCATTTACTTTATATGAGAACTTCATATTTATTAACTACTTTTGCAACAATGTTTACTTTACATAATGTAGCAATTCTATATTAAATGTCAAAAATGAAGAATACTCCATAACATTAGACAGTGCGTATCCCTCTCACGATCCCCCAAAATGATCCATCCTTCATTCCGTTGTGAGTATTACTTTCTTTCACGCTCCGTGCGCGCCCTCACAATAAAAGATAACCTGAAGGGCCTCCGAGGTAACTATATTTATGTGAACAGAACCCTCTGCATTGAGATAAATTATATATTTTACGATCCTACTGGAAATCGGACCTCTACCCTGCCATCGTAAATTGTTGCTGCCTAAATAGACAGACCATTAAAGTTATTAAAAAAATAATTATAGAAATCATTGCTTCAGAACAGTCAAAAGTAGTGGATAAAGAAACGGGTGCCTTTTATTGCGCATAATAAAAATGCTGCATTGTAGGAATTTAAAAGAAAATAATGATTTCCTTTCTTGTTTTGCTGGGTAAAGGATTTGTATGCTTTTAGGTTAAAAGGTTTTGTTGCGAAATATTAAATGTGAATAGAATGAGTCAACCACATAGACATTAGAAATACAAAAGTGTGTAGACTAGTCAGAATTTTTATGACGAGAATTTATGAACTGAAGAAAGACAGAGGATTATTTTATCAGTATATTCCAATCGTCGCGTTGGTTAAATTCAAAATGTATTACGATCTAATATTTGTCGGTATTTTACCCCGAAAGAAAGAACCGAAATGAAAATTTAACATCAAAGTATTATTTCGTAGTGCGTGGTGGCCTGTTGGTAAACGGACTAGACGCGACTGCCAACATGTTCACGGTGGTCGCGGGTTCGAATCCCAGGGCACACCTCTGACTTTTCGGAGTCATGTGTGTATTGATAGTCAATCACCACGCACTAAAACGGTGAAGGAAAACATCGTGAGGAAACCTGCATACCATAGCGATTTATAAAAATTCTATGATATGTAAGTCCACCAACCCGCACTAGGCCAGCGTGGTGGACTATATGGCCTAACCACTCTCAATCGGTAATCGATTGTAGAGGAGGCCCGTGCCCTGCAGTGGGACGTATATGGGCTGATACAGATTATTTCACAAGCCGAAATATACGTGATCAAATATCTTTATCAAGATAATTATTAATTTTAATAACGTCTTACCATTTATCGTCGCCTTCCAAGTGGTACATTCCATCTCCATTCAGCCTGTAGCATGCATGCACCAGATCCGCCTGTGCTGATTCTGACTTGAGCAGTTCCTGAAAGATGTCTGATGGGATCTTGAAGGGTAGGACTGGTTGGTAAGACGATGCTTCTCCGCCGATAAGGCACTGTATAGAAAAAAAAAAACACTATTAGATCTTCATCGAAGTTATGTAGTGACTATGCTTCGCCAAGAAAATAGGTCTTCCATTGACTTGGTCATTTGAAAATGAGAAGAAACTTTAGTATTCAGAAAAATAATTAACTTTACACCTGCCCATATCAATTTAAATTACAAATTGCACCTTGATATTTAATTATCTAGCTACACTACAAAGCATTTTCCAACATAAAATTGAAGAATAAATAATATAATTTTTCTCCAGACTTTATTAATTTACGTCTCGTGAATTATAAATGGCGCCATACCTGCCCCGAGATTATAACTCAAACATTTCAAAAGCATCCATCCAACCAAGATTTCCAACTTACACAAAAGGAGTAATTTCCTTTTTACAATAAGTCAAGAGATTTATTCCAAGATTATAACCTTAGAAAGGAAATATCTTTTTACATAACGACTTTGAGAGGTCTGACTTCAGTTTTGGAACAATGGGAGGGTTTTAAAGGACTTTGATAGATGTCTTTAAAAGTTGAGTAACTTAATATTAATGATATTTTATGTTCTTCAAACCTACAATAAGTGCATTTATATTTCCACTGCCTCGGAAAATAATACACCTACTAATAAATTGCACAATAAACACACAAACACGAACTGCCTTTTAACAATAATGTTGAAAGCCAACTAACTTACGAGAAAGTATCCAGCCTTCGATGTTTGATTACAGCACTTGATTTCTTCGAGATGGTAACGTAGCAATGCTGGATTTGTTTCATCACCACCGTCAGTCCCATAGTGCATATCCACGAACTCGAACTATAAACAAAATGCAATAATTAAACCACACAAACTTACACACTTTCTAGGATAAAAACAAATTAATTGTGTAGCTAATACCGTGAGACGATTTCTCTGAAAGTCAAATTTTACCGATCATGGAAGTTCATGCAGGTTTCTTCACGATGTTTCCTTCACCGTTTTAGTGCGTGGTTATTGACTATCAATACACACATGACTCCGAACAAACAGAGGTATGCTATGGGATTTGAAGACACGATCACCGTGAATATGTTGGCAACCGCGTCTGTCCGCTACCAATTGGCCACCACGCACTCCATAATAATTTATCTCTTCATAATTTGGCGCCAATTTTTCTCGATAGATACAAAATAATAATTAATACAATAAAGCTCTTTTTACTGTCTATGTGTTAAAACATTGAGGTTTAAATATGAAAAAATATTATATTCCAATGGAACGTGACATCAATTAAATATGATTCGAATTTCGAATATTCATGCGCAAATACGATCGCGTTTGCTCGTGATCGAATCTATTTGTTTTTTATTGAAGTATTTATTTTTTAAACACGTTCCAAAATTGTAAATGTTTTCATTCCACCATTAATTACATGCACAAGTCTTTTTTCATGTTTGGTAAGAACATAGCAAATAAAAACGGACTGACTTGTGAATAGTTGCTCACTGGGTTTTGCTACCATCGTTTATATTTTTCTTTATTTTACCTCAATATTGAGCATATATTTTAAAATATGTATGTCCCCCAGTCGACCAGATGATCGCTTTATTTTTGTGCAAATATTTCTACGACATTCATCTTATAATGGTGTACCAAACTCTTAAATAGTCATTTTTGCTATAATACAATTAGTTATACAAAACAAAGAATATAAATATTCGTGGCATATAAAAGACTTTATCAAATTTTATTTATGATTAGTTGTCTGTAAGTTCCAAGCCCAACGATGATTCTTTGTTTTATTACATATATTATCCATTTTTCATTCATCCACGTTAGCATAATATGTAGTGTTCATTAATCAATATTTATTTATTATTTATTAATAAATCTGATGTTTCGATATAGGTCAGCAGGGCATTGATTTAAATACGCAAATACTTAAATACATTTGGACTTTCAAAAATATGAACGTGAAAATCGCGCTAAAATGTATTTTAACTTATATTTATAGATTCGTCTAAATGATAGTAATAATAGTATCTTCATTATTGTTAACTTTTTGCCATAACACACACAAGTATTTTCAATATCTTTGCGAGTGACGACTAATTTCAGTAACGCTCCACTAGAGATGTACTGGAGCGCGCGTACCACTTAGGTCTGAACATTTGACGCGCTTTCCACCCTGTCCATTTGCTTCGGCCAATATTGCTGAGTTTCGTTTATTTTTTTAGGAATGCTGTCAAGGTTGATTTGCGTAAAATAAATTATCATCAACAATATGCAATTAGGTACATATTATTTTTGTTTAAAATTAATCTTATTTAATTTAATAGTTTTGGGATTTCTTGAGTTTTATTGGATCATAAAATTTAGAAATATGTTCATGTAATATATTGCCAATGGAATTATAGGAAGTAAAATTTGAGGTATACTACAATGATCAAACGATCAATTTTTTGGCAACTTTTTATATATAAATTGATTGCTCAGCTTGACTTAAAAGTTTCCAAATCAGCACACACGTTCCCCAGCTCCGTTTAATTAGTTAAAACAGTAAACCTAAGGCTCAACAGGGGGAGTTCCTTTGCAACACTTCTGTCGAAGTCTTGAACCTAAGCGGTTGAAACTTGGTCGGCGCTGAACCGCATCTCCCTGGCTTTGTTGCAAGTTCCCGTCGACACACACTCACACATATTGTGTATGTAGCTATTACGGAATTAAATCAACGTGCACGGAGAGATAATTGTAAATAAGCTTCGAGTTTACGTCTGGGGTAATTCATTAGACGGGGATGAATTCTAGAGCTTGTGAATTGGAGCGATTTTGGCTTGGTTTTGGTACGTGTGCTGTGTAAGTATCAATCAGAAATTGTTTTATGAATGTGGTATTAAAGACTAAAACTGTTGTGAAATGCAATATTATGCAAAGTGAATTAGGTTCTGGCCAATAACTGATATTATATTTCTTGTATCAGGCCATATACGTCCCACTTCAGGGTACGACAATCTAGACTATGATTGAGAGGTGTAAGACCATATAGTCTACCACCCTGGCTTAGTGCGGGTTTGGGGAGTTTAAATACCATAGAAATCTTACAAATTGTTATGGTATACCTATAAGTTTCCTCACGATATTTTTCTTCACCGTTATAGCACGTGGTGATTGACGATCAATACACACATGATTTCGAAAAGTCAGAGGTACGTCTGGGATTTAAACCCGCTTGTTGGCTGAGCTTCTTGGCAGCCGCGCCTGATCCATTAACAACAGGCCACCACGAACTTGATATAATTTGCCACCGAGGTTGTCCTATCAATAATATTAAGTATTTTGAAGCATTTTAAGCTTCTGGTTGGTCATATTTTTCTAAAAGTATTATCCATAATGTAATTTTTATCTTTTTTTCATAACGCAACATAGCTAATTTCGAAAACATCAATCATATTTTATATTATTGCCCAACTTCAAAATCAATATTCCCGGCTTCTAATACTTTGAAACTAAATTGGACGTCCATAGATAAATACGTTAAAAGTTGGCTCTAATATTAGTACAATTCAATTTATAGTTTGGAATACTGATTCAGATATTTAGTTGGTATCAATTAAGTGCGGAGAGCTGCGCGGTGCAGTGGAAGTTTCTCCTACAGTCGATTCGATAGAATTAAACTTCGTAGTCGTACTTCATCCTATTAGTGCAACACAAATTACGATATTGTGCTTGATAAACTGTGGAATTATTCTTACTTAATGTACGGTATTTGGTAACCAATTAGTGAATGTTTACTGCGATATTTGATTGAAGGTTTTGCGATTGAATTTACGTTCCGTATTAAATATACCTGTAGTACGTCTTATTCCGTTTGGGCAATTTAAATGAATGGGAATTTTTTAGATTGTTTGATTAAATAGTTTCAAATATTTGAATAAAAAATTGAATACAGCGTGTTTATGTTACATACACATATGTATTGAGATCTATGTCAGATCAAATACCAGAAAAGAGTATTACATATTGTGCTATCGATATAGATAGATTAGAATCGATACTAATGTAGAATTGATATTAAATTCGATTACTGGTCATTACGGCAATTAGATAGCGCTTATGATAACTCAGTATTTTTAAACGAATTAATAGACGGTGGCAACGCTACAGTACAAGTGCTGCCTTTACTAAATGCTTATAATGACTGATGTCTAACGATGTTTGAGAATATGAAAAATATTTGTGCTTATTTATTTCATTAATGTTTAAAATATAATGAAATGAGTACACCCAACAGTCACATACATACTCCTGACCATCACACTAAGATCTAGTTTTATGCCATGGGTATCAGAAACTACGAGAGCCTTTTCGGCCTTACAAACACCTAGATCCAAAACGAGTACTTGTAGTTTACACAAACTTTTGTTTGGTGCGGATATCGAAGCTATGGCCATTTCACAGCCGCTGCCTAACCAACTACGCTACGAAGGCGGTCCATAAAATACTATTTTTGACTCAGAACCAATTTTGAAAACTATTATAAAAAGCTAATTTAAATTATCAGTAAAAATGTACTGAAACGAATAATTAAACTCGTCTCGTTTCGTGGTTCAAAAGTATCATTTTAAAATCTCAAATAACTTTACCTACGAGTAAAAATTGCATTCAACTTTTCGAAACAAGTTTTAATTACTCGAAAAGTATTTTACATTTATTTAAAGCGTAATTAACATTATTATTCACAAAAGGATTTTGCTAAGTCGTGGCTTCGTCGACGTTGTAAAACTCCAGAATGATCCTACAAGATTCGTTATTCTTTTGCATTAACTCTATTCTAAAATTATTTTATACCGATCCTCAGTTAAATTTCAGTTGAGGGGTTAATTTTTGTGTCACTTATTTCTGGGATTGGCAAGTTATTATTGGCATATATTTGCATTTTGTTGACTGCTAAAAACATATTACTACGAATTCAGTTTAACATTTCCTACAATTTGCAGCTTTATGAAACATTCTTTCACTTACGTATTTGATTGAATTTTAGTACGTTACTAAATGATTGAAGAACTAGCTAGCACAGCTCAGCCTGAATTCCTAAATTCATGGTTATCGTCCACAGAAAGTCCTCTGCTGAACATAATCTTCCCTCAAAGTATTCCCCACAGACCTGTTGAAATTGGCTTAATTGTCCATTTCGTATTTTATGCTCAGATAGAATGTGAAATAAATTAAATCTCAGTGCTTACCAAGGCTGATTTCTTGGTAAGGGTTTTGAAATTATTCCGGACGTAATCTATTAATCTGTTTCACTTCTCCTGGTTTAAGGGACTTAGCGTTTTAGTGAGGCATAATTTGTTTAGGTATTATTTATTTCTTTACTTTGACTGCTTTATTAAAATACGCGAATCTCAACTATTTTGTTCATTTAATAAACATAGACGCGATATTTGCTTGCGTTTTTTTTTAAATATTGTAATGTAAATTGCTTGCTAGTTTATTTTTGTTTTTAATTAGACTTTAATATTAATGTCATGTCTATAATTTGTACCTATTTACGGCCGATGCCAATAATCAATCGAAAAAATTAGATTGAAGTCAATCTGTTTTGTTGTCAATTGTTTTCTACATTTCGATTGGTCTCCTGTCATGTTGCCATAGTTTTTTCACTACTGAGATTGATTATTGGCAATATGGTATCAGAAAAAAGATTGAGCTGTCAAACTAAAACGGCAAATTTTAGATTGGGATTGTTTATTGGCAGCGGCTGTTAGTCATCAGTATTTTTGAAATTAAGTTTATTGGTAACAGACTATGTTGGTATGATTCCATATTTTGTTTACACTTATATGTTCATACATATAAAATATTTTTGGCACATACTCAATAATAACAGTAGGCTTTATTTAATAATTTTTCAAACTATTTCTTTAAGAGTAAATTAATTGACACCAGTAATGAGGTTGGCTTGCGTTCTCCCCTCCCCAAGAGCTTGCCCCATTTTTCGATTGTAAGTCATTCAGGTCTCATTAGCCAATTTCCGAATTTCGTCTTCCCATCTAAGGCATTGTCTTTCCCCCTTCCTTAACTCTTGTCTCGGACACCATTCCGTTACATGCTCCCTTTTTCCATATTGTAGCTTATCATAGGACACAAATTTAATAGCACAGTTTAAATAAGGAAAAATGATCAATTTTTTTTTATGCCTGCCACATATTTTAATGCAGCTAAATTTGATTTAATGGCATCGCATCCCATACGTTTCTAATGAATAATTCTACACCATAGTCGAGCTGACCCATCAGCAACATAGTTTTAACCAGCCAGAGCATGACTCCACCAACATACTAATTAACTAAACCCACAATTCATTTCGAAAAGCCTTTCAACAATACCCAAACCAAACTAAAAAAATCCAATTATCATGCATCGCAGTATTACACATGTCTGCGAACAAAAGTTCCGTATCGACCTGTTTCGGCATGTGAAACAGTAGTTAGTTCGCTCAAATGCTAACTTTCAAACTTTGTTAGGAACGTAACACCTATGTTGGAAACAATCCCTTTAGTTCTCCAGTATTTATGTACCTCACGTTTTAATAGATGTGGTATTGCTAAGTAATTTATTGCAAGCGAGTGTCATAGGATTGGCAAGTTGAAGTGGCAGTGGGCCGGGCACATAGCTCGTAGAACCGATGGCCGTTGGGGCCGAAAGGTTCTCGAGTGGAGGCCACGTACAGGCAAGCGAAGTGTTGGACGCCCGCCTACAAGGTGGACGGACGATCTGACTAAGGTCGCAGGTAGTCGCTGGATGCAGGCCGCTTCCAACAGGTCATTGTGGAGATCATTGGGGGAGGCCTATGTTCAGCAGTAGACTTCCTGTGGCTGATATGATGATGATGATGATGAGTGTCGTCTGTTATGTTTTTGTTTTGACGTTATACTTTTTGGAGCAAAATATTATTCGACTCGTTTTATATTGTTATATTATTAGACTTTTTGTGCACATTCACGCTATAATGCAGAAATTATATGTATTAATATGGTAGCGTAAGTGGTGTATGCCTCGGAATACGATGATTCGTAACGAAATTATTATTATCGTTTTAAACTGCATACAGGTAAACAAATCTCAACTATATGTGCTGATATTAATGGATCAAACCTTACAAAAATAACTTCTATTATTTATGATGACTAACTTAATATATCTACACACGCCGGTAGAATTAGAGGAACACGCGTTAAATATTGAATTTCTTAGAAAATATTATAATAACTGAATGTATAAAAAAATGACCATCCTGGGTACTGGTCCACCGTTTTCTGCCTTATCCTGGCATCCGCACATAAGAGCCTATGTGCCTCTAACGTTTAACGTTGAGAAAGACGACAGATACCGACACACCCAATGCGCGACTAACTGAATCCTACCCTTGACCATTTTCAATCATTGTTACCGCTCTGGCAACTTCAGTGGAAGGTAAGCCACTCATTTTATATCCTACAAGACAGTCACATAAAATGAAATTAAACAAAATTTTGTAAAACCCCTTGAAAGTGAAAAAATCTTAAAAACACTTGAGAGCGTATAATTAACGATAAAACTCTAAATATCCAAAAATCTTTTTGCAGCATTTAATTTTTTAAAGGTGCTGAAATATAAAAACAAAGACCATTTAAACAAACAGCAAACAAAATTAAAAAAAAAACTAATTTTTGTGCGTGTTCCTCTAATTGTGCCGGCGTGTGTATATCACGAAAAATATCTGCATAGTTTACTCAGTCAATATTTTAAAGCTTTGCATTAATAAAGCAATGTAACCCTTACGAAATAGTTGACGCGAGCGGTCAATGTAACGCGCTTTGTTAAACAATAACCATTGTAAAGCACTTCTGAGCTCGTACAATGTCGAGAATAAAGGCGTTTTGCCACTGAGCCGTGTTTGGACTATAGCTGTTGACAGCCAAGCTGCGTTGACCAGCGATCTGTGCTAAACGGCTTTTACACTCGACTGCAGAGTGCGGACTATAATAAATCCACTACAAACGACCGCAAAGTTACGTTGAAATGTTTATTATATTTTCTTCTTTCTATCATATGATTTAGCTGATGTATTGAAGTAGCGAAGCAAAAAGGTTGTATTTATCTGCGTTCTATTTAGTTACGAGTACATTAAATTACTCCCGGTTTATTTGGAATGTATTGCGTGGTGCTTTTTGTTACCTAACCTTTTTAAATGGTGCACTTCATTATTGTACCACGTCTGTACGAACTATTTATATCGAAAGAAAACTCTTCTGTTAATTTATTTTCTTTAAACAATCTGCAATGGTTTTCGTGACATTAATTCTTATATATTTTTGAATAATGTTTTCAGTTTGTTGTTTATTCAAATATTACATTCTTATAAATTTTATCACCAATAGCTGACCTGATATTCCCTTTTCTTTGAACTATGGTCTATAAATTGCACACGAAGCTTAGTGTCCGAAGATTGGCTACCTCCCTAAGATAAACAGTTTGTATGTGCTCTCAAACTGCTTCGATGTTAGTGTTGCAGGAGACATGTTTTTCTATTTCCTACTCTGTTCACCGAAATTGGTGATGCTCTAAATAAATTCAAGTGTATTTTGTGCTTTTCATGTAAACAATCCCTTAACAGACTGTTTTTAAAGCTCTTTCGAGTTCAATATTTTAAAATATCCATTGCAATATCCGTAACAATAAAACTGTGAATGACACTTTTATCTGTAGGTATATTCGTTTCGTCTGTTCTACATATTTATTTCATATTTTTCCTCGTTGGTCTACAGAATCAATCTTTCAATTACTTGGAAAATACTCTTACAAAATAATCACAAAAAAATATATTTCTTCGATTGATAAAACGCTCAAACTTGTGAGGACTTACCTCAATATATCTGTCATCGTAAGTGGACTGTAGATCGGGGCCGACAATCTCGAGTATTTGGCGCCTCTCCTCGCGAAACTCTGCAATATAAAAACTTTGTTAGCGGACCGAAGTTATTGTATCTTATTTTGCGGCTTCTCACTATCTTTAGGAATAGGTGAGATCTATCGGGGTTATTAAAAACTATTTTGTTAGCAGGTGTGAATTTAGTTTTTATAGGGATGTTTTCTTGGAAACTGTTACGTACGCATTATTGGGGTGCTTATCATCCAAATTAATAAAATAATTCGAGTAATACCTAGTAAAGGTAGTCTACTGGTGGTAAATTCGAGTAATACCTAGTAAAGGTAGTCTACTGGTGGTAAATTCGAGTAATACCTAGTAAAGGTAGTCTACTGGTGGTAGGTCTCTCATATGTGAGAGGCTGCCTGGGTCGGTACCACCGCAATGTCTATTTCTCCCGTCAAACAGCAGTTTAAATGCACTGTTGTGTTTCGGATTGAAGGACATTGTAGCCAGAGTAACTACTAGACATATTGAGACTAAACATCTATATGTCTCAGGATGGCGAGCGCAGTGGAATGCCAAGCATTGCTTTGCATAAATAAAGGTGTTGTTTGGTTTTGCTACTGTTCATGAGCGGTCGCATCGCTTACCATCAGGCGAACGGCATGCTCGTCTCGTCATTCAAAGCTATAAAAAAAAAAGATAGTAAAAGTAAACACAAATTAATGAAACTGATGACATTAATGGGAAACGAGTATAAGTGGTTCAATTGTATATTCAAATACATACTCAATTCTATGTTCTATACTCACTTATATTAGAAGGATAAGTTTCATAAATATTATTGCTAAGTAATAAGGAGGTCTAATTTCGCGCATATGTAGATATCATCATACGAAATGACAGTCTTGAGTCTAATATTACATTTTTGGGACATTCGCGGAGGATTAGGGTGAGACAATGTTCAAATCTCAAGACAAAAATATCTACCTACAAAACAGAGCCTTGATTCATATAAATTGTATGACCGCTTGTATATTAAAATGCATTCTACCAAACAAGCTGAGAATATTAACCTTTTTCAAAGCAATGTCAGCAATTGCATTGACGGTCTTAGCAATCTTATTACATCTACCTTGTACCTTACAACTGTATGCTCAAAGTCTGAGGTATTCCTTTTGAATTTGCCTTGGTAACAAGTCAGACGACATCTCAAACTTATTCAATCTGAGCGCTCATGCACTTTGCTTGGAGTCGTCTTGAATCCTGACTTTACAGGTACTATTTGAATGTTTTACTATTATTTTATATGCTTCAGTAATCTGGATTTTAATATTAGGAATGATACTCTCTTTGAATGTTTGCCATTTGATAGCTAGATTTATCAACCTAACTAGAAGTTTTCATATTTCAATGTCTTAAAACTTTAGTTACGAGTATCTAGTATATAAAAACCGTTCATTCGTTATCTTGCATTAAGTCTGCTTGGAGCAATAAGGTTCTAATCTCATGTAATGTAATCAAGGTTCTTGTCAACAGAAGGTACAGCCAGCAACATAAGTCGCTACACATTCACGAGATTTAGAATTGTCTTATCATCCAAAATAATAATTATTTTCAATATCGTATGGCACTTCTCGGCATAAATGACTTTACTTGGTTATATTTTACGACTACAGAGTAGTACGTACAAATTTTAATTCATAAAAAGGTTATCAAAAATGTGAAGTGTTCAGCGATTTATGTCGCTGACTGTACTGTATCAGCTCATGTACGTTACACTTCAGGGCACGGGCCTCCTCCAAAGTCGAGAGTACGATCATGAGTGGTAAGGCCATATAGTCCACCACACTGGCCTAGTGCAGGCGAACTCTTACGGGATCTGTATCAAACAAGTTATTCTACCACCATCATTTACTCACCATAATTTAGTTCGATCAACACCATCTATCTCATACATCAAATTTACACCAAGAGTTTCAACTGGACCTTACCATTATAAAGAGAAGCGACGTATATCTTGACCGCCCTCGGTCCAGGCCACTTGTCGCTCTGCTGCGCATAGCCCTGCAGCGCTTGCAGCACCAGCGGCTCCGGAGCGCTCATCACGCCCCCCTCAGTCGCCTCACCCCGCACTGATCAGGCCAAGGCGCGGCATTCTGGAAGGATATTGGTGGTTAAAAATCTTTTTATTATTATTTATTCTTAACTGCACATAAAGAGGATACTTATATAGATATTACAAATTTTTAAAAAGTACCGATGGCGGTCGGATCACTTCAGGCGATATCTTACAGACAACCTTTGGATGGATATGAGAAAAGGAATAGAAGAGAGGGCAGTATAGAAAATAAAGGATTTAAGCTCCAGTAAAATAATAATAGATAGACGAATATATATATATATATATAATGTATCAGCTTGATATAGAAAAGCTTATTTAGCTGATTCACTGTTCGCAGTATCAAGCTGATAAATAAAAAATTGTACTCGTATAATTGGCAGTCTCAGTGGTTCAGCAGGGCAAGTGACTAGCGGTAAAACAGGATAAGGGGGATTTGGTCCCCGCAACTAATGAAATGTTAGGTTGGTCCGTAAGATATTGCTTCATTTCTGGTGTTGCAAAAGTAAGAAGTTTCTCGTCTAATGGTTTTTATAGACTGACGTGAATGTTATATATTGAAATGAAATTATTTTTCAGTGATAAAATGTGGATTTGGTTAAACTTTTATTTTTTTACTTTTCGATAACTTCACAGCTTTCGTGATCACGGAGCAGACTGAGGTATTTTTTTTTTATTATTATTTTTTATTTATTTGGGAAACAACAGATACAATATAACATAGAATTAACAACAACTAGAAATACATAATCCACAACAGTTTCCACAGATAACAATAACATAAAAGAAAGAGCTGGTGCGTACCTATACAATGATACACACCCAGACCCAGGTTATATGAGATTATTAGCCATACGTATTATTCCGAGGTATTGGTGACCGCCAAAGTTGCCAGGTAATCGAAACGTCGCGATTTTAACAAATGTAAAATTTAAACCGCGGATTTGGTTTAAATTTTACGTATATAAAATCTGTTAAATTAGTTTCATTTTAAAGTTTCTCGTAGTTTTTAATTAATATCCACGGCTGAAGACTTATAAGTGTATATGTGTGTAATTTTTTGGAGTATTTTTTTCTGAAGACTGTCCCGCTCTCACGTTCACCACTGTAACTCCTGTAAGCCAGTATCAACAGTGGTACGCAATGTAATGACACCGAGCATTGAAGCTCGGTGAGTCCACGGGAATGTCTAATTTGTCTTTAAACCGCAATTACATTAATCACAAAGTTAAATTAGAAGTATTTATTTATGATCAATGCTGATTGTTTCTCTTTCATTACTAAATTATACGTTGGATATATTTTTATACATTTCATTATGTGATTGCTTACTCTTTCATGTTTTGACCTCTACTTTAGGCTGGGACCGTGATATGAAGGATTCAGTCCCTAATACAAGATGTCCATACTTTATACTTACACTTCTGGCTACCCTCATTTTCTATAGTAACGTAATGTTACGTGAATTTAGATCTCAATAGGATCGCAATTAGCAATTAAGCAGACAATCAAACGCGTCCAATTCGGAGATATCGCTTGAACTTAACCTGTCAATTGCAGTAGAACCACAGAACAGTAGAATAGTAGTTACATCGAATTTATACCTATATATACTAGCGGTCGGGCCCGACTTCGCCCGGGTGTATAGTTTTTGAGTCCAGATTACGTCAGCAACATTTTATTTAGCGTATGGTCTGTTCTATATTTAAATTCAATTTGGCTTCCGTCGAGTGTAATGCTTCTCCCGTCCCGTCCTATTATATCCCGTTCTGTCTCGTCTCATTCTATCACATGACGAAAAGCATGCCATCCGGGCCGAACCTGTCCCCTGCCACCATTTCAAATTTGAAAAATTATCAAATATGTATATTTGAGTTCCTGACTTATCCCATGGGAGTACTATATTTTTTCAATCTTTTTCTTATAAAATGGAAACCTACAGAATATCCATTTATTGATTTGGTTGTCATTAATTTAATTGGTTGCGAAATAAAAAAATAACTAAAGTAGAATAATTCTCCAAATGCCTGAATAAAAGACCTAGTTTAAATTGATCAGAAAGTATAATATAGATTACTTTAACACTTGCTACATGAACCCCATAATTTTTAAAACTTTACATATACATATACACAATTTTTTGCTGAATAAAAATAATATTCACGCGTACCGTTGTTGCCGTGAACGATTAAATATAATTTAATTATGCTATTTAGAATGATTTTTTCATAGAATTAATTCTGTTACTCTGACTAATTGATTAATTTTTAACAAGCAGAATCTAACAGAATATTTAAATTTTGATTTATTTTGCAAATTTATTGAAAAGGATTTTCATGGGTATACAAAATTATACCACTCAGCAACTTCCATTTGGAAATGGTTTAGAAAGAATTCAAAGAATGGTTGATAAAAAGGGAAAGCCGATTGAAGGCCCGCATATTTATTTCATCGAGGAAAACATAGAAATAGCGAAACATCCTAAAATGGAGTACGTGTTAACCATCACTCACGAACCATCTGTTTCCGATCGATGCCCATGTTTATGTATGGAACGTATTTACATACAACCAAACTAACTAAGACTGTTAGTATAAATGTAACTGAATTATATAGATCTACTAGCATTGCTTGGATAATAACAGTATACTAGATGCAAAAACCGTTATACTAGTTCAAGCAAGTGTATAGACCGAGATAAGCCAACCTAATGGCAAGGCAATTGTATTGTGCTTCGGGATTAGTTAATGTTCTCGTTTATTCATGTAGGTCCGTATGATTAAGTCGACTGCTACTAGTATGACATAATGTGTTTCACCAATCGATTCTCTATCGTATTTCATCTAGCATAAGGTACATAGTGTTATGTCAATAAAGCGAAACATTTTTCAACGTTACCATGTATTTCCTATCAGCAACTAGACTACAAAAGTTCAAAAACTGGATTAGGTACAACTGTTTTCAACAATCTGTATCAGCCCATATACGTCCCACTGCAGGGCACGGGCCTACTCTACAATCGAGAATACGATTGAGAGTGGTTAGGCCATATAGTCCACCACGCTGGCCTAGTGCGGGTTGGTGGACTTACATACCATAGAAATTCTTATAAATCGCTATGGTATACAGGTTTCCTCACGATGTTTTCCTTCACCGTTTTAGTGCGTGGTGATTGATTATCAATACACACATGACTCCGAAAAGTCAAAGGTGTGCCCTGGGATTCGAACCCGCGACCACCGTGAACATGTTGGCAGTCGCGTCTAGTCCGTTTACCCACAGGCCACCACGCACTTGTACATGTTCAACAATACTGTCATGAAATATTATTTCGTTCTGTTGGTTCAATAAAAAAAACGCTAGTTAACGTATCCCATTTTCGTTTTTTTTTTATGACAATCCATAAAAAATGCAACCAAGCTCCTGAACCCGAATTCCTAGCCTGATAGGCTAGGAATTCTTATGGCATAATTAAAAACAAAAATATACTCAAAATATTCAAGACATTCACGCAGCCTACTAACACAGCGTAGTGACGGAATGATTATCATCCGAGACTCAGCCTTACAAAGGAACACTAATCAAAAGCTACTCCGAGGGTGTCCATTACTGGCTTTTTATAGAGGAGCCCTTACAGCGAGGTATTCGCTAGATTTATAGCCAGCATCTCAGTGAACAGTCATTGAAGCTCGTTTACAAGATGAATGTTAGTGATGTTACTCCTTTATTATTCACGCGTTTGGAAGGTTTATTCTTAAGGTAGAACGGTGTTTTCGTTTCCTTAATAATATGTGTTTCTTTCTCTTCTCTCTTTCTTAAACCTTGTGGCTATATTATTGTTTAACTTGTATTTATTTTGCTCATCATGTTTTTTGACCTAGATAATCTATGATTATATATGATCAATGACTTGGATTTAGAATAACATTAGCAATTGACGCTATTTAATTTGTGTTGATATTATGATCGCACCATGTGTGGGTAGTAAGTATTGCGACGAATTTTTTTATTAGATTCCCTTATATTGTGGAATTAAGTTACCATATGAAGTGCGTGGTGGCCTGTTGGTAAACGGACTAGACGCGACTGCCAACATGTTCACGGTGGTCGCGGGTTCGAATCCCAGGGCACACCTCTGACTTTTCGAAGCCATGTGTGTATTGACAGTCAATCACCACGCACTAATACGGTGAAGGAAAACATCGTGAGGAAACCTGCATTTATAAAAATTTCTATGGCATTTAAGTCCGCCAACCCGCACTAGGCCAGCGTGGTGGACTATATGGCCTAACCACTCTCAATCGATTACGATTGTAGAGTAGGCCCGTGCCCTGCAGTGGGACGTATATGGGCTGATACAGATGTCCCCAAGAAATGTACCTCAATTTCATACATGAATAATTGATTTGAATGAATAATACTTTTATGAAGTATTTATTTATGTCATATTAAATCATTAAATAATTTCCTGTCTTATATTTGCATAATTTAATTGTACATGTAATTTATCTGCAAAGATAATCACTTCTGAAACATGAACTACAGCCTCATTAGAGGCAGCTTTGTGAAAGCAGAGGAAGAATTGGATTAACGCCAAAACACAATCGCACTAATGAATTTGTAACATTACTACCCAATACCTTCGATATAAAAATTTAACTGCTGGATTTATTGTCATTTCTGCTACAACTCCGTTCGACTATCGACTTGTTTAAGCCATACATCTTTATGCTCTTAAAGCACCACTATGCTCTCAAAATACTGCAGTTTTTATAACTTTCTTTGTTGTTTAGTGTATACGATACTAGTGGAAACATGAAAGATAAGCTGTTATGGGTGCACGACAGTAGCCACAAAAGTGTGAGGGAACTTTTCTCATTTGAAATGCTATAATGGAGGATTGATAGATTGATTGATGACGTAGGCAGAGGGATCGAGACGCAGTATTCTTTGTTGTTTTGTTTCCGGGTTGCTAAACTTGAAACAACTTTGTAATTACATTTCTTTCCCTATCGTTAAAATGATCCGTATTTCATGTCGTTGAAGTAAGCGAATAGCATTTATGAAACCTATAATTTCCAAGAAATGTATCGGAAAATGTGGACTTTTTAGCGAATGTCGTAAACGTAGCGCATACCTATGTATGCCGAATAAGTCGAAGTAAGCCGAATAGTGAATACCAAAGAATGTAGAATACCACATTGATTTTCTCTTATAGATCTCATATTTATTATCATAGAATTAACTCTTGAACGTGCTATTAAAGCAATGCGAATTTAAACATTTATTGTTATTTAACGCAGTAGAAATGTTTCATTTGGTTTCACAATTAATTTCACGCGTCGAACGGTTCATAACATTTGTAACAGTAACTACCGACCATGATAATTATTGGAAATGAAATTATCAAAACAAAAATATATTTCGATCATTTTTTTGTAATAATAATGATCATATCAATTTATAATGGGGTGAATTGTGATCATTGGTTCGATTTTCAGGTCGGGTTTTCATTTTCTATTAGTTTTTTTTAAACTAAGCACAACAAGCATACTTCACTCCTGATGGTAAACATCCACCATAGACTAATAGACGTTTGCCACACCAGAGGTGTCACTCGCGCGTTGCCGACCATGTAAGAACCTTTAAACGGCTCTTTTGAGGAGTCTCATTGTTTAATTGATGTTTTGATTGAATCCGCCAAACAACAGTGTAAATGCACCGATATTGTAGCCAGAGTAACTACTGGACAAATTAATACTTAATATGTTTATTAAGCATTACTTACTAATTCAATGTTATTTGGTTTTGCTACTATTCACAAGCAGTCGTATTGCTTACCATCAGATGAACGGCACGCTCGTCTCGCCATTCATTGAAATAAAAAAAAATAGAGTTTCCAGTTTATTTCCTTCCAGAGTTATTTTGTTTCGGATTATAAGATGCCTGGGACTGAAATTTTTGCCTGAAGTAGCGATAGGCGCGCCTCTTCTGGTTATACCTAGAAAAAGTCCTCGGCATAATTTAGGAGCCAGTATCAGGGACATCTCTGCTTAATCCATTGAGAGTGTACCTACATAGCAGTTTTAAGTTGTATCAAATTGTTGGCGTTAATTGTTACCTTCGACATATTATTAGTACACTTAGTAAAGGCTAGGCATTCGTAATAGTATAATACGTTTTAATATTTTTTTGAGTTATAAGAAATAGTAATATTTTTCTTGACCCAGTGACTTATGTGATTAAGTAATAATTGATTGGATTCAGTATGTTGATTCACAAATTCAGTCCGAACTTCTATATTACGCATTGACCCATTTCTATAGGTTCCGAATACGATGATCACTATATATTTTACAATGAAATGATACATATATTTAGGAAAATGTCGTTTATTATACACACGACGATAGTCAATTATCTTTGCAAATAAGATTGCTTATCGTATTTTAAACTGAGCAATTTCAAGTTCAAGTAATTTAGTGTTACTTTTAATCAAGATTTATAAAGTCCCTATTGTATAATCTACAACAAAACTAAATACAACAATTGACGAAGGTGAGTCCTAAATACCTTTCTCCGTATTTTTTGATCAGGCATATAAATGGGTCCATTGGTTCTAAAGAAGAAAAGGGACTTCAACTTCAAAGTCCTAATTTTGTTGCGAATAATGAAAAAAATATATAAAACCTTTACTATTTGTAAAAGGTTATCTACTTATATGTCATTAAATATTACCTTATAGCCTCACCCTAGTCTACATAATGGTGCCAATTTACCATGCCTGGTAAATACCGGTAAGACTCTTAAAAGGATTTCAAACCGAAAAATACAAAGTATATTCCGACCTATACACTAAAGCCTTATTAGGCACTCTGAATAGAATATTCACTAACTTTTACGAGTATTTTTAGCAAATTTAAGGACAATGAACGTGAAAGTGTACAGGCTGAGACGTGACGTAATTGCGACGCCACAGGTGCGTGATGTTTGCACGCATATTGATCGCGAATTGCGGTGGGTGCTTTCAAACACCGCTCACGCAAAATATTAGTACATTCTGAACGTTTTGGCAGGAAAATGGCACGGGGTTAAACGTTTTCACAATTCAACGATCAAATTATTAACCCGTTTAACGTTCTACTTGAAATTAAATAGACGATCTTATAAAGGCTGCAGGATGTCTTTGAATGCAAGTAGATTTCAACAGGTCGCTGAGAAAATTCTCGGAACAGAGCTATATTAAACGGTGTACAGGTCGTGCTTAGTTGTATATGACAAGTCATTTAGCCTCTCAAATTCTTTTTCTTTGCCATTATTATACGCATAGCCTTGGTTTAGTTTATTTTAGCTATAATCAAGTACCCTGATCTGAAATTCTCTTTCTAATCTGAAAGTCATTAACAATAATATTTATTTTTAGTTGCGTCTTTTACTAAATCATGTTTTTGATCATTTCAAACTATTAATTATTACTTTACGAATTAAATGTTAACTACCATTTTCGCTGTGTCTTGAACTAGAATAATAAATCTAGAAATGTACATAATATGTAGTCGAAATTGTTGCATTTTCATATCAAGACAATGACGTATAAAATGGCTAAAGAGTGGATGGAGCATAGCATTATACATCATGTAGCCATCAGGTTTAAATTTTATTTAAGTATTTTGAACTATTGTGACGTGCGTGGTGGCCTGTTGGTAACGGACCAGACGTGGCTGCCTACATGTACACGGTTGTCGCGGGTTCAAATTTCACGGCACACCTCTGACTTTTCTAAGTGTGTATTTATAGTCAATCATATCTGCTTGTTTTTTTAGTATTTATGTTGCTATTAATTAGATCGCCAGAGATCTTTTACTTTAGAAATTCGTACCAAAAAAACAAAAACCTATAGGACGATGGAATGCCCGTCATAGTGACCGACGCAAGAGGGACGAGATGTAAAAATATGTCAATTTTATATTTCAATTGTACTGCACTTCCCTAAAGATTATTCTAACCATTTTTCGTGTCCGCATAAAAAATACGAAAGCCTCATAATTTTTTTTTCTTTCTGAGTATCCACAATACTTCTTTTAGGTTAAAATGTCCATCCACGTCACTTGACCCCAAAAATATACTAGCCTTCTAAATAAGCGTGACACGTCCATACTAATCCAAGACTATTTCTGTTTCATACATTTTTAAGTTGATACAGTTGTAGACGTCCAAGTAAAGTAGCGTAAGAAAATACTGCGTATTTCTGTTCCATTGTAACGATTTGGTGTCACAGAAGTAATGGATGAGCTCTTTTATTTGTTTTGCCTGACCCGCTGCTCAAGTCTAAGTGTTGATTTTTTGGGTTACGATGTTTTGTTTGATCATTCCGAACAGTGTTAGCTCACTAAACAGAATAAGAATACAGTTGTTTTGGTCTAGATCTAGTATTTTTGTTTTATTACCGCCTTGGTGCTTGCTTTTGTCTGAGTGCTTACGACTACCGAGGACTTGTGGGCGTTCATGGCCACTTAATACCAGGTAAATCGCTTATTATAGTTCGTCTGCCGAATAAAATCTTATCTTTCATAGCCGAGATTATTTTGGAAGACTTTTTATGACTATTTATCGAATTATTAACTACACCTAGACTTTCTTTTTGTCCTAGGCGTTCATTTATTTTATGCTGTACATTTTATGTTGTCCTCTACGAAAGAATATACTTTCTGGCTAACGATGATAAAGTTTATTTTATTAACTTTAAAAAGATTCATCAAGAGAACATTATGTAACGACACAATTATAAATAATTTTCAATTTTGTTTCATTTTTATTAAATAAGACCTTACTTAACGGTGAAGGAAAACATCATGAGGAAGCCTTACATCGTACTCTCGATTGTAGGGGGGGCCCGTGCCCTGAAATGGGACGTATATGGGCTGATACAGGAGACCTTAAGGGTCTTAAAAAAAGATTTTAATTCCGTATATTTATACAACAAACACATGCATCATCTTGACTCCTAAATGTTTATAGACTGCAATAAAAAACCAGGTAAAACGTTTGTATAGTTTAATTTCATAAAAACCGTTTTCAATCAATTAATTCATAGGTACATAGGCTTAAACATACATACATACACACCACTTACTAGAATTATCTGTGCTATTAGCTTTGTAAGCCCGCACACGTGTACTGGCGGAAACAAAATTATAAACGCATAGAATATTATGCGGGCCGGGATTTCGCTTTCATCGAAATTAGGTCAGCAGCGCCAATGGACAAGCATTTATGATCAACCAACATAAATCATTGCCATTTCTGAAGTTACTATGAATTAATGTATTATGAAATTTCTAATATTTAATTGGAAAGCGTTTACTTCAATGGATTCAGTGGAATCAATATTTAGCTGGTGTGGGAATTCAGTTTTGATTTCGCTTTCAGCAGTTATAGTTTCACATTCTTATTACATTCTCTATGGGCTGAAATTACCCTGCTACAAAAGTACCGATGCAGCTCTCATAAAAAATTATACATACATACATAAACTCACGTCATTTTTCCCAGAAAGGTTAAGCAGAGGTGTCAAGACTACCATATTTTGCCTTGTATTTTTCGTCCCACGATGTGATAGGGGGCGAGCCTATCGCCATATCGGGCACAAATTTCTGACTCCGGTCTGATAATTAATAAGAAAATCCAATATCACCTCGGCCAACCCGGGATTCGAGCCCGAGACCTTAGTTTTGTAACCGTACCGTAGTACAACTACGCCACCGAAGCAGACCATTAAAAATTATAGGTACGCTAAAAATGGATATCAAGCACCGAAGCTCAGCGAATATCTTAAGTAGCCTAGATTCTATTCATCCGGCAACGAAATTAAGTAGAAAGAAAAAGAATAGGAAAAGCTAAAAATATGAATAGTTGTATCGTAAACAATCACGATCACGCCCAACATCGTAGTCATCAATTTACTTTTTATTAGTTATTCCAATAATCCAAAATATAGTTTGTCTAGGACCTTTATGCATTTGGGATACTGATGAACTGACCTCATAACGCGACGAAAATACTCGCTGAATATTTTATAAGTGCTGGTGGCACTCTGAAGCCCATAAAGCATAAATTGACCGACTTGACCATTGACGTGAACTAACAGCATTACTGGGATTTGTTTGTTCAATGATAGCGATCACTAGACAACTAGCGACGTGGTTCAGCTTTGCTGATAATTTCTGAGTCCAGTCCACATCAGAAATATAATTATGACGCATACTCTTTAGTTTATATTAAAATTTAACTTTAGTGCCACCATTTACACTGGTTTTCTCGTGCGGTCCCATTATATGCCATCCAATCACGTCTCATTCTCTACTCTGGTCTCGGACATGTAATCTTGTCTTACCTTGTTGTATTGTTGCTCGGTTTTGGGGAACATTATAAATTTTTGACATAAAAAGGTGACCATATCTAAATTCAGAGTATCGGCTACGTCTTATTTCATCAAAATTGGCCAAGCAGTTTCAGCTTGCAGAAGTGCTCACACACAAACTTTCGCCTTTTTAATATTAGTAGGATTTATGACAACCAAACACTCCGTAAATTATTGTCCTTTCTTTCCTTCCCTCTCTCTATTCAGTTGTAAGAACTGCACTGCTCAATACAGGCGTACCCCAGATATTTCAAACTAACATGTCGCAAGCGACTAAAATTATCAGCAAGAGCCGGCAATAAATCTAATAATCTATATTATTTAGGGACATGTATGTATAATATTTTACTCCGTCGCAATTAGGGGAATGTTATTTGTCTACCTTACATGTAAGCGGAATAATCCGGGTAATTAATATAACTGATGCGTGGAATAAATATATTTAGAACGAAATCTCACAAGAATGTTAAATTGTTTTAATTTGATAAATTATATGAAGAAATGATAATAAGTGACTGAGGAGTAAACGTCGGCAAGGTTAAAATTCATCATAATTACACAAATTAAATTAATGGAATCCTAAACCTTGGGTATTTGGTACTAACGGGATGACTAATGAAGGATGAAGAAGAGAAAACAGTATTTTTTAAACAAGCAAAACGGAGATCCAGATAATGCCTATTAGCAGACTATACAACTTTGCAATGTTTATGGTGGCGTTTCAGTATACGACATTTTCCTTCCCCTTAAAGCCCCATTTACATGGAGAGAGATTTTTGCTTCAAAGATGCCGTTATCATAAGGATACAAAAAAGTCGCATCTTTAGATATTTGTCATAAATGCTCATCTTATGCTAGTTATGTCATGCGATTATTGCATATTATTCTCGCCGCATTCAACTCTCCCCATGTAAATGAACATGAACGATAAATAGTTTCTAAAAGTATGACCAAAATTATCACAAAATGCACAAGGATACGACACCACCAGAATAAATAATTCAAATAGGTTATCGTGTCCAATCCTCCATGGCGCTACTTCGCTGAACAATTCCATTCGATATGCGGGATTAATGCTGTAGTTTAATATCGGGTGATTTAAAATTCCAGATGGTTATTCCTATTGCTGGTCGATTTTACTACATGAAATGTGCGAGGGAATTTATCGAGAGCTTAAAATTACATAAAATAATTTTGGTATTTTTTTTTTAAGTTTTTCCAGTTTAAGTTTTAAATTAATTCCTGGAGTTTTTTTAGAATAACGTAGTTATGTATTTTGGAAGAGCCAATTGACCACGATGACACTTAACCGTTGCAGAAATTCGAAGTTATGTTATTTCTCATTGCATTACGTTCCATCTATAGACATTTTCGGGTATAGGTATAGGTTGCGGGTTCGAATCCCAGGGCACACCTCTGACTTTTCGGAGTCATGTGTGTATTGATAGTCAATTACCACGCACTAAAACGGTGAAGGAAAACATCGTGAGGAAACCTGCATACCATAGCGATTTATAAAAATTCTATGGTATGTAAGTCCGCCAACCCGCACTAGGCCAGCGTGGTGGACTATATGGCCTAACCACTCTCAATCGTACTTTCGATTGTAGAGGAGGCCCGTGCCCTGCAGTGGGACGCATATGGTCTGATACAGTATAGACATTTTCAATGATTTATCAGCTCCATAATTACTGGTTATGCATTCAAGAAAATGAACTTACCCAAGATTGGGAAATATTTGATTAGTATTCGGCCAGGTAGCGTGACTTAGTTAATTCAATATAAGCCACTAAATATCAAAAACAAAACAAGACCATCTCTGCAAGTGAAATAAGACGAGGCAGTACAGTGAGAATATATAATTTTATCAAGATAATTAACTACTATTCAAACGGGTGTAAACAAAATGCTAATAAACATTAAAAAGGAAACATCGCACACAACGCCTCATAACAAACAGTACATGTACACACAGCATAATTTTATGTAAACTGGCTATCGTTCCCGCCAACTCTGTCATTAAGCAGCCCATGCACCCCAGTGTACCCTGGGGCTAATTACCACAATTCAACCCTATAACGTAGCCTTAGTAGAAATTTGCACGGATTAGTACGCTAAGGTGGCCGTTTTATCAAGCCAGTACGTAATAGTCAGACATAACGCTCTGGCAGATAGCTAAGCGAGTTTTTGATTACTGCTGTAGCCATTTTGTTGGAACGACCCTTTTTTTCGCTTCATCCGGGATTTGGTGCGAAATGTTTTGTTCATTTGTATATCAGCGCTTTTTGGATTTCTATGCTTTTTGTTTCTAAGGATTTTGCTAGCGAGGGGTTAGTGAGCGGGTCACGGCTTCAGTTAAATGGTTTTGGATATTGAATTATATATATTATTGATATGGTTGGTTTATTATTGATATTATATGTGAGTGAAAATCGCATATTAATCATGTAGTTGAAAACAATTTTGAGTGTAGAACTGAGATCAATTTTTTTTTACAACTATAATAATTATGGAATTAGACATTCTACATTTGCGTCGATTTTCATAAATATACACTATTATATTACTCCGACCTAAATTAAAGAGTATGTAATTGAAAACTTCATGGTTGAAATTTCATTTGAAATTTGTGATTTTTACAGCGGCACTAATAATTAAAAACTGAAAGTATTAAAAAAGCGGGCGCGCTGTAATTACACGTGGAACTAATTAGGTACAATCTACTATAACTACAGATCACAGTTAAAAATTGGCACACGAATATCAGGTTAGGTCTTTATATCGGAGAGCAGAAAATGTTATATTATTCAATGTCTATTTAATTGTATACTGCAAAGAACGGGACTCCTACCTAACAATTACTTAGATCGCAAAAAAACTTTATATGTCTGTCTGTATCAGCCCCAGGGGCGTGCACTCCTTGTAGGCAGAAATGCAGTGCTTTACTTGCCATTCACAGATATTTTATTATAACGTTCGTACGTTTTAGATGACTTTAATTTATAGTAAATAAATTAATAAACAAAATATAATAACTTAAAAACGCCTAATATTTTATAAATAGCGCCTATTTGCAATCACGCAAACATAATATTTGCCACGCGAAAAGCAAGCGGCGCTGCAAAGCAAAATAATGTACTTAATCAACCAAGTCATGCCGCCGCATCCCGCATGACATTTTTTGCATGTGTGTACTAATTTTGGTGTCCGTGTAAAGTCGCAAACGCACACACCCATGAATATTGAAAGCCGCGACTCCTGCGGCAGGCCTCGGGAGTTCGGCAGTTGTCGGGAGTAATCGGATATGTTCGTTGCCTATAATCCGAGAAAATTAATAGGCAGGAATCTAATAAATCACCTATGCACATTATGCATTTTTGGTTAGTAAGGTTTTATTTGTTTAAATAGAAATGCTTTGTGTTTCGCGGGGGCCATTTTGCTATTTTTATGTGTTTTTGCATTGTTTACTATTTTATACTAGTATGTTTGTAAAAAAAATAGATTTCTTAAAAGATTTTAATTTTAACATTAGAAAGTGTGTACATTTAACAGTTTATTACTAAGTTTCGATATTAATTGTAGTCATTTGCTTTTACTAGTGTGTTTGTTTATTTTTTCAAATGTTATTTGATTGTGAGGTTTGTATTAAAAATGAATGTTTATCAAATGAATGAATGAGGTGGCCGAAATCTTGCGTTTATTTACATCGGGATAGGTATAGTAATCTCAACTAACTGGAACTTTGATTATGTGAAAATTGAAAGCTGACTAGGTGAGTTTTTTTTATTTTACTTATTAGAATTTCTTCCGCCGCGACGATCGATCGCTGTTTTGTCTGCGTTGCCGTAGAAGATGGACATGAGTAGTACAGGTATTTTGGATTGATGAGGTACATCTAAGACTTGTTATGTTGGCATGGTTTCCGACTTAGAGATCCGTCGCGTGGCTGTGGCTATGCTAAAAAACTATAAAAGAAAAAGTTTTTGTGACCGAGTACTCTGCCGCATACTCAGTGTCATAATCCTGTGCACGCCGCTAATCAGCCCATATACGTCCATATACTGCAGGGCACGGGCTTCCTCTACAATCGAGAGTATGATTGAGAGTGGTTAGGCCGTATAGTCTACCACGCTGGCCTAGTGCGGGTTGGCGGACTTAACATACTATAGATATTCTTATAAATCGCAATGGTGTGCAAGTGTCCTCATAATGTTTTCCTTCACAATTTTAACGCGTGGTGATTATCAATACACACATGCCTCCGAAAAGTCAGAGGTGTACCCTGGGATTCGAACCAGCGACCGCCGTGACCATGTTGACAGCAGCATTTGGTCCGTTTACCAACAGGCCACCATACACTTATTCGTACTCAGTTATCTGCGAAAAACCCTTTTCAAATTATAGTAGTTAATACCTCCTGTTGAATGCAAACTTCTTGTAAGAACTACTCTAACTGTACTTAGTGCTCGGTGATGTTTGTTTCAACACGGCCTTTGTTCCAAAACTTCTGGCTTCTGTTTATGAACCCGTAACTTTCCACTTTCGTATAATTATCGTATAAAAGGATATTCACACAGTGCGGTCAGATCTCATAAAGGTCGCTGCACACAAAACGCCTCCAACTATTGTAATCTTTGGAAAGTGCTAGTCTAATCCAACATTTGAAATTTTGAAAGAAACAGGATGGTAGAAAGGAAATGTTCTTAAAATAAAATATTCATATTAATCATAATTTTTAGGTAGTCCATTGCCAATCAAAGGCTCATAAAAGTTTTTTTTCAGAGAACACTTGGAATTGATTTGCATCCAGCACGTTCTCTTCAATCAAGCCGCTATAATTATGTGTTTAATCCACTTTGGGAATATCATCCAATAATGTGCCTAGGTGGCCTGCATCCAACAACCTTTTATCAGTAAATCAATTAATACACCCAACAGTCACATACACAGTCCCGACCCCACGCTAAGACCGAGTCTTGTGCCGTATCAGAACCTACGAGAGACTTTTTGGTCTCACAAACACCCAGACACGAAACAAAAACCTTTGGATCACATAAATATTTGTTGAGGTAAGGCGATCGAACATATGCTTTCGTTTCACTCCCGGCGTAAAACCAAAAGTGCCACGGAGGCTGTCAATATAGCACGAAATAGTCAAAAAAATCCCCAGCAAGTCAGTACAGGCGAAATGACTTCTCTTTGTGGGCGTTCAGGTGTCAATTAATCTGCGTGGTAGCCCCGCATGGCGCGGCTGTGTAGCTAGATTTAATTAAACTCTGTACACACAGCGTACATGGAAGTGATGTCATCGGTGCACGACAAAACCTTTTTCGCCGTCGCCCGTAATCCGGTGTTATGCAACGCAATATAAAGGAATTTCAGAGATTAAATTCTGTACTGTTCAAAATTAACGGTAAATTCGCTGTTGACGGTGTATTTGTTGTTGCGTGTACGAATTATAGTAATACTTTAATTAGTTAATTATTTGTGGAATTAAGTAATTATCGCTTATTGCTTTACGCCGTTAATTATTTTATAAGTTTGTTTATTGCTTGCTAATAGATAAGATCATTATTGTAAAACACATATATAACAAAGCTAAACATTAGAGTCATTTAAATGGTTTTATCTGTGTATTGTAAGTGACCTCCTATGCCCTCGTGTTTCTTCTTTGAGCATAAACGTAGTATGTCTTTCGGATGGATGATATTCATAGTTTTGTTAAAATATTTACCTATTTTCTAACGTGAAACTAATAGAATTATCGATATATTTAAACTATCATGAAGTTTATAAAGTGTAGTCTGCGAATCTTAGCTGGATAGTTGCTTTTAATATAACTTTAAAGATACATACATACATACATAAATTCACGCCTTGTTCCCAGAAGGGGTGGGCAGAGGTGCGAGGGCACCCACATTTCGCCTTGTATGTTCCGTCCCACAATGTGATAGGTGGCGAGCCTATCGCCATATCGGGCACACATTCCTGACTCTGGGCTGATACTGAATAGAAAAATCCAATATCACTTTGCCCAACCCGGGATTCGAACCCGAGACCTCAGCTTTATAACCGTACCGTAGTACAACTACGCCACCGAGGCGATATATAGATATATAAATTATTTAATAATTGGCGATAGGCCACACATCACATCGTGTGACGGAACATACAAGGCCTTAGTCGGTGCCTTGGTAGCACCTGTTACTATCCCTTCTGGGAAAAAGCCTTGAGTTTATGTATGTATAAATGTATAAAAATAACCCACAATATCGTAGTGTACTATTATGTAACCAATGAATCTTATTAGTACACAGAATACGAAACTCATTAAAAAACTCCACTACACCACGCCGGTGTAATGGCCTTATATTTCAAATAAATAACCAGCCATACAACAAAGTAGCGTAAAAATATCGTATTATTAATAACAAAGGCGTCTCAGTGGCTATTCAACGAAAATTGTGAGTTTCGCCGTAATATCCACTGAAAATTCTACGGCGCTCACCGAAATCTTTTCAAATATCATTTTGAGTGGAAAAAGTTTCAGTTACAGGAAAGCGAAACGGAACGAGTCACGCCACGAATGAAAGCCGTGCCTCCTGTTTTTATTTTACGAATGTTTTTTATGAAGTATACTAACGACCTGCTGACAAACCTTTAAGGTGAACTGTCGAAGAATATTTCTTGAAAATGTTACATAAAGGTATCGTTTTGTCAGTTACATAGACTTAACCGCGAGAGCAGATTCTTAATTTGATTTGAGTTACTCATTTTGAAATAAAATTTAATTTGGGCTGGTACTTGCCCGTAGTAAATCTTTCAGTATTATAAGTAGTATCTAATCAATTGCAACATTAAAGCCATGCTTACTTATTCACCAAGTTCTTAAACTTAAATACTCCAATTTCAAAATGTTGTGGAAAAAACCTACGCTACAAAAACTACCTCCACACATATGTGTGTAAGTATATACTTATGTACGTAAAATGAACAAGATATTATTTTTTATTCAAACCCTACACGGCTAAATATTTTTTTGACTGTACACATTATTGTCGGATCGCGTGCGTTGGGGTACTGACTCACTCGTAATAGCTCTGAGAGCCGTCACGGGTACAAACTGCGCTTACAAAGGTTTCAATCATAGTTTTAAGTACCTCTGATAATGTATCAAAATTGGCGGATGCATCTCATATGAGTAATGATAACAAATACACACAGTAGTGATACACACAGTTCATTCATTATAATAACTCGCAAATTTTGTGGCATTGTAAGTTATGAGATAGATTTTAGTCGGACAACGCCCAACATATTTGAGTCACAAACATATGCTTCAATATGAAAATGAAATCAGCAATTTTCTTTTATTTCCTTTTTGGGCCTTATGAATACTGCATTTCTAAAAGCTATTAACTTAAATCACACTAAAATATTCCTTACAAGGTATGGGAAAATTTAGAATTTGCCTCCCCAAATAGGATCCCAATCTAGATAAAAAATCACTTCAACCTAACGCTTCGTGACAAGTAAAACCTACTATTAAAAGGGCAATAAACCTCTTCAAATTATTAAACGGCTAAATTATTCAAAAAATATAAAGAAACAATAATAAAAGTAAAGAAAATAACCCAATTATTTTTAACCCTACGTTCTACAAACACTGCCATAAATAAATCCGATGTTGGTCCTTTCGTCACGAAACAATACCGGTAAAGGAAATTGTGAATTATTTACGTTACGTAATAATTTGTGGGCGGAGATCGCGTGTAGCGCCAGCGGCGGTGTTTAACCGTGAAATATAACCGCTAATGACGCAGTGTACCTGTTTGGGTACTTTATACCCGGGTATAAATGACACGGCCACCATATTTCGGGGAAATGAGGATACAATCCGCCTTTTTCGGTGTTCCGGTGGCTTGATTGATAATTGAATTTATTGGTTGAAATACGAGCATTTTTAAGGGATCATTTCGTAAAGCTTTAATGAATTGTAACTTTATATTCGGCGTATTGTAATTTGTTCGTTTATAAAATAAATCGAAATGTTACAAACACGGGTTGATTAATTCTCCTTTGTGCTTATTGCAAATATTTTTCTGATACAAAGGAATCTAGGTCTTGGCATGATGTTAACTAAAATAGGCAAACGAGGACATGGTTCTCAAGAATAACTTTATCCAATACTTTATACGTCATCTTTGACAAGAGTAAATAAAACTATAGAAGAAGTTTCCTTCATTCATTGCACATCAAAATACTAGAACACAACCAAAAGTGACCCAGATTATTAACTGTCACATACTTTCCGAAGTAGAACAACAAAATAGGTCCCAGCCAATAAAACATAGTCTGAAAGACGTAAAGAAGTTGAAGTCATGAAATCAAAAGAACTGAGTTGTTTTTGTGAACTAACTTTACCTGTAGCACGAAAACACACAATCTAAACTCAATAAACTAGCATAATGAAACAAATAGAAAGCATATTATGTAAAAAACTAACGATACGAGGATTCCGTATATATGAAAATAGCTGCCTCCGTGTCGTAGGTGGTTAGACGTCGGCTGTAAAACGAGAGATTGCGTGTTCAATACCAGCACCGACACAAATATTTGTGAGGACCAAGTGTTTTTAAGCAGTCTAGAGTCTGGGTTTTGTGACACCGAAAATTCTCTCGTAGTCTCTGATACCAACGATAGAATATTTAACTGATCTTAATGCGGTGTCAGGACTCAGGACTTTATGCGACTGTTGACCGACTATTACTAATGTAGGCCTGGATTTAAAAGTTTAAATTAAAAGAAAATAAATATCGAAAATAAGTTACATGGAAAATGGACTTCTCCTTATAGTTGAAGGGTTAGTAAGTTTTTTTAACTGCAATGAATGGCGAGATGATCACGTTCCCCCGAGACGACCGCTCATGGACATAGGTAAAACTAAACACCACAAACACCATGTATTACAAAGCAGTGCTTAGTAGTCTACTGCGCTTGCCATCCTGAGACATAAGATGTAGACTCCATAGATGTCCAGTAGTTAGTCTAGCTACAATGTCCTTCAAACCGAAACACAGTAATGCATTTACTAATGTTTGGTGAGAGAAATATATATTGCGATTAATAATAATAATTATACTCTAACTGTACTTAGTGCTCGGTGATGTTTGTTTCAACACGGCCTTTGTTCCAAAACTTCTGGCTTCTGTTTATGAACCCGTAACTTTCCACTTTCGTATAATTATCGTATAAAAGGATATTCACACAGTGCGGTCAGATCTCATAAAGGTCGCTGCACACAAAACGCCTCCAACTATTGTAATCTTTGGAAAGTGCTAGTCTAATCCAACATTTGAAATTTTGAAAGAAACAGGATGGTAGAAAGGAAATGTTCTTAAAATAAAATATTCATATTAATCATAATTTTTAGGTAGTCCATTGCCAATCAAAGGCTCATAAAAGTTTTTTTTCAGAGAACACTTGGAATTGATTTGCATCCAGCACGTTCTCTTCAATCAAGCCGCTATAATTATGTGTTTAATCCACTTTGGGAATATCATCCAATAATGTGCCTAGGTGGCCTGCATCCAACAACCTTTTATCAGTAAATCAATTAATACACCCAACAGTCACATACACAGTCCCGACCCCACGCTAAGACCGAGTCTTGTGCCGTATCAGAACCTACGAGAGACTTTTTGGTCTCACAAACACCCAGACACGAAACAAAAACCTTTGGATCACATAAATATTTGTTGAGGTAAGGCGATCGAACATATGCTTTCGTTTCACTCCCGGCGTAAAACCAAAAGTGCCACGGAGGCTGTCAATATAGCACGAAATAGTCAAAAAAATCCCCAGCAAGTCAGTACAGGCGAAATGACTTCTCTTTGTGGGCGTTCAGGTGTCAATTAATCTGCGTGGTAGCCCCGCATGGCGCGGCTGTGTAGCTAGATTTAATTAAACTCTGTACACACAGCGTACATGGAAGTGATGTCATCGGTGCACGACAAAACCTTTTTCGCCGTCGCCCGTAATCCGGTGTTATGCAACGCAATATAAAGGAATTTCAGAGATTAAATTCTGTACTGTTCAAAATTAACGGTAAATTCGCTGTTGACGGTGTATTTGTTGTTGCGTGTACGAATTATAGTAATACTTTAATTAGTTAAGTATTTATGGAATTAAGTAATTATCGCTTATTGCTTTACGCCGTTAATTATTTTATAAGTTTGTTTATTGCTTGCTAATAGATAAGATCATTATTGTAAAACACATATATAACAAAGCTAAACATTAGAGTCATTTAAATGGTTTTATCTGTGTATTGTAAGTGACCTCCTATGCCCTCGTGTTTCTTCTTTGAGCATAAACGTAGTATGTCTTTCGGATGGATGATATTCATAGTTTTGTTAAAATATTTACCTATTTTCTAACGTGAAACTAATAGAATTATCGATATATTTAAACTATCATGAAGTTTATAAAGTGTAGTCTGCGAATCTTAGCTGGATAGTTGCTTTTAATATAACTTTAAAGATACATACATACATACATAAATTCACGCCTTGTTCCCAGAAGGGGTGGGCAGAGGTGCGAGGGCACCCACATTTCGCCTTGTATGTTCCGTCCCACAATGTGATAGGTGGCGAGCCTATCGCCATATCGGGCACACATTCCTGACTCTGGGCTGATACTGAATAGAAAAATCCAATATCACTTTGCCCAACCCGGGATTCGAACCCGAGACCTCAGCTTTATAACCGTACCGTAGTACAACTACGCCACCGAGGCGATATATAGATATATAAATTATTTAATAATTGGCGATAGGCCACACATCACATCGTGTGACGGAACATACAAGGCCTTAGTCGGTGCCTTGGTAGCACCTGTTACTATCCCTTCTGTGAAAAAGCCTTGAGTTTATGTATGTATAAATGTATAAAAATAACCCACAATATCGTAGTGTACTATTATGTAACCAATGAATCTTATTAGTACACAGAATACGAAACTCATTAAAAAACTCCACTACACCACGCCGGTGTAATGGCCTTATATTTCAAATAAATAACCAGCCATACAACAAAGTAGCGTAAAAATATCGTATTATTAATAACAAAGGCGTCTCAGTGGCTATTCAACGAAAATTGTGAGTTTCGCCGTAATATCCACTGAAAATTCTACGGCGCTCACCGAAATCTTTTCAAATATCATTTTGAGTGGAAAAAGTTTCAGTTACAGGAAAGCGAAACGGAACGAGTCACGCCACGAATGAAAGCCGTGCCTCCTGTTTTTATTTTACGAATGTTTTTTATGAAGTATACTAACGACCTGCTGACAAACCTTTAAGGTGAACTGTCGAAGAATATTTCTTGAAAATGTTACATAAAGGTATCGTTTTGTCAGTTACATAGACTTAACCGCGAGAGCAGATTCTTAATTTGATTTGAGTTACTCATTTTGAAATAAAATTTAATTTGGGCTGGTACTTGCCCGTAGTAAATCTTTCAGTATTATAAGTAGTATCTAATCAATTGCAACATTAAAGCCATGCTTACTTATTCACCAAGTTCTTAAACTTAAATACTCCAATTTCAAAATGTTGTGGAAAAAACCTACGCTACAAAAACTACCTCCACACATATGTGTGTAAGTATATACTTATGTACGTAAAATGAACAAGATATTATTTTTTATTCAAACCCTACACGGCTAAATATTTTTTTGACTGTACACATTATTGTCGGATCGCGTGCGTTGGGGTACTGACTCACTCGTAATAGCTCTGAGAGCCGTCACGGGTACAAACTGCGCTTACAAAGGTTTCAATCATAGTTTTAAGTACCTCTGATAATGTATCAAAATTGGCGGATGCATCTCATATGAGTAATGATAACAAATACACACAGTAGTGATACACACAGTTCATTCATTATAATAACTCGCAAATTTTGTGGCATTGTAAGTTATGAGATAGATTTTAGTCGGACAACGCCCAACATATTTGAGTCACAAACATATGCTTCAATATGAAAATGAAATCAGCAATTTTCTTTTATTTCCTTTTTGGGCCTTATGAATACTGCATTTCTAAAAGCTATTAACTTAAATCACACTAAAATATTCCTTACAAGGTATGGGAAAATTTAGAATTTGCCTCCCCAAATAGGATCCCAATCTAGATAAAAAATCACTTCAACCTAACGCTTCGTGACAAGTAAAACCTACTATTAAAAGGGCAATAAACCTCTTCAAATTATTAAACGGCTAAATTATTCAAAAAATATAAAGAAACAATAATAAAAGTAAAGAAAATAACCCAATTATTTTTAACCCTACGTTCTACAAACACTGCCATAAATAAATCCGATGTTGGTCCTTTCGTCACGAAACAATACCGGTAAAGGAAATTGTGAATTATTTACGTTACGTAATAATTTGTGGGCGGAGATCGCGTGTAGCGCCAGCGGCGGTGTTTAACCGTGAAATATAACCGCTAATGACGCAGTGTACCTGTTTGGGTACTTTATACCCGGGTATAAATGACACGGCCACCATATTTCGGGGAAATGAGGATACAATCCGCCTTTTTCGGTGTTCCGGTGGCTTGATTGATAATTGAATTTATTGGTTGAAATACGAGCATTTTTAAGGGATCATTTCGTAAAGCTTTAATGAATTGTAACTTTATATTCGGCGTATTGTAATTTGTTCGTTTATAAAATAAATCGAAATGTTACAAACACGGGTTGATTAATTCTCCTTTGTGCTTATTGCAAATATTTTTCTGATACAAAGGAATCTAGGTCTTGGCATGATGTTAACTAAAATAGGCAAACGAGGACATGGTTCTCAAGAATAACTTTATCCAATACTTTATACGTCATCTTTGACAAGAGTAAATAAAACTATAGAAGAAGTTTCCTTCATTCATTGCACATCAAAATACTAGAACACAACCAAAAGTGACCCAGATTATTAACTGTCACATACTTTCCGAAGTAGAACAACAAAATAGGTCCCAGCCAATAAAACATAGTCTGAAAGACGTAAAGAAGTTGAAGTCATGAAATCAAAAGAACTGAGTTGTTTTTGTGAACTAACTTTACCTGTAGCACGAAAACACACAATCTAAACTCAATAAACTAGCATAATGAAACAAATAGAAAGCATATTATGTAAAAAACTAACGATACGAGGATTCCGTATATATGAAAATAGCTGCCTCCGTGTCGTAGGTGGTTAGACGTCGGCTGTAAAACGAGAGATTGCGTGTTCAATACCAGCACCGACACAAATATTTGTGAGGACCAAGTGTTTTTAAGCAGTCTAGAGTCTGGGTTTTGTGACACCGAAAATTCTCTCGTAGTCTCTGATACCAACGATAGAATATTTAACTGATCTTAATGCGGTGTCAGGACTCAGGACTTTATGCGACTGTTGACCGACTATTACTAATGTAGGCCTGGATTTAAAAGTTTAAATTAAAAGAAAATAAATATCGAAAATAAGTTACATGGAAAATGGACTTCTCCTTATAGTTGAAGGGTTAGTAAGTTTTTTTAACTGCAATGAATGGCGAGATGATCACGTTCCCCCGAGACGACCGCTCATGGACATAGGTAAAACTAAACACCACAAACACCATGTATTACAAAGCAGTGCTTAGTAGTCTACTGCGCTTGCCATCCTGAGACATAAGATGTAGACTCCATAGATGTCCAGTAGTTAGTCTAGCTACAATGTCCTTCAAACCGAAACACAGTAATGCATTTACTAATGTTTGGTGAGAGAAATATATATTGCGATGGCACATACCTAGGAAGCTGTAGTATTATTGTGCCACAAAGCATTTTCTTCGAAGCTTTGTTTTTAACACTTCCAAGGGCCGGGATATACACATTGTTGCGTTTAAGACGAGCAACAAAGAGATACGATAAGCATGTCATTCTTCTTTTTGAAATAGGGAACTCTAAAATGAAGAGATAAAAAACTGAAACAAAAAAAGGGAATACGAATTACGTTCGTTCGAGGTTATTTTAACAAAGAACAGATTGACAAGGTAATTAACTAACGAGTGCTGCTGCTTTTTAAATGAACGTTCATAATTTCCATTTTAATAACCTTTATAACATGTACCGACGAACAAAGAAAAATATTATAGTAAGAATGGAACGACCAACGTTATACATTTTTTTCCGTCAGCTATAGAAATTATTAAATAAGAACAACTTAGTCTTAAACACGTGTCACAAATAATTAAGTGCTAATTCATATTTAGGGTTAGGTTTAAAGAACTTAGTTTAGTCTTTTTTAGAAAGAATATGTATGTAGCTTAAACCTATTTTAAAACTATTTACGGTATGATGGTTCGTGACAGTTTTCGGTAGCTTATTATAGAGCTGTGCATCCTCATATATATATATTTTTTCATAATTTTTCCTACGCTTAATCAATCCTAGTTGGTTATTATTTCGAAGAGAGCATTTACTGAGTCGCGTATTCATGTTTTTATTAGATTTTATAGTGTTAATAGTTATTTTATTTATATTTGTATATTTTTATAACTGTCGAACAATTCAGAATTTTTATAAAAAAGTTGGTAGGCATTAGGATGATATTTTTGCATTTTAGAGCATTTTACTAATAGTTTAAAAATACTATTTTTAATTAATTTCTTAAGTAGTTGTTATGTATTAAGGCGCAACTTAATACGTGCCGATATCGAATCAGCGCTAAGCCTTAATTACAAAACTATAAAATATTGTATTGTATTGTATCAGCCCATATACGTCCCACTGCAGGGCACGGGCCTACTCCACAATCGAAAGTACGATTGAGAGTGGTTAGGCCATATAGTCCACCACGCTGGCCTAGTGCGGGTTGGCGGACTTACATACCATAAAAATTCTTATAAATCGCTATGGTATGCAGGTCTCCTCACGATGTTTTCCTTCACCGTTTTAGTGCGTGATGATTGACTGTCAATACACACATGACTCCGAAAAGTCAGAGGTGTGCCAATATGTTGGCAGCCGCGTCTAGTCCGTTTACCAACAGGCCACCACGCACTTTATAAAAACTAACTTTATAAAAACCACGCACTATATAAAATATAACTTACAAAAACAACATTCAGCCAGCGTACCTGAAACAAGTAAATTCAAATAATTAAAAAATATAAAACAGGGTGCGTTCCATTTTTAAAAGTTTGAAATATTTTTTCGTGACTGATTATACGTCGGTGGCGGGGTCATTAGGCGGCCCCTGGCACACCTGTTGCGGGACGCATATATCGATCTTTTGTTACGACCTACTGCCGTTTTTATATGCTCCCAGTAAGGCCCGAATATTGTGAATGTCACGCCTGTACGGGAGATAAATAGTGTAATTGGCGAATATACACGGTATATCAAGAGTCGAGACTGCAACCGAAAACGTACTGTATTAGTAGTTTTAGTGACTACAAACACAATGTAACTAAAAATTTCGCAAAGATATTTTTTTTTAATATCATGGTAATTATGATCACCCTTTCGATGACTGTGACATTGATAAAGGATACTTAAAAAACTAATTGAACATAATTATTATAATAATATATTTAAATCTTTTGACGCCGAATATAGTTACAATGAGTGTAATTTTCATATTACAACCACGCAATCAAATACAAAAAAATTGCTTGTGAAAACAAATATGATAATTTTATAAACGTTAAAAATATAGACATATTACATAAACTTAAGTATTTTGTCGTAGAAGGATGTAAGATGCCCAGAAGTGCCAGTCCACCCACATTTTGCCTTGTATGTTCCGTGATCCGTCCCACGATGTGAGAGGGGGCGAACCTATCGCCTATCGAGCACAAATTCCTGACTCCGGGATGATAATGAATAGAAAAATCACTCTGCTTCACTTTGTATCACTTTGCCCTACCAGGGAGGCACTCACTAGGCATCGAAGCAGTCAAATATGCTAAAAATATGAATCTATGAATAATCATGATTGTTGCACCCTAACATTTATAAATATTATCACAAAGGTGAGCTACCTATTAAACCTTCACGAATTGAATTCTAAAAGTTTAATTTAATAATAACTTTACGACACAAATAGCGAACGAACAGATTAATAGCGGAACACAGAAGCCATAATATAAGCAATTATAATGATTAGTTGGTATTACAAGAGGTATTTAAGTTTGTTCGCAAAGTTGGGACTGATATTAATGGCAGAGGATCCAATTTATGTTCCGCGGTACGGTTACATTGCGTCCGAATTGCCACGGTAAATTGAAGTTTTATACTGAATGTTTCGCTTGGATCATTTTACAAATAATACATAAGTTCTGTGATTTGTTTTTTAAGAGACTCGTAAAAGGAGGTTTTATTTTCGTCTCTATTTTCGTTTCGTTTGTGTTAGTTCTTGTTTAACTTATTTGTTTTTTAAACGAATTTAAAGATTCTTTTTGCTTGTAATTTAGGCCCTAAATAAGTACTATTTTATTTTAATTGATATTAGATCTTAGATTTTGGGCATACAGTAACGATCTACGTTTAAAATAGAGTTTATCAGATTATATTTTTAACATTTTTGATGAATTTGTATCAAATACCTTAATTTCTTCATTTAACTTAGCTCGAAAATTCATTTCCACTACAAGAAGAGATATAAATTATATCGGCTCAAAACTATGACCGACTTTTGTCTATAAATTCGATGTATAAAGTGGGTCATCCGAGACTATTTTCATCTTTATTGGGACATCTAAAATGGAAACGGCTGTGAATAATGTCGAAGCGTAGTAAAGTATGCATGGAATTTTGATAAAGTTAGAAATTTTGCAAATTGATTTCCAGTTTGAAACAGCCTACCAGACGATAAATGAGAAACCAACTTTAAGGCAGAAGTACATATGTGTGGGTTTGAATGGTGACCGGTTCCTTTGGGTTCCCTTCGGTGGGCTTTACAACTATCCATTTAGCCTTCTCATCATCATCATCATCATCATATCAGCCACAGGAAGTCCACTGCTGAACATAGGCCTCCCCCAATGATCTCCACAATGACCTGTTGGAAGCGGCCTGCATCCAGCGACTTCCTGCGACCTTAGTCAGATCGTCCGTCCACCTTGTAGGCGGGCGTCCAACACTTCGCTTGCCTGTACGTGGCCTCCACTCGAGAACCTTTCGGCCCCAACGGCCATCGGTTCTACGAGCTATGTGCCCGGCCCACTGCCACTTCAACTTGCCAATCCTATGGGCTATGTCGGTAACCTTGGTTCTCCTACGGATCTGCTCATTTCTGATTCGATCTCGTAGGGAAACACCGAGCATAGCCCGCTCCATGGCTCGTTGAGTGACTTTGAGCCTTTTAATGAGGCCCACAGTGAGAGGCCACGTCTCGGTGCCGTATGTCATCACTGGTAACACACAACTATCGAAGACTTTCGATTTTAGGCACTGAGGTATTTTGGACGAGAAGACGTCGCGAAGTTTTTTTTAGCCTTCTATAACATTATAATATGTATATGGCACAACATTTAAATTCTTTTGATGAATGTGGTAGGAGATTCTTTATAACTTTAGATATTTTAAGAAAATCCAGGTTGTTAACATCTAAAATCCAGAAAAGGTTTTGTTAAGTAAATATTGGGTAAACCAGCCCCTGCGCCAACAGTGCTATCGCTCGCCCTCCTATTAAATGTATAAATGTAAGCTCGTGTTACTGTAATGTATTCCAGCTTGATGGAGTTTTTTTTCCGCTGCCCAGGTGATAAATGTCCGGCATTTTTCATTTTTATCTGAAAATTTCTATTATTCTGGCTAAATTAAAGGAGGGCTTTTATTTTAAAATGAGCAGAAAATTCCTGAGTATTTCAATACAGTAATTTAATTGTAAATAATATTCACTTATAATACCACACGAGCTTCAAAATTATCGGGTATTTCCCGATAGGTTCGTTGCGCGAAGCGCGAGTGATTTTTCCTGAAAAACTTGACGACTTTATTTGTTTGCAGGGAACCTTGAGGGAAATGCCAGATAATTTTGAAGCTCGTGTGGTATTCGGGGGATTATTTTTCCGTCCCAAATGTCGGCCAATAGAATTGCACCATGAGACGAAATGTACAGTTAACAAATAAGAATTTCATAATGAATAAAACAACATTTAATTAAGATTCAGGCTAGTGCAATTAAAAATACAATTGTTGTAAACATTGGTGCATGTTTTCTTCAAGTCAGAGTTATCGGTAATGGTCCCAGAAGAGGTAGATGGCATGAGGTTTATGCTGTTGATGGCATTTTCTGCAGTAGGCTCACTCCTTCGCAGTTTCTTGACAATTAATTCGTGGTGTTCCTGGTCGAGTTGGAGATACGGCTTGATGGAGTTACTGTTGGCATGTCCAGTTATTTTGATTATCTGCTGCTCTCCCAGGCCCGATTTCGCTAGATTGGAGACGGCTGTTGCACGACTGGAGTGATTGGTGATTTTTTTGTTACCAAGGTCAAGCCCAGCTTTTTGTGCTGACTCCTTAACCCACTTTGAAATCGTGTTTTGGCCTACTGGGGAATCCTTGTACCACCTAGCGCCTGGAACTTTATTCCAGAATGGATTTTGGGTCAGGAATAGTCTGTCGCTCTTGATATTGGCATCTCTCTTCTCTCTCAATTTCTGGAACAGTCTCACTGGGCACTTGTCAGGGATTTCCCGATTCTCCACCAGCCACTTGCTGTCTGATAATTTTTTATCACCACCTTGTGTGGTCTTGCTGAAAATTGGATTGTATTCAATTCTCCCAGTTGTTTCCCCGTCATTTCGCTGTTCTGCCTTGAAGTGATGTATTGACGCCATGCTGCCCTCACCACCTCTCCAAGCCAATTCCACTGATATTATCATGAATATTTTTTTCTGGAGGCCATCAGGAGTTTCCTCGTCCCAAACAGTGGTCATTGCATCCCAATCTTTTTCCTCCAACGCTGCTGCACTTGCCCTCCGTTTTTCCGGAATCGATTGTAAAGCCTTACGCTTGGCATCACGAGCTCCTCGAGCGGTCTTGAATGCAGCATCCGAAAATGGGTTGATTTTGATGTCGAAATCGTTCAAATACTTTTCTTGAAGTAATTTGTAGTCAGTCTGATTCCACATTGTTTTTATTGTACCTTCCTTATAGTCTTCTCCATCCATTTTCTTTATATTGTAAGCGTAATCTTTCATAATGTTTGCCAATTGCGCTTCACTCGTTTCAGCACTCAATGTGTATTCCCTCTCAGTACAAAAAGTAGTAAATTGGTTTCAAACTGTTTTTTTTGCCTTCTCCGTATTAATGGGAACATTTCCTTTGACTTTTTTATCGATGGTGGACAGAGAACAAACTCCAAATCGACTCATTTTCATGCAAAATCTCCAATTTTCACAATTGAATTCAACCTGTCAGTTTGACGTGTGGTTAATTTGACTGGATCATGTTTTGTTTTTTATATATAGCAACTACCAGAGAAAATTTTCAAAAAATTATCAGTATAATACCATGTAGGTTGTACCACGTGACGTCGAATGGTGCAATTCTATTGGTCGATATTTGGGTCGGAAAAATATCTGTATAATTTAAATTTTTCTCAGTTATTATTCTAAATGATAATAATTAGTTTTTTTTAGTAAATATATAAGTTATATTTTATCATAAAGGTCGATATTCTCATTTAAATGATAATGAATACTATAATAATGAATACAATAATATTTTTTGCATAAAACTAATAACTTTGCATCATTACAAATGTTTTTTTATTGGATAAATAAAATTCCGACCCTTATAACCTGTTATAATTACTTTATCTTAATTATTATCTGAAGTCCGAAATTAGATCTTAACCAAATAACATCTAATCACTAATTATAAACCATGATTTACCCGCAAAACTAATTTGATCACTAAATACCTCACAACATGAATAGGCAATCGTTTCCTATGCATAAATGATTTCACGGCGATACGTTATCCATTAGCTTATAACTTCAGCGTACGTACCCAGGTGTATATAGCCTAAGCAGTATTATGGCACCTCATGAATTTTACGCACTCTTTTCTGGAAAATAAACATAGCGCCATAAAGGTTGGAAAGGACGTAAATTTTTACCTTAAATGCTGCGAGGGACGCCGACAAAAAACGGTACGACTCCATTATTCCTATTGCACAAGTTTACAATGGTGTTTGGGACTTCGTCGAAGTTTTTGTGGGATGCTCGATTGGAGTATACTTCATGTATGGAGTGTTTTGTCATATTGTTACAGGTTTATTTCATTAACCTATTTTTGAGTGAGTTTATTCAAATTCAAAATATGTGAAAGGCTGCCTGGGTGGGTACCACCGCAATGTCTATTTCTCCCGTCAAACAGCAGTTTAAATGCACTGTTGTGTTTCGGATTGAAGGACATTGTAGCCAGAGTAACTACTGGACATATTGAGACTTAACATCTTATGTCTCAGGATGGCGAGCGCAGTGAAATGCCAAGCATTGCTTTGTAACTCAAGGTGTTGTTTGGTTGTACTACTGTTCATGAGCGGTCGTATCGCTTACCATCAGGCGAACGGCATGCTCGTCTCGCCATTCACTGCAATAAAAAAAAAAAAACTGTGGTACATAGGTATTACGTATGTGTTATATTGGTATCTGCTTCGCACAGCCATGACTATTTATAATATTTAAGGATAAAAAATGAAATAAAATAGCTTTACAAAATCAACCAAACAATTAAATTGTAAAACTTATCTATAAATATAACAAAGCTACAATATTAAAATAGAATCAAAAACAATACAACAAATTGGTACAAATTTTTTTCTGGTCCCTAGTTTGATATGTCGACCAAGACCCTAAAGTAAACTATGTTTTTTAGCTTTAGAATTTGTTCCATGGTGTGTTTCGTGTTCAATCGATTATGATCACGTGTATCAGCTGTGATCTGTTAATCTAGTAGACACAATGACTGAGCTGCACCACGGAGGCTGTCAAATGTCTTTATTTCTCTATTAAGTAAAACAAACTAGTAAAACTATAGTGAGACTCGCGCACCTAAGATTAAGTATATATTTATTTATTTATTTAAAGCTTTATTGTACACCAGTAAATAAAAGGAAATAACATTAACACAATTTAACAAGCAAGAAAAGAGTACAATGGCGGTCTTATCGCTCGAGGCGATCTCTTCCAGACAACCAACCATAGGATGGATAAAATAGAGATAACTGTGGGGTATTGTGAGGTGTACGTGATGTCAAAGGACAATACATATAATATATCTAAATACATAATATATGTAATAAAAATGATATAAAATAAACTAAAGAAACACATTCATACAACATGCATAAAAAATAGATACATATACATATGAATAAAATAAATATGTATCCACATCAAAACAAAGAGGAAAATATACTGGGTATCTCAAGACTGCTACCGAAAACGAAGCCGGGTTGTAGTTTTAGTGGCTACAAACACAATGCAATTAAAAATTTCGCATAGAAACGCGACAATTGTTTTTTTTATTTTTTTTTAAATATCGTAATTTTTGGGTAGGTAAATCCATAGTTTTTGCTAAAATAATAATTTAAACTCTTTTATACCTTAGATTACTTATAAATAAAAGGGTATACACTATTATTTTAGGAAAAAATGTATTTACCACCCAAATATGGCAATAGGAAAAAAATAACAAAAAAAAATTGTCGCTTTTTTTTTGCAACTTTTTCTGTTGGATTGTGTCTGAAGTCATTTAAACTACCACCCGGCTTCGTTTTCGGTAGCAGTCTTGATATACCCTGTATATAAATAAAATATAAGCACTGTCTTCAATAATTCAGCGATATATATGTACCTAGTCAAGTCATAAATTCTGTCACATGTTTAATATAAAATAATTGAAACAAGTTTATTCATAATGTAACCATTTATATACCAAAATGAACTTAACAAAACATAGATTCTTATGACACTAAAGTTTATTCAAAATGACCTCCGTGATTTTGAATACAGGCCTTCAATCTGCAAGGCCAGTTGTCTATCGCAGCAGAAACGAGGTCCATGTCAATATCGGCGGCTGCCTTAATCAAGGATGTCTTGAGTGACTCCAAATTGGGATGAGGCTTTGAGCACGCCTTTTCCTCCAAGTGTTGCGATATATTGTAATCTAACGGATTCAAATCTGGACTGGAGGAGGGCCAGTCTTTGTGCCGGATGAAGTCGATTTCACGCGCCGCCAGCCAGTCTTATGTGCTCTTCGCTCTATGAGCTGGCGCCGAATCTTGTTGGAATACCCAGTGCCTGTTATTAAACATGGTATGAGAAACAGGTTCCACAAGGTTCGTCAGGACTGTATTTTGATGCACAACTGCATTCGTTTTTACACTTTTCTCACAAAAATGTACCTCTGTTAAGCCCCAATAAGAAACTCCCAACCATACAATCAGCGAGGATGGAAAATGACCTCGTTGGACACACGGAATACGGTTGCTCGCTTCTTCACTACTGTGTGCGTAGACTTTATCATTTTGTTTGTTGTAGCTCTCTTCTACGGTAAAAATTTTTTCATCTGAAAAAAGAATTTCCCGATATTTTTTTCCCGCGTACCGCTTCAACAAAGCGTGGCATCTCTTCAGTCTCAGGTCCATTAGACGAGCATTCAAACGATGTCCTGTTTTTCTTCGATATGCCCGAAGCCCTAAGTCTTCATTTAACACCCTTTTCACCGTGGTTCTGCTTAACCCCATCTGAAGGGCCAACAGTTTCTGCTTACGTTTGGGATTTCTTTGAATTCGCGCCTTCACAGCTTTTATCACTGCTGGAGTCTTAACAGAGCGAGGGCGACCATTTCTTGACCTGTCATCTACACTAGAGTCTTTATTGTATCGTTTGATGATACGATAAACGAATCTTTTTGTTTGTTGGTTAAATTCAAATTTTTCAGTATGTCAAAAATTTGAATTGGCGCGTAACCGCAACGATGCAACGCAATAACTGCAACACGGTCTTCTTTAAGCGTCCACTCCATATTTAAAAATGAGTAAAATTCTAAAAAGTATACATTTTTATTTTCATGAACAATTCGAAATTCGAATTCAATAAACTTTTTTGTGGCCAGCATTCTAAAAGAAAAGTTTTTACTGTGTGACAATACTTATGACCTGACTGTGTATATGAAAATGACAGCCTCCGTGACGCAGTTGGTTAGACGCCGCCTGTGAAACGAGAGGTCGCAGGTTCGATCCCTGCACCGAGAGAAATGTTTGTGCGGCCCACAAATATTTCTTCCGGGTCTGTGTATTAGTGAGACCGAAAAGTCTCTCGTAGCTCCTGATACCCACGACACAAAACTCGACCTTAGTGTGGGGTCAGGACTATGTATGTGACTGTTGGGTGGCCAAGACAATAAGATTTGGTACGGAGACGAAAATTAATTATAATAATATTTATTGCAGACACAAGAACCATAATACATAATGTAAACAAATTAATAAAATAAGGCTATAAAAATTATTACAATTTATTTTATAGTCGGTTTCTCCCTCATCAAGTCACTAACTTGCAAAACATATTTAATACGCTATCAGTTATATAATATTCCATTTTAAATTCGTCATGAAAATTAAACATTTTTACTTATTTTTTTTACAAGGTAGCAAACATTACCGAGCTAACATAAAACCTTTTTTTCCCAGGTAATTTATTCCACTCTGCTTACTCACGATATTTTTCCCCAACGAAAAGATTGCATGTCAATTTCCTATTCATACGTTTCGTCCTTCCGATTATTACTTCTCGTCCATTGCCCTCGATAGCGTGACGTAATAAATGATAGCTCTTGACTTGTCCCGTCCCACGTTTCACGTTTTTATTGGGACAAACAAACAGTAAATCTTCGATAGCAATATCTCCAACACTTACGCGATCGTGGATTGAGTGACGAAAATGTATTGCTTTTCAAATGTATAGTATGTTGTCAATACTAGATGTTCTTTCAATTTAAAAGATACACCAACATTTCTTGTGATGTCATTGCGTTAGTCAATAAGACTTATGTCTGCGGTTAGAATAATTTGTTCAGCAAATATTCTGAGTTTCGGAGATTATTTCCAATAAAAATATATTAAGGTTGTTACATTTGTAAACAAAAGCGATCCATAAGTTGGGACAGAAATCGTAAGCACATAATATTTTAGATCTGATCGGCTACTTATTAACCTTCAGTTATTCAACACCATTCAATTTAACATTTATATTGGAAAATTTACTAAATCCTTACACACGACTAGCTACCAGGTATGTGCTCTGTAATCGAACGTATGTGACTCTATATAAATGGAGATCTAAAGCAATTTCACTCGGACGAAGTGACACCGAAAATAAATAACCCAAGAATCCATTACATTGACATACACCGTATCAAAAATTCATAGCTTAAACGTGATCTTTATTCTATTGATTTATAGATGAGTAAAATGAAGATGAATTATGTATTGCGGTGTAAATAATGTCATCATCATCATATCAGCCACAGGAAGTCCACTGCTGAACATAGGCCTCCCCCAATGACCTCCACAATGACCTGTTGGAAGCGGCCTGCATCCAGCGACTTCCTGCGACCTTAGTCAGATCGTCCGTCCACCTTGTAGGTGGGCGTCCAACACTTCGCTTGCCTGTACGTGGCCTCCACTCGAGAACCTTTCGGCCCCAACGGCCATCGGTTCTACGAGCTATGTGCCCGGCCCACTGCCACTTCAACTTGCCAATCCTATGGGCTATGTCGGTAACCTTGGTTCTCCTACGGATCTCCTCATTTCTGATTCGATCTCGTAGGGAAACACCGAGCATAGCCCGCTCCATGGCTCGTTGAGTGACTTTGAGCCTTTTAATGAGGCCCACAGTGAGAGGCCACGTCTCGGTGCCGTATGTCATCACTGGTAACACACAACTATCGAAGACTTTCGATTTTAGGCACTGAGGTATTTTGGACGAGAAGACGTCGCGAAGTTTCCCGAACGCTGCCCAACCGAGTTGGATTCGCCGATTGACCTCTCTCTCGAAGTTGGACCTGCCTAACCGGACCACTTGTCCTAAATAGACATATTCGTCTACAACTTCGAGAGTCGAGCCCCCAACTCCAATGGGGGTGGGCACAACATGGATATTCGACATGATCTTCGTTTTATCCATGTTCATTTTAAGACCCACCTGTTGGGAAACTCGATTAAGGTCTTCGAGCATAGTGCTAAGGTCTTCCAGCGATTCTGCCAAGACTACAATATCGTCGGCAAATCGAAGGTGAGTAATATACTCGCCGTTGATGTTGATGCCAAATCCTTTCCACTGCAAGAGCTTGAAGGCATTTTCCAGCGCGGCAGTGAACAGTTTCGGAGATATGACATCTCCCTGTCTCACGCCTCTCTGCAGTGGAATAGCCTTCGTGCTCTGATCCTGTACTCGGACCGACATGGTGGCGTTGTTGTATATACACCTCAACACTTCGATGTACCGATAGTCTATGTGGCACCGCTGAAGAGACTGTAGCACAGCCCAGGTCTCGATCGAATCAAAGGCTTTCTCATAGTCCACAAACGCTAAACAAAGCGGCAAGTTATACTCCTCGGTTTTTTGTATAACCTGCCGTAGCGTATGAATATGGTCTATGGTACTAAAGCCTTTTCGGAAACCGGCTTGTTCGGGAGGCTGGAAGTCATCAAACCTGCCTTCGAGACGATTTGGGATGACCCTTGAAAACAACTTATAGACATGGCTCAGGAGCGAGATGGGCCTGTAGTTCTTCAGCAAAGTGTTATCACCTTTTTTGAAGAACAGTACCACCAAGCTCCTGCTCCATGCCTCCGGCGTTGAGCCCTCGAGGAGAACGGAATTGAAGAGCCTCTGAAGGACTTTCAGTACCGGCGTTCCGCCCGCTTTCAGAAGCTCTGAAGTGATTCCGTCCTCACCCGGCGCCTTGTTGTTTTTAAGTTGTTTGAGGGCCATCTCAATCTCAAACAGGCTGATGTCCGGGATATCATCGCTAAAGTGTCGGATTAACTCGGCTCTCGGGTCTTCGGCCGAGCTAACAGTAGGTTTGGCAACCGAGGTGTAAAGCTGTCCGTAGAACCTCTCGATCTCCCTTAATACCTCTGCCCTTGTCGATACCACGCGGCCGTCTTCCGTCTTCAGCCTAGACAACTGGCTTTGCCCAATAGACAAGTCTCTTGCAAACACTTTGGAGCCTCTGTTCCGCTCAATTGTCTCCTTAATGCTCACAGTATTGTGAGCACGGACATCGTGTCGCAAGGACTTCCAGATCCGTCTATTGAGCCGCTGATATGCTTCGGCGTCAACGGAAGACTGCAGCGTCAAAGATCGACGTTCGGCCACGAGGTCAAGAGTGTGGATCGAGAGTTTTTGTGGTCTATCTCTACGGCGAGGTCTAAAATACTTTGATCCCACCGTATGGACAGCTTCTACCAAACCGCTGTTTAACTCGTCCACTGCAAGGTTTTCTTTTAGACAATCAAAGCGATTTGTCAACTCGAGTTGAAAGCTCTCGGGGTTTTGGATATGGGCGCGAGCAGGTCGGAGCGTAGACTTCATCAAGCGGCGCCTTTCTAATTGGACGTTGATATACAATGTGCCCCTAACCATTCGGTGATCACTACCGGTTTTCACCCTGTTGATCACAGAGACATCACTGAACATCCGTCTATTCGTCGTCAAGATGAAATCTATCTCATTTCTCGTAGAACCGTCAGGACTCAACCAGGTCCATTTCCTGTGAGGCGGCTTCTGGAAAAAAGAGTTCATCGCGAAGAGTCCCTCTTTTTCCAGAAAGTCGGCCAGCCTCTGACCCCTGAGGTTCCGTTGCCCATGTCCAAATTGCCCCACTTTCAACTCTGCATCGCTTCTCTTGCCCAACTTTGCGTTGAAGTCCCCCATAACAACATTGAAGTAGGTTTTGGAAGTATGTATGGCCCGACTAATGTCCTCATACATCTTCTCTACTTCTTCATCTGGGTGTGTCGAGGTCGGCGCGTATACCTGTATGACCTTCAACGAATATCTTTTGGATATTCTGAGTATAAGGTATACTACCCTGCTCGACACACTTTCGATGGATACGATGTTGTTGATGAGAGACCTGTGGACGAGAAATCCGACCCCTCCTCGGGACTGTTGGTCGTCCCCCCGGTAGAAGAGCAGGTTACCAGACTTCAGGGTTATCGTATCCTCCCCAATTCTTTGGACTTCCGATAACCCCAGAATATCCCAGTGTAACCCGCTCAATTCTTCTTCCAGTTCGACAATCTTCTCGTCTGTCCTCAAAGTGCGTATGTTGTGTGTTACCAGGGCCAGTCGTCGTCGGGGGTGGTAGCCGGGGCCAACCCGAGGATTCTTAGCACCCCCTGCCCCACCGTAACCATGGCTGCTACCATCGCCAGGAATAGTGGGGCTGCCGGGGACTGGGGGCCTGGTCAATTTTTGTGTCGCCATTGAGGGGTATTTGCCAATACTCGCCACGCTTGGCAGGCGGGTTGGCGAGCGCAGGAGGGGACTCGCGCTGACGACGCTGCTGCCCATCATCAGCGGGGGAAAGGAAATAGGGTTTGTGAGTAGAGGATATAATGGGAAAGGAGAGTATGGCCTGTAGGAGTGGATACTGCAGTCATGGAAGGGAATGTTTGTAGTGACTGCAGTAGCTCGGGGGGCCGAGGTCGCGTACTCGTAGCACCTATTCTAGGACAAGCCATGACCACTAGATAGGAGCACCCCTGACCACAAAAATAATGTACTGTCGATGAAATGATCCGCAGTACATTTATTTCAGCAAGGACATCTGACGGCGCATAAATATCGAGTACCCGAGGGACTGTAGAGACACAGTTGATTTTTTCATTACTTTCCATTAATGGCTTTGGGAACGTCTAGAATGTCTTATAAGTGATATAGTGGGGTGAAATGGGGAAAATATCGTTAGGGATAGAGAGTGTCCCTAACGATATTTTCTAAGTGTAGATGACTGAAATTTGGAACTGAAATATTGGTGTTGAAACGACTTTGAAAATATGCTAATGCTTTTTTCTTTTTTTCAGGTACGTGGGCGCTTTTTTCCTGTAGTTAGGTGGAAAATACATATTACGTAAGTGATTTTTGTAATTAAAGTTTTGTTGTCTACAATGATGCCACTTAATTTAAACCGGTATAAAGTTAAACGTGGCCCGGTTTTGTAGCTCATAGAAATTGTTGTGCTAGAACAATCAACAACTTGTGTCTATAAAAACATTAAGTATAAAAGGACTTGTTAAATAGATATGTATATTTACTAGGAAAAAGTTTTCTTATAATTTTTAATTAAATTATTATGATAGGATGTTTCGGTAATTTATATTATGTTTTATACATAATAGTTGTTATCTGAGGAATCCCTAAAATAATTTTGTTTAGAATGCGAACGTAATTCATACCAATTATTTTCTATAATTATTTATAATTAGTTTCACAATAAAATTATTTGTAATAAACAAAAACTAAAAGTTTTAGTTTAGTTCTTCTACGCGTGCGGAATTTGGTGTATGAAATTATAACAAATTTTTATTTACTAAATAATATTTTTTGTAAATATCTGAATGAAATATATAAAGATTTAAATAATAAATAATAATAATAATCGGCGCCTAGATATTGGAAAAATATCAATCACAATTTAATAAAAAAACTGTAATAAAGATAGCAAATAGGAGTGATAACTGTGAGTGATTGTAGTGATCAGCTTTCGTATATTTTATTAATACGTAGCTGATTACTCGCTTTATTGAATTATATCCACCATATTTCAGATGTCATATTTTGTACTTTTTGAAGTGAATTTACTCGGCGTGTTGAGTGATTTTGGTTGGGGAAAATTGATTGAGTTAGCGACTTGGAGATGCAAGATATAAATTTTACGCTTGATTGTTCCAATATTAACAATTAAAACCTCTTTGAGGAGTTTTGGTAATTCGTGAAGCATCCTTAATGAGTATAATGCTAATTATTATTACACGTTTTAATTTAAGAAATTAAAACTTTAGTATTACAATACTAAGAAAGTTTAGAAGAATGGTTGGTGTATAAAGTTTTCACTTTGATCAGCAGTTTTTATAACAGCTTACATTTTATTTAGGAAATCTAATACTATTTTTGAAGTTATTACTGTTATATGTTATACTGGTACCGCGACATCTCATGGACAGCCCTAGAAATTAATTGGAGAGGTCTGTGTTCGACAAAGCCCTACTGGTGACATTATGATGACGCCTAATTCTTTGAATAACACTATAGCAGGCAATATTTTCACGATAGTCGCGGGTTCAAATCTCAAGGCACACCTCTGACTTTTCAGAGTCGTGTGTCTATTGACAGTCACTGACCACGCATTATAACGGTAAAGGAAAACATCATTGAACATCAGCGCTGTGGTACTGCTTATGCTGTACTGCAGTAATAAGCTGAATAAGGGTTTCTGTTGTTGCCTCAAATAGTAAGGGAGAATATTATTGTCTTTTATTATCTTTATTATGTATAAAGATTTTTTTGTTTTATTTGTAAATACCTTATAATATTTTATTTTTATTTTTTATTCTATTTTCTCGAAATGGAATGTTTATGTACTAACAATAAACTTTTCTTTTATTCTATCGTGAGGAATCTTGAATACCATAGCGATTTGTAAGAATTTCTATGGTATGTATAGTCCGCCAACCCGCACTATGTCTACTACACTACTTATATGGCCTAACCACTCTCAATAGTACTCTCGATTGTATAGGAGGCCCGTGCCTGGCAAAAGGTCGTATACGGGATGATACAATATAATACAATACAAGTAATGGTTTGATTTACATCTCAATACCTACATTAATAAACCCATATTAAGACCCAACAGAATATGAAATACACCATCATAAACCGAACAAAAACCATGCTGAGTCATACTTGTATTATTATTTTGTTTTTTACTAACGTTCAAGGAAAATACCACAAAGTATCATTCAACGAGTCGTAAATGGCGCCGCATATATCTCAGGCCAAATATACTTCAATAAATTCTTCATGTGAGTGCTATAAATCAACACTTAAACTTTCCTTATTCCTGAGTTTATCACTTTGTGACGTGCTCTGATTCAATACATTGAAAGATATACTTGGAAATAACATTGTGTACGTAGTCCTTTTTTTCTACATACTTCAATCTTACGCCTGTATCACACAGGAGTAGGCCAAAGTTACTCAGACTACTTGATGTTGATATTTAATTTTGACGTCGTTTGTTTTCAACAATCAATGCATTCTCATTGGTTTAGGGTACTTCTGACTTAGCCCTTACTAAGCGTTCTTTTTTCTTATTCCCCTTCGTAAAGCTGGATGAGGTTATCTATATTTTTAGCCTGATACATTTTGTCGTGTTTTGTCATTAACTAAGAGATAATGGTTTCTTAGATTTATGTGAATTTTAAACTTTGAAATAAACCTATTATTTACGGATTTTATCGCGGATTTTGTTATTTAATTTTTTATTATTAAACTTTGTAGAAATTTGCAGCATAAACTTCTATGTCATTTGCTTGCGTTGGCTTGGAAGTTTGTTTTTTACACAGCTTCAAGGAACAGTAGACCTCCACGCGTTCCTCAGACAAAGGGTCTTGACAGACGGACGGACGGACAACAAAGTGATCCTAATACGGTCCGATTGAAGCCTAACCAACAGTTCACATCCAATTACGATTGCCATTAGACAAATGACGGGACAAATCGTTTGCAGGCTACAGTTTAAAGGAGCAAATATTAGTGGCGGTAGGAATGATTGTCCCAAAGAAAACCGATAAGAACCATAGCTTTGCCTTCGTAAATCGTTTGGTGAGACATAGTGCCGGAGGCTCAATCCCTCCCCTCCCCTCCCTTCTTGCCCATCTATGTTCGATTTTCAAGTTGGGCAATTATTTGTTTGAGTTGTGAGATTAATTAAAACTTAAATTAAGACGGATTTGAGTTATTAACGATATGAAAAGAGCTCGTCTCGTTTCAATATACCTAATAAAATATTAATGCATTGTGGTAATATAATTACGCAACAAAATTAAATATAGTTTATTCTAAAATACACTCACTTTAATAATAATTACTTTATCTATAAAATTTGTGTATTGGTTTATGTGTCGGTGAACCGCACGACCCAATTTTGAAATAATTACGGCACGAAGCGGCGGGGTTGAACATCACACACGCACGATAACGCTTGTTATTTGGTGGTACTGACAGCGATTAGCGACTTAATTAATTGTTAATTATTGATAATTTTGATGGTGAGCGAAAATATCACGAAATCTGCATACTTGCGGGGTTTTTTTTGGAATTTGATGGTATTTGGTTGATAAATCAGTGTTTATTAAAGTCAAACGTTTTCTTAAAACCTGCTATTGAAATAAAACTATGTATTATTAACAGATTTTATCGCGGATTTGGTTGATTTTTTTAATTTAACTTCCAAACGTTTCGATTACTTTACAGCTTTTGTGGTCACGGGGCGGACTGAGGCATTAGTCGTTCGCTGAGTGACTGTTATATTGTAATATGTTACTTGTACCGATAGATAGTGAATTACTTACTAGTTTACTACTGCGCAGTGCATAGTAGTTTATATTTTTCAGCCGTAGCGTCTAAACTCCATACGCTACATCTATACATCAAAATGCTGGGAACACCTCTCTAGTATGTTAGTTTTAAGTGACTATGAACTGTGGTTAGAGCTTACTATCAGCCAATAAGTAAATTTTTTTCTTTTTTTTGCACTGGAACGGTATAATGCATTCTTGCATGCATCTGCAAGAGTATTGATGGCATCAGATGGCAGACCTATGCCACTCGATACAATTATGCCGGCTAAGATGCTTCTTCACACAACCTTACTTATAAGAACTGTCCCTCCCTCACACCCTATAAGTCCTGTAAGTCAGGATCAAGAATGCCACGAGTTTTAATAAAACCTCTCATTGTAGCTCAGTGAGTGTCCGGGAATGCCTAACTTGTGTTTAACCCGCAAGGAAATCAATCACAAAGTTAAATTAATAGGAGTTGGAAATTAATTATATTGTCCACTTCCCTCCGTGGTAAAGTGGGTGACAAAACAATGAGCTAAAGGTAAAATCACTTCGCATAAAGACTTTTACAGTTAGAGAAGACAGCTGCAAAGCATCATGGATCAAATCATTGTTACATTTGAAATTGGATCTATTAGGTGAGCTGTTATATTTGATTCCAGTAATAAGCATGACAAAAATGCGAGAAAGCACGAAAATTCTTCCTAGTTTTTGCAAGGTCCATAGTAAACAGTATAGTACTATAGAACTGTATATGTATCAGCCCATATACGTCCCACTGCAGGGTACGGGCCTTCTCTACAATCGAGAGTACGATTGAGAGTGGTTAGGCCATACAGTCTACCACGCTGGCCTAGTTCGGGTTGGCGGATTTACATACCATAGAAATTCTTATAAATCGCTATGGTATGCAGGTTTCCTCACGATGCTTTCCTTCACCGTTATACCTTCACCGTTATAGTGTGCGGAGATTGACTATCATTATCATATCGTTATGACTCCGAAAAGTCAGAGGTCTGCCCTATGGGATACAATCACCGTGAACACGTTGGCAGCCACGTCTAGTCCGTTTACCAACAGGCCACCACGCACTTTCCACGTACTGTAGTACACAACGCCATGAATCAGCTAAGTCATAATATCATATCCAACTTTGTGGTGATAATAACACAAAGGGACAACCACAAATTCCCCGCTGTAAATGCGACCGAATCCATAGTGCAAGAACGTCAGTGCCATCTGTTGCATAACGCCAATTCCACCGCTCCGCTGACTAGATAATTAGCTAATAATGTTACATGTACACACTGATAGTACACGAACATTCTGTAATTAATATAATCCAGCTTATCGGACCGCAGCCCAAATATGTAATCTATTATTTCGGGGAATTTAATAATGCAATTTTCGGTGGAGTAACTTCTCATGCGGATTGCTCTTGTATTTCTCGGCACTACAAACTGCATATTCTTAAACTTGAAAGCTCAAAATCTACGACGCTGAATGCGAACTCGTAAAAAGCTTTGGCAATTGGTCATCTTTCTACCTTTATTGAAATATGAATCAACCGAGTAGACGAGTCACTTTGTGATTAATCTTCACCCCTGAAGGATATCCACAACACCACGCTTAACCATGAGTATTCGTGTAAACATATAGAAAGATGATAATAGTACCCAATAGAAAGTTGCTAATAATGAAAATTCTGGAAAATTCCAATGCATGTGAGATCGCTGCCCCACAAGAATAAAGATATAAAGAATAAAGATATATCATAGACGGTTTCATAAAGAAAGTAAAAAAATCGACTTAACAATCGATTAACGACGTTTTAAACAGCGCGGGCTGTCTAGGTATAAAGGACTAACAAGTTAATAATATATCTTTGAATGAAATAACTCACATAATAGTGATCGAACTTCGCTTCTCGCAGTTCAGTCGATCATTTATAATAGTACCTAACAGAGTTGCAAGATCCTTGCATATACTCGTATTCAGTAATGAATATCTTGTAGCTAATGATGGTGATGTTGATACGGTTAATGACTATATATATCGTAGAAACGTAAAAAATAAGAGTACACAGAAGACATACGACCGATCCTCTAATGTAAATAGACCAACAATAGAATTTTCTTACGAGTGAATTATTACAAACGGAACAAGAAGTGTGGGCTAAGCGAATGTGAACGACATTGATTTGCTTTGCCGAATTTGTGACCTCCAGCAAATAAGATTTAGTAAGTAAAACTTCTCAGATAACAATAGTTTCTTTATTCTTCGGAAATAGATTGGGGTAACACAACGGGTAAAAAGGATTTGTAAGGTCTACAAATACATGTTCGGATTTGGTAGTTGGCCTTTATGGAATTCGTGAAGAATATGATAAAAATATCGAGATATTTTTATAAAATATATTAACTTGCCTCATAAGGTAAATACAAAATATATGGACGTTATTCGAACGTATCCGCTTAAATTCAACTATAGTACTCGTTAGTGTAATGGCCAAACTGCTGCAAGCAATGATATCGAGTTCCAGCGTTAACTTGCGAACATCCAGTTTCGACCAGTCTGGAATATTGACTACAAATGCAAGATAACTGTCTATTCTCGATGGACAATCTGTCTAACTCCACTCCAATTGGAATTATTTGACCAGAGACTTGTCGAAGACTTGTTAAGACCTTAAGTCAAACAAGGATGCGACTTTCAATAGGCTAACAAATGTAGCGTACTATAAAAGAGGCCCACACGCAACAGCGGGATTGTAAGGCTTTAAATGCGTGCTACAAAAACAAAATATATCTAATGTGTACTGTATCTACTTGTCGAGAGTCTGTTTATTTACTCCCAACACATTCTTCCACATTCATTTGATCGTGAATCATACGGCGCAAATCAACAGGCCTATAAAAACTCAAATAGAAACTAGTTTACGTTACAGCTCGGTTTATGATTACCATTGTTTCACGTCCACCGCAATACCATTTCATTTTTCACTGTAAAACTCAGTTTTGTTTACATTAACTGGTAGTGTTTGTGGGTTGATAATTATAGTTTTACGGTAGGATATGTTTGAATGTTCAGCTATTGTATCTGAAGACTTGTATCTTTGTAATTTTAACATACAATTGGTATCAAGTCGCTTTAGGACAGCAATGTGGACAAAAATCTAAGATTCCTATCAAGGAGAAGTGTTCAGTAGTGGCAAGTATTTCAATACATGCAAAAAATGTTACATCTGTAGGAGATAAAAATATAACAAAATTAGTGGTGATAATTACGCATGTATATTTTTGTGTTACAGCTATAGAAAGTATGTCATATCCGGTCATTATTCAAAACACTTCATTCATTTTAAAATTAACACCATCTAGTAGCACATCCTAGAACCACTATTCCTTAGAGTTAATTCAGCAGGGCCGCGAATGATATAGAATAATGTAATAATACATTCCGTAAAACATAACGTAGCGAAATTGTTTAATTTATTGCTTCACTCGCAAGACACGAAAGGTTATGGCCGCCAAATAAAATACAAAATTATAATATTTACGTGCGATAAATCATGTTGCATTTATGTAACAGTAATTTAATTGAAAATTGTTATTACACGCGATATTTTATACGAGTGAGGAAATTTTTATAATGTGAAAATAAATATTGTGAAATATTTGGCGATTCGTAGTAAAATATTTTTTACTACGAATCACTATATACTTACGCTCATTGATTGAGATTTGGGGAGTACCTACTATTTCAAGTATGTTATAATTTATGAATGGTGGTAAGCTAGTTTGCGCATAGTTCCGTGGAGAACCGAGATTCGATTCTGGACCCTACAGATCTCTAAGATATTCTTTCTTCCATATCTAAACTCTTTCGTCTTCAAAGGCTGAAGACAAAATATTCTATCCATTCCAAACGCCTTTTGTAAAGGTAGAAAACCCACTCAAGTGTGTCGGATTTTGGGTTCAGTCTGTATATATTTCACCATACCATATATATATTTTAAACAGTAGCAAAATTCCACTGCGCTCGCCATCCTGAGACATAAGATGTTAAGTCTCAATATGTCCAGTAGTTACTCTGGCTACAATGTCCTTCAATCCGAAATACAACAGTGCATTTACACTGCTGTTTCACGGGAGAAATAGAAATTGCGGTGGTACCTACCCAGATGATCTCTCACATATGAAAGACCTACCACCAGTAAATATATGATTGGAAATACTCATTTCTTGCCAGTGGATACGCAGGTGGTACCATAATTGTCGTCATTCACAATCGTAGTTTTTTATATTGTTGTGGTCATATAGGAAAAGACGCTAATCCTTTGATATTGTGAATGTTTATAAGCAGAAGTGATAACTTTTTATCGGACGAGCCGTTTGCTCGTATACGCTGTTATAAAATAAAACTCATGACCGACATAAAGGCATGCGGGTTATGAATATTCAAGGCCCGGCAAAATTATAATAATACAGTAAAAAAGGTCGTTTGTGACACAGATTTTTGGTGTTTCCATCAAAGCGTGAAGATATGTGCAGATGATAAAATCGCGAACTTTATGTTTACCGTCAATGTCAGTGCAATTTTATATTTAGGATTTTAATAACTATCATCTGAATAAGCGTCTAATTTTGAATATTTTGCAATTTTTGGTCAAAACAATACGTTAATTATTGTAATGAACAACATAATATTTTGAAGTTTAATTAATCGACATTTCGGGCAACAATTAATGACTTCAGACTGATCATAAATAGAAAAATCTGAAATCACTTTTCTAGACCTGTGGTTCGAACCCGACACCTCATGCAATCAATGCCGTGGTACAACTGCGCCAATGCGCGTAGTCGTTTTATTAAAATGTATTTGTACAATAATACATAAATGCATTGTGTTTTACGATTCTACATCATTCAATTTCACAGGGAACTTAAGAAATTGTTGTCCTAAGTACTCAGAGCTAGGCTAAACTTCTAAACGAATCTAGGAGTTGAAAGATTGATGACTGGATTAAGGAGTTCGGTGAGACTTGACAAAGTCCCTAATGGTGCTCCATTAAAACACGTCTATCTCAACTTAATGTCTCAAACCACTTGTGATTAATAGCTTTTTTTTATTTGTATAAGTTATTGTAAATATCACTACATTGTATAAAACAAAGTCGTTTTCTCTGTCCCTATGTCCATTTGTATGCTTAAATCTTTAAAACTACGCAACGGATTTTGATGCGGTTTTTTTTTAATAGATAGAGTGATTCAAGAGAAAGGCTTATATGTATAATACGTACATATTATTGTACAGAAATCTATTTGTACCCGGGCGAAGCTGGGCCGGGCCGCTAGTTTAGTATATTTATTAGGTGATGGGATATTTGTATCCGCCCAAATAGAGGCTTTCGCTTTTACAAATGTGTGAAATCTGCCATAGTTTATCACGCAAATATTTAGGTATATATCTATATGTATTCCGCAATCTGGTTAGGTATAGGGTTGCACATATGTCTAAATAATAACATTACCCGGGAGAGATTGCCCAGAGCGACAAGGCCACCTTTTGTATCTTTTATTATTTTGTTACTTTAATGTAACTATTTCTATATATGGTGCAAAAAAGATGAAAATATAAATAAATAATTGTGTAAATGCAATACAATACAATCCAACTAAACTAATAGGTACAGTTTGACGTTTCATAGTTGTCTACTTTGTGAAGGCGTAAATCACAAAATTTCAATACCATTTTCCGTAAAACCACCAAACATGATTTTACGGATTTTAAATAGTGAAGTTACATCTGTACTAAGTTGTTTAAAATTGAAAAGTATGAAATGTCAATTAGTACCCATTATTTTCATCTGTATAAGAACATATTATACGTCTCACTGCAAGCCACGGGCCTCCTCTACAATCTAGAGGGCTTGTTGTGAGAGTGGTTAAAAACATGCTGGCCTAACCACTCTCAATCGCCACCACGCTGGCCTAATGTGGGTTGTTTAGTATTATCATTAGTTTAGTTGGATAGTAATAATCTATCTGAAATAGGCACCTTGTGGCGTGTGTATCAAAACTGAAAGGCATTATCGGCCCCACCATTCTTTTATTATATTGGACACAAATATAGTATGCTAACCAGTTATTTTATACTTTTTTTTATTCTGGCCCGGCATAGTGCCCCCATTGCGCCGGATGGTGCGCAAATGCCGCCCAGGCAGAGTATCCATTGGCATAAGACTGCCGTCCGATGCCAATAGACACATTTATGCCGACCTGCTAAGATGTCTCTTCACACTACGGCGGAAGGACCCAGGATTATAGGAAGGAGGGGAAGACGTGAGACGACAAACAATTCCACAGACTGACGGTGCGGCACAAAAAAGAATTTGAGAACCGTTTGGTTCGCGCCGGGATGGTGTGGACCGCTATGGCTTCGCAAGCCAGCACGCGTGATTTTGGTTAGGAATGGAGAAGAGGGGATCAAGTTGAACAATTCTCCAGAGCATTCACCGTGATACAGGCGGAAGAACACGCTTAGAGAAGCGACATCCCTCCGGAGTTGTAGCGACTCCAAGTTGCTTGTAACGTCTGCATCATTCACAATGCAAACTTCTTTCTGTCCATCCAAAGGTTACCTGGTAGAAATCACTATTATTGATAAGGGCGCCCATTGTACATACTTATTTGTGATTATGCTTTAAATTGTATGTTATCTTGGAGTACAATTAAGCATATTTCCATTTCAATTTAAGTATGTGTAAAAACAAACATATTCGTAATACCGATACACGATCACAATTCCTAACATTGACGTGTGAATTATAACACTAACGAAGTATTTCTCACGTTAGTTAAATAATGTAATGACTCATAATTATGAGTATTAACACTGAGTAAACACATTACGCACGGACATACTTTAAAAGTAAAGAAAACTTCGCTAGGAATCCTTGTTTGCAGACTTGCATACCACTGACCACATAGCGGCGTCACACATATTAGAGACCTACCATCAGTAACACATATATAACAGTAGTACATAAGTATATGTATAATGCACATACATATGTATGATATATGTAAGACAGGCGCGGTGAGGCGCGAGGCGCGACAAAGGCGTTCTCCACGGCAATACAAGCGTTAGTAATTCGATTAAACATGTCTGGCAAAAAGGCGTATAACAGCTAAAATACCTAATAAAAAAGCTTTAAAATGATATAGTTGTTAATTATATGTGTATTATATGTAAGAATTTACTTGGGATTTAGTTTGATTTCCACTCAGTACTCTACTAGTCCGTTCGTATTTACACATCTTAACCTTTTTTTTCATCTTTGGTACTTTGATTTTTCATGTCTTTCATACAACAAGTTGCATATTAGTTATTCGTTTCTAACGTTTCATTCTACTCATCTTTCATCATAGTTACCAATTCTTATGCCCTTATTCATAATAGACCGCTAAACAACCATATGAACGTATGTAAGTTAAGTAATTTTAAGACGATATAAAACATTGATTAAGTGTTGCTATTCATAATGGTTTTTCTACATTGTTTAATTAATATTGCGACTTCACGGAAAAAAACTGATTTTCACTTGAAAGTAATATCAAAAGTCTTATGCATCCTGCTAAAAGATATTCACCATTTTTCTGCTTAAATAAGTGTCTCGGCCATTTTAAAGTTCAGGTCATTAACTTTAAAATGGCCGAGACACTAAATTAAATTGCTGATTAGTGATTTTTGACGACTTTGAATAACGTTTTTGAGTCAGCTCATATTAACGGCATTTGAAAACTGCATCATGAGTCCTTATGAATAAGAGGGTACATATTTATTTATTGGCATTTCAAGTTACATATTCTCATGTGTATTTCTGTATCACCCCATATACGTCCCACTGCAGGGCACGGGCCTCCTCTACAATCGAGAGTACGATTGAGAGTGGTTAGGCCATATAGTCCACCACGCTGGCCTAGTGCGGGTTGACGGACTTACATACCATAGAATTTTTTATAAATCGCTATGGTATGCAGGTTTCCTCACGATGTTTTCCTTCACCGTTTTAGTGCGTGGTGATTGACTATCAATACACACATGACTCCGAAAAGTCAGAGGTGTGCCCTGGGATTCGAACCCGCGACCACCGTGAACATGTTGGCAGTCGCGTCTAGTCCGTTTACCAGCAGACCACCACGCACTTATTTACGTGTATTAGTAAAAATAATAAACATACCTGTGTACATAGGTAATCTTTTTTCAACTATTACCATTGATTCTTCACCGTCATTAGCCTATAATATCCTACTTCTTGGCAATGGTCTTTGGATGCTGTAAGGGTCGATCAATAACTTTATTATATTATTATTCAATATACGTTCGCTTTATTACAAAAGCAATGTCGTCGACGCAAGACGCCAAAATAAATTTTGGAGTTTTCAATAATCTCATACAATAATATTTTGCCGTCCCGAGGCGTTAGAAATATTGAACTTTGTTACTTTCTAAAAACAATTCGGAGGTGGCGAATCTCCACGGAGTTGGCTTATCTAAGCTGTTACATAAATATTGTAGTAAAATGACGTTTGGAAGTTTTACTTTTGCAAACAAAGGCCCGTGCGGGGAATTAAAATAACATTGGATTTATTTTTGTTAATTTATTAAAATCAAGCAGTTGTTTTAGTTGAAAGATATAGAACTACGCTTATGAAAATCTTTGAACGGTTTTTTGGGACGATGTTAGGCATGTATTAAGAATTTTTACATTCACATAAAAAACATTAACTTGAATTTGGTTGTCCATTGGGAATGTACGTCAGATTAACGTGATCTCTTCGATAGAGTGATGTGGTAACTATACATTTAATAATATTATATGTAATTTTTGGGAGAAGTTATCAAGTGATCAGTGATTTTTGCCTACTCCGCAAACCATATAGATGGCATCAGTACTTATTACACTGTAAACGTCAGGTTATTGATTTATATTGTTTTTAAAGTATATGGCTCATAGTTATTGGCTAAATACCCCTACTCAATAAGGATGATGCTATTACCCAGCAGTGGGACGCACACGTACTGAAAATACCTATAATATACTTTCACAAAACAAACCCTAGATCCATTAAGCAAGAGAATACCTCTAAAATTTACATAATGTTGACTGTACGCATTAGGAATACATTCCGCACTGAAATGCACAATACACGCCTTTCTGTTGTTATTTTCCATTAGTAATGTTACGTAAGCTGGTACGCAAGCTAAGGCGTTATTTGAATGGATTTTATCTCCTATTTGCATTTTGATAGCCATGAAGGAACGTGTATTCTATAGAATATAGATGTTTACCATGCTGGTGTACCTTGTGGAACCCATTGTCATTGGTAATGCGGAAATAAGGCCAAGTGTAATATTGAACGTAGAGATTCTAGAACCATTGTCAATACTCATGAATGCACTGGATCACAAGGAATTTTACAGTTTCATAGAAAACTATTAAATAATCCTTGCAGTCGTCTTTCGGTAAGTCAGTAAGATAGTTTCCTGGTTCTACCTCAAATTGTTGATGTTTTTTTCAATCCAGGGAAGTACTTGCCAATCCAATATGTGACGGCGCGGCGTTCCGTCATGTTAAACAACCTGGTTATTATTTTAGCGATGTATTATATATTATATGTATTGCAAGAAAATATTAATATAAATATAGTATTTGAGTCATACACATACGCATGTTCAGAATGGATATCATCTTCAAATTTCTGGATTGATTCTCTGACTTAATTTTGGTAAATGACTTACAAGTATTACTATTAAGAGCGTATACACCTTGCGCGCAAAGTCAACTATAGGTATTTCTTCGTTAATTTCACGCACACATAAGCGACCAAAGCTGTGTGCGTAGAGCTGCTGCGTCGGCTCGCTATACAAATGGCTCAAACAACTTTGATCCGTGCGCTTCAAATATTCAATTGAAATGCAACTGTAATATAATATCATAAAAATATTTTATTTGCATTATAAGTAGACAAATATTACTGTGCAAGCAAAGAATAATACAAATTTAGATAGTAATCATACTTTAGTTATTATTACATTGTTAAGTTGCATTCAAATCAGTGTTCAATCAGTAGACACTACGGACGTTTTATTAATCATTTCGTGTTCGAACACATAAATAGTGTTAGGGGCCCTACAACCCCTTACAATTACGAAATATATTTAATTTTATATTACAATACATAACATAATTTAGCCTCGGAATTACATCCCATTATATTACCTGAAACATAATTTATACTCACTACAAAATCATTGTAGGTAATAAAAATAATTAAATATTTTACTACCAAAGTACTAAGATGTGGTAATCTCAGTCCGCGCGTGGCTATTTTTACTACGTACGGCAAAAATCGACTGCAGCTAGGCCGGAGCGACGAGCGATATGTCCTCCCTCTAGAAGGCCTTGCGGCGGTCTGATTTGATCCACGTCGGACATCGTGTTTTATAGTGGTTTTTAAAATATTTGTAGAAAACATGAAAACTAATTTTGTTGAAATATAAAAATGGTAATTTATTGATAAGATGTTCTTCTATTATAATATGCAATTGCTATAAAAAATTATGTGCGATAAGTTGGTGAAAAAAAATATGTTCTTGACGAGAGTTTCTGAATAATTTCGCATTGTTTAAATTTTTATTTTTCAGGAACTAAACACAAAAATATTATTTTTCTCAGCAAAATCCCTCCATAAGGGTCTTATTAGTCTGATAATATTTTTATTTTCATCTTATATTTAGTGGTTTCGGATATCTTAAGCTTCTAAATTGCCATTTAAAGCCTAAATAACGAAACTTGTGTTCAGTAATCCTTATAGTACTCACAAATTATCCATCAATCTATAATGTTTTCCACCAAAATCCCTAGATGACAACCTTTTCTAAAATTAGTAATAATTATTTTTCCTTTAAATTGTTTATTGGTGGCTATTAACTCATTTGAAAAGTCCTGTTTTTAAGCCAAAAAGCGCGTGCAGGGTATAAACGCTCTTAAGACATATACCCATTGACGTATATTCTACCGATAGACGAGGCGCGTCATAGAAACTATTTGTCCCGTATTTGTCAAAAGCTCAGTAGCGACATCTAGTACGTTTACTAGAATATTACAAATTATGATCAAAGATTATTAGACAGACAAGACAGTTCATGTCAATAATAGCTTTTCCTAAGATACTGCCTAATACCGTCATAGCAATAATATTTTTTGTAATGTTTTTTTTTTATTTACGTGAATAATTCATGGAAATGATGTAAATGAAATTAAATACTCTTACAAGTATACAAGTCTGACAATCAGTCAATCAGTGTACAATCAGTCTGACATTTATTATAATAACATTTATGAATTTTTAACATATGTGAGAGGCTGCCTGGGCTGGTACCACCGCAATGTCTATTTCTCCCGTCAAACAGCAGTTTTAATGCACTGTTGTGTTTCGGATGGAAGGACATTGTAGCCAGAGTAACTACTGGACATATTGAGACTTAACATCTTATGTCTCAGGATGGCGAGCGCAGTGGAATGCCAAGCATTGCTTTGTAATTCAAGGTGTTGTTTGGTTTTGCTTCTGTTCATGAGCGGTCGCATCGCTTACCATCAGGTGAACGGCATGTTCGTCTCGCCATTCAATGCAAAAAAAAAACTTTCTTCGAGACTAATAGACAAAAGGAAGGGTACGCCAGAAGTTTACAAAAATGACTACCGCATTTGGAATATCTGAAATCTTTATATCGAAAATGAATTGAAAAATATAGGTATGTTCTCATGGTAGCCACTTATTTATTCCAATAATTCTGGACAAATATTATAGAGTTCTCCTTTTCTCATAACCGACGCGGAAGAATATAAAACAATTTTAAATGATATTAGTCTTTAATAACAATGGTTTCGAATAGTCCATTAAGTAATTCATATTAAGAAATGGGGTCTTAATACTATCCACTGTTTCAAAACATACATACAACACATATATTTGAGTTATTAATTAACAACATATGATTAAAATAAAATACAGAAATCAATTTGCAACTACATTCTTCCAACATATTTGTATTTGTAATGTATTCGAATAGTTTATGCCTATTTGGTCCTCTGATATGAATGTCCCTTGAATAATCTATATCTTATATAGTTCGTCTCTCTCACTCGACGGGCAACTTTTATGCGCGAAAATGAGATATACGATTAAGGAGCTCACCTTGTATTTCAACGAGTTCTAAAATATATTTAATCCATTAATAAATAAAAGATGTGTATTATCGGCATTATTCTGCAATATTATATCACTTACGTTGTATTCTAATTATATTGTAACTTCAGAAAATTTCGCTGTCGGTTTGACGGGGAAAAGTCAAAATAAATAACTTATAAATATAAACAAAGAGGCGTACTATTGCGCGGCTGTCACGCGGCAGACTGATTCGTGTGCGGTGCATGCACCGCACTTGGGTGGGACACGTTTGTTACAAAGAACGTCTTATCTAGTGTAACATTGATATCGATGCATATACCAAATAAATCTTCAGCAATGATTAATATAACAACAAAAATTTCCTCAAATGTCCCCTTCTGTGGACTGTTCGTAAACGCACTTGGCATATTTTGATAGATATTTCTCATACTTGATATGCGTTATCTATTTATGTTATATTAAATATCATTAGTATATATATTGACTATTAAAATTTTACTGAGTAAATTAATATATGTTAAAGTGACTCCACAAAAATGTCAATAAACTGTTGGTTACACGGTACTGCGACTTTTCTGTGGACCTTAAATTCAACCGAATAAATTGGCCTGAATAAAATACTATTTTACAAAAAAAAACAAAGAACTAGCCACACTGACGGGTGGCATCGGTCAAGTTGGATTTAATGACTGAGCCCAGCGTAGGTTGTTCATTAAGATATTGAGATCTTTGATAGTGTTATTGTCAAAAATCAGTGCTTCTTTTCTGTTCCTTGTGTACTTGCGTAAATAATTATTAGTTTTATTAATTCACATGCTGCCGAAATAGCTTAAGGGGAGTAGTTGTGGAATAAATTTACCTACTTGGCTATCCTCAAAACTAAATTAGCATTGCTAATTTTTTTAAAGAATATCCTTTCTGTAGACATATTTTCTGTGGATTTATAAGTCCACACGAAAGACAATGTCTACAGAAAAAAATAAGTAATAATGATTTAACAAGTAAAGCAGTATTTTGCTTGCCTGTAAACGTAGACGTGGAGTGCTGTGGGCTCGATAGTAATGTATTTAGCTTATAATAATATTAAATTATTACTCATATCGGAATAAAACCATGTTCCATATGATAGCGAATTATGTGATGTCCGTTCATCATTCTTTAACTTTAGTGATTCAGATAACTCAATTGCACCATCGAAAAAACAAAAATAAATTCAGCGATTGAGACACTTGCTTTGTAACTATTTTTGATATGTTTGTTCTTTTGTGTAAACACAAGACACTTCTGTGCTCGAAAAAAAATATTATAATTTCATTTTTTAGCCTAATCGAGGAAACGATCTTGTTTTATGTTTTAATTTTAATATTCTGATAATATCATATTAAATGAGACTGATTTGTAAAAATCCCGACCATGTTTTTTTTATACAATTTTTCACCTCGTTTTGTGTAAGACCCATTTATTTTACAATACAGATGCTAAACGTTTAGTTAATTTCGCCATTGTGGACTCGAATCGTGTTCTAATGGAATGGATTTTCATAGATTTTATTACTAGTGACTTCACTAACCTAAATATTTAGACCGCTTGTGAAAATCTTCTGACGCAAAACCGAATTATAAAAAAATATAGCTTGACTGATTTTTCGAACAACTTTTATAATTTAATACATGCATACATCCTATGTATTTGTGTCTGTTTTACATATCTCTACTAAAGACTATGTCACACAATAGTCTTTTTTTCGAATTGTAACACAGCACAATAAGAGATTTGGCAAATAGGTATATATATTATATAATTCCTTTTTTATATTTTCACACAATATTAACATACTGACGCCACTTACGTAAATCAATTACTGTCGTTTAACACAACACATTCTTTGTATTTTCAATTCTGACGTGTTTACAATTATAAACATCACATTATGCAAATTCATTAGATGCTTTATTATTTGGTTTATTTTTTAACACGAAGTTGTGCAAATATACATTGTCCTTCATAATAACTAAGACTGTTTAAGTGTAACAATTGAAAATTGATTATAAATCAGCGAGAGAAAAATCTGTATCTCTAAGAAAAAAAACCAACGGCACTTTGTTTCTTTTATTCAATCTCTTAAATTAGATCTTGCTATAAACACTTAATTTGAACTGAATATTAAATAAGCAATATGGTATTTCTAAGAGCAACTATTTTTGTATTTTCATTATTAGTCTCAGGAAGTTAAATGATCATAATACTGCATTAAGCAACTTTTGTAACCTATAGGTATTAGACGGAATTGCAAAATTAACTTTGCCCGTAACTTTGAAAGTGTCAATCTCATACATGAAACGTCTCAAGTGTATGGCGATGACATTGTCAAAATTAAAGTTATCGTCAAAGTTCCTGATACCCACCACACAAGACTCAGTGCTAGTGTGGGGTCAGGACTAGGTACGTGACTGGGGTGAATTAATGTATTTATTTAAAATTAGTTTATGCAACTGAGCAGGTACGACTTAATTTGATTCAGTAATATTTGATAGCAAAACACAATCTCTCAAACACAGTGTATTATTTGATCATATAATAAAATATATCGCTAATAACTAATTATAATAATTTAATTTTAAATTTGTTGATCATTAAAACTAAGATCTTATAAATAGAATTCCAGCAATACGCGTAGACATCTGTCGCGGAGGTCATTCACGCTCGAGCTGAGATCCACAAGTTACATAATCATGTGTTTCAAATAGTGATGAGATATATAGAACTGGAGTCGCCATGACTATTCCAATAAAAATATTTAAAAACTACAGACGAATGAGATCGTTATATGAAGAAATAGTTATTACTAAATTGTTGTACTACAGCTCTAGAACATACGTATTATATTAGCGTAAATCTATACAGGCATTAAAAATATACAATCGTTGTCAAATTTGTAAATTCCAATTCTAATACAGATTTGAAGATAAAAATAAAAAACAAACTCCACTAATGATAGAAATGGGAAAGGTAATGTATGATGTTATTGTATTAAAAAAACATTGCTGAAATGATAAACTATATCACTAAAAAGGCTAAATTCGGTATGGTAAGAGCTATATTTGGTGTAGCATATTTAAAATTGGAAAGCCGGGTTGTGTAATCTCCGTCTGCTAAGTTTTAATGAAGCCGTTTACGTTTACCTTGTGTTCGTTGTTCTCTCATTGTGTGCGAAGTGACGCAGATAAGGTTTAAAGGAGCCTAAAATTACGTAACTGTGATAAAACTATGCTGAATGTTGTAGAGAACGCTATAAACTATAGCTCGGTGGCAAATCGCTGGGGTACTTGCAAAAAATAGCTAAATCTAGATTATTGATCAATTATGTTTTAAGGTTTATACCTCTGGTATCTAAGGGGATGTTAGTCAAATCACTTAATTAATCAACAAATAAATAATGGGAAATTGGTAAAATACATACCCCCAATATTGAACATATTAAACAAATGTTGTTTTTCTCGAAACGAAAAAGAAAAATAGCGTGTGTAGACAAATATATGGCTTTTAGTTAAATGTGTGCTGCTAAATGAACTGCCAGTCAAAAAAATATATCGTAGAAATAATGGAGCCGTAAACTAAGGCGATGGCATTTTTGAAAACCATGTCAACTACAAACGAGCGGGAACAAAAGAAGTCTGTAGTAATGACGTGTCAGTAAAACATGAAAGTAAGCCGCTGTCGCCCGACGTGACGATTAATCAGCCAGCGAAATAATACGCGGGAACCTCGCTTGTTTGATCGGTCTCTATCTAATTTCCATAATCCCGTGAACGAAAGCCTTGTCTTAATGAATGTCTGATGTAAAAAGAATTTGGATTTTGCTGACAAAGCCAATTAAGATACCGCCATTTCATTTTGGATAGATACGATACTTTTACTAGACAAAAAAGAGGATAATCTTTATTTTAATTTGCAATCTATACTTATAGACCAAAAGTGGGATATGTAACTAAATAATGGGTATATCAAGACTGCTACCGAATACGAAGCCGGGTGGTAGCTTAAGTGAGTGCAAACATAATGAAACTAAAATTTTCGCAAAAAAACGCGACAATTTTGATGATTTTTAAATATCGTAAGTTTTGGGAGGTAAGTCCATAGTTTTTGCTCAAATAATATTTAAACTCTTTTATACCTTAGATAGAGTCCTTATAAATAAAAAGGTATACACTATTATTTTAGGAAAAAAAATGAATATACCGTCCAAATAAGACCGTTTTTTTTTTCAACATTTTCTGTTGCCATGTGTCTGAAGTCACTAAAACTACCACCCGGCTTCGTTTTCGGTAGCAGTCTTGAGATACCCTGTATACATTTGTAATAATAATCCGACCGATACTCCTGCAGCCAAACAAAAACATGTTTCCAAACACAGAAAAACAATCAACACAAGTTGAAAAGAAGATCACAATCGTGTCAAGGCTTCCTAATGGTGAGATGATAGATGATGATAAAACGGAATGTATCACACCATCGTAAACAAACAGATCTTCCTAGCATTTCCAATGTCAAACAACGCTCGCAAAGCCAAACATTTGATTTATTTTTTCAAGCGCTTTTGCTTTTCTTAGCGGAGATAGCTCTCGGCGTAAGAATACGGCCGGATATTACTAGGAATGTTCCGAGATGAGCTGTCTTTGCCCGCTGCTCTCAGAAATCAACTTTAGAAAAACATCTTTCACTATCTAAATTTGCTTTTGACATTTTGTAATGGTGACTTGATTATTTAGAAGTGCTTATTTGTTTGAAGCCTGCATTATCACATTAAAGTTAAGTAATTATGTTGTTCATTCGAGATTTATCATTAACAGACGGTCTGCTGTAAATTATTGTTACAAACTAGTGACGTCACTGTATTAATAATACCTTCGCTTTATTATGTAAATGAAGATTATTAGGGCGCGTCATAATCTGCGGTTGCTTCATTACTTCGCCGTTGTTATCCGAATGTAAAGACGTCAATCGATTTTTGGGAGTACGTCTGATGCTGTAATGAGCTGGATTTCTCAAATATTATTTACAACGAATCTATTTTGTAAATGTTAAGAAAATATTAACCAAGATGAAATCAATATAGAAATTATTGTAGTTAAAAATAAGATAAAATCAGAAACCTTTATCATAAATGAGCAGCAATGTATATAATAATAAATAACACCCAACAGTCACATACATAGTCCTGACCCTACAGTAAGATCGAGTCTTGTGTCGCAGGTATCAGGAACTACGAGAGTCTTTTCGGTCCCACAAACACCCAGACCCGAAAGAAATATTTGTGGGCCGCACAAACATTTCTCTCGGTGCGGGGATCGAACCCGCGGCCTCTCGTTTCGCAGGTGGCGTCTAACCAACTGCGCCACGGAGGCTGTCAAATAATTTAACACAAAGGGCTAAATCTCTTTGTCGAGACAGAATTCAGAAAAGTTTTTGAAATAAAAGGCACAAAGGTAGCAAATAACTTTCAGATTACTGAGTTAAAAATGTGATAAGTTCCTCTAAACATTTCATAGTCGACCAAACTTCCAGGAGGCCTTCTACAAATATTTAATGACGTAACTTGCCTACCCATCGGCCGCCTTTAGAATCGATCAGTCGGAAAAAAGCGACCCTTAAGGAATTGTTCAAAAACTTTGACCGAACCGAAACCGCTTAAGAATTAATCGTAAAACTCGAACTAATTATAACAGAGTTCGAGATTGACGTGGAGGATTTTCATTCAGCTTATGTTTTCTTAGTTGCGGGTTATTAGTTTAAATTTGAAATTCGTGAGGTTAATAATGTGTTAAATATTTCTGCAAAGTATGTGGGAGAAATAAAGAGATGCCTACACGACAGAATATAATTTGTAATAAAAAAATATGGTGGCCATAGTGTTTTAGAAGGCACCCTTTAATCAAAGTTAATCAAAATAAAACTTAATCAAAGTTTTCAAAACGGCAGCGCACACTTTTGTGATTCCATCAGTGCAGATATGTTTTTAAAATACTATAATTATCGTAGTATGGTTTATAGTTACATAAATTACTGCGAACTTTCAGTAGGATTTCATAATGCAGGTTTTTCATCAACAACGGCTTAGCAACTGGATATATAAATGCCACGTCACATAAATCATGCTAAATAGCCAAAGCAGATCAATAAGTCAAATATATGAATTATTTCCTGAACACGATCGCCCGTTTTCATTAGCAATAATATTGACACAAAACTCCAAAATAAACATTAATATTTTTACTCTACGTTTAGAGTTTGTCAGTCTATATTCGAGTCACGATGTTATATCATCCATATACGTACAGAGACTACGCAATGGTATTACAAAATTGACCTCTCCTACGATAAACATCGCAATTATGTGGTTAATTTTAACTGAATCGACGAGCGTTTGGTCTAGCGGCCGAGAAGTTGGTTTTCTTCACAAAAGATAGCCTATCGATAGGTATATCGTGCCAACCCGTACTAGGCCAGCGTGGATTATACGGCCTTACCACTCTAAAAAGTACTGTCGATTGTAGAGGAGGCCCGGGCCCAGTGGTGGATTGAACATGTATGGGCTGATACAGATACCGATAGAGATATCGTCGTGTTGGGTCTTGTATGCCCAGCGGATTAGCACGTTGTAAAGGCATTAAGTAGGGCATAAAGGGACGGATAAGTGATAGCGAAAAGTATAGCATAGCATCAGATATGTGAGCCATACCCAAGTGGAAGGACGACCTAATAGACATTTCAGAAAATTGCATGATGTAGACCGCTTTTCGCTCATTGGGACAACCCCATTTTTTTTTTCATTTGTTAGTGAAGATAATTATTGAAAAACGCAAAACTTAAACAGTAGCAATCGACAATTTTTTGATAAAATACCAGCACAGCGCACAAGTCTACCCGCACTTTCGTTGAATGATGGATTGGAGGAATGATGTCCATGGTTTCTGTCTATGATTTCATCCGGCTGACGTAACGGTCGCCATAAATCTGGAATGACGTGTACAAAACACTACAATCTGCTCCGTATTCTCCGTTTTAAATTGAACGTGTCGTAATATAAACAAATGAACTGGGACGGCACACAAGGAGCGTTTTGTAACCGCGGCATGACGGTCAAGGCTGCGTGAATTACATATGTTAGACTTGTGGGCAATGGAAATAATCACTGCCTACGAATGTGTAATTTATGTTAGAGTTGCCAGTGTTGGACAGTACTTTGTTATAATTTCGAAGATAAAGAATGTTGTTTAAGCTTTTAACTTATAGCTTTCGTCTTCTATAATAATTTTGAATGGATATGATGTTTCTTTTAGTGGCAGGTTTTCTGTGAATTTGCAAATATTTATTTCGTGATTTACTAAGCTTTTAGAATATACTAGCTTAAATTATTATCATTTTATATTGTAATCAATGACGAGACGAACAAGCCATTGGTCTGATGGTGAGGCGACCGCTCATAGACAACAGCAAAAAAAATAAGGCCCTGAATCACAAAGCAATGCTTGGCATTTCACTGCGCTCTTCAACCTGAGACATAAGATGTTAAGTCTCAACAAGTCCAGTAGTTACTTTGATATTTCAAATAATTATGTTTATTTTCTAATTTCTGGGAAACATAGCGTTCGGAGTAATATTGTATTATGCACACATTATAAAGTCTTGTTTATGATAATTACTATTAAACTTTAAACACAAATCGATACATCCCATGATACATGTTAATGTTTTTTAAAACTTGTAAGAATTAACCTTTTCTTTATTTTAATTTTAAGGGTGTTGGAGAATAGCTTCCAAAAATGAAGACAGATGTTTGTAATAATAATACCTTTGGCGTAAAGAGTGAAGATAAAGCACATTTTCACAAGGTTTTATTAGCATTGTTTACGCTACGAGACCATTAATGTCATTCAGTTATAACATTTTCATAAATAAATAACCATGCTATCTAAATGGAAAGCATAGTTTGTTAGTAATTAGGTCACACCAGCTCTTCCAAATGTCTGAGAGCGTAAGTGTCCGCAAGCCTAGCCGGTCCAAAAGTGCTCGCTTCTATCCAATTACGTTGCTACGTAGGCCAACGCAACTGTCACAACTTGTTCAATTTGTGAGTAGAACTTCAGATAAGAGGCTTCTTCACACGTGGTTTTATATAGTTAAGCTTATTTAGCAATATTAAGTATGAATGAATGCCTATTCATACCATCGGCAAAAATACCAATACTGTTTAAAATTCATTATAGCATTTTTATGGTTTGTCTTTAAACGTTTATTTGTTGTATCCCAGGCGCCAGATTTTTATAAAATAAAGTATCATCTCATTTTACATTTTGTTCCGAGAGCCCAACACAAACAATATATATTTGTTATTGGACTTAAAGTTAATTTATATGAGAACTCCAGCCTGAGTTGCAAATATGTTTATATTTATTGATAATATACATTATTTCCTACACAAAAAAGTAGGTTTCATTGAGGCGCACAAATCTTCGCACTGATACTAAGTTTCATTGTAAAATGGGCATTCTCCTTTATAATATACTAGCGGCCTGGCCCAGCTTCGCCCGGTTACAAATAGATTTCTGTACAATTATATGTACGTATTATACATATAAACCTTCCTCTTGAATCACTCTATCTATTAAAAAAACTGCATCAAAATCCGTTGCGTAGTTTTAAAGATTTAAGCATACAAAGCGACATAGGGACAGAGAAAGCTACTTTATTTTATACTATGTAGTGATGTAATAAATAGTCAACGTTTAAAATGCGCTAAATACATACATATACGCTAAATAAATTATTAGTCAATACGAGTTTAATACGCATATAATAGTGACTGACACTAGCCGACATTTGTCAAGTAAAAAGTATTGTTATTGTAAATGTGATAAAAGGTTCTACTAATGACTCCTAAAACAGGTAAATATGCTGACTGGTCTCCTAGTATTCCAGTGTTTCCATAAATAATTGATGCCGCGCCGTCCGCCAAATTATCAGACGTTATTTATTTATATCTGACCCTGTTTCGTGAAAGTTTTTGGAAATTATCTTATATCCATTCGGCCAGCGATCTCGAATACATTTTTCTTCTTAGTGGTGATTAATGGCAACGTTTAAGTTGATCAAAATTACAACGCGGATTTTTAGGTGCCATTGCTGTATTTATGGAATGAAATTTCAATTTTTTAACAATCAACTTACCATGTATTTAAGAAACAATGCATAGGAATATTGTCATGATTTGTGTTTGTAACAGTAACTACAAAGTTACCTACACATATTGTTTCTCTTTTTTACTTTATTGTCTTTTAATTTGTAAGGTAATAATTCAGTATTCTGTTGTAAAATGGACCCATTCATGTTCTTCATATAAACTACATACTTAATTAAAATATTTCAACCAATCACGTCCCTACATACTATAATTAAACGCACGATAAGTATTCTGTATATAAGTATTAAGTATTAGATGTCCCAGATTTATTTTAAACCTTATATAATATTTTTGTAAACGTGCTGAAATAGAATAATAGTAAAACAACTTTTTGTCCATCTCATTGACGTAAGCACGAGGCATGTTCTTATCAAATCATCTCCACATTTATTTATGTAATGCAGACGATTTGAAACAAATGTTTAAATATAGTCATGAATGTTCTTTGGTGATGAATGCTTGATAAACAGTTTTAAACACGAGATACTTAAAATCTAAAAACAATACCTTGCATGTATCTTTACGAAATATTAATTAATAAAGTCTTCTTTTGGTTAGCAGCCAATCAAAATATAAGCGTAAACTTTTCTAATATTGATACGAATGTATAAATGAATATTAAAATAAATGCATTTTTTTACGGATTTTATTGCGAAAGTTTAAAAATAGAATGAAGCCAAATTAGCACTATACACCATATAAAGTAGTCTTATACATAACTATATAAAAATATCAATAAATTATAGGAACAAACGAGTAAAGTGAGTAACCGAGATACGATTTTTTTCGAACTTTCCCAAAGATATGAATTACAATAAACCAGGGCTTCCCAAACTTATTTTTACTATGAAGCACTTGAGAATTTGTACCACACTCTCAGCTCCAGCAATCCCTCTCCAAGGCCAAACAACAAACAAGCAAAAAATAGAAAATATATATTTATATTATTTTCGGCTAACTGATAAATAAGTGCGTGGGGGCTTGTTGGTAAACGGACAAAACGCGGCTGCCAAGATGTTTACGGTGGTCGCGGGTTAGAATCCCAGGACACACCTCTGTCTTTTCGGAGTCATGTATGTATTGATAGTCAATCACCACGCACTAAAACGGTGTAAGAAAACATCGTGAGAAAACCTGCATACAATGGCTATTTGTAAGAATTTCTATGGCATGTAAGTCCACCAACTCGCATGAGGCCAGCGTGGTGGACTATATGGCCTAACCACTCTCAATCGCACTCTCGATTGCAGAGTAGGCCCGTGGCCTGCAGTGGGACGTATGCATATGGGCTGAAACAGATACAGATATAATAACTAAAAAAATATGCTTGTTTTTCTGTATATAATTTCCCAAAACGGGGCTCCAGTTTGGCTCACTCGACTTGGTTACATCGACAAAAGACGCCCCTGGGACAATGCTGTGACGCCCCAAGGCGTCGACAGTTTGGGGAGCCCGGCAATACCTAATTAAGAACCATTGTTATAAATATGCCTACACTTTTAAGAAACAATGATTTTTACTTATATAAGTACATATATAATTCGTTGTGACGTAATTTCTAAAAGTTCTTATATTGGTATAATCCATTATCCCGCGCCTAAATCACAGTAGATAAATTAGATTGATTAAAATTTGAAACAAACAAAATAAAATGGAAAAGGGAATGGTGGTTTCCTAACGTTAATGTATAACGGTAGCCTGATGGGGGAATATAAATTATGCAAATATTTGCAATCCATTATTTTTGGACACGTTTGAGGATTATTTTGTATGTGTTATTTATTATGATAATTTACTTGTTACTATTTTTTCATTTATGCAGTATCGGTAAAATTGCACGTTACATTTAATGAGTCTAAAATTTTAAAAATATTTCTTGTTTTGCGATAAAACTACAACTATTTAGACTGCCTGGTCTATTATATGATAAAACCTAAGACACAGAGTTTTCAATCTAGTTTTAATTAAAGTTTGCTAATTGATATAACGCCGGAGGAAAACATCGTTAAGAAATCTGCATACCATGGCGATTTTAAGAATTTTTTATGGTGACCTGTGGTGGAGGCCCGTGCCCTACAGTGGGACGTATATGGGTTGATATTGATGGTTTTCCTTAAAACGCGAGTATACTATTATTAAAGGTAATATCTTAGAATATATTTGAGAAGAACTCTTTTAAATGTGTACTATGCACCGTGTAGATAATGTTATTTTGTCTTCCCTATTCCACTCCCAGCACCACCTGACAGTCGGCTCCTTCATTCCAAGTCTGAGTCTATACACGAACTTTGTAAATGAACCGTAATAATAATTAGGTTCCATTTGTTTTTTGTACTCAAAAAGTCCCAAAACTGTTATATTATCTTCCCATATAGCCCTTTTAAAGTAACAAAATTGTATTCAATTTAGAGATAAGAGCAGGATCCACTATCTTATCTTTTTAATTTAGCTGCGTTATCTAAGCCATTATGTTGATTGTTGATACTTTGCCGGAAGGAAACAGATAGATGCATGAGTTTCAATTTAACTCTTTGCATTTAGATAACGTGTTTCGGTACAATGCATCTCTTGCATTATTTATTTAAATGTTACATGATATATAAATATAACTTTCATTTGAATTTAGAGGCATATCTTTCTATTGAATTCATTTGTTTTTCAACCTGGTGTTATCTTCGCTGTTGCCAGGGTAAACCTTCCCGTATCATTATCCTCAAATCCTCGTCTTAACCTAATTTCTTTTATTGCGATGAATGGATAGACTAGCTTACCATTCGAGTCATGCAAAACGATGTGACCGCTCATGGACAGTATCAAAACCAAACACCATAAATTACAAAGCAATGCTTGGCATTCCACGACGCTCGCCATCTTGAGACATATAATGTTAAGTTTCAATATGTCCAGAAGTTACTTTTGCTACAATATCCTTCAACGTACTTACTTTATTCGTCTAAATGATTTGTATAAACTTTAATTCGTTCGCTTTGTTAGCTAACTATAGCCTTTTTGAGATTTAATTTTCCATGATTTTACTCAACAAATGTTAATTAATACAATCAAACAACACGCCAATACTTTTACTTCCATCAAAGGTTAGGATTATTTAGTAAATCAGGCCTCACATTGAAATGCAAATGCTCGGCGTCTGTAATCGGAAACCATTCAAACTCCACTGAGCTCCAACTCTTAGATAAGCTGGTGTTTCTGTGTCTGCGGTGGCGCGGGATATATCGAGCCCGGCTTTTATCGTTTTGAAGGCATTTAAGTCGTATTTTGTATGTTTTCGCTATATTTTATTGAGTTTTAGGAGGGGAACTAGTTGCAAATGTGCAAAATGGTTTTCTTATTCTTATTGTTTTTCTTTATGTACTTTTTTGTGCTAATTGATTGAATTTGTTATAGGCATACAATTAAATAGGTAGACAGGCATGTAGTTAGTTTTAATGAATGGTCTGTCTGGTTTAGTATAATCATGTACTTAGACTCAGTTCTTCTGTTATATTTTCTTATTTTAATGTATTGGTAAGTGATTGTTAGTAGACATAATATATAAAAAATAAAAACAAAAAATTGCACAATAGGAACAAGGAATTGAATGAAAATAAGAATTGCACAAATTTTAACTATAGAAATATATTTTGTTTACTAAAACATTGTACATGTAATGACGAATCTAAGCACTCCATATTTTCACTACAGACACAGCTGACGATACTTTAACCACACGTGTGAACTTGTATTGTGACGCTTTCTTGTTTTTCCAACGCCAAGAACGTTCGAGAAAGACAAAGACAGAGACACAAGCATGCGCCGATTCAATGCGCCTAATTCTCTAGTGCTGCGCGCGCACCGTTACGTTACCGGGCGTTACACTTTTTCATAAGTGACTCCCAGCCGCAACCTAATTTAAGACGTTGTCACGTCAAAATAAGAAAAATCGTATTTTGCCTGCTCTCGATTGTCGAGCTCGTCAAGACGATTCCTCTGACTCCAAACACGGGGGGCTTACTTTAAGAAATGACGGAGTTATGCCTGGACAAATATTTTAGGGGAGAGAGGGAGGAATTTGGGGATTTGGTTGGGGCCAATCTGTAGAGCTCACCGAGCCGGTTCCAAAGATACCAAACTCGGTGGGTCTACGATCTATATTGGCCGAGATAGGATTGGGGGGGGGTGAGGTAAATTTTCGGGGTGGGGGTAAGGGAGGGGGGGGGAGGAAGGTTTCGTGGGGAGGCTAACTTAAATTAATTTTTGGAGGTAAAATTTTTTTTTTTGGGGGGGTAATTTTTTGCGTAATTTGGGATTTCTGGCGGGGTCAATTTGTAGCCCTCACCAAGACGGTTCCGAGGATACCAACTCGGTGGGTCTACGACCTATGTTGGCCGAGATAGGATTGGGGGGGGTGAGGTAAATTTTCGGGGTGGGGGTAGGGGGGGGGGGGGTAGGTTTCGTGGGGAGGCTAATAGGCACTATTTCGGAATAAGGGTGGGGGAAGGCAGGGGGGGGGGCTATGGGACAATTTTGGAAAAAGTGGGTGAAACTGAAAAATAATTCTCTAGTGCTGCGCGCGCACCGTTACGTTACCGGGCGTTACACTTTTTCATAAGTGACTCCCAGCCGCAACCTAATTTAAGACGTTGTCACGTCAAAAATACATATTGTGTAGCTTCATTGGTTTGAAATGTTTTGTAGTGTTCCTGTCCATTTTTATTGGTTTAGTAGGATATGTCTTATCTTTCCATATTTCTTTATCTAATTTATTTTCAATAATTATTCCGCCTCCTTAGGAAATAATATCGATGTTTTCCTTCTTCTCGGTTACATACTTGACGATAGTTTTATTTCATCCCTTTCTTCGTTTCATGCCTTTTAATCAGTCAAAAACTTCCAGGCACATTATATAAAGCTGAGCATCGACATAATGATGTTGCCTCGCGGCATGGAGATGCGTTTGCCTCGCGAGCCAACCTAAATATCGCCGCTATACTTGCTTTTCAACCGAGCCAACTCGCGAACAGCTTTGCGAGTTGCCTCGCGATATCGATACGCGGTTTTATACATTAATCCCCTTATTCATAAGAGACCGCTAATCAACCATATAAACGTAAATAAGTTAAATCATGTTAAAAGGAGATAAAGCGTTCATTAAGCTGTGTTATTGTTGCAATTTCTTCAAACGTCCAGCTGACAGACATCCGCTATTTTCTGCATAAAAGTTGCCTTAATAATAATACAAGGGTCTCGGCCACTTAAATTTAAATGAACTGTTAAATACCTAATGCGTTTTTTTTCACGTTTATGAATAACGTTTTTGAGTGAGCTCATATTAACGTTTGAAAACTGCTTTAAAATCCTTATGAATAAGAGGATCAGTGTGGTTAATTTAATTGAAGAAGAACTATTAAAACTGCTGAAACATAAGAATATTCGGTCTGCGAGAGACGTACACGAAGTTGTCAGTGTGTGGCACTACAAAGTCACTGGTTATTATATACTGGCTCACCTGTTCTTTGTTTGTTTTATTTACCGCCTATCTTTAGGTCCGTTCTAATTTTACACCGCGATTCTTCAACTTTTAGACGCAATCTGGTTTTTCGGTTGAGAAACTGCATGAGGTAGAATGATCATGATCATTAAATATGGATACTGGATAAATTGTTGTATGCGTAACTCAATAATATTTTTCAAGCTCACGAACCAAACTCCCAAATTAAGAAGGAGTCAAGGTAAACAAAATGTCGAATAAAATATTTAAAGATTAACCTCATGGAGATTTGCCAGACCGTTTTTTTTTTTCTACAGCCTCTTGTCCACAAAAACTTTTCACACAAAGAATATTGGCAGGTCTGTTTGCATCTTCCGGTGCTGAAATGTTTGTTTAGGATCCCGACATCGCCTTTTGGCATTCGATCTGGTAGACTATTGAAAAAAAGGGCTTGGATTTGGAGGGTCAAAAACCTATGTCTATTGAATGTTTGTATTTTGGTGAGCTTGTTCAAATCTTCATTAATTTTACAGTAAATTTAACTTTTTAACAGTTTAATGCTGATAATGTGGTTATAGATATTCCGATCCAAAATCAAAATAAGGCTACGTTTTATCGATTAAACACAATCTTATCGATAAAACTGCCCGTTCTTTCTCCTTCTTTTATGTCCATCTAAAGGTTGTCTGGTAGAGATCGTTTAAAAGCGATAAGACCGCCTTTTTACTTTTAGACGTTATTTCTTTATATTTTTATGTTCTTTTGTTTGTGTACAATAAATATTAAATATATAAATAAATCAAAATAAACATGACACATTATGGCACGTTTCTTCTTCTTTATCGGTATCACTCTTGACAAAGTGTTCGTGGTAATCATTTTAGATGTTGGTGGCAAGGTTCACAACACAACGCCACTTTTGGCCTGTAACCAACTGTCTGTTGGCCACCTTTCTCGTGCATTCATGTAGTGATGATGAGCCATATTCTGCCGCTGTTATCTGGTCAGTACACCTTATAACCGTTAACTTCCCTTATTATTCCAAATTAATATTATTAGAAGGTTAAATATTGAACTTCCTTTTAATTAACAAACTCATTAGCTTATATAATTCGCGTACATAACAGATATAATTTTATGTTATGAAAGAGTTTTTCCGCCATTGTTAACTCTGCTTTTTCAGCGGGATTTGTTAGCCGGAATTATGTAATATCGACCGATTTTATCAATTCAATTCCTCGGCATTTTGATGTAACAAGATACAATTTATTTTAAATAAAAATACACACAAGAATCACATAGTTCTGACTCCACAATAAGATGGAGTCTTGTGTCGTGGGTATCAGTAACTACGAGAGACTTCTCGGTCTCACAAACTTCCGAACACATTGAAAAAAATGCCTGTGGATCACCCTAAACATTGGTCTTGGTGTGGGGATCGAACCCAATCGTGGCGCCATTATATTTTACCAATTCGAAACATAAAAATAATATAAGAAATAATATTCTTATAATATTTTAATTAAATGCAAAGAAGAACGTAATACCACAAAAGTAGGATACAAAAATAAATTCAAAAGTATAATAAAAAGCACTTATCATTTATAAAGAGAGAAAATAATACGGGTGAGTACCCACGATTGACCCAGAAATGAAATTATATTAATTTCTCAAAGACCTTTTAAAAGTATTATTTAGAATACGAAAGATTTTTCAAAAGTTGAGCTGGGTCGTACCAAGCCCATTATTTAATTACACACTGACTTAAAGATGAACGGGAAAAGAATGAAAAAGTATGCAGTTTTAATAAAATGAATCGTATGGAATTCTCTCATTTTAATTATACGTTTATTTGGTCTTTAAGATTAAGAGTTTTTACTCTCTGCTTATTACATCGTAGAATGACAAAGTCATGTAAGAAACGAAAGAGGCAAAACGTATTATTTATATGACTTCTTATGAAACGCTGCCTGCCTCGGTGGCGCAGTTGTACTACGGTAAGGTTATAATTCTGAAGTCTCAACTTTGAATCCCGGATCAGGCAGAGTGATATTGAATTTTCTATTCTTTACTAGCCCGGAGTCTGGAGTTTGAGCTCGATATGGCTATAGGATTGCCCCACGTCACATCGTGAGACGGAAAATACAAGACGAAACGTGGATGTCTGGTTGCTATCAGTGGAACCTCTGCTTACCCCTTCTGGGAATAAGGCGTAAGTGTATGTATGAGAGTTTGCGTGACGTAGAAATATGTCGCGCAAAGTTGAAGAGTATATCTCGGCAGCTACATTATGTGAAATGAAAATTTATATACCACTGCAGATAAACTTAAAGTGTCTCGTATATGCACAGCTGCTATGTTTCGTAACAATGGAAGTAAATAAATCTAGTTATAATACGACAGCGCAGGTGATTTTAAATTATTTTGTGATATCCTAAAAGTTTAGTCTTTTCAAATGGCAGTTGTTCCGAAATAATCAGATTGAGTAGCTAGACTAATGATTATATCTGCATGTAATCGTGTATTTTTTTGCTTTGAGTGGTGATACGAGCGTGCCATCGCCTGATGGTAAGCGATACACGACCGCTCATGAGCAACAACACAATGACAAGGAATTACAAAGCAATGCTTGCTATTCCACTGCGCTCTTCAAACTGTGACATTATTTTAAGTCTCAATATGTCAAATAGTTACTTTGGACACAATGCTCTTCAAACCGGAACCCATCAGTGCGTTTACATTGCTGTTTGGCGGGAAAAATAGACATAGTGGTGTTACCTACCCAGACGGCCTCTATCGTATTATGCAAAAACTTACCACCAGTTAAGATTAATGAGCACACATTTAATAACTTAAATTACTGACATTTTAAGAAAAATTTACAAATGATTGAAATTATTTAAATATTGCGATTCGATTAGAAATTTGAGAACAGGCTTTTTGATTCACAGCCTATTCATTGCGACAAGAACTAAAACAGGGTCAAATAATAAATAATATTCTATCATTTTATGCAAGAATACATAAATATCACGCCTTTTTCCCAGAAGCGGTAAGCAGAGGTGCAACAAGGACGACCACAGGTTTCGTCGTATGTGTTCCGTTCCACTATGTGATAGAGGTTGTCCTCAAGTCTATCAAGCATATTAATTATATTAAGATTTAATAATAATTGGTTCCTTTATAAAAGTTTAACCCAATAAAAAAAAACAACAATCTTTATTTTAATCTCAATAACCGAAGTAGAGCATCTATCGTACTTAATATTCTATTAAAAGTGCATTAAAAAAATAAACTTGTTTCATCGGGTAAAAACGTAACAATTAGGTCAAAAGCTTTCCTCGACTGCATCGTTACGCTGTAACACTATGCAGTAAAAGCGATTCAATTTGTTTTCTAAGCGGGATGTTTGAAATGTATAAACAAACTAGGTACTCCGTGTATCGGGTCAGGTTTAAATAAACAACGGAAAAGGAGATCGTAATACTAAGTTGTTAGAATATACTTTTTTATTTAAGGCTTAAAAGTGCTCATTGCTGAAATTAGATAAGTCGGAAATTCCCGGAGACTCGCCGAGTTTTAATGCTCGGTGTCATTGCGTGCCACTGTTGATCCTGGCTTACAAGAGTTACAAAGGTGGGTTGTGACACACCCACCTTTGTAACTCTTGTTTTTTTGCATTGCTTTTTATACTATGTGGCCGTTAAATTAAAATTATAAATAATGGAGATAGACTTCCGGGAGCTAAGAGTTTTTTATTGGAAATTTCCTCCTCTTTCAGAATCATATTTTGAAATGTCTTAAATATTAATAGTTTATTAAATATTGGCAAAAAACAAAATGCAATTTTTTTTATCTTTAATTGTTTATAACTTTTGCAATTTTTTATGTGTTAATACACGCTTTTGGCACATTTTTCTAGACGTCATTCCGGATCCAATGAGCTATCGCACATAATTTTAAGAGCAGTATCTCTATTTTGTACCATTTTCAACTTGTCGACTAGACTATATAGCATGAGTAATAGTAGTCTTTCACTTTACAGATTAAACTGATAACTGTAACAATAATTGAAAACATTACCAAAGACGTAATAAATTACACAAAAGCATTTATCAAATGTCCAAAAGCCAACACTACTAGACACTGATGAATTATATATCGCAAGCAAACGCTTCGGAAACAGTTCCACTTAACCATTAATTTGTTTAAATGTTATCAACAACGTGTGAAGTGGAGCATTTACCACACCGATTCGCTCTGCCAGTTATTCCGATAAACTGAAAACTTCAAAGAATTTAGTACACTGTAATAATAAATTATTCCTTTGGCCGGTTAACAGTCATTATGAAAATTATTTATATTTAGATCGTTTCACTCAGATGTCCGGAACGGATTTTTGCTAACTAGGTATATATACACATAATTATAATTTCCCTTTTAATACTGTCGATAATAGGACGTATAGCGTAATAGGTTTGGAAATTGTTTCACAAATTGTTTTAATGAGAAAACAAGCAGCGGTTATCCGAAAATTTCGGAGAAAAGAGCAAAGTTTGATTTTCTTAGCAAATTACGAGAATTTTTACAACGTGAATTGTTGGAAAATTTCAAATACTTTTCGTAACTGAAGTGATGTAACATTAAGTCTTTTGATTTTCATGTTTATGTTATTTGTAATTTTTGGAAAAGCAAATATACTAACTTTCTTTATATTCCTGTGGCCCAGCAAACGAGCAAACAGGGCACCTGATGATACGCTTGGATCATTTATGTGTTGTATGATCATAATATATTATCAATTCGGATGGGAAGCGGGAAAGACAAAGATGAAAGGTTGTTGGGCATCAGGCAATCACTTAATGACGATGTCCTGTGAGTCAGTGCTACCGCTAAAGACGAGTCTGCCCATTCCTACTGAGCCATGGCTGACAACACCGTGGCTTGACCAGTTCCAATATTACCACCACCAAAAAACCACTTCCACTGATCTTTTAATAAATGCGTCGAGATAAGTAATTTGCTTTTATTTTTATAACGTATGTTATTGTTTTTGGTGGATATTTGTAGGTTATAAAGATCGATTTATTTTAATTTAACGGATAAATAAATGTAAAATAGTCTCATGAAGTTACAACGATTAAAAATATCCCCTACAAGAAATTTTGGATATTTGGTCTTCAAACATACTATGAAAAAGAAAACTAAATTTAAAATTAATAAATAACGGTAAAATTTTAATTTTTTTAAATATTCGCAAACACATAAAATTAAATCCCAGCTGGAAACCAACTTTATAAAAGCCGTTAAAAAAAGTTGATCAGCAAATATGCTAAAGTCCGAGTGATTCACCTTGATCCCCATAATACTCTGATAATACGATAATGATTTACGAGTTAACAGCACGTTAATTACGCGCTTCATAAAATCGGCCTCTTTTATGACCCACCTAGGAATTTTACGGATAAGCTGATTTTGCGATCGTTAGCGACTCGTGTGTAGCGAGAATACGAATAGATTTGATGTCCAGTGATCTGGTCACCGTATAATTTATTAGTGACTAGTTAATTGTAATTTTAATTACGTTTCTAGTAAGGATAAAAATAAATTTACTAGGTGTATCTAAGCTTAGGGTTTACGGCATTCTGTTAGAGGTTTTTGTGTCGTATAAAATCTACTTTGGGTTAAATTTATTATTCTTATTCTTCTTCGTTCGTGTCAATGGCTAAAATGATAAAGATACACTGTTAAAATTCCTTACAGTATCCCGGCCCAATCGGTCGCTACATTAATGGCAGCGTTTGTTGTCACGATAATGCCCTTTCTTGTGCAGGTAGGGCACAGTAGCCACATCCGTAAATGTGACATACTTGGTTCTAAAGCGCCACATTCACAGTCGGACTTAGACTGACAAGTCCTTAAGCCCACCTTACCAGACTAGTCTTGCAGCTGCTCGCATTTTTTACTCATACATTCGTATTTTGTAGTTTAGTAGCGGACCCTCAAAAATATTAATGATTGAATGATTTGAATGAGATATGTTTTTTTATTACTTTCTATTTTAAGTCGGCTTTGTTAATTCAACATTTTTTGTTGATTTTACCTGTTTTGCACAATCCCTTATTATCCTTAATAAATAAAATACTTAAATAAAATAATCTACAAAAATAGATTGCCCTTTCTAGGGATTAAATCGGTGCTCCCGCAAAGCCGATTTCGCACTGGCTTTATCCTTGAGCCTCGCCCAAGCCTTTTCTATAATGAGACGCGATTGCCAAGAAAATGCAAATTATGAATTAGCATTCTTCCCTTTTGTGCGGATAATGTTTTGTTTATTTAACGACGTGACTTTCAGTTCCATTCATAATAGTAAATGATGCCCATGGTTATGGAAATAAGGGCGTGATAATCACGCGAAGTTGGTATTATATTCGTAACTGACCCGATTATAACCACCGTACAAAATTGTGGCAAATAGTGAGTAAATGTGTCACTTTTTGTGTGTTTATCTCATTTAAGCAGGGTAGTGTATATGTATATGTAACAACCACTGATTCATGGCTCTCTCTGGGATGGATAAGTACTTTAATGAAAATTATTGTCTTGAGTTCAATAAAAAATATGCAGTCAATTGAAAATAGCCCTGTATAGTTTCATGGCTTTTGAAATGGCGATGGGAAATCCCATCAGGAAAACTCTCATTACTAAATCCTGTTTATAAAACGAATGTTTTGTGAATGTTACAATGTTTGAAATTGTAATCTTTTTTACTATGTTATTTAAGTATATTCAATATCCTTTACAATTACATAGTGTGAGGTCAGCTGATGTCAATGTTTATTTCATCATCATCATCATCATATCAGCCACAGGAAGTCCACTGCTGAACATAGGCCTCCCCCAATGATCTCCACAATGACCTGTTGGAAGCGGCCTGCATCCAGCGACTACCTGCGACCTTAGTCAGATCGTCCGTCCACCTTGTAGGCGGGCGTCCGACACTATAATGTTTATTTAGGAGCAAAAAATATAAGAGTGGAATTTATGTGGAAATTAATTTCTTTGTGAATATTAACTATTTTGACAGCTACCCTGGCACAGTCCATTAGACGCCGCCTGTGAAACGAGAGGCTGCGGGTTCGATCCCCGCACCGAGATAAATGTTTGGCGGATTACAAATATTTCTTTCGGGTCTAGGTGTTTGTGAGACTGAAAAGTCTCTGGTAGTTCCTGATACCCACGACACAAGACTTGATCTTAGTGTGGGGTCAGGCCTATGTATGTGACGATTGGGTGTTATTTATTTAATTATACGTAAATTAAATTAGTACCTTTATTCATAATGTAGTATAAAGACAATTCTAGTACCCAAATGGAACGCTGTAATAAATAGTCACTGTTATTGATAAATAGTCATGTTTTATCAAACATAATTTTAATAAATTATGTGAAACATGTGTGTAACATGACATGATAAAATTAAAATCAAACATAATTCTAGCAATATTCTCACAGAACATTGGTGAAATATGTATCCTATCTTACAACACTCTCATTTATTAATTTAATATTTAGAAATATGTTCACATAAAAATATATAAAATATCAGCCAAGTATACCCAAGTATTTTTTCAATATTTAAACAAGTCTGTTGACAAAGAGCTTGAATATAATTACGTAGATATACCAAATTATATTGGCTTTGTAAGCATTGAGCCGAATATTATAAAAATCGTTCGCAGTATCGTAATGTACTTACATATATTTACATGTCTGAGTCTAAGCCGTGAGCACATTCGTAGATTAGTAATGATGAGCAGTCATCTGTGGAGTGTAGTCTTGGAGAACTGTATTTACTGGAGTTGATAGCATTTGTTTTCCACGGGTTGTAAAAGATAAGTGAGGTGCCCCAGTGAGGGGCATAGACTAATTTTGGTTTAAAGTAACCTTTAAGTAAGACTCGATCTTAGTGTGGGGTCAGGACTCTATGTATGTGACTGTTGGGTGTTATTTATTATTATTTGTTTACTTTAAGAGGACTTGAAACTTACTTCAGACCCGATGAAATCCTCTAGAATGCTAAGTAAGAATAATATTAATGATAAAAGGTAACTTAGGTCGATGTATCAATATTATGTCAAGTAAAGAAATTATATTTAAATTAACAATTTGATGTAATATAAGTTTTAAATTGTTTAACAAAGTAAGATATTTAGATGTGCGGATTAACTCTTTGAAAGCGAATCCTACTACAACGAAAATACATAAATGAGGTTATCCCATCAGGATAAATACGAAACTGTGAATCCCACTACAAAGAGTAACTAAAAATGGCGAATACTACTATGATAAACGTAGCACGTGTGCGTAAATGTATGGTTAATGAGAGTAAATGTGCGCTCTGCTTTACAGATAACGGTACGTTTGCACCATCTGTCGCTGTGGGCGGATAATAATAGATCGCTTAACATCCTAAATAGAACAAATATATAATTTGTCTAACGAGTAACGTGCCATGTGTACGTGGGAATACTTCGAGTTTTGGAGTTTTTATCGTTGTGTGTGTGTGTTTTATTCGTTCTTATGAACCGTGTAGTATTAAATTTTGTGAGCTATTAAATTCATGTGATGAAGATGGTGTGTTAGATGCTATGTATATTTTTCTAAACATATTATACTGTCGCAAGGATAAAATTTTGGTGGCTTTGTAATCTAGAAAGATCTTATGAGAGTTAATAGTCTTAAAATTGAGGTCGCCAAACGTCAGGAAAAGGTAGAGAGAGACTATGTGGTGGGGGGCGACAGGTGACCTGTTTCTTTAAGGTTTAAGGAAACAAAGACATATTATTATATATTATATACAACCTCATAAATATCTAAAAGCTTCAGTTAGCGGAAACAAATATGGTTTCAGAGAAAATTTCAACAAGAAATGAAACGGAAAAACTGCTTCTCGATACCGAATTCTCTAAAACAATATGTATGTTTATTCTCCAGTAATATTTTTATCCATATAAAACATTATATAAATTTCCACTATTGTATACCAATTTTCGACGATCATATAACACTGACACATATAATATAGTCGAATTAGGGCCTTATCATGTGGATTAAGAACATTTTAATTTTGCAATATTGTAGTTTCGTCAGCGATACAGCCCACGCGACAGATACGCACCATCTAACGTATTACCCACAATCATAAAGTTACGTCATAGTTGTATTGCTTATACTATCGTCGATGCGTATTTCTAGGAAGTAACACTCCAAGTTTCGGTGAATATTGAGACTGCCGGTATGAAAGTTTCAAGTAATGTGTAGATTAGGAGGTTAGGAATTTACAGGTTATAGATTATTATTTTTTAGTAAATCAGGACCCATGTAGAATACTAGTATTAGTAAAATTAATCACCACTTAAACGGTGAAGGATAACATCATGAGGAAAACTGCATACCATAGAGATTTGTAAGAATTTCTATGGTATTTAGAGATTTTCCCGCCCTCATACCCACCACTGCAACTCCTGTCAGCCAGGATCAACAGTGGCACACAAACAATTGACACCGAGCTCTGGAGCTCGGCCGCATCTATTTTCTATGGTATGTAAAGTCTGCCAACCCCACTAGGGCAGCGTGGTGGATTATATGGCCTAATCACTCTCAATCTTCATTGTAGAGGGACCCGTGCCCTGTAGTGGGACGTACGAGTATATGAGCTGATACAGAGTACTACTCCCCCTACCTCTGGACCGAGGCTCGACCCATAAAAATCCTTGCAAAGGTGAACTTTTAGAATATTTATTGATGTTTCTAATACACAAAACTAATTGGAGGTGTTACTATAATCTATTTGAGTAGAAGCTAGTAGAGAGAGTAGTAGAGTTGAAATCTGCCTAACTTTGTATTCCGACTTCATTATTATACGTACACTAATAATAATAGCTCAATTACATGGAGAACGTTTCTCATGGCGAGAATCGTATGACATAATCGCCATAGATTATAGTGTTCTGGCAAATGTTTACAAAATGCAACTTTGTATATCCTTACGATAACGTATCTTCGAGGCAAGAAATTCCCCCCTTGGAAATGGGGCAATTTTTAAGAAAATCTCGTATATTATTCTGCGTATGATTTTTTGTATTATTCTTATTAAATTATAAAGCGCAGTTTATAAGCCATGTTCGGTTTTCACGCACCTTATATAATGTTTAATAACAAGTTGGTAAACAAGATAGGCCTTGATTGAAATCATTCCATCTTAACTGATAAGGCACACAACGTGAAACGCGAATCTTTACTATGGTAGTAATTTGCTGTTTACTTATCAATGCGTCACAATTTTAGCAAAATATTTATTCTATACATTTTTTTCTAACACCAGTATTGCTAGTCGCACCCGCGAGAAAAAGTTTTTCTAGGATATAACCTCATATATTTATTTTACCAAGACAAAAAAATCCAAATGGCCGATATTTTCGATTGCTGATCTATCTAATAATAAAAAACGTTTTCAATCAATCGGTGTGCGTTAAAACAAATGGACAAACTCATTAGCTTTATATTTGCGTATAGAATATAGATTCATGTAGGGTCAGCTAGTTATGATATCTAACATTTAATTACATTTCAATTTTATTATTAATATTAATCGTGGATAATACATTATTAGTTATCGGAATTAAATGAAATATTTTTCCCAACTAACATGTCCTTTATTTACGTGCCAATTTCTTTAACTTGTATTGATCATTTTATCACCATGAGACCGAAAAGACTCGTAATTTGCAATATTTAGGAATATATTGATTACTATATATGTAGGTCAATTGAAATAATATGTTTCAGTATAGGGTAAAATAAATATTATAAATAATTATTAATTCATATTAATTTATAAATAACTTCTAATATCGTACCATTTGGTGCAATTGTCCCATATTGATAAACACGTGCGATAGGTCCATAGTTTGTAGAAAAATGATTTGATAACTTATCGTGGACGGATGAGCATTCACGTTACATGATTTTCCCAAACTGCTCCTGATTTTGTTCTATATACCGGGTATCTCAAGACTGCTACCGAAAACGAAGCCGGGTGGTAGTTTTAGTGGCTACAAACACAATGCAACTAAAATTTTCGCATAGAAACACGACAATTATTTTTTATGATTTTTTAAATATCGTCATTTTTGGGTGGTAAATCCATAGTTTTTGCTAAAATAATTATTTAAACTCTCTTATATCTTAGAGTTTTTATAAATTAAAGGGTATACACTATTATTTTAGGAAAAAAATTATTTACCACCAAAATATGGCAATATGAAAAAAATTTCAAAAAAAAAATTGTCGCTTATTTTTGCAACTTTTTCTGTTGCATTGTGTCTGAAGTCGCTTAAACTACCACCCGGCTTCGTTTTCGGTAGCAGTCTTGATATACCCTGTATATATAGATAAGGCATTATTGTACCCCAGATGACGAACCTAATAGGTGATAAAAACGACATGTTTCGACTATAAGCAATAGTATGGGCGATGGCTAACACTGGTCTCCTCTAAATAATGTCGGAAAGATATACACACTGGCCACTTCATGCAATTGTTCTCAGATTCAAAAAACCAAGGAAATAAAATATTTGGAGTTTATTCTAGATGAACTTTTAAACTTTGCGTCACATATTCAAACACTCTTGTTGGCAGGATGCGGAAAATAATTGCCATCTTTAAAATTTTACGTAACTCGGCCAGTGTAAATATTCTTCAGTTAGTGTATTTTGCTTTATGTCAATCTCTTCTGACCTATTGCATTAGTGTTTGGGGTGGGGCAGGGAAAACTTTGATGCTATCCCTTGAAAGAGCTCAACGTGCAATATTGAAGGTCATATTGCGTAAAGACTTTAGATATTCAACGGATTTATTGTATAAAGAAGCAGGTATAATAAACACCAAGAAACCATTAAGTAATAGTTAATATTCAGAGTATATTTACGAGTCTACCAGTTATTAATATATTATTATACATATGAATATAATAAAATACAAAAAACATTTGCTACTTGCACATAGAAAGAGTAAAGGAAGTAACTATTAATTATACTGTTCCTTTCTAATAACATATAAACCTTTCTGTATCGGGTTACCTCTGATTATCAATTAAGTATATAAGTCTAATAAGAGTCTTAACCTAACAAAATGAACCTTGCAGATCGAAATAAAATGGCCTTGCTAGAGTGAGTTCGGCTAAAGATCCGAGTTATATAGTTTTTACAGGTGGTATTCATATTTATTTATTCCGTTTTTGCAAAAATTTACCCTTGGTTGCCTTAATTTTAATAGCCGGAACCAATCTTTTGGAGGTAAGCCTAGCCGCGATGGAATACTTAGAAAGGGCCTAATGGAAACCTAACAACGACCATGTCGATATAAAATTTCTAGAATCATTTATATAGTATTACTATTAGATAAAATATATGAGCAATACTAAACAACTAAACCATTCTAATACCTGTATTAGATATCCTACATTCACTATGAATAGCTTTAAACCAATTATATATAATGCGATATCTTATCTCGGTTATCGTTCTATTAAACTTGTAATTTTACAGCTGGTATTACACATTGTTACTTATATATCTAATACTAGCGGCCCGGCTCCAATCTGATCCAAATACACTTATTTAAAATATTCTGTCGGATATGTTTATCAGGGATTATGTAGAATTTTATACATGAAAGATTTTTTCAAAATGGTCCAGAGGATTCACTCTATGATCCAAAACGATTCGCTGTCCAAAGTAAAGACAAGTGCAAGATAAGTCCAAAGCCGGACCTATGCAATCAATAAGTTATTCACTTCTAAAAGTCAATACTTTTCTCTATAACACTCCGAAGTTGTTGATGTGACGTAACAAAGATAATTTATACATTATGTGGAGTACCTAGGCAGATGTACAGTTTAATGCACGTCGCGCGATCATTCGAAATTCGTTTCAGAATGTAGAGTAACCCCTAGTAGTTGCAGAGCCTATTCAATGCACACAAACAAATATTTTCCCTTTATAATATTATTATAGATAATTTAGATGTATTATCTATGTACCGTTATTCCCTATTGTACTAGTACTTATCATAGTAGTCTTTTATACATGTTTTATTGCATTAGCAATATCGTATATTGCTCAGCTATAAAAATACTATTACAAACTGACTGTATTTGCTTTATTATGTAGCTACGCAAGCAAATGTGTTCAGCAACTTTATACTCAAATCAAATGTTTGATTACTTGATTACTGTGCAAGTCATAGTGGTCCACGATCCGGTATAAGAAGTATATACCCTCATGTTATTAGCAATAAGTTATAAATGATAGGTAATAGGCACATTGCACATATAGTACGAGAGATGACAACCAAAATTTTTGTCTCATAGTAATACGGCCACAACCGCATCAAATTGATAGATTTGATTATTTCGAACTCGAAAATACCAATTTCAGACATTTTTCGCGTAGCGTTTGACCTAACTGAATTTTCAAAAATGTCAACAAATTTTACCGGACTGTATCTATGTGTTATATAAGATATGCTCTAAGATACCGAAAACATATTTTTCAAAAGTTAAAATTGTAGCGCGGACCCAAAAAATAATTTAGACAAATTAAAAATGAGACAAAAAATACGATGATAGCAATCCGTCTGAAAATGTTCTTTACGGGTGAATTGGGATTAGTTAATAGGAAAAAAACGATTTTTTACTAGGAAATTTGGATGCAACAAATTTTGAGACCATTCTAAATGTGTTAAGAAATTTTACCGATCGGTATCATAGCAATCTGTCTGAAAATTGTTGAACTTGATGAAATGAATTAAACACATATAAAAAAAAAATATCAGAAGAATTCACTGTAGCACCTCCTTTATCAGACAACTTTTCGATATTGTTGTTGAAGCGTGACTGATTGCAAGTCGGGCAATCTTGCTTTTGTCTTGCCAAAATAGAGCGCGGACAATGTAGCTATGCTATAAAAACGTCTATTATAATTGATAATTTTGAATTCTTAAAACCTACTCTTCCATCCCTGAAAACTTCGTCAATAGTATATGAGCAAACCATGCCTTATCATTGGCAATAGAAGAAAAAAAAACGTCCGCGAGCCCTCGGACAACCAGCGACACACCCACGTCCGCCTAAGCAACTTATAGTTTGTTGTCACTTTAAGTGAGCGTCATTTTAACGGTTAGAACAGCTGGTGAGTGACTATGTATAGTAAGAGAGTGGCAGGAGCATAACATGCAAAACACCATTCCCATCGCAGCAGGAACGTAAGAAGCGTTCAGCTTTTCTCTTTTGGGAGTACATTTTTTTTTATTGCTATGAATGACGAGACGAGCAAGCCGCTCGCCTGATGGTAAGCGATACGACCGCTCATTAACAGTAGCAACATTCCACTGCGCTCGTCATCATGAGACATAAGATGTTAAGTCTCAATATGTCCAGTAGTTACTCTGGCTACAATGTCCTTCAATCCGAAACACAACAGTGCATTTACGCAGTGTTTTTTCACGGGAGAAATAGACATTGCGGTGGTACCTACCCAGATGGCCTCTCACATATGAGAGACCTACCACCAGTAAAAGTACATGCGACATCTAAAATGTCTGAAAACATTTTTTTGCAATCCTGCCAAATTTACGAACAGTAGAAAAAAATTCATTCGGATTGCTATAAAACAGGTCGGCTAAATTTGTTGACATTTTAAAAAATTCGCAATACAATACAATATTAAATACAATTTAAAAAAACTGTAAATTAGTCGAAGTAGTATAGCATCTGAAAATGTAATTTGTCTCTATACGTACTGTGACGTAGCTCGTTTCTGTATAAGGTTGTGCCGTTACGATACGTGAAAATAGTACTACCGTATGATAGTTGATTAAATTATTTTTCATATAATAATTGTTGAAGTATTATTGGCAGAAATTGGCTGCACTAAGTCACTGTAATGAATAATAACCTAACCTTTTACCAATTGAAAACATGGTAAGACGTCTAGAGGCTTTTTGGAAGTGGTAGAGCAACGCTGTTGTTAGTCATGACCCAGCATTAATGAACAGCCTCGTCTGGGGTGGTACCAATGTATCAAAGGAAATTGACGTAAAGCGACATCTCAGCTGTCGTGTTTCGTTTAGTAAATAAGAATGCTGGATGGCCTATTTTCCCCTCCCGCTTTCCTCCTTTCATCCTGGTACCTTCTCTGTCTCTCTTCCCTTTTTCATGGGCCGGCGAAACATTCTGTATCTAAGTGTTGAGAATGTTCATGGGCGACAGTGATTGCTTATCATCTGTACCCAGTTTACTCGTTTATACCGTTGATACCTATCATCACTCTTTTTTTAGGGCAGAAATGTAAAAAACTAGCTTAAATTAAAAACTATGTAAGTGTGTAGTAGTAGTAGTCGTTACAACTTTACATTACATTTACATTATTTACATTATTTCATTCTTTACGATACTTTACATTATTATATGTTAAAGCGAAGAAACGCCCCGTACTTTTTGACGATTATTAAATCGCTGCTAATAATGATATTATGAATTATCAGGTTTATGATTTTTATATCTTATCCCCCTTATCATACACCTATGGAGCCTCCGCGTAATGTTACAGAGGGATCTATGTCATAATTTAGAATTATCTTGATTTATCGCCCAACTTTAACCAGTCTTGGAAAAACCATAGCCTTAGAATAGAAAACCCACACGAAATTAGCAATTAGACTAACCATCTATGTTCATAACCCAAGTAGGTACGCTGTTTTCAGACTATGGGGTTCTTTGAGATAGGCTGGTCGGGCACATCTCAGCTTCGTCCATATTGACATTCAGAGAATCTACTAATGTCCAGCAGTGGACGGTGAATGTTGGCATTATGGATTGATGAGGTGACGAAAAGCCCATTTAATATATATTTTTATATTTCACACAATGCCATAAAGAAGTATTGTGTGCCTCAAAAGTCTATGCAATCGCAACATTTAGAAGTTATAATACGATAATTATTATCGTCACATCGGTTAAATGACGTGTGACTAACCGTAGACATAGTGTTGAATAAATTACGTTGCTATGAATTTTAATAGACGTCTTTCCGCTTTAATTATTCATGTGGTGTTCTCAGATGAACCTTCTTATATGTAAGTATTATTATTATATATAAATAATACATACTTAAACTCGTGATTGTTATCTAAATCTCATTGGAATTGTGAGCTGTGTTAATATTATAAATTTGATAAAAACTAATCTATGCATTAGAGATTATTCGCCGAACGTGAATACGTCTGGTTACTTATAATTCCTATATTCAATATTATAAATATTCTTGATGCATGTATAAACCCTGTGGAAAAAAATTATATTTATTAACAATAAAAATAAACGAATAAGAAATAAAAAATATAGCTGCATAAATCTACTTAATGAATTTTCTATCCATAATATTTTAAAATAAAAAAATAACTTTTTTACTAACACTAAGACTCACCTCTAAATACCAATACTAATCGCGAAACGCCTCTGTTGCGGTTCACAAATAAATTATCACTATATGAATGTTATTCCACAACTAAACACAAACACTACACACTAATTGTATTTATATTACTGCTCAACTAGTTTTTTGAGTTATTTTAATTCATAATTTCCGAGTTATCGAAGATTGCGCCGAAGCTTACACGAGCGTGCTCCCTCCACGACGCCCGGCGATTAACTGAGGCGCGGGCGGGCTCAGTGTTGCCAGTATTGAGACTGCGTCAACTCCCGACCTACAACACAAAGGTTTATTATTCGTAGTAATGTCTGTTATAGAAAATCTACGTAGAGGTGCTATTCGAAATGTTGTGGGTGTTTACTTCATTACTCAAGACAGAAATTAGATAACACGGGTGTGCAAACTGTGATAGTAAATCATACGTATGATTATTCTTTTATATTTGGAATGTATGTAGTTAGTATGTTATTATTCTTAATAAATAAATTGCTATATCTTAGGATGCTATTGTAACCTTGCCTTTTTGTTATTTCTCCAATATTCATAGCTGGTCTATAATATAATTTTAAAGCACGAAGACTTTTTAAACAATTATATTTATGCGCCCCGGTTAATGCCTCCATTACTCTTTAATATTAACTTTAAAGTTCCAAGTTACTCGTCTCGATTTCTACCAAAATATATCTTATTTTCACATTTACTGGCAGTTGGCAACACCATGTCGGGTAGGTGCGGCCGAGCCGAGCGCAGGCACGCGCCGCCCGCCTTACACCTCCGGATACGCGATACCTGGTTTGCGTTCCGCTAATTTCCCGCCCTCGCTGCTTTCTCATTTTATGTTGATTTTTTATGTTTTATTACCCGCGTTTCATCTTTAGTGTTTGGATAGTGCAAAAATATCTTTTAACAGCTTTAATGTGATGAAAACTATTATATTGTTATTAATTAGTTAATGTTCCTTTATCTTTGTAAGCTCATAATACCCTATTCCTGAACACGCTACTCTCCTTCGATCGATAGTTTTGATTGAGAGGGCTTGAGTTATAGTCTACATAGCTGTACCCGTTTTGGTTTAAAAACAAAAATATAACATGAGCGCTTAAAATCAAAACTTAAAGTGTTGGGACCACATTACATGCACAAATAATCTTGTATTTTACTATAGTCTCTCTTCTTCTTTTAAATTCATCCCATGGTTGTCTGTAAGACAACATAGGCACATTTCTGTAAAGCCATATGACCGCCAATTGTACTTTTTTTAAATATTGTTTTTGTGTAGTGTTTTAATTTAAGTGTACAATATAAGTAGATTGAAATAAATATTTTTTTATAGCTGGGAGACTATAGAATCTGGCAACATGAATTCGTATACGTCTCAAGAGTAAGAAGTAGCCAATTTACAGTTGTACTCAATTTCTATATACTTGGACAGCTGTCATTTGGCATGAAATGGGCCACGGGCATGACAAGCTCTGGATAAAGGCTCCAATGATAAGGTTTGATATATCTATTCATGTATTCTAGCCAATATATTATGTCCAACGGAGACTTCGGGTCTACTGAAGATTGCAAATCGATAAAGCATCAATACGGGAGCCAACTACGGGTGGTTCAATAATATCTATAAAAGAATGGTAGTATGCCGATTTCCGAGATTCGTAAAATAAAGGTTGGCTTTTGCTTTAATGTCTCTCAACAAACAAAAATAGTAGCTTCGATGTTGCGTTCGATCAGTGTTTTAAGCTCGCCAATAACCGCATACATTTTCCCACGCTTTCGTAATCCTCCATTTAATAACACCCACAACACTTGTAATCTATCAATAATTGCGTGTGTTTATAACCCGTAATCATTATCATCAGTTTTAAACTAGTATTAAACACTAATATATTAAGGTAAAACTATGCAGTATTTCTGCCAATCCGCACTAGACCAGCGAGATGGACTATATGGCCTAACCACTCTCAATAGTACTCTCGATTGTAGAGGAGGCTCGTGCCGTGCAGTGGGACGTATTTTTTTTTTTTTTCAATTAATGGCGAGCAAGCCTTTCGCCTGACGGTAAGCGATCGACCGCTCATAAACAGTAGCAAAACCCAACAACACCTTGAATTACAAAGCAATGCTTGGCATTCCACTGCGCTTGGCCATCCATAGACATACATAAGATGTTAAGTCTCAATATTTCTAGTAGTTACTCTGGCTGCAATGTCCTTTAATCCGAAATACAACAGAGCATTTACACTGCTCTTTGGCGGGAGAAATGGACATTACAGTGGTACTTACTCACGCAGCCTCTCACACAAAGACTAACCACCAGTAAAATAAAGCATAGATTGTATAGTACCTTGTATAGATGCAATAGATTGAACAACGTCCATAACAGCTTTAGCATTCTGATTCATTTCATTGGGCCACGTTATTTTGCTGAATAGATAAAGTAAATTGGAGCGAGCAACAAGCCCTCCTATAACTGTTTATTTGAATGGATTTAACACTTATTGAACAATACGAACGAAGGCAAACAGCTGCTCTTCTTAAAGCTGATTCACATTTACAGTTGAGGATTAGTGTAACTAACGAGAATTATATTATGTTTATTTATTGTATATTTTACGACTAACATGAGTATATTGACACAGCTCAACGATTGAGAAATATTTAGGCTCCGATCAATTTTGCTAGCCTAGTACATATTTTTATTTCATTTTATTAATTTTATATTAAGTCTACTAACCCGCACTAAGCCAGCGTTGTGCACTATATGGCCTAATCCCTCTCAATCGTACTTTCGATTGTAAAGAATGTCTGAGCCCTGCAGTGGGTCATATGTACGTGGGTCGGTACATACAGAATAATATTATATGAAGTATTACACTAGCATACATTTAAAGTTTATGGTCATGGTACACATACCTAAATATTTGCTAATACAGTATACTGAAATCCACATTTGAACACATTGTGTGTAGGATAAATAAACGTAGAGAATTTGATTATTCATATTTCAATTTCGACGTTGCATTTCAGTATCGTGAATGCGGGTGGAACTTCCATATGCAATTATTTCGCCCGATTAGCGGCCATGTTGTCGTCCGAAGTTGTAGATTCAAGTAAAAATAAATGCTATTCCACAGATGTTCGTAGAATTTTGCATTAAATTGTAAAATAAAATATTTCTAGCTTCGAATTTAGTGGTTGAATGAAAAGCAATATGAATATCTAATTCATGTAAAATGTATCTTAATGTCCCTTATAATGTCATCTCTGCATCTCTGTATACATATATATATCTGTAGACTGATTTATGAGCTAATTGGCTATCCAGTATTTCATTTCGAAATTTAACAGAACCTCAAAATAACGTCATATCAAATGAGTCCGGTGGCTGAGTAGCTATCCAGTATTTGGGGGTTAGTGTAATAACGGAGTGAATTTGTATAACTATCATTAACATAAGTGACGAACAAAGTGATTCTGCATTCTGGATATATTTATGCTATTGGTTTTTAAAGTGCGTTAATTTAGTTCCCCGTAGCTATTCATTATCGGCCGACAATCTGCCGCATACCCGCAACACAAGATTATTAAAAGTGAATACGGAATAATGGATTGCAAACAGTGCTCGAAAACATTGAATACGGATGAATGTTTAAAATGTATGTCTTGTCAAGAAGCATTTCATTACGCTTGTTGCGGAATAACCGAAATTGACTTCAAGAAAATTCTCCCCATGAACAAGGCCAAATGGAAATGTACTGATTGTAAACATAACAGGAAAAATAGTTCAAAAAATGCTAAGCCAGCGGAAACCACTAATCTAGAAAATACTCAGCCTCAACTTGGTGCTCATAACGATTATAAGCTGATAGTGGACTTATTTGACGAACGCTTCAATAAGTTGAATTCAACGATAGAATCGTTTAAGTCCTTTATAACGCTAGAATTTAAACAACTATCGGATATGGTACACGCTTGGGCCCCTAGGATCTCATCATTGGAAACATCTGCCTCTGCCACACTGGAACGTTTTGAAGTTACAGATAAGGATATGCATAAAATTAAAACAATGGAACTGGAGCTCAGTGAATTGAATAAAAAAATTAATGAACAAATAAATCATAATAACAAGGCTGATCAGTGGGCTCGCCGTTCGAATATACAAATTGATGGTGTTCCTTACAAAAAATCTGAAAACCTGCTGAATATTGTTACAGCGTTGGCAAAGCGGTGTGGTTTTGCCTTAAACACCTCCAGCGATATTAATTTTGTTACGAGAGTTGCTGTGAGGAATGGTGGTAATAATGATAAACCGAAACCGATTATTTTGAAGATGCGGGCTAGGTATCGGAAAGACGATTTTCTATCTTCTCTTCGCACAATGAAATCTCTAAAGGCATGTGATATAGGATTTCCTGGTTCAAACTCGCCTATATATGCTAACGACCACCTGTCTTCTCGGAACAAATCACTACTAAAGGAAGCCAAGCGTTTGGCGGAAACCAAGGGATATCAGTACTGCTGGGTCCGCAACTGTACCATCATGGTCCGTCGTACTCCAGAATCTCCTGTCCTTCACATTTCATCAGAGGAGTGTTTAAAAAAAATTGTATAAGTACTATATTATGTTTCAGTTTTTATATAATACTTCTTGTGTGTAATTATTTCTTAATCGTAAATTACATCATAACAACATGTCTGTTTTGTAACACTTTATGTTTAGTGATAATTTTTATTGGATGCATTGAACCAGTTATTTTAATTATTAGACTTGGCGAGTTTATATTTTGTTTGTTGTTTACAAATACTTTTGCTTACTTGACTAATTACTCTCTGCATATTTATATATTTAATTTAAATATTTTTACGATTTGATTTACGAATTGTACATTTTTTTAAATTATTATTCTATTAGTTATTTAATTAATGTCTATTAATATTTTTTACCAGAATGTCAGAGGCTTGCGAACTAAAACATCACAGTTCTATTCTAATGTATTAAATACCTGTTATGACATTATTTGCATAAGTGAGACTTGGCTCATGCCGGGTATATTTGATGAAGAAATTTCGATTCTCGATGACTGTACTAATTTAGTACTTTAATAGCGGTACTTTAATAGCGGTCCGTGATGGTATTACTGTTGAGACACGTTCCACCAAACCACTTCCAACATATCCACACGTAAGTATTACTTATATTACAATTCCGATTAATCGTAATCTAAATTATAGAAACAGTAAAAAGTTACATCTTATATGTTGCTATTTCCTTCAAAATGTTAATCAAACTATGTTTCAGTGTAATTTTTTTGATTATTTATCTGATTTATATCTTGACCATCCTGAGGACAATTTTATGATTCTAGGGGACTTTAATATCAGACATGCTTGTTGGACACCCAGCAAGGATTGTAACTCTGGATCTTGTATATTAGTTTTAGAGAACCCGTATGTAAATCCATTGGTCAAACAACTTCAGAACTTTTTAAATTTTACAAATTGGAATCAATACAATAATGTATGTAATGTTAATTGTAGAATGTTGGACCTTATAATTTGTAACCTAGATTCTTTGGTTACGCGAGTCTCCCCGTTATCTTTACCTGAGGATCCCCATCACCCTGCTTTAGCTGTAAATGTTGATCTTGGATTGACTAAGCAAGCTTTGCATCCTCCTCCACGGATTGTCCACCGTTATCATTTAGCTGATTATGATATAATCAATAAGGAATTGGCAAATATTGACTGGGATGAGGTTTTATCACAATATGATATTAACAAAGCTGTTCAGGAATTTTATTTAATTATTAATGATTTAATAAATCGGTTTGTTCCCTCAAAGGTGGTACGTCATAGTCCTAAATTTCCGATTTGGTATTCACGTTCTTTAATCAAAACGATAAGGAAGAAATTAAGTTTACACAGAAAATGGAAAATTTATAGAAGACAGAGTGATTATAACCAGTTTTCTGAAACTAGGCATTTAGTCAAAGAAATGCAAAAATCGTGTTTAATATCCTTTATTTCAGATGCTGAAGATAGGATATGTTTAAGTTCCAAAACTTTCTGGTCATTTATTAAATCCAAAAAACAAGGTAACCATGTTCCGGACACGATGTTTTTCAATAATCAGGTTGGTTCCGATGGACAATCTATAGCAAATATGTTTAACAATTTTTTTTCAATCTGTATTCGATGTAAATTCTACGCTGCATGAAAATAAAAAATCTTATGACAACCAAATAAACATAAGTTCAGTTACAATTGACCGTAACCAAATTGAAAAATATTTATATAAACTCGATATAAGGAAGGGTTGTGGGCCGGACGGGTTGCATCCTCTATTCCTAAAGCATTGTGGTAAACAACTTTCTGTACCTTTACAAATACTATTTTGCAAGTCTTTATCGTGCAGTTGTATGCTTTCTGTTTGGAAACAAGTCTTATCACTCCAATATTTAAAAGTGGTGATAAACATGACATTAAAAATTATAGAGGCATCTCAAAACTTTCAGTAATACCAAAAATGTTTGAAAAAATTGTTATGACAATTTGTATCCAGTATTAAGACCTGCGCTAATCAGCCAACAACACGGTTTTGTTGGTAAACGGTCAACTGAATCGAATCTGTGTGAATTCTTGGACAAGGTATTGTGTGCCATGGAAAGGGGATTTCAGGTTGATGTCGTGTACACCGATTTCTCCAAGGCTTTTGATAAAATTTCTCATAATGTACTTGTCAAAAGCTGGAAGGAATCGGTGTGCATGGCGATCTCCTGCGATGGGTGGATCATATTTGCGGAATAGAACTCAAGCAGTTGCTGTTAAAGGATTTATGTCCAGCTTTGTACCTATTTCTTCAGGAGTACCCCAAGGTTCACATCTTGGCCCCTTACTTTTTAATATTTTCATTAACGACGTGATTGATTATATATGTCATTCTGACATTTTGCTTTATGCTGACGATTCAAAAATATTTAAAGTTATTAAAAATGAACAAGATTGTATCCAATTACAAGAAGATTTGATAAACTTAAGTAAATATTGCGTTTCTAATCATTTGTATTTGAATGTCGATAAGTGTAGTGTTATAACGTTTTCACGTAAAACAAAAACAATTTTATATGATTATAAATTATTTGATACAATACTTAAACGAAATACAGAAGTAAGGGACCTCGGAGTCCAACTAGACTGTAAGCTCTTGTTTGATATACATATTAAAAAAATTGCAGAAAAAGCTTACAAAATGCTTGGTTTTATGTTTAGACAAAGCATGGAATTTAAACGACCAGAGACATTTCTATTATTGTTTAATGCACTGGTCAGATCTCAACTGGAGTATGCCTTGACAGTCTGGAATCCACAGTATGGAATCCATATCCATACTTTGGAAAGTGTCCAAAATAAATTTTTGAAAAGACTATCTTATAAATTTCCTACCGCTGACATCAAAATCGTATCACTACAAAGACGCAGAGAGAATAGAGATCAGTTTTTCCTATGTAAAATAATTAATGGGTTAATAGATTCTCCTTATCTTTTAAGTAAATATTTTTCAATTGTCCTCGTATTAACGCTCGTTACAAAAATACATTCTCTTCTCCCAATTGTCTTAAAAAATATTCAAAGAATCGCTTTATTGTAAGAGCATGTCATAGCTACGACAAAACATATAACCATATTGATATATTTAATAAAAACAAGTCGTTTTATACTGCTTCTATCAGAAAATCAACTGGTTCTCTCGTTTTGCAATTTTTGGTTTGTATTATTGTTATTATTCCTTCTGTTTTTGGTCATAGGATAAGAAATATGTTTTTTTTAATGTTTAATTAAGTTGTTATTATTGTTTGACTTATGATTACTATATTATTTATGTAGGTTCACTCCATGTTTTGTTTTTCAGTGAAAACTTTATTGGCTTTATTGTAATATATTGTGTAACGTTTATTTGTAATATTTATGCTGTATGTTTTCCTTAATAAATAAAATAAAATAAAATAAAATCTCCTAAAGGTTGACTGGTAGAAAATGCTGACGGCATTAAGTCCGCCTGTACATATTGTATAAAGTTTAAAAATAAAACAAATAAAATGCTGCCTACGGACTAGGGTACATTAGCAATCTTATAAACTGATTTTCTCTCCGAAACTGATACCGATTGTATGATACCAAGCCTGAATCACGATATGATTTTCACCGTTAAGTTCGCCGTATCTAAAATTTTCTTATTATGTTGTATTTATACAGAAACTCTGTAAATAGCTACATGAAGAAAAACCCAATATGAATTTACTCATTATCATTATGAATTTTAATTAGAAACAACCACAATAAAAATATTTACAGGTATATTCATACAAAATTACTCTACTATTTTTTAGTATCTAACTATATATCTAACAATTTACATTTTCGGAAATAATTTAATGATACAAATAATCATTTCAGCACATCTTGTAAAGTATACACAAATTGATATTTAAGCACGTTTTTCAATGCCCGCTCACAAACTCCAGCTTTGCTAATTGAAGTACTAAAGGCTTTATATACTTGTATAGATTCACAAATATTTGATCATTCTACAGACTTGACGCTAGAAGAATAAAAAAATCTGTATTTGGCTATAAAATCATTTTTATTACAGATTTTTATTTATATTGTGCAGTTGGTTCGACGCTAACTGTGACACACGAAGTTGCGGATTTGAACCCCGCACCGACACAAACGTTTATTTAATATATAGATATTTGTTTTGGTCTAGGTGTTTGTTAACCGAAAACTCTCTCTTAGCTACTGATACTGTCGACACAAGACTCGATATTTGACTGTTGAGTGTATTTATTTGATCATCCTCATCTGTTCCCAGGCTCTGATTCTGTATCTGTATCAGCCCATATACGTCCCACTGCAGGGCACGGGCCTACTCTACAATCGAGAATACGATTGAGAGTGGTTAGGCCAGGCTCTGATTGCCTTAGCATAATAAAAGTGCTATTTAAGATAAAGTTTGAGTAACTCTCTAACGCCTCCTGAATTATTTATTCAAAGAAACTCTTAAGCGTATTGGCTTAGAGAGGAATATAAATACTTGAATAATCAAACGTTTAGAGCTATATTTATTTTCGGAAAGTTATACATTCAAATAGAAAGTCTGGTAATTTATCTTCACACTCCTAAGTGTGTGTGTGTTCTGAGGATTATGTTGTTCTATTTAATTGGACATTAATTACATTTAAAGAGGCCGTTTATAATTAAAACAACGAGCTTCTTATAAAATATTATTTCTTTGTGTTCTTAATTATCCGTCTTTATAAATTAATAGACTTGGTTTAACAATTTGTTGGAAGAATTTTCTTGAAAGAAATAATAAAAACTTTTCTGTTTCCTTATTGGCAGTATCGTAAAATAATTTTGATTACTTTTTGTATTCCGAAAGCACATTCACAAAAGGGTTTCGTATATTTCAATTTATTTTATATCGGCCTTGGTCGCAATTTTAAAACTTATGTTAGCTATAGAATGTTTTGTCTTCTCCGCCAAATTGAATTCAAAAATTATAAGAAAGAGACAAAATATTCGATAACTAGAATAGGTTTTAATACAGTTTATGAATAAGACCGTTTTATATTTTTGTTATTTACATTAGTCTTACTTAGCTTTGATCCGATACTATTTTTGGAATACGGTTTTATTATTCTGGTGAGGCTAAATATTTATTTTCCCTCGAAATAACTATAATAATTTTCATTGATCTTTGCCATATCACGCGGTTTTCAATACATATCTCCTCCAATCGGGGACCAATTACATAACTATGACGTACAAGGAACATTGCTGACAATAAAGCAATCGGAGAAAAACAAGCGCACTCCACATTCGAGCTAAACAAAGTTATCCGGCAGCTTTCCGGCGCGACGTTCATTAAGATTAACAAGCCCGGCGCAGCCTGTAACGAATCAACTCCAATCAGTGTCCCTGCTCGTACTCTATTTTGTCACTTGGTACGTTTATGAATGGAATACCATGAGTAATAATTTCAGTAACAATCGTAATTGTCGCATTCCAAGAATTTACGTTCGAAATTTGAATTCAAATTTCGGTTCGGAATTTGAAAATAAAAAGTAGAATGCTTATTGTTAATGTTTGTTCATTGATCGTCGCGATATGAAAACTAATATCCATTTCTAAATTCCAAATATAATTCAAACAATGAGCGCGTTATAACTTTTCTTTTTAGCGCAAAGTGAGTCTCTAAAAGGCGGACTTTTTGACATTTCGGTTTTGAATATTGAGACTCTATGCAAAGGTGTTGCGGTCCTACAGCCTTATACAAACACGCCCATTAAATAGTAAGGTATTAATTAATAATAATTATAAACAACAGTTATATAATAGATTATGAGACACAGTGTAGGCACTAATTGTGTCGCAATAATAATAAATCATAACAATGGACACAAAGATAAAATATTGAACAGTTTCAACCTACTTCATGAATCCCACTACCTCAAAAAGGTCAAATATTATTATTATTTCATATGACGATATCCTTTTATCGCAGTATTTGAATCTAACAATAACGACATTAAAATTTGAAAACACTAATACACGGCGAATTGAAATCACAGCATTATACGTATATTGACGGTTTAGAACGCATCCAAGATAAATTTATTAAACATTCTCTCGGTGCGGGTTCGATCCCCGCACCGAGAGAAATGTTTGTGCGGCCCCCTTTCGGGTCTGGGTGTTTGTGGGACCGAAAAGTCTCTCGTAGTTCCTGATACCTGCGACACAAGACTCGATCTTACTGTAGGGTCAGGACTATGTATGTGACTGTTGGGTGTTATTTATTTATTTATTTATCTCATTTGGCGGAGTCGACATGATGCCCAGTTTAAGCATGGTTTATTAAGCCTGAAGGACCGACGAGCCGAACGTGATCTTATGTTCCTGTATAAAATAATTAGAAATCAAATTGACTCCCCTTGTTTCGTCAGCAAGATATCGTATGTCTGTTCTCGTCTGTCTGCGCGTAAAAAGGTACTTTTTCACGTTGGTACTTCCAGAACAAACTATGTATGGCATGAATGTGTTTATCAAGAGAACTTGTCGCTCATATAACAGCATTACAGCTAATGATTGTAATTGTATAGATATGTTCCATCTTTCTCCATCTCAATACAAGCAAAAATTAAACTCAATTTATATTGAACGTAGTACTTAAATAATTTGTGATCTTATATTTAAACTTTTATCTCATATAACCTGGGTCTGGGTGTGTATCATTGTATAGGTACGCACCAGCTCTTTCTTTTATGTTATTGTTATCTGTGGAAACTGTTGTGGATTATGTATTTCTAGTTGTTGTTAATTCTATGTTATATTGTATGTGTTGTTTCACAAATAAATAAAAATAAAATAAATAAATTAATTGGGGTTTTTGTAATCAGCTAGGATTTGAACGTTGCATCATACAAACGGAATTAACAAATGTTCATTATACCAATAAACTTATATGTTAAATTGGGTTATGTGCATAACAATGAAATTTAAATATTTGAGGTATTGGTATAGTGATGGTTGATTTAATTCTTACTTATTATTAAACCCAATTTTAACGAGCTCATTTGCATCCAAGTCCACTACTAAATATCTAGAAAAAGTAATTTAGATATATTTGCATAATCTTATATAGTGTCTCTTCCAAGACTAACTAAATTTTTAAGACATAGACAAGACGCCGGCAGTGTTATTTGTTACTTATAGATATTTAAAAAAAGAGAAACTTTTGGGGCTCTATAGTAAAAATGATGAAAAATTGGTATCGCTTTTGAATAACATAAGTAAAGCAAAATTGATGGCATCGATGTCGGCGCTCAACAAATTGAAATTTCTTTACATGAGTCTGATTTAAATTTGAATACAAATGTCCAAAATATGTTCATTTTATGTTCTCTATTGGATATATTCTCATATTTTACTTTCCAAAGAAAAGTTAAACATAGAAGACCTATTACAAGAGATTGCCGAAAGCTAAACGAAAGTTTCTTTCATATTTATGATAACAAACATTCAAGAAAAGTTTAATATGACGTTTTTTAAGTAAATATTTACATATTTAGATGAAATTGCCACCAAATGTTGAATAAAAAATATCAAAAGCTCATTATTGTGCCTGAATTATGCAGTACGTAGATTGTTTTATTATCAACAAAACGACCCTTTACCCTTTCAAGTTTTCTTTACACACTCACACATTCATTTTTTTATTTTCACTTTAATATACAAAATGTCAATGCAAGGGTCAAACCCACGTCCTCTCATAACATAGAAAGAAAGAATAGCATTTTATTTCTCACAGACACAGACTGAAAAAAAAAACAAAAAAGTACACGTGAAGTAAAATCAGATTGTAACTAAACTATCCACTAAATAAATAACACCAATAATTTATAATTAAAACAAAGCAGAAAATATATACAAGGTATATCAAGACTGCTACCGGAAACGAAACCGGGTGTTAGTTTAAGCGACTTCAGACACAATGCAACAGAAAAAGTTGCAAAAAAAAGCGACAATTTTTATTTTGTTATTTTTTTCCTATTACCATATTTGGGTGGTAAATACATTTTTTCCTAAAATAATAGTGTATACCCTTTGATTTACCACCCAAAAATGACGATATTTAAAAAATCATAAAAAATAATTGTCGCGTTTCTCTGCGAAATTTTTAGTTGCTTTGTGTTTGTAGTCACTAAAACTAGCACCCGGCTTCGTTTTCGGTAGCAGTCTTGAGATACCCTGTATATTATGTAGATGAGTAACTACTATAAAAGGATAAAAGCTCAGCATGAAAATGTCATGTAGTGGCGCAGACCACGACATGAAGCTGATTTTCAGCGACCACCCTGGTGGATTACGGACACAGAACCAGAAAATATATAAATATGAAAGTACTTATATGTAACAAAATTTATATAGTGTTCGTCTAATTAATTTTCCCATCGAGGCTGGATAATACAACATCTCTTAACAATCCACTTAACAGGTAAATGTCAGAGAACTATATTTAGTGCCAGTGTCTATTCATCTGAGGGTGAATATGGATGCAATGCAAATCGTATGCAAACACGACGAACATTTTTAGGCGAGGGCTATAAGGTCTACAGAGTTCTCAGTTCTCTAGGCCGAAAAATAGGGAATTGTAAAGGGCAGAGGAAAACGTTGAATTGTTGTATATTTGTGTACTAAGTGTTCCCTTGTGTCGAAGTTATTTATGTAGATATATATTAATTAAAGATGTTTCGAATGCCCGCCTAAAAGGTGGACAGATGACTTGGCTAATGGCGACTTCCACCGCTCGATGTGAACATCCTTGGGGGAGGCTTATCTTCAGCAGAGGATTTTCCGTGGCGGAAGACAAAGAGAGAGAGAGAGAAAACGAGAAGATCGCTGTAGAAAATATTAACGTATATGTTTAGCAGAAGCTGTGGGATGGCTGTCACTGAAAGAAGCTATCCCATATAATTGTCTTGTTCGATTTTGGTAAAAGTTTGTCTAGTGAAACATTTATATCAATATATCAAAATCATATTGAATATTTAGTTACATATATATAGTGTATTATTTCTTGGTATAAGTGTTGATAAAAATGTGATACACTAGTGTGCAAATTTATATAATTTTACTCGATCCATAATAAATTCAGCATACTTTCCACATTTTCCACGAGATCCAATTACTTACTATTATTACATGCATGCCATGAAAACTTAAGGTGCAAAATTAAAAACATACCAAACAAAATTTCAAGTAGAAAATGTTATCAATTTGTACAAGCACATTGTACAAATAACATTTATGCATCAATAAAGCACGGCCGTGAAGACATGACGTGGAACGACGCAATTTACATATTATTATGAAACAGGCGAAGGAGCATTTCAATTTTGCCAGCTCATAAGTCTCAGCAATCGACTGAACTCATAACCTTATTAAAGCTTCCGTTGAAGTACTGGGCCGCTGTTTTTATGCGATTAGTTCTGTATCAGCCCATATACGTCCCACTGCAGGGCACGGGCCTCCTCTACAATCGAGTACGATTGAGAGTGGTTAGGCCATATAGTCCACCACGCTGGCCTAGTGCGGGTTGGCGGACTTACATACCATAGAAATTTTTATAATTCGCTATGGTATGCAGGTTTCCTCACGATGTTTTCCTTCACCGTTTTAGCGCGTGGTGATTGACTATCAATACACACATGACTCCGAAAAGTCAGAGGTGTGCCCTGGGATTCGAACCCGCGACCACCGTGAACATATTGGCAGTCGCGTCTAGTCCGTTTACCAACAGGCCACCACGCACTTCGCGATTAGTATTTGGGATATATTTAAACTTTGTGAATCAGTTTAGTGAAAAACATATTTATTATTAGGATTTTTTCAAGATTTTATTAATTGTCCAAATAATAAGCAAGAATCAGACGTAACAGCTTTATAACCATTTTATTTACCATTTTATTTAGTTACCATTTTATTTAGTTATCCTTCTTGGGGATAGTACAAATATACGTGATTTATATCATAAAAGCTTCATAAAAGAAAGACCGATAACACAATCAGAAAGTTTCAAACGTTCATTACGTCAGACTTAGATGAAGTAGTTCATATTATTAACCTCCTTTAGTAGTTTGAATTTGTTTTCTTAAATGGAAAATCTTTATTTTTTTCTCATAAAATTAAGACTTAATCCATAGATAATACACTATATAGGTAATAGATTAGCCACTCTTCAATATATTTGAGGATCAAAAATTTACTCTGCTAAGTACGAGATGTTGCTAGAAATATTTTATTTTAAACAATGATTTTAAATAAAAGCTGCCAGATGGTGCAATTGTGCCTTTATAATTTCCAATAATTTCTAAAGAATGAAGGGGTCACGGTAATTTGGTGCCGCCGCGCTGTCAGTTCATCGATTTGTATCCAAATCCCACACATGGAAATAATGTAATAATGCATCCAAAGTAGCATTTCCAGAAACAACGCCTAGGTGACATTGTTATTGTATAAATATCCAAGTCAAATAAAGCCAAATCGAGAAGCAAGTATCAAAATCCAGCAATAGGAAGCCGAGGTTAAACGCAGAAGATATCAAACAAGTCTAGTTAAAAGCCAAAGTCGCAAAATTAGATCTATTAATTGAATCTCAGTAGCACGCACACGAAAGTTGTCGAAAAATGTGTCACTGTCAATTTATGACACAAATGTGAAGAGGCGGTACGAATATAAAAATTTAAAGTAACTAATAAAAATTTTATATTAATAAATTAAAAATACTTCAATTGTTATATTAATAATAAGTCAATTAATTATTTTAAAGCAACAGTAGTTATTATTATTTTTGGTTATTAGTTTTATAAATTTTTTGGCACTCATAGCGGCATATCCATTAATACTTAAAAAAAAATCATCTGGTTTGTGTATACTGAACGTAAGATGGCTCAACTAGTACCATAGGAATAAAGTATAAGAGAGTGGCACCCCCATGACTTAATTCGTCTTATCTTTTTGATTGGATAAGTCGATACGAAAATTAAAATAATTTGTTGAATACATTAAAATGTTCATTAATTTATATTGAGAATTTTTTGCTAACATTATATAACCGTTTTATATAACTGTTTTAAATTCCTCGGTCAAACTCATGCGCGAACTCTTAGATCAACAGAGAATTTGATCCTAGAGATTCCCAAACACAGCACATCATTTCTAAGCAAGTCCTTTACAGTTCATGCTGCTCGCTTGTGGAACGAATTACCATTGTCTGTCAGACAAGCTAAGACATTACCAAGTTTTAAGAGACTTGTTAAGATACATTATCTCTCACTGCAGTAACGTATTAACCTGTTATACAGGGTATATCAAGACTGCTACCGAAAACGAAGCCGGGTGGTAGTTAAAGCGACTTCAGACACAATGCAACAGAAAAAGTTGCAAAAAAAAAGCGACAGTTTTTTTTTTATATTTTTTTCCTATGACCATATTTGGGTGGTAAATACATTTTTTACTAAAATAATAGTGTATACCCTTTTATTTATAAATAATCTAAGGTATAAAAGTGTTAAAATTATTATTTTAGCAAAAACTATGGATTTACGACCCAAAAATGACGATATTTAAAAAATCATAAAAAATCATTGTCGCGTTTCTTTGCGAATTTTTAGTTGCATTGTGTATGTAGTCACTAAAACTACCACCCAGCTTCGTTTTCGGTAGCAGTCTTGAGATACCCGGTATATATATATATATATATATATATTTTTTTTTTTTTGCTCCTCTACTTAAATCATCATTATAGTTAGCTCGATATATATTAGTATGTATGTATGTATGTTTGTATTTATTTATATTATGTAAATTAATATAATATAGCATGTACATCAATTATTATTGTTTATTATTATTATTCTCTCGCTATTTGCACTACCCTTTATTTCAATTACACAATAATCCAGTCCATCCAAAGGTTGCCTGGAAGAGATCGCAGCTAGCGATAAGGCCGCCTATTGTAACCATGCCTTTAGTTTTTAAGTACTTGTATGTGTCTTACATTTTGGTGTACAATAAAGCATATATAAATAAATAAATAAATATATTTAAAATTATTTGCCCCAAAATGTTCCTAATTTTTATAATTTATACCGATAAACAATTAGCACCTCCATATTCGTCTAGCCTATACATTGCATAATCAAATAATGTCGCTCTCAGACATTTCTCCAAGCACACAAAACACCGCTAGGCTGTAACAATAGCTCATCTAACTTTCATAGTTTCAGCGCAGAGACTTGGCCTCATTCCGCCTCTGGCGTGTGGTCTCGTTAATTCCCGGCCTGGCCCGGAACTTCACTTCCGCAGACGTTTTTCTTGTCTCAAGACCTTTTTCAAATTGACTTTCCACTGTAAAAGTCCGAGTAACCCCGCCCGACTTGGGGAACATTGTCAAATATAAATCCGTGGCTGCGTACTGAAATTATATTGTGATGACGACAGAGCTTAACATGCGAAAAATTTGACGGGTATGCGGATTTGTGTGGCTTCCTTCGTATCGTGAAATGAGAATGTAAGAGATTTAATTTAGGATGTAGTGACAATGTTACAACGTTAGATATTTGAGAATTGGGATTTTTTTATAAAACTTATGATCCTTACTGACTGTTAGCGGTTTCACTTTATTTGCGAACACCTATTAGGCTAAAGGGTATCTAAAGAGACTTCCAGACAGCGCAGTGTGTTAAATATAGCACTACTTATTAGGAAGGTTACGAGATCCAGTAGGTCACTCATACACTGTTTGAAAGTCCTATGAAAACCGTGCCCTAGGGAACGTGTTAAAATGAGGTTTTCTAGAGACTGAAGAAAATAGGAAAGTCTAATTTAGTTAACAAAACCACAATAACTGACACATAATGGGCAACTAAAATATTGATATAAAAACAAGAAAATTGGCTCGTACGTGGGTTTGTTACGTTAAAAGAAGTTACCAAAATGTTAGGTACAACTAAAAGAGTTTTTTATAAATTAATCCTTGAAAGTCTTTAGAAAAATCACAGTCAATATATATATTTTATAGCTTAAAGTAAATAAGTTAAAGTAAATCCACGAAGATCTCGCCAAGCATATCTTAAAACAATTCTGTTCGTTTGCAAATATCTGTTACTGGTGGTAGGTCTCTCATATGTGAGAAGCCATCTGGATAGGTACCACCGCAATGTCTATTTCTCCCGTGAAACAACACTGCGTAAATGCACTTTTGTGTTTCGGATTGAAGGACATTGTAGCCAGAGTAACTACTGGACATATTGAGACTTTACATCTTATGGCTCAGGATGACGAGCGCAGTGGAATGTTGCTACTGTTTATGAGCGGTCGTATCGCTTACCATTAGGCGAACGGCTTGCTTGTCTCGTCATTCATTGTGATAAAAAAAAAATAAAAAAACTGTGTTGAAATGCACAAAATAGAATTCCATGAAGTTTCATAATGTATGTTTCTGTAAAACGTTTATAAAGTTGTAGCTATCGTTTTATTATGTTGGTAAAGACGACAATAAAGGAAAATACATCAAAGTGAATGCATTGATGCAAAAGGGGCAATCTAGGTAGGTATTACCTCCATGCTACATAGACTCGGGCGCCTTTCTATCGCAGTGATCGTTTGCTTGTATTTTTAAAACACAAGTCTCTTTAGAAATATCTTTACATTAGTATTACAATAAAAACTATCTTAAAAGGATTTTGTCATGATTTTTTTTTAATTTATGTATTTTATAACTTTCCAATGTTGTTATTCTATTTGCGGTATCGGGGCGGAATGGGGTATAAGTCACACGTCAGTGACTGTTAGAAATTAACTACCCTTAATTGACAATTATTAAATTAAAAAATTAAGTATACTCAATGAGATTGATTATTAGCAATATAGTATCAGAAAAAAGATTGAGCTGTCAATCTAAAACGCCAAATTTTGGATTGGGATTGTTAAAGGGAAGCGGCTGTTAAAGCATGTCCTAAAATCCGAGCTATACATCTGTTTTTTTACCATGCAAAAAAAATACTCGTTATTTTTCCAGCTCTAACCTCACTATCCACTACCTAATAAAATTCTAAAATCCACATAGCCGTATTAAAATGTTTTCACCGCGACCTCTATTCAACACGGTACAAAGAAAATTATTTTCAATCCCTTACATTTTTAGGTCCGCAGGGTTCTGCTCACGCTCAGTTACCCTCCTACCTTTTGTTCCTCTAAAATACTCTGGAAGGCTTTGTGGCGAGTGTTTCCGCTAAACACCTCTCGACCCACAGCCACATGTGTACCTGCGCTACTTCCTCACTCAAAAAGAGAATTCACTTCTTTGAGAATTTTGAAATTTTACGAAAGAATTATATAAACGAGGTACATCATTCGCAATGGAAAAAGTATTATATAGTGGAGGGGAGAGACTATATCTTTACTTTGATCCTCATGATACTTTCGTACATCGATTTGACCTTGCTATGTTTTTTTCGGTTCAGGGTACCTTCGTCCTAACATTTGTTTTGAGTGTCACAGATTTCTCTTGATTCGACAAAAATGCATAAAGAGATTGGTAAAAAGCGATAAAGCGAATGTAAAGTAAATATCTATGACTTGAACTATCTCTATACAAGTACAACAACAAAACTATTATGCATGTAATAAACAGACATATTTTGGGATAAAATATGTTTGGATACAATTATGGTACAGAAGGATATAGATTGTTGAACGAATCTCATCTTAACCTTCATTATTTTCAAGAGCGCGCACTAATTGGAATAACCAGAAACGAAAAATAACAATATATTTCTAAAACAAATAGAAACGTGTTTCAGTCTAGAATTATTTATACAAAACAAGTTTCCTTAGACACTTTTTCCGTGGTCTGTCCCATTTGTTATTGAGGTCACCACTCGGTTCCGGACCGACGCGACGATACAAAATTCTAGCGTACAGAAATACTGCGACAGACAGAATATTATAACAATATTTTCTGTATATATACTCTATGTGAATGTTGTTTCTTAGGTATCATAATTTGTACGACTGACAAACTCGTTACTGTGGCCTTTGGATACAGTTGTAAGTAAGTTCGATTCTGAGTTTGGGTTATCATCGGATCTTGATTTAGTTGTTGCTTTCGTACAGTATAGGAGACGGTGATGTGCCATGCCACAACCTTCAATGTATCATACCGGTTTGGGGCATTTTTTATTATTATGTGGAGAAAAAAATTATGTGTTATATTACTGACTGATGCTTTACTTTGGTTGACTTGTAAATAGCACTAATATACAGGGTATATCAAGACTGCTACCGAAAACGAAACCGGGTGGTAGTTTAAGCGCAGACTTCAGACACAATTTGACAGCCTCCGTGGCGCAGTTGGTTAGACGCCGCCTGCGAAACGAGAGGCCGCGGGTTCGATCCCCGCACCGGAAGAAATGTTTGTGCGGCTCACAAATATTTCTTCCGGGTCTGGGTGTTTGTGAGACCGAAAAGTCTCTCGTAGTTCCCGATACCCACGACACAAGACTCGATCTTAGTGTGGGGTTAGAATTACTAAATGTATGTGACTGTTGGGTGTTATTTATTTATTTATTTACAATGCAACAGAAAAAGTTGCAAAAAAAAGCGACATTTTTTATTGTTATTTTTTTTCCTATGGCCATATTTGGGTGGTAAATACATTTTTTCCTAAAATAATAGTGTATGCCCTTTTATTTATAAAAACTCTAAGGTATAAAAGAGTTTAAATTATTATTTTAGCAAAAACTATTGATTTACCACCCAAAAACGACGAAATTTAAAAAATCATTAAAAATAATTGTCGCGTTTCTATGCGAAATTTTTAATTGCATTGTGTTTGTAGCCACGAAAACTACCACCCGGCTTCGTTTTCGGTAGCAGTCTTAATATACCCGGTATAAAGCTGAAGAGTTTGTTTGTTTGTTACCTCTAATCTCAGGAACTACTAGTTCAAATTGAATTCTTTTTATATTTGATAGGTCACGCTATAACCTATAGAAGTGAAGCCGTAGTGAAAATTCTGGCAAATACGAAGAATATTTAATCGTTTTCGTGGTCCGATTTGTCTCAACATCGATATCTGAGGATATATGGATAGATTTCTAGAACGGCGAAGACACTATACAAGAAATAACTTATTATATTCTTCTTCTACCTGGCGTTATCCCGGCCAGTGTCAGGGTCCGCCTTCCGGCTGATTATCCTCCATTTCACCCGATATTCGGCATCCCCAATAGTAAGGCCATTTCTGCCATCGTTGACGACATCTAGACACTGCTTCTTTGGTCTAGACCTCGGTCGGGGTCCTATTGTATTACAACAATAAATACTAATAATATTGTAACTCTACAGTTAAGACTAAAAAAAGAACAAAATATAATCAAAGACTTCAGAAAAAAAAAACAATCGTTTGAAACTAAGTTAACCTCGCGTCGTGTTTTGTAACAAAGTTGTTTTTTATGAATTTCAATAAGGGCTCGTTTAAAAGTTTTCTAAAGACCTACGTTTAAATATTCTTAAGACATGACTACTTTGCGGTACATGATTGCTACTTTCTAAGTCAAAGAGAAGTTTTAAAAATGATTACTAAACGAAATTTTGAAATATTTCTTTTGGATTTCAACATTGTTACCCGGCGAGATGAACTTCGCAATACAAGGTCTTAATGAACTTAACTCAGATATGTATGCAACAATAATAGTGGTGGACTATTAAGCCTAACTACTCTCAATATTACTCTCTATTGTATTGGAGGCCCGTGCCCTGCAGTGGGACGTACATAATACATATTATACAGTTTGATACAGTAACAACAAAAAAAAGTAAATTTATTAAATATTAATAAGGACAGAGCCAAAAAAAAAAGTAAATTTATTAAATATTAATAAGGAAGCCAACCCGCACTAGGCCAGCGTGGTGGACTATATGGCCTAACCACTCTCAATCGTATTCTCGATTGTAGAGTAGGCCCGTGCCCTGCAGTGGGACGTATATGGGCTGATATAGATATAGATAGAAGGACAGACGAGCTTGTAGAGGTTGCAAAGAGCCACTGTGTATTCAGTGCATTTAGTCAGCAGCTTGGAATAATTTCTAATTATTGTTTAGCCATGGATTTTCTGTGAATGAAGAAGTTAAAGATAAATAATAAAAATAAAAAAATACGAATAAAATTTAATACTTATAATTTCACATATCTTTACAAAATTACAGCAATTTTTTTTAAATATGAAATGTTCACGTTTAAATTATACAGCCAATTTTCAAAAATACGATTTATGATATTTCAACTATTTAAAAAAAGTCGTTTAGTAGTATAATATGTTTAGTAATATAGATGTAGATTCATTTTTACTCAGGTCACGAGTAGATTATAATGCAAAAGATTTCCACAGAATAAAACGTGTTAGGAATTTGGCAGCTATATTCGTATTTAAATGTTGATGGGACGTTCGTCTTGCCTGTAAGTATCTTTCACTACATTACCCTTATTTTCACATTATAATGCCTAAAATATCTCACGTACAAATGTACTCTCAAATGTATGTATTTACGTACATTTTTTCTACTGGAACAAATTTTGAGCTAACTATTAGATAGTAATATTTGTAACTTTCCGCAATAAAATAACTGAATACTTACATACTTTTTTTAATATTTTGTGAGTATTTTCACAACATAGTATATGACATAGTCGTTTTCTCTGTCCCTATGTCCCTTTGTATGCTTAAATCTTTAAAACTACGCAACGGATTTTGATGCGGTTTTTTTGATAGAGTGATTCAAGAGGAATATTTATATGTATAATACGTACATATTATTGTAGAGAAATCTATTTGTACCCGGGCGAAGCTGGGCCGGGCCGCTAGTTGTAAATAAAAGTATTTTTTTTAAACCCAACAGGATATCTTTTATTTCTAAAAAAAATGCCGCAATACAAAAGAACAGGAACTTACATGAGCAAGGCAAGTAGCCGGATGGAATGTAAGAGAGTAGGTAGTTTGTAGTATGTACTATGTATGTTTGTTGGCGTGATTTGTAAGCGTTTGTTCCGAGTCTGAGTGCTGGAACTATTTTTATCGTAGGTTCTTTAGCTGAAAACAATGTTAATATATAAAGGAATAAAAGTATTGTGTATTCCCACGTTGTCCTTTTAAAACTATATGAAACAGTGGACCGCGAGGTTTTGGATTAAATGAATTTTGGGGAGATTCTCTTTTTGAAGATAATTTAAGTACATCCCAAACAAAGTCAGCATAATTCTATCAGGTATGATTCGTAAAGAATTCTATACCATAAACATTTGGTGTTTAATTCAAGGAGGCAGCCGAACGTATAATAAGAAGATTATGATGAAATGTAAATGCAAGCCGAAATGGTTATCACGAATTAATAACTGAAAGCAAGAAGGGCAAAATGAACCCTACCCATGTGGGTAGGGTTTAAAAATTGATGGAATTTGGATGTCCAAATTCCATCAATTTTTTTGCAAGCATTATGACAAATTCGGTTGCCAACTTGTTACCATACTTCAAATTTCCAACCGAGAATGGCTTGAAACTTCGTACATCGGTACTTGGGTGACACAGACATTTCCCTGGCTCCCACCCAAAATGTAAATCTATTTTGCCTGAACGAGCGCCTCTCGTCTTGTCACTTCGAAGTTTGACTTTAAAGAGAAAATGCATTTTGCACTTGGCTCTTTTTCCTGCTTTGTTCTTCGCGTTGATGTATGGAATCAGTGGGACTTGATACAATGACAATTTTATCTTGTATCATAACATAGTATTCACATAGATTTTGATAGTAACAAAAAAATTAAGTATTGTAAATTGATTTTTGCATGGTTTTCTATACACTTCATATCATCCATCCATCCATCAGCCAAAGGAAGTCCACTGCTGAACATAGGCCTCCCCCAATGATTTCCACAGAGACCTGTTGGAGGCAGCCTGCATCAAGCGACGTCCCGCGACCTTTACCAGGTCGTCGGACCCAGCGGCGTGCACAGGATTATGACACTGGGTATGCGGCGGAGTACTCGGTCACAAAAACTTTTTCTTTATAGTTTCTTAGCATAGCCACAGCCACGCGACGGATCTCTAAGTCGGAAACCATGCCAACATAACAAGTCTTAGATGTACTACTATTCATGTCCATCTTCTACGGCAACGCAGACAAAATAGCGATCGATCGTCGCGACGGAAGAAATTCTAACAAGTAAAATAAAAAAAACTCACCTAGTCAGCTTTCAATTTGCACATATTCAAGGTTCCGGTATACATACTATACCTATCCCGATGTAAATAAACGCAAGATTTCGGCCACCTCATTCATTCATTTGATAAACATACATTTTTAACACAAACCTCGCAATCAAATAACATTTAAAAAAATAAACAAACACACTAGTAAAAGCAAATGACTACAATTAATATCGAAACTTAGTAATAAACTGTTAAATGTACACACTTTCAAATGTTAAAATGAAAAATCCGTTAAGAAATCTATTTTTTTTTACAAACATACTAGTATAAAATAGTAAACAATGCAAAAACTCATAAAAAAAGCAAAATGGCCCCCGCGAAACACAAAACATTTCTATTTAAACAAATAAAACCTTACTAACCAAAAATGCATAATGTGCATAGGTGATTTATTAGATTCCAGCCTATTAATTTTACTCGGATTATAGGCAACGAACATTTACGATTACTCCCGACAACTGCCGAACTCCCGAGGCCTGCCGCAGGAGTCGCGGCTTTCAATATTCATGGGTGTGTGCGTTTGCGACTGTGCACGGACACCAAAATTACTACACACATGCAAACAAATGTAATGCGGGACGCGGCGGCATGACTTGGTTGATTAGGTACATTAATTTGCTTTGCAGCGCCTCTTGCTTTTCGCGTGGCAACCACAATGTTTGCGTGATTGCAAATAGGTGCTATTTATAAAATATTAGGCGTTTTTAAGTTATTATATTTTGTTTATTCATTTATTTACTATAAATTAAAGTCATCTAAAACGTACGAAAGTTATAATAAAATATCTGTGAATGGCAAGTAAAGCACTGCATTTCTGCCTACAAGGAGTGCACGCCCCTGGTCGGACCACACACATAACCGAGATACAACTTTATTGTGGGTTGCAGAAAACATTCCTATTTTCGTTAGGGATAATGTAAAATTCTAATTGTGAAGTAATTTTTCAAATCGGTCCGGTACTTCCGGAGCCTATTCAATGAAAACAATTAATTCTTTACTTTTTATAATATTTCTCTATCTATAGATTAAAAATGACGCACTAAAATTTAAATTTACATATATGCATGTGAATATTAAAATATTCATATATGTATGCACAAATATCACATTAAAAAAGAACTGTTTGAACCAATTAACCGACACACCAAATAAGGTTAAATGTTATAAAATTTCAATTAAACAATACTTTTTATTTCACATCGCAACACTTCACTCGATATTATGATCAAATTCGTGTCAATATCTTACCTGTGTAATGGATATACCATGCTACTGCCGCGCCCATAACTTTGACATCTATAAACGATGGATAGCCAAACAAACGATGATGGAATGTCCCAGGGCCCTTCAAATGTCATATATTACTTCTGCTATGATGATGCTATAAGTAGATAGTAGTGCGAACTTTTTCTTTATTTCTTTTTTTTATATATATATATATAGACCTCTGTATATCTGTTTTTATACGTCATTTTTAATGCTTGTGGCAAATAAAACTATTTTTCTTTCTTTCTATTACACAGGATATTTATTTAACAGGATATTATGACCTATTATGTTAAATCGATAGGTAATAAAATATTTGATTTTAAATATTTGTTGATGAATCTTGGATTATTGTATTCTTAGCAATCTAAATATAATCAAAAATAATCTTTTTGTACTGAATAGCGAGGTGATCATGCCGTTCGCCTTATGATAAGCTATACAACTGCTCAGGAACGGCAACAAAGCAAAACAACATCTTGAATATCAAACCAATGCTTGGCATCTAAGGGCGTTCGGTATACTGAGACATAACATGTCATGTCTGAATATGACTAGTACACTGGCTACGACGTCCTTTTCTGTATCAGCCCATATACGTCCCACTGCAGGGCACGGGCCTACTCTACAATCGAGAATACGATTTAGAGTGGTTAGGCCATATAGTCCACCACGCTGGCCTAGTGCGAGTTGGCGGACTTACATACCATAGAAATTCTTATGAATCCCTATGGTATGCAGGTTTCCTCACGATGTTTTTTTTTCACCGTTTTAGTGCGTGGTGATTGACTATCAATACACACATGACTCCGAAAAGTCAGAAGTGTGCCCTGGGATTCGAACCCGCGACCAACGTGAACATGTTGGCAGTCGCGTCTAGTCCGTTTACCAACAGGCCACCACGCACTTTTGGCCACCACGCACTTTTGACGGCCTCTCACATATAAGATACCTACTATCGATAAAATATTTGGGTCCTTACAGTGACAGATTATTTCTTTTTTACTCTCGCCATGTTAGAGGTGTGAGTCGCTCACACCTCTAACATCATTGTTCATCATAAAGAAACTCCGATACTTGTTGTCTTGTAAATAATTTATTTGTATTCTTTTTTTCATTTATTAGATACAAAAGAAAATTGTCCATAAATCATAAACATGAATAACAACAGCACAGTAATACTTAATAATTAATCTTATTAAAATTATCAGTCTTATTAAACGTAATGTAAAATCAAAAGAGGAAAGTAACGACTTTCTTCTGTGTCTTAGCAACTGATTTTCTACACAAATGTCAACGACCTGAATTCCTGTTAATGTTATTTTGTTAAAGCAGTTTACTATTAAGTAAATTAAATCAAACACAACAGTTTGTGCCAAAACTCGGAGTGTTGGACTTAGTGCGTATAATTTATCTCTTCGCCGATAACTCTTAAGAGTCTTCGAAAACTAAATAATATATTAGTACATGAACACTTTAAAAGCTTTCTGAGAGTTTAATTCTAAGGCTTTTATAAATAATAGGTAATTTTACAACAGGTTTAAATTTTAATACAAATTAGGAGGGAGATCTTATTACCTATTAAATAGGAGTAAATGTCTATCACTTCCAACGAACACCCAAAAAACATCAGAAGTGGTTAGTGCTTGAAAATTTCTAGTTGATCGAAAATAAAGTGTATTGTCTAGGGGATTAGCAAGAACCTCATTTATTATACTAAGCGAAAAGCTCATACAAAGATGGTTTTTTAAATTGGCCTTGTGTTAGCAATAGATTACCTTGAATCAATAATTATTTAGCAAAAATAAATTATGTAATATGAACCTGTCACACATAATCTAGCATACACAGAATACACTAGGATACAGAATAATCTAGTACCCACTGGTGGTATGTCTCTCATATGTTAGAGGCCACCTGGTACCACCGCAATATCATTTCTCTAGCCAAACAGCAGTGCAAATACACTGTTGTTTGAAGTACATTGTAGCCGGAGTAACTACTACAAATATCGAGACTTAAGATCGCACGTCCCAGGATGGCGGACGCAGTGGAATGCCATGTATTACGTTGTCATTAATGATGTTGCTTAATTTGTTACATCCATGAGCATTCGTAACGTTTACCATCAAGCGAATGGAATGTTCGTCTTGCTATTCAATGCGATAGAAAAAAACCACAACTTTAATTACATTTTGGATGGCGACAGCTAACGATTGCAACACCTCTAATTTTACAAGCACCCGTCTTTGGCTTGATTTCATATTAGGAAACAGTCTGCCTATTTAGCATTTTTATACATATTATTATGCATTACGCGACGGTAGGTTCGTATTACATTATGTAAGGTCCGGCAAATTTCCCCGAGGCGTCGTAAACGCTCTACAGCCAGCTTTGTTCCATTACACGACCAGAGGCCAAATTGTTTTCTATTTTACTTGAGTAACTGCTTTCTAGCTATAAATTCGTATTGTAAACTCACTGTTCTATAATTAAAGGAAATAATGGTATTTTTAGAATATTTTAGAGTATAGATTAGTATGTGGTAGGTAGGAGAGGAGTAATATATAGAGGATATCCAGAACTTACTGACTTGAGAAAGCAAAATATGCTTCACGAAAATGTTGTGTTAATTTTTGTCAATCGAATATGATGTTTTGGTTCCTATTATTTATTTATTATACTTTATTGTACACCAAAATTAAAAAAAAATATTAAGAGATGTTACTGGTATTTGGTCTCGCATATGTGCGAGGTCATCTGGGTGGGTACCACCGCAATGTCTATTTTTCCCGCCAAACAGCAGTTTAAAAGCACTGTTGTGTTTCAGGTTGAAGGAAATTGTAGCCAGCGTAACTACTGGACATATTGAGACTTAACATGTTGTATCTCAGGATGGCGAGCGCAGTGGAATGGCAAGCATTGCACTATAATTCAAGGTGTTGTTTGGTTTTCATGAGCGATCGAATCGCTTACCATCAGGCGAACTGCATCATCGCCTCGCCACTCAAGGCAATAAAAAAAAATACCCAAAACTAAAGGTAGGTTTACAATTGGAGGCCATATGCCTCATTACAATCTCTTGCAAGGAATCTTTTGATAGATTATAGTTTTAGAAAACAGAAGTGGGAAAAGAACAAAATCACAAATACCCTTCGTATATTTAACTTAAGTTTACACAAATCACAGACTAAGGAAATCTACCTAATTTTTAAACGAATTCAAAAAGGAAACAATCAATTACCAAATGTACAATTTATAACGCACTAACAAACTGTTACCTAGGTAATTTAAAAATCAACTCAGCTCTTAGAGGAACAACCGACAAAGGAGGTTGCCAACTAAATAAATTTAATTGTGAATCTGATAGATCCTAACAATAGTTATTAGAGACCTGCTACAATTCACTAAAATAACGGAAATTTTACCCTGTGTACTAAATACTTTTTTCATTGAATATCATAACTTCCCTGTCGCGATGCATTTTTTTCTCAATGATATTGAGAAACTGCTTGTTGGCTACCACTGAACCAGGCTATATGAGTTTCATACAAACATTAATTAATACCCAAGCCTAATCAACTCAAATAGTCCTTTAATATGTACGCCTTGAACCCAGAACAGGCTGTTAGCGGAAGACAATGGGCTCCAATAGGTCGCACCAGAATTGATCCAGCCGGCCCGGAACGGCTTAGCGGGGACAATAGGGACGCACCACAATGGCTTGCGCTGTGGTCTAAGTTATACAGCGACAATGAAAACTTTGTTCGGCCTTGTTCATAATTTTAGATAACATGTGCTTTGCTTTTATTTGATGCTAGTTTTTTTATGGAGTCAATGTAACCCTTTCACCCCTATAGTTACTGCCATTCAACACATATCATTTGTCATGGTGAATTTTTGGTTCCCTTCCGATTTAATAAGTTTATTGGGATTTGTTATAGTATTTTTTTTTTTCAATTTTTTTAAGTTGACTCTTTATCCTTGCCGAGGAATTGTTACTGTTTACTAGCTTAAGATAAATTAATTGGTCATTGGCTGTTTATTTCCAAAGTTCCTTCAATCTTATTCTTTAAAGTTTGAACTGATTTAAAGCTTTTCTCATTTATTTATGCATGTGTTAATTAAGCCGGGCCAATTAAAATTGCGTACAATCCCCTGCTACACTAATATTGTGTTTTATTATATTCTAAGCTATGTATAAATCTCCATAGGGGATCACGACCCTCACCAATGAGGAAAACGATGCTAGAAGGAGGATACATCTCGACAAAAACTGATCAAATGGTATAGTAAAGAAAAACACAAAACCTTTGAACATTACATTTGTACAAAACAAACAAGTTGACAGATTGCAAAATCTCAACAAAGGATGTGGACCAGACCCTTTCGGAGCAAAGAAAAACAATTCTGAAAAATCACTTGCCAACCCTTTAACCGCACGTTCGAAGTTGTTGAATGATTGCGCAACTTTCTACCCTCATTGTTACGTTCGGTTGAAAACCTTTTGTGTCTCAAATCATGTTCTACGGTCACCGCGAGGTCAGAAACAGCCGCTTTTACCGACGAAAATACGTATCAACACAGTTTTTAAAACACACCACCTTTGGTACTGACGGAATTTTAAATCTAGCGGATACAGTTTTTGGAAACAAAATTGGGCTGGTAATGTAAATGTAAGTGAATGAGTGGGTGTGTTTGTTATTTTTTCATGGGCTAATGAAATGGCTAGGAATGACTTCAGAGAGAATCAGAGCTTACGTCCTAGTTAAAAAATGTGGCTCTTCATTATTAAATTCGCTACCTTTGAGGAGAAAAAGGGTTGGAAAAGTAAGTGTTGGAAAAATACTTTAAGGCGAGATATATTCGTATTTGAAACGCCATATTGATTTGATGGGAATCATTCAAATAACTACCCCAACTGAATACGAGCTGAAAGCTAGTATCCTATTATACTGACTTATATATAAAATAGAAGCAATAAAAAATATTTTCACCGCCATTACTCAACAAAGACAGCGGTTCTAAGAAAACCTTCTTTGTGGGCATTTTGTTACTTACCACAATGCTTTCGCTGGAGTAAACTCTAACAAAACATTTAATAGTACACATTTATTGTTGTGTATACAGATGACGTATTAAATAAAGTACAGCTGCAAAACCTTTATTTTATGTGCTTCAAATATTCGCTTCGTTACTTAGTATTTTCTGTGATAACATAGTCCATCAAGCGGTTCACCTGAATACTAGAATAATATTATAAGGGATCCAATTTTAAGTTAGGAAAAGGAATCGGAAATAGGGTTTTTCAACAATCCCCATTACTTATACCACACGCGACATCAAAGCTGTTGTTGAATTCGATTTTTCATTAAACTTACTTAATTAAATTACGTAGATTTTTAATTAAATTACGTAAATTAAGTTTACTGGTGGGTAGGTCTCTCATATGTGAGAGTCCGCCTGAGTAGGTACCACCGCAACGGCTATTTCTGCCGACAAACAGCAGTGTAAATGCACTGCTGTGTTCCGGTTTAAAGGACAATGTAGTCAGAGTAACTACTGGTCATCTTGTTACTTAACATCTTATGTCGCAGGAGGGCGATCCAGTGGAATGCCAAGCATTGATTTGTAATTCAAGGTGTCGTTTGGTTTTGCTTCTGTCCATGAACGGTCGTCTTGCTTACCATCGCGCGAATGGAACTCATCTCGATATTCATTACAATAAAAAAAAACTATTCAAGCCCTAATAAATCAGATAACTACAAATAGATTTGTACTATCTTTGCGATTCAAAGGATTTCAGGACCCTTCGCTTGGACAGCACACAATTTTGTCACTTAACTCGGCGGCTGACCGCGGCCGCTTTGTGCCCGTAATGATGCATGCTGGTCAAGATAAAAGCCTTTAGGGAGCGCGTCCTGTGATCTCCCTCGGGATAATGGATATTTACAATTCACCGTGCTCAAAACTGCCGTCTGTTGTTTTTTCATTACGCAGAGTAATCAAGAAACCCTTGTTGGAACAATGGCAAAATATAAGTACCACGATATGTATTTTTCCTTTGTTTCCTAATTATTTCTGCACAGTCTGTTTGAAGGGTAGATAATAATAATGTGTAATTTGTTTTTCGTAATATCATATATACCGGGTATATCAAGACTGCTACCGAAAACGAAGCCGGGTGGTAGTTTTAGTGGCTACAAACACAATGCAATTAAAAATTTCGCATAAAAACACGACAATTATTTTTTATGATTTTTTAAATATCGTCATTTTTGGGTGGTAAATCCATAGTTTTTGCTAAAATAATAATTTAAACTCTTTTATACCTTAGAGTATTTATAAATAAAAGGGTACATACTATTGTTTTAGGAAAAAATGTATTTACCACCCAAATATGGCCATAGGAAAAAAATAACAAAAAAAAATTTTCGCTTTTTCTTGCAACTTTTTCTGTTGCATTGTGTCTGAAGTCGCTTAGACTACCACCCGGCTTCGTTTTCGGTAGCAGTCTTGATATACCCTGTATAAGTGATGTGATATGGTCACACCTGTGGGTCACACATTGTACTGCTCGTGTTTTAATTTGTTTGTGCTTTTAATCATTATGTAACTTAAGGTATACAATAAAGAATATAAATAATTAAATAACTTCATAGATTATAAAAAATCTATATATCAATTGGATTTAAACTGTTCTAAACTTAGCTCTGAATGTAATATATGTGACTTAATTATATAACATAAAAATAATATGAAAAATAACAGTGAAACTAGTTATATTCTTCAACGTTAAAAGCATTTAGATATAAGCAGTTATTTTCTTCACACTGCTTGAAAAGGCTGAGACGTAGGCATGCTTTACAATTCCAATTTGCAACACTCACTTAAAATCATACGTATACTTATAAACCCGTTTCTGTATACTGAAGTTAATATCTCCTTTTGTCTCAAAACGAGTAGAAAACAGTAGCTCATACGTCTCTTAAAGTAAAATAAATGGACTAAAATTACTCGCAAAAAACGTATATGCTGTCACATCAAAAATGTTATTTTCTTTTTATACGGTAGGCAATTTAATTCTCGCTTAATGCGACAGTGCTCGGCCGGCGCCGTACACGTGAAAATAAAAGATATCCCGCCGCAATGTTCGCCTAAAATAGCATATTTGTTCGCCTTAAATACATTCTATTCCAGTGATTGGCTATTATGTTGAGTACTGAGAAGAAAATTGAATCAGAGACTTAATGCGTTTTGAAGGCTTATAGAAATTATTTAATGTCTAGCTAATATAAGAGATCGTATATTAAAGCATTCAATAAGAATGAAATTATGGGTGACTTCAATTTTTGGAGATATTTTTGGAATGAATACGAAGTACAGGCAATTAGGTTTAATATTAAAGGCCACTTGTACATAATACCAGCTCATTGTGCGCATTGGACGTAAAATTATATTTATGAAAAGCATTTTATTGACTGGTAGGACCAAATTCAAGCCACTCTACAAAATAAATGGGTTATCTCTACTTCTCAGAAAAACGGGTCTTGAAGTTAATTGCGTTTTGTTTAGTCAATGAGGTTTCTTCATACTGATAATTTCTATTCCTACCCTCATTTCAATGGTTTTTAGTCTTAAAAGACCTCTATTGTCTTGATGATGATCATGATGCACATAAAAAAACCTAATTACATATGACTGCCTTACCGTTGGTCTATATTATTACCAACGTATTATGAAATCCATCTTAATGCGTACATTGCTTCCACATAAAAAATAACGGAAGAAATAACAAGGCCCGGCAATTGGCCACAACATTACGTCTACAAATGCCAGCCTTTTGTGATTAGAACACATTCTCTCGGCTAATATTTTTTATAATAAACCTCTGGGCTGCTTATACACGACATTAGTTGGGTAAATTGTGACGAAAATAGTAAGAAACAAAAGAAAATAATTTGTAATTTGTTTGTGGCAACCAAAAAATATGTGATGGCAAGTGCAATATTGTTTCGAATTTTATTAATATTCGAGTTATTTATGGCGGATAACTCAATTTAATCCCCTTATAAATTAGCTTTATTTGATGAAGCGACAAAAACAAACGACAGAACTTGTATCCAATTTTGTATATCAAATAAAACGTCGAGATCATCGATATCAATGTTACATATGTCAATGGTCGAGATCAATTCTCATACGCAGAAAATCAAGGCTTCAACCTAATCAAAATACATACATGTGTAAGAAAAATAAAAAAGTATATTTTATTGTACAAAAAGGTGATATTCTATTCAGTTTACGCCTATATATTGCTGTTTTTACATCAGGATAAGGCCCTTTTCAGCCGATGCTACGTCGAGCTCATCCCAAATTATTACCCGGATCGATACAACACACGATTCAGTTAGGGTATGACAGTAGGGTCATAAAAAGGTGCAGCTTATAAGATTTCCAATCTCGTCTACAGCTTCGAGCTTTCCAATAAATTTCTAATCTCTCTTTCGACCTTTTTCAATAAACGATCGGGCCAAGGGAGAAATTATTACAAAAATATTATTTTATAGTTGCTTTCGTGTATTGTTATCGTCTAAGTTGGTCACGATTTTACGCATAATATGCATATCTTTATTTTTATTGCAATTAAAGGCGAGACGAGCATATCATTTGCCTGATGGTAAGTGATACGACAGCTCATGGACAGTAGCAAAAACAAACAACACCATGAATTATACAGGAATGCTTGGCATTCTGCGCTCGCCATCCTGAGACATAGAATGTTAAGTCTCAATGTGTCCAGTAGTTACCCTGGCTACAATGTCACAAAATACGTACAGTATATTTACAATGCTTTTTGGCGGGAGAAAATGACATTGCGATGGTAGCTACCCAGTCGGCCTGCCACATATAAGTCACCTACCAGTATATAAATTAAGATTTTGGGATAACGTCATGCCCTAGTGAAAAGTCTTAACCGTGAAGCTGTAAGTTTGATTCTCACCTAACATTCCAACTGGTCGAACTAGAACGAAGTTTGTAAACGATTTTGTTCAGCGAATCTACACATGAAAGCAAAATTATTGCATCACATAAAACGAATTTGTTCATAATTCACAATACCAATAAAAATCTTTAATCTGAAACAACTTAAAATCTAATCTGGAAATAAAAGAAAATCCCAATACCCTTATATGATTCATCTTACCACATTTCAAAGAAAACTTAAAGATTGTACATTCGAGTAGCAAAGTGTTAGCCAACAGTTATCGCAAGAAATACATAAAAGATTCCTGGATAGTTTGCCCCGAGTATTTGACTTGGCCTTTTTAAGTAGAACAAATGTGTTTGCCGGCGCACATGTTTGCATCGTATTCAGAGCTCTCGCCAGATAAATGTGGATGTTACATTCAAATAGTTTATGCGCCTCGTTGCCTCTGACCTGCGACAAATTGAAATAAAGAGACTGAAGTGTATTGTTGGATTATAATTATAGCTGGTTTTAGTCACAGTCTTACTGTCTTTTGAGTTTGTTAAATTGTTTTTGTAAAATACGTCGAAGTGACGATTTCTTTATCACTTAATCTAATAATTGAATTCATTTGTTATTAATAAAATTAGAAGAGGTTTGAGTAAAGACACTAATAAGCCTCTTTTATATTACGTCTTTCCTTAAAAGCCGGGAAATCTTTACAATGTTTAAGGCTTGATCATAGCCAAATTGTTCACTTTCAGACAAGTCGCTTTTCTTCACTCCTTAAAAGTGGCAGACGTTAAAACGTAATTTTTATTAACCGGACTAATAATTCTAAGCTCCTGGGTGCTCGCATTAAGCACGAAATAAACACTAGTAAAATAGGATACCAATACGAATTTTAGGTAGTAAAATTCGTATTGGTATGCTAAAGGATTGAATATACTGTCTGCAAGTACGAAAACAAGTCATTACCGCGGCTTTTTCATCGTAAGCATCGTTCGCTATCCAGACACGTATAAATGCACGATTTCCTCCAACGCTAAGTTGTAAATTGGCAGAGCCACATTGTAGCTCATTTTGACTAGGGACTGATGGAGCCAGCTAGAACGGATAGCTTACTTTATCGAGAATAGTGACGTGACAATAGCACTGATTTCTTTTTCTGCTCCACTAAAATGATTTTACTGCGGCTGTTGATTTGTGCACTTACAAATTATTATCTTAGCATAGTTTAATAATAATAATAACAAAAAAGTCAAAAGTCAAATACAGAAGGCAGTATTATTGGACACGGCACGCATTGTGAGGCGGTTCCTCACTTTGTCTCCCTAACCGCCGGTGGCTTGGGTCTTGAGCCTCACCACCGGAGGGTAAATAATTTATTTTTTATATGTATATTTTTTATAATTTATATATGTAAAAATAGAAAAAATATGTTAAATAAAATAAAGAGAATAATATAATAATAAATACACCCAATAGTTACATACATTGGCCTGATTCCTGATCCTATATTAAGATCAAATCTTGTGTTGTGGGTATTGGAACTACGACTTTTCAGTCTCACGAAGAACCAGACACGAAACAAATACTTGTGGTTTGACTGCGCCACATGGGTTGTCGAAAAATTTAAATGCCTACTTGCTCTAAACCAGTCAATTAATAAATAATTTCGTTTCGGTTTTGATTTCATTACAATGAGTACCATAGGATCTGCATTCAAAAAGAGACAATGCATTTATGATGTTACTGGAACGTCGCGCTGGATGCCATTCCTGGTGGTAATTATTTACCGTTTTGCCATGCCTTTCGCCTGATGATAAACGATACGACTGGTCATGAACAGTAGCAAAACCAAGCATCATAAAGCAATGCAGTAGCAGTATACAGCAGTGCAGCAGTTAATCTGGCTACAATATCCTTCAAACCCAAACGCTAAAATGCATTTACACTGCTATTTGACGGGAGAAATCTACATTACAGTGGTATATGCCCAAGCCAGTAAGATTAAAGAAAGTTGAAGGCTATAAAAGAACAGAGAGATCTACTGAATTATTAAAAATCTATAAACATTTACAAAGTAATTAACAACAATATCCATTCATGCACCAATGACGCCATTATCAAACCTCTTGATACAATCTAGTGCAGATCCTCCTAGACACATTGAATACAGCAATATAATTTAGCACAGCGACTGATCCGTACTCCATTCACTGGTATCTGTACCTACAGATCGGGGTCGCTTTGCAAAATGTATTCTCAATCTAGAATGTATTAAAGATCGCACACCTGTCTCTGGAAAGAAAAGCAACATGTGTTGGAGTGAAATGGATCGTGGGTATCAATGTGAATTTCGTTGAAGTTTTATTCTGATATATTTTTAAAAATAAATATAGTCAGGTATTTTATGTATATTTATTTATTTATTTTAGTGCGTGGTGGCCTGTTTGTAACCTTACCAGACGCGGCTGCCGACATATTCACAGTGGGCGCGGGTTCGAATTAGAGTTGCCCAACTATCGATAGTTTCCCTATCGATAGATGACCTCGAAAACTAGTAACAATATCGATAGTGCTATCGATATTATCGATAATATCGATACTATCGATTCTATCGATATCATAAATAAACAAATACTATTGATTAGAAGTAACAGTATCGATAGGATCGATACTATTACATAATAATACTATCGATGGTATCGACAATATCGATATATTTTAAGTAATACTATCGATACTATTGATATTATCGATAGTATCGTTGTATTAAATAATAAAAACTATCAATACTATTGATAGTTTGTAAAACTATCGATAGTATTACACCATCGATAGTTTAATAACCGCCGATAGTATCGTTTCCGAATTATAGCTTTTGTAGCAAGTAGTGTTAAATTATTCTCACTCACTGTGCGTAGTGTGCATTACGTTGTGTCATCGTTACTAGCAAGGATTAATAAGTTTTCTTTTTTAATAAGAAATATACTGGCTATGTAAGTGAATATTGGAAGACAATACTATCGCAGTTTATTAAATTATCGATAGTGTGAGCTATCGATACTATCGATACTATCGATACTATCGATAGTATTGCTTTAGGAGCAATACTGGCCTTCGATAGTATCGATACTATCGATACTATTTTTGTATATCAATACTATTGCCCATTTACACTACTGATAGAATCGATACTATCGATAGTATCGATACTATCGATAAGCTATCGATACTATTGATATGACGTCATCTATCGATAGACTATAGATAGTTTAGCAATAGTCGACTATTGATATGCAACACTAGTTCGAATCACAGGGCACACCTCCGACTTTTCGAGACTCACGTGTGTATATAAAAACGTTCTATTGGTACACATTGAATGTTCTATACATTCGAACATAGAATTCGCAAAAATCTAAGAAACCAGTACGGACTAAACAACTCCCACACAGTATGTCAATATCAGCCTGTATTATTTAACTCAGTCCTGCAACATATAGAAGTTTATTCAAGTCCCTTCAGTGCAGTATACACTTGAATTACCTAGCAGAAGCAACAAGTTCGATATCAACTCGATAATGAGCTTGGTCGTATCGCTGAATATTCTGTACGTATGAATACTGCGTTCGTAGATTTCCCCTGCGGCTGCATCGTTCCTATTAATGCATCGTGGTTTATGGCTGACATGATTTGATGAGAATTAATGGCCTCTAGACTTAATTATGATACATCTAGCATTAGTTATATGTATTGGTGATAGATTCTGCAGCGCGGTTAATAAAACGCTAGCTGCGAACAAAACGCCTCGGAGTTCCATTTTCACAAATCAATATTTGTGTTATCTTGAATTATTCGTATCGAAGTATTTGTAAATTCACTCGTATTATATTGTAGTTCTTAATTACACAATACCTGCATCGTGAATCTGTGAAAATATTTATTTTACTATTAAAAGACTTCAATACAAAAGGTTTCATGATCCAGGCATCCTATCCAGAACCTTATTGTTTTCAGTAAATACATACTACCACAATACAATAATGACAAATGACGTACTTTGTAGAACAAACAGAAGTCAACTGGTTATACCTAGCCGTTTCTCTGTGTGAGCTATTTTTAGCTCTCGTTCTACCCTCAATACAGTCGGGTGCGGTTTACCTCATTAGCATACACTATGACCGACCCTCATCCGACACACCAGTATCAAGATTGAAAGCGATTGTATCGAAACTTTTGTGTTTCGAACGTTTCTCTGCGAGGATCAAAATTGAATGTTTTGTTTCAGATTTATACACGCAGTGTTACGCGGAAATCCTATTTTAGTGTCATATATTGATAAACTACGAATATTATGAACAATTGGTTGCCAAACTTATATCCATCTGAAAATTATAGACGATTGGGGTATAAATTTTAGCTTCCATACTGGGAAATACATGTGAAATTTTAAAACACATACAAAGTTGTCTCCTTTGCATTCAGTAGGTCTCACAGTATGATGTATATACAGTAGCACTAGATTCAAGTATCAAGATTGTAAATTTAGAACAAAAACACGCAACCACACGCTTAGTAGATTTGTTGGTTAGTGTGTCAACGAGAGGAGGTTTTGAAAAAAGTAATAGTAACATGTTGTTTAAAATAATGCAAATAAAAACAATGAGGCTTTAACTATAGAACGTAGCAATTGACGGTAAATTTTTGAGCTTACAAAGTCACGGCTAAAAAAAACAAATCTCTTCACTCTAAGACCTGTCACTAAATGCATTTAAAAAGCTCTTGAAGCCATCAATTTTAGAGCATTAGAATTAAAAAAAAACAACATAATATCCAATTGAAAACCCACTTCATTTTTTTGAAGTCGTTTAAAAATTACTATTCAACACCTATCTACAAAAAATACACAAACATAGCCACACAAGCGCCCAAAATTCTTCATCACACTCACAGGTATGTCCCCCCATGGCCCTGTGATTAGCGTGACAAAGGCCTGTACCATTATCGTCCGATAGACAGACCGCCACGTGCATCGACTCGTAAGTGCCTGAAATTTAAATGAGGGTAGCTCCCGCTTAAGAGATAGAACTCAAAGAAATTCCACTCACGTACTTTATTTTTGATGGATCAATCAATTTTACTTGGAAGGTGTATTATGATTTCGCCGAAGGTATTTTATTTAAGGTAACTTAAGAAATATATTCAAGACACTCCAGTAGAATATAATGGATAAAGTGCCAAGGGTCAGGAACTTTTTGAGACAGTTTCGGTGTTTTTGCTCTTGTGAAGGAATGTAGGTTTATCACTAGTTTATGAAGGTTATATTTGAAGTAGTGTAAAGAGGCCTGCTAAGCTGCGACCTGGCATAATTGTATCGAATGGCATGAACCTGCTGTCTGATGCCATGAAGTGGTACGATATTTAAATTCGTTCAGCTATTGATAATTGAGGTTATAGTGAAAAACCTTGGCCTTGACCTTATCAGCATGGTTTTACCAACTAGGAAGAGGCAACAATAATCATCATTGACTCTAAAAACTCTATAATAAAGCTTAGGTGAGCCTGAACTATGCCTAAAATAACATTTCAAATATTAGGTCAGTTTTGAATTATTTCGGAGAGGGCACCGGTAACTAACTAATTTCCGAATTTAATATTTGCATATTGAATATTGATGCCTATAAACAAATATACAACCCAAAATGAATAATAATGTAAGACATTTAAAAATTTATGCTATGTTACCAAAAAAATTAAGTTTCTCTACCTAATCAATTTGATTCTGGAAGTTTCCGTTATTGTCAAATATATTTCTTAATTTCTTTATCTAACCTTGTTATTTATTTGAAATAAATGCTATTATATTAATTTCATTATAATTCTTACAGCATAGTTACACAAATATATACTGAACTAATTAATACGAGGGCTTGTAAGTAGTTTTGTATTTTACTCCTAATTTCTATGTAAAATGAAATGGTGTAAACACAAATAAGTAACACCAGAACCAAAATTTCCATAAATATTATTTTGCGATAGATAGCTTTGAATAAGGAAAACTTATCGCCTAAGAGGCGATTTGGCAATAAAAAAGCAATTTGCCATGATTATTGGACCCTCTAGTTCATAATATTTGGGAGTAGGACACTTGAGCTCGTGCCAAGATTCGTGTCATTATAATAACATTATTATAATTCAGATTGAATATTAAGAACGCTTTGTAAAAGCCGAATGACGGTATTAGAGTCGCATCAGGAGAAATTATATTGGTCTATTTTACGATACGTGCGATCTTTTTATGATTGTGTTATGTTTATGGTTAACAAAATTAATTGTATGTGAAATCAAGTAGATGTCAAACAAAAAATCAACAAACCCTAGGTGGCAGATTTAAACCAAAGAAACACTCACTTTTATAATTCCTTAAATATTTCTATAATTATGACTCACTTTAACGGTAAGAAGCCATACTGAATTCCTGTATGGCAAGAAATATTCCTTTAAGTTACTTACAGTATTAAAATAAATAAATACACCCAGCAGTCACATTCATAGTCCTGACCCCGCATTGCGATCAATTAAGTCTTGTTTCATGGGTATCAGAAAATATGAGAGACTTTTCGGTCACCTACAACTAGGCCCGAGACAAATTATCTTAGATCAATTTTCACTATCGATCCTCACACACCAATCACAATCGTTTATTAATTTCGGCTGCGAGTTCGGAAAATCCTCTAGCGAATTCCCTTTCACAGACCGGAGAACACTTAAAAAGCGTTCTCACAAAGGAGTTAGAGGGTCGTTATTGGAGTTCGATTGGCGTCTCGTGCCAACGCACCGGCCATGTGAAATATGACACCGAGCGAGCCAACACGGGTTTTCCATTTAAACTTTATCCTACTTCCATTGTCTATCTAAATGCAATAATGGTGGATTAAATGCTACTAAACGTTGGCAATAGGGGCAGTTAGTAAGTATATGGCTTTTCGTGTTTTGCAGGGAATGTAGAAGTTAATTGATTGATTAATAATAATGATTTAAACATGAGGTTGGCCTGTATAAGACCCAATAACTGATTTAAATATATTAAAGATTATGCATAACCCAGTAGATTTTTGAGATAAATTTGTATATTTATAGATAGGGTTAAAAAAAAAAACAAAATCAATGTACGTCCTCTTTTACGTTTTCAGTAATTAACGAGAAAAGATCACCACTTTACCACTACATAGTACAACACAAATTAATTCCATTTGTAACTGTAAAAAACATTCCCTAACAAAATTACACTCCACAAACACAAAGGGAGTTGGCTGTAAAAGTATGCAAATTGAATTCAGCTAACATAAACCACAAACCCCGAATTCAATATCAGTTATACTTAGATATCCGATTAATACAATACTGGATCAAATGAAAAGGCTCACGACAACCGCATAAAGGAACAGATAAAAAAAATTCAACGTGAAGCCAATATCCGTTAGAGGGAAATTGATTTCCGCATTTCCATGGCGAATAACGAAGCTACGGGTATTAGAATGAGAATGGACTGTTCCAGTGAGATCGAGACGGCAGTGACCATGAAAACTTAAAGTGCATTTATCGATCTGATTATGATAATGGTTTTCGATAGCTTTAATGCCTTCGAGATGTGAGAGTGATAAGGAAGGATGCCCCGAATACTATGGACTGACAAGAGAACCAGTTAGTGGACTAATTGGTTTTTATTTACTTATGTAACACTTTTAATTGCACATTATATATAAAAAAAGTATTATAAACAAGGGACTTAAATCGAAATAGCAGTATAAACGGCGGTCTTATCGCTAACTGCGATCTCTTCCTGATAACCTTAGGATGGATTCGAATAAGTAGGGATAGAAAATCGACGTTAGAAAAACGGACGAAAGATAACCATTTTGATGGAGCTAAATATCCAAAGAAATTAATTATTTATTGAAGTGCGTGGTGGCCTGTTGGTAAACGGACTAGACGCGGCTGCCTACATGTTCACGGTGGTCGCGGGTTCGAATCCCAGGGCACACCTCTGACTTTTCGGAGTCATGTGTGTATTGATAGTCAATCACCACGCACTAAATCGGTGAAGGAAAACATCGTGAGGAAACCTGCATACCATAGCGATTTATAAGAATTTCTATGGTATGTAAGTCCGCCAACCTGCACTAGGCCAGCGTGGTGGACTATATGGCCTAACCACTCTCAATCGTTCGTTCTCGATTGTAGAGAAGGCCCGTGCCCTGCAGTGGGACGTATATGGGCTGATACAGAAATATCTAAAAGAGACTCCTTGTCAGGAACGTGTTCTGGGGCCCTACTTTATTCATCCGAAACGAAGTTCGAAACTTCGGACGATCGAAGTATATACGATACGAATGTATCTACTCTGTAAATGTTCGAATTTGTATAACATACATCGTAACCATAAGTCTATGGTTACGACCATAAGTCAATAACGACCATAAGTATATGTAGGTACATTCGTATCGTATATAAACTTGGATCATCCGAAGTTTTGAACTTCGTTTCGGATTAATATAGTAGGGCCCCTGAGCTTATTTGGACACAGGATGCGGTCTTCCAAAATAAATGAATTAGAAAAGTTCATAATATCCCTAATGCATCGAAGGCAAACGCACTAGAGATAAAGTACCCGCCAAATGTTCGGACGTTGTGAAGAGGACGGTTGGTGGTAATCTATAGGTTATGGTATACTCATCAGACTCACCCGCCACCGCCTTGCCACGTGCGGTTAATATTCTTTATATGAAATTGTATGGACATCCGCTCACTACAACAACTATAGGAAGGTAACTCTTGAACTTGCGAACAAACGGTGTTATAAAATCTGTGAGTGGGAGATAAATAATTTGCACTGTTTTAGTTGTGTATATTTTTTTATACAATAGGTCTGAAAAACAGGTTATCTGATACTAAGGGAACACAGCAAAGCTCTCAATTTACGTATGTGAGACAGTAGTTCCGCCCCGGAAACCCTGCCTATTCCTGCTGAGTCATGACTGAATATAGCATGCTTCTACAACTTAGCCATATTAAAATTACATTGCACAAGTATGGTAATGATAGCTTTTAGAAAAAGAGAAAGTCACGTAGTTCCTACAGCTTGAGAAGTATTTGTTGCTTAGTCTTTCTTATACTCAGAAACAGAGAAAATTATTACTATGGATTTTGACCAAATATTGTTTATGGGCTAGAAGTTGTTTATTGGTAAAACTTTTATATTTATCTTTAAATACATGTCGTATTTAAAGATAAATATAAAAGTCCCAGCAACACCTAGATATGACAGTGATTTTTCGATCATCAGGTACAGTGCAATGTATACCTAATATTAATCTGAACGCAACATGTGCAGGGTGAGCCTATAGGCTGAGAAGGGATCCACACGACATCCTATGCAAAATTTCCAGTTCCCCAATATTTTCCTAGTTCCCTTGAGAGAGACCTAGAGCGTAACACGATCTGTCGAATTCCAGGTTACCTCCTAAAATATGTTGTGCATAGGTCTAGGTTCTCTCGTACAGGTTTCAACCAATATGAGCGGCAAGTCTGACCGCAACTTCAATTGGCTGCGCTGAGCGGCACATATTGAAAAGCTTTAGTATATACATTACTGGCTGGTGAGCAGTGGACCGATTTTACATTTCATTGCGGTTTAAATTGACGGATACATTTTCCTTTCTATTTCTATTGTATTTATTAACTTTCCCAAACATCGTGAGACGGAAAATACAAGGCAAGAAGTAGGTGTCCTGGTAGCGCCTCTGTCTCCCCTTCTTGGAAAACGGCATAAGTTTATGTATGTAACTGATATATCCTGGATGTTTGTAGTGATAAGACCACTAAGTCTCAGAGGGGTTTATTAGTTCGAGTTAGTTACCAGTTAATCGGAGTTTGTTATATATGTATAACAATAGTATGGTTCAAAATGATTGCTCAAAAATACTTTTGCATGCAGTTTATGCACAAATCAATATAAATTTGATTAGTTTTCTTAGTTGAAGTGGCATTGGGCAGGTCGTACCTACCGCACAAATAACTGACTGACACTGGTCGATGAGGTCGAACATTTTTAGGAATAATTTCATTATTTACTTGGATAAAAAAATCAATTGCAGCTTTTGATAACCACGACGTATAGCAAACAAAGTCAACACACTTAATTACAAATAAATATTAGAGTTAGAGAGATCGAGGTTTGTTTTTGGAAAGAATTTATTTAAATGATCTGGACGTGGGGTTAATCCAAAGTATACGATCCAAAGTATTGACCAATCCGACTTCAATCATTGCCATAAAAATGTGTACCCACTCTAATTTAAAGTTTTATTACATTTTTTTAAATTATTTATTATGTATAAGATTTAGATATTTCTTAATTGAACACTGCCTGGGTGGCGTAGCTGCACTACAGTACGGTTACAAAGCTGAGGTCCCAGGTTCGAATATAGGGTCAAGCAAATTGATATTACATTTTTCTATTCATTTGGGCCCGGAGTCATGAATTTGTGCCCGATATGGCCATAGGCTCAACTTCATATTATGACACCTATCACATCGTGGGACGGAATAACAACGCGAAATGTGGGTGTCCTGGCACCTCTGCTTTCCCTTTTTGGGAAAAAGGCGTGAGTTTATGTATGTATGTACAAGAAAAAACACTCAAAAATAAAAATACATGCTATGTTAATGATAAAAACAAAATATCAAAGTTAACTTCCTCGCCAACAAGTTGGGTTGGTGAACCGAAACATTTTCTCATTTCCCTTTCAGCGAGGCGACGGGCTTTCAGTATTTGCTTCGTAAATATGGAAGATGTAAAAATCATACACCCTCTTGTATAGTCCTTTACGCAATGAGGGCCCTCGAGCGCTGTCCCTTGTTTAAAAAAAACTTGACGTAAATGTTAGATGATATTTTTTTATATTTACTCGGGGTAATAGAAAATATCTCGCTGGAATTAGTAGCAGCGCACATTGTGTAAACTGTATGCACGAGAAAGTTTAGTGTTTAGTTTGCTTATCTGATTTTTTGTGGAAGATTAATACCTTATTCATAGATAGTTTTAAAACCTATTATAGCCATAATTGTTTTTGTCTTGTTCACGCAAACTGAATTCAAAAGTCGTTGGAAAGAGACAAACCATCCGATAGCTAAAACAGGTTTTGCAACTGCTTATGAATAAGGTCGCCAGAGTAAGAGAATAATTGGACTAAATTAACTTATTCTCGCATGAGTAATAAATCTGTCGATTCGCAACAAGATAAATTTTTGTGCGGCCCACAAATATTTCTTACGAGTCTGCCTGTTTGTAAGACCGAAAAAGTCTCTCGTAGTTCCTGATACCCACGTGACGACACAAGACTCGATTGCGGTCAGGACTATGTATACGACTGTTGGGTGTTATTATTAATATAATTTATTATTATTAACTACTGGACAGATTGAGCCTTGACATCTTATGTCTCAGAATGGCGAGTGCAGTGGAATGCCAAGCATAGCTTTGTAATTCAAGGTGTTGTTTGGTTTTGCCACTATTCATGAGCGATCGTATCGCTTACCATCAGGCGAACGGCATGCTGGTCTCGCCATTCAATATAATAAAAAAAAGGACTTCATACTTAATTAAAAATTAAAGTGGACTTATATGCCTAGGACCAGTAGAATTGTGAACAACAATAAAAAAAGAAAAATACAATCAAAAGAGAGAGGGTATCAAAAGAGTCACCCAGATAAATACTAAACGCAACGTAGCACAACTTAAAGAAGCGAAACTAATTAAGTTTATTTATAAGCAAAACGTGTGTTGACAATAATATTTAAATAAACAAGATACAAAACTTATTCCGTTGAAATTGCATTTGCAGAGAAGCAAACTCTCTTATTCTGTATCAGCCCATATACGTCCACTGCAGGGCACGGGCCTCCTCTACAATCGACTACCGATTGAGAGTGGTTAGGCCATATAGTCCACCACGCTGGCCTAGTGCGGGTTGGTGGACTTACATACCATAGAATTTTTATAAATCGCTATGGTATGCAGGTTTCCTCACGATGTTTTCCTTCACCGTTTTAGTGCGTGGTGATTGACTATCAATACACACATGACTCCGAAAAGTCAGAGGTGTGCCCTGGGATTCGAACCCGCGACCACCGTGAACATGTTGGCGTCGCGTCTAGTCCGTTTACCAACAGGCCACCACGCACTTACAAAACTCTCTTATTACCAAAGTAATTTAATTGAATCTTCTCTTGTACGCGTGTAACTTGTGCGCGTACAAATAAATATTATGGAAGTTAAATATATTAGCTTAGAATATTAATGCTTACGTTTGATAGAATATTTTTGTTAATTAATAAGATAGCCTCCGTGGCACAGTCGGTTAGACGCCACCTGTAAAACGAGAGGCCGCGAGTTCGATTCTTGTACCGAGTGAAATGTTTGTGCGGCCCTAAAATATTACTATTGGGTCTGGGTGTCTACAAGGCGGAAAACCATCTCGTAGTTCCTGATACCGACAACACAAGACTAAATCTTAGTGTGAGGTCAGGACTATGTATGTGAATGTTGGGTGTTATTTATTTATTTATAATTTATTTTAAAATCAGACAATCACAGAACAGAAAGAATCAATGTTCTCTTCTCTCAAAATTAATATTAGCAAGATCTTTTGAATCATTAAATATTACTTTAGTAAAATAGCTAATATATATAATAACAAACAATTAAATTAATTCCCTCTTGCTTAAGCCCTGGTCTGTTGAAGCTACGCACAGCGTTGCGTTGCGCGGAATGCGGTGTCAAACTCGGTTTTGTATGAAAAACATTGACATTGGTATGACGTTTCGCCGCAGTTTGCGTCAGCCAGCGTCTGCGGTGAGGGGTCAACCGGGTGACGGGTAGACTGGTCTTTTATGCTGTCACAGTATGCGTCGGTGTAGGGGGGCAAGTGCGGTGAAGCGCGGGGCGGATACACCGCACAACGTGCCGTCGTTCTCATCATTTCGTCGCGGTAAGCGTATTTGCGCAATGGATTTATTTGAGAACAATATTTGTATCATTTTTCGTTTGGTTTAAACTTTTGTTTAGGCTGTGGCGCGTATATCGACTATGTGCTACCGCACAATACGTTCAATACAGTTCACGCACGTTCCCAATGACAATGGCGCAATATTACACCACGTAGAAATAAAATTTTAAGACCTTGCTTTGGTATAAGATACAATTAAAAAGTAAAAATAAATAATATTTAATAAGTACAAGATTATAAACTGGAGTCAATTACATTTATTTTATTGTTATAAAAATGTAACGGAACTGTATGTTAATTGTTCTAAGTACCTAGTACCCCATGCTTTTTAACAAAATATAGCAACGAAATTAGTTCCCAACTGATCAGAGTACAATTAGAGACGATTTATTAGTAGGTATTTATATATATTCAGTCTTTATCCTTATTCGCAGGGCACTATATCAGCCCATATACGTCCCACTGCAAAGCACGGATCTCCTCTACAATCGAGAATACGATTGAGAGTGCTTAGGCCGTACTATAGTCCACCACGCTAGCTGGCCTTATCCCTATATGTGCATAGAAAGAAATACAAACAAAAAACCCAATAAAAACATCAATCGTTTAAGTGTACCGCTTTTCATATGAGCCCAAAAAAGTAGCTACAAAGAATTTTATGATGAGTTTTGTATCAGCCCAAATACATACATTCGTTGTATAATGGTTGTATATTATCGTCGTAGTTATTTACAAAAACCACCTGCAAGATATAATAAACTATCGCCGTTCGACACAATTAGCACCACTCTCCTCGCACTTGGAGTGCATCATGTGATGACATGGTGCAATCTTAAATATTTAGTTCTTCAACTTAGTATCAAGTTCTGTGTTTTCCCCTTTTTTCGATTCCCATTCCATTAAAACCCCCTCTATATACCGGGTATCTCAAGACTGCTACCGAAAACGAAGCCAGGTGGTAGTTTTAGTGACTACAAACACAATGCAACTAAAAATTTCGCGAAGGAAAGCGACAATAATTTTTAATGATTTTTTAAATTTCATCATTTTTGGGTGGTAAATCCATAGTTTTTGCTAAAATAATACTTTAAACTCGTTTATACCTTAGAGTATTTATAAATAGGGTATACAGAATTGTTTTAGGAAAAAATGTTTTTACCACCCAAATATGCCCATAACAAAAAAAAAAAAAAAAAACGAAAAAAATGTCGCTTTTTTTTTGCAAAATTTTCTGTTGCATTGTGTCTGAAGTCGCTTAAACTACCACCCGGCTTCATTTTCGGTAGCAGTCTTGATATACCCTGTATATTGTAATTTGTGCTACTTACACCTACGCATATATATTTTGAGCTCTGTGTTGTGAATTCTGTTAAATACTAAAATAAAATTATTACTGTAAAAAATGTCCATCAGTATTGTTCCAGGTTTTACTTGGGACAATTTTATAGGAAAATGATTTAATCGTTATGGAATTTATTTTTACCCAATTATGGTACGATCGATAACGATAATTTAAGAAAGGATATCTACATAAATCCAGTGAAATTTAATTTGATCTGACAATAAGTTGTTTAGGTGAAAAAAATGTATTCAACACACGCGTATTTCATTAGAATGATAGGAACCACTTTTATGACGTATCAATATTGCGAAAATTGTCTCGTTAACATATATGCCCGGTTTACTTAAAATGACGCACAAACATTTTTTAAATAATTTTTTTTTTTTGAACATAAATGATTGTTATTTGTTGTCATGGAAATTCAAGTAAACTTCAATGCGAAATTGTCATAGTAACGGTGGTTGTCAATGAACGGTTCTCTCATTGGTCAACGGTTTTACGCACAGATTAAAACCTACTGGGTATATCAAGACTGCTACCAAAAACGAAGCCGGGTGGTAGTTTTAGTGAGTACAAACACAATGCAACTAAAATTTTCGCAAATAAACGCGACAATTTTTTTTATGATTTTTTAAATATCGTAATTTTTGGGTGGTTAATCCATAGTTTTTGCTAAAATAATAATTTAAACTCTTTTATACCTTAGAGTCCTTATAAATAAAAGGGTATACACTATTATTTTAGGAAAAGAAAATGAATTTACCATCCAAATACGACCATAGGAAAAAAATAACAAAAAAAAAAATCGTCGCTTTTTTTCAACATTTTATGTTGCAATGTGTCTGAAGTCACTAAAACTACCACCCGGCTTCGTTTTCGGTAGCAGTCTTGAGATACCCTGTATATGTGAACCACCTTTTTTGTTGTTATGTGAACTACGTTGCATGACGTCATGACGTTGCCGCTTACCGCAGTACCGCGCGTATTCTTTGACAGACCAGGCCTTTACTCCAATGGCTTAGTGACAAAAAACGAATTTTAACGTCACCGTGACAACTTTGCGCCGCCCCCACATGGAGCATGGTGATTTCTTTAAATTGGAATTAAAACGGGGAAGGATTGTATGCTATAAAATAAATAGATTTATTGTCAAATATTTAATGTGGTCGTCGTATTTCAGGGTTTGTAATATAGGTTAACTTTACCATATTTATATTCATTTATTTACTATTTATTTTATTGAAATAGGCACAACAACGACATGTATTTTAAAAATTTTCTAATAATACTTCTACTTCTGTATCAGCCCATATACGTCCCACTGCAGGGCACGGGCCTCCTCCACAATCGAGAGTACTATAACTACTGAGATTGAATTGTACTATTGACGCTGGCCTAGTGGGGATATGTTGTAATAATATAATATTGGACAAACAACTATACGTATCAATATCATAATATATGTTGGACATTGTAGAGACACGCTGTTGTCTACCATAATTCAGCATGAATAGGGAGGCTCGTCCGGGACTGTTCAGTTGTCTCTCAGGAGATCGACGGGGATATCGATATTTTCCTTCCCGTTGTCTACTCAATTTGATGGCCCGGTAACACGTTATGACAAGCCTTAGATTATATACTCGTCTAGATGACACATCACACCTTACCGCGCGGCTCAAATAAAGTCTACCACATTTGGTAGACTCGCTTCTCACGTACGTCAGTGTCATTTGAACTACATATGGATAACGTGCTCCCGAAAAATAATTAATTATGCCGGTTTGTGCTGTCGAATTGTATCGCAATTGTGTGGGAAAACTGTATAATAATACCAATATCACTTTCTATCGGTAACATTATTGTTAAACCACTATTATTTGAAGAAAACATGAACTTTTAATTCATTATTTTGAAGATGAGTTTCATTGGCCAGTGTTGTCAATTTATTACTATGAAGATTTGTTGAAACTATGGGAGAAAGTAGAAACTATAAAACACAAATATCATTACATAATATATTTTTTTATTGCAAGATCAGAATAACGACAAGAAGAATGGCATTATTTATTTAATGAGTAAATAATACTTACCTACACGATATTAATGAAACCCACGACGACATGCACTTCATAGTAATTTTATTAATTCTTTGCCTTGCCTCTATGTGGCATTACCATTCAAAATTTCACAAACGGGGTACTGCTATTGTCATCTTTGAAGAAACAGCGAGAACTTATTCAAGGTCCTAATAATATTTTTAGACTTCCTACGGATTCCGTACTAGCAAATTGCTGGAGAGACATTACACAGCGGAAACGAAAAGAAGACCATTCGTAGTCTCACATGACTTCAGTTGTGTGTTCCGAACATTTTACTTATGATGATTTATATTTTACATAAATACAGAAATCAGATAACAGCCCAGGCAATAAATCCAAAGAGTTAATTCTATTCGGAAACAAACACTAGGACATGGGTTTAGATCTTTATTGTTTTTACTAAAATGCGTTATAAATATAATTAATAGTATGATTACTTTAAATAAAGAAATAATATTTTATTTAACCTATTTTGTATATCAAATAATGGGGAAAGTTTAGTAAATAATCTGGAGTAGGCATCCCTAAACACACACACCTTGACAGTTGGATTACAATAATTACACGACCGGTACTCACACATATCAACGAAAGTGAGGACACTTTTAGCGCATCGTTTGTTGACATTGCTCAATCTAGACGAGTATATAATCTAAGATGACAAGCATTGTGTATGTTCATGGGTTGCTGTAATAACTTACTATTACTCATCATCATGTTTGATCGTTTGGCAGACCTATGCAGTGAAAAAAGTATCAAATCAAATCGGCTGGAATATCCTTCGCAGCACAAGAAAGTTAAAACATATAAAATAAACTTACAAAAAAAGTCAAGGTTTACTTACCCAAATAGACCGTTATTTTTGTGAAATTGCTTGCGTTTTTGGGTCAGGCTCACATGCATCCCTAGGAGCCGATAGCAAAACTGAAACATTCATGTCAACGGCAAAAAGGCTTTTGTGTTCGCAATAAGGGTATGTACCCGTACCTCCCTAAACGATCATTGGACGGATCGGCTTTCTATACAAAGGAAGAATGTTTAAAGCCTTGAAAAATATGTGTTTGTGCGTTCTCACATAACAATATTTTAGGAACTGATTAATGGATTACACTAATATTATATCTGCCTCTCTTCTGCCTCGGTAAATACGGTCGTGAGTTTATATAATATGTTAATATTATCTTTATAATGTGAACTTTCTTAGTCCGTTTAATTAACTGAGCATAATATTAGTAGCGTGTTTATTTACTTCAATATAGCTGCTTCGCTGTTGCGTTTCGTTCAGTGATTAAGATTGTCGGATGGCCAATATCTCTTTCCTCCTCCCATCCTGTTTCCTTCCCGCTCCTCTCCCGATATGGTGGGCTGGCAACACATCCAGGCTCCAAGCGTTACTGATCTTCATGGACGGCAGTGATCACACAACAGGTGAACTATTTGATCGTTTGGCAGTCGCAATAAAAAAAGTAATACAGAAAAGTAATAATAACAAGATATACTCCACTTACAATCTTAATCTAAATTCTTGTTCAAAATTACATTCAAAATTTCGTTTTAATATTGTGTAATTTAATATTTTTTCATCAATTAACCGTTACTTGACTTGTGATCTTGAGATTCTCATTTCCTGTATGAATTAAAATGAAGCATGTTATTAGCACAGTACAGAAATCAATAATTTCCAAAAGGTTCGTTTGATGTATGATTGTAATTTGATACACAATATATTTAAAATATAATCAAATCTTTATTTACTCTCTCTTTCTCGTTTCATCAGCAGAAAACTCTACTACTGAACATAAATCTCCACCAAAAGTGTTAATGACTTATAAACCGAAAGATATTATGAAATTTAAAAATTCATGTCCTGCATATTATGATAATAAAAATATAATAATAAAGCTAGCAGCTAATTACTTGTATGTTAAAAAAAAGGTAGGATGTGTAATATTTTATGGTTTGTATGGCGTTCCAAAATACCTCAGTGCTTAAAATCGAAAGTCTTCGATAGTTGTGTGTTACCAGTGATGACATACGGCACCGAGACGTGGCCTCTCACTGTGGGCCTCATTAAAAGGCTCAAAGTCACTCAACGAGCCATGGAGCGGCATATGCTCGGTGTTTCCCTACGAGATCGAATCAGAAATGAGGAGATCCGTAGGAGAACCAAGGTTACCGACATAGCCCATAGGATTAGCAAGTTGAAGTGGCAGTGGGCCGGGCACATAGCTCGTAGAACCGATGGCCGTTGGGGCCGAAAGGTTCTCGAGTGGAGGCCACGTACAGGCAAGCGAAGTGTCGGACGCCCGCCTACAAGGTGGACGGACGATCTGACTAAGGTCGCAGGAAGTCGCTGGATGCAGGCCGCTTCCAACAGGTCATTGTGGAGATCATTGGGGGAGGCCTATGTTCAGCAGTGGACTTCCTGTGGCTTCAAGTAATGCGTTCAATCATTCAATAGGACTAAACTGTAAAAAAATACTTACCTTTATAAATAACAATGACAAAAACCATTAATCTTTAACATTATTCCGTATGCTTCGTATAACAGTTTCGGAAATGACCAGACATTAATCGTTTTGCCCGGTTTAAGGTAAACGCATAAAAGACAACATACTATACTTACTATCGCTTCGTTTCTCTTTTCATATAAACAATGTCTGATTAATATCAGCTTTTTGTCTCTGATGGATGGAGAGGTAACGTTTGCGAATCTGAAAAATAGTTATTGAAATTTATAAGCTTAGGTTATTTACCAGCACCAGGGCTGTAGCTAGAGTCCAATTTGAGGTAGGGCAGCATTGGTTACAGGTAGATCGGAAGTAAATTTTTTATCATAATTGATCTGCTCCGAAGCACGGGCTCCTAGGTCAGTGATGTGATGGTCAATACATTTTTTTTATCTCAAACTATAAACAAGCAATTCACATATAATAATTATCTTAGTTTTTGATATTTTTAAGGTAGGGCATTGGGATTTCAAGGTAGGGCATTGCCCCGTAATGCACCCCCCCCCCCTAGCTACGGCCGTGACTAGCACCAGTAATAAAACATTTCGTTTTACTCATGGTTTTCTAATACAGACGCTAGTTACCAAAAACTACATACTTTTTTAAATTATAAGAAAATTAAATTAGAAATTATTACATCAAGACAAAAATAAAAAAAAAGAGTATGGCTTAGCAACAAAACTAAAAACATCTGAAGCAGTCTGCGCAAAGCTTTATCCCTTCGTACTGTATTGTGTACAAACACCATTTATAATTTGGGCAACACCATTAGCCCACTGCGGCCTACCATAATAAATCATAATTTTTCATAGTGTCCAACACGCGTTGGGTTGCCACCGGCACGTGTGGTATTGGTTGCTTTTCAAATGTTTTATAGCCAATCATGTGGAATATTACAAAGTATTATTAGGTGTTATTTATAAACAGATATTTATAACTAGATACACATCTAAAAAAAATATGTTAGATTTTTTTCTAAAATATAATATTTACAAGGAAAAGAGGAACATAATGATTTAAATATGATTATAATAAATGACTTTTATTTAATACTAAATTGGCAAGTTCACCTCATGGTTAGTGTAAGGTTATCCAAATAAAACATATACCGAGAATGTGATACCGACCTCTCCAAAACAAAAGAAAGAAAGTCAGGACCCAAAACGCGTCCTTTCAATATATTACTTTAATGAACTATAGTCTTCGATCAGGAGGATTTTAACAAACGTATTATGGACTAAAAAAGTCTTCTTTCATCTAACTTCATGACTTTACCCTCTGAATCGATAATTCTCTGAGATGTTTAATATTCTACTTGAGACGACGCAGCCCTGCTGTTCAACTTCGCTTCCGCTTGATAAAATATTGATTGATCCAATGAATAGGCAAAGACGCTAAATTCTTTAGTGTTTAAGCATGTTGTTTATCTGTGCCTAGCAGCTGGAAAATTGAAGCATTTTCCACAAATAATAGATCGGTTTGACATTATTAATATCGTTCAGATTGAAGTATATTAAAATAGTCCAGTTAAAGCATATCTCGAATTCAAACAAGACTGACTTTTCTAAATTATGTGGGGATATATAGTTAAATATCATCATTCACTTGATGAAATCAAGCGAAAAAGCCTGCATGGGCCTGCAACCTATCCCCAGAAGCGTTTCACAGGTGTGTTAATTCTAAAAGCCAACATTGGGCCAGCTTTGCAGACTAAACCCACGCAACGGTTGTGTAGTTTGAGGAGTGTTAAGTAGCGGAACGTATATAAGCTTATATGCGAATATACCAATAGCGGAAATGTGAAAAGGGAACCCAAAAAAGCAGATCCACTTCAACAAAGGCGTGAAACTTCTCACTAGAGAGCCCAACGTGTCCTCATAAACTATGATAAATGATACCAAGAGGCTGGAGGCCATTAACTCGAGAAAAAAAAAAAAAAAAAAGTATAAAATATACACGCTAGTTGTCTACAAAACAATGACAAATTGCTGTTTTTCTGTTCCCCTTCCGGCCGCAGTCATTATTCTTGATTGCTCGCGCTCTTTTGTTCACAGCCACATCGTTTAATTTGCGGCTCTAATGCTCTTTAAAATTGAAATGTTCTGTATATTTTAATTCAAGTGTGGTCACTTTTTAAATGTTGGTACAGTAGATAACAAGCAATTCCCCAAACAATAATTTAGGTAACGCCTCCAAGATTAAGTCTGCCTTGAGTACTGTATAAGATGAAACTTAAATAGCCCTCTTTCTTTCGCAGTCGGGTACAAAATTCAAGGATGAATGACTGAACTATGGGATAAAAGAAAAATTGCATATTAGGTGGAGTCGCGTAAAGCATACATTTCATACACGTGGCAAAAAGCTAAAGTAATTAAAAATATTCAAATAGTTGTCAAATTGTTTTTTTGAAAAAAAAAAAAGGTATCTGAACCATGTTACAACTAAATATAAACTTCAGGAACTCTCTCAGCGAAGCAAAGCAGTGTATCAAAATATATTTTACTATTCAAATTTACTACTCGTGAAAAATAAAAAAGTGAGGTCAATTCGCAAAATGTTCATTGCATTTCGTCTGTTAACATAAAATGCACCATTTAAATCAAGATTAATCATATTTCCCCGAAGAGCTGTAATTTTCATAATAATGTCGGGGTAGCTTTTGCGGACTTTTATAATATTGTAGTTTGTATGTACGGTAAAGTTATAATAGCATTGAGGTAAATACTAATATATAAACTGTATATTTTACGTTGAAATTTACATCTGAGAATACTGAAAAAGCCGACAGAGACCAGAAATATTACTATGTGTGTTAGAACAAAAAATCATTCTTCAACCACAATTTAATAAAAAAACATTCTTTGATTAAAGAAAATGAATTTTGATCTTTGGACGATTTTCAAGCGACCAATCGACGCGGGAAGTGCCGACGTAAAAATGTAGTATGATTTTTTACCCCAAACAGATCAACTCGAATATAAAAGTAAAAAAGTGCATACCTATTTAAAATGGCTTAAAAATATAAAGCTTTCATTTTTCTCTCCAGGTGCCTCAAGATCCAATATTCAATTTGTATAATTTATCTTGCAGCTGATGTAATAAAATCACCGTTATTATAATATTAACGTACAACTGGTGTTTTGTGAAAGCAGTGAATCTGCGATATTTACGGCGGTTGCTGCGTGTTCATGATTTATGAAATTTTAATAAAGCACGGCGTTGCGAACATTAGAGTTCAAATAAAGCGCTCTTTGGATGTTTTTAATAATTTACGGCGGGCCGTACCTGAACCGATGATACAGATATGCGAAGCTTTTGCAATCAAAAATACACTCTAGCATCTGAATATTTAAGTGCATTTTTAGTTTGTTCCCAAAAAAAACTTAATTTCGAAATATACTCTTTTTGAATAACTTTTATAAGGTTTAACTTTTGATATGAAAATATAAATAAGTTGCCAAAATGAAACTGCATGTATTAATATCGAAAAGGAAAAATGAAAAAGGTTTTTTATTGTAGACTAGCGATCCAGCCCGGCTCCTCCCGGGTAACACATACACAAATTTTCAATTCAGATTATTAATTTAGAATATTGACCAATCGGACCACTAAACGAATCAAATTTCCTCGTATTTGCTAGATTTTTCACTAATGGGAAGCATTAGTGATCCCATAGGTCACAGCGTTATAATATACAGCCTATAGGATTTCTCAATAAATCGGCTATTTAACACAAAAATATTTTTTTCTATTCAAACCAGTAGTTACTGAGATTAGAGGTTACAAACAAACACACATTTCAGCTTTATAAATTACTAGCGGTCCAGCACGGATACGCCGGGGTGCAGTTACACTTTTCAAATGGCGGCCAAAATGTTCAATTTAGACAAAATATTTGCTTTATCTTTCGCATACTATTTAAAAAAAATGCATCTTATGTTACTTCTAATACCCCCAAGAATATGTGTACAAAGTTTCATGATGGTCGGTTAGGTAGTTTTGCGTGAGAGCGTAACAAGTAAACTAATGACACAAACTAAAATTTGTTGGCCAATAAAATAAACTCATTTGCAAAATAAAAACGGGCACCTAAGCAATGAACCATTTCAAATGTTACTATTGGTTTGTTTGATAAATATAGGTAGTTTTACTTTCACAATTTTGTAAATTAATAAGCAAATAATCGTTTTCGTCAGTATTATCATAAAATTTTGATAAAATTTATGGGTTTTAATGCTAAAGTTCACTAGTAGTGCATATGCTCGTGAAGTAAAAGTTAACAAAGATTTTTGTTTGTTTTTTCTTTAATAAAGTAAAAGCAGATAAATGTTTAGTATCGAGTGTGACCCCCTCTAGGTGAAATCACAGCTTGAATTCGTCTGGGTATGCTAGCGAGGATATCCCGGATACTTGCTTGCGGAATACGTTCCCACTCCGCGGTAATCACATTCTTCAGCTCTCTGATGGCCTGCGGAGCCGGTTGTACTGATCTCACGCGTCGTTTCAGAACGTCCCAGACATGCTCTATAGGATTGAGGTCGGGACTTCGAGCTGGCCAATCCAAACAACGAATGCCGACCTCTTGCACATACGCTTCCACATCGCCAGACCGGTGGGCGCGAGCGTTGTCGTCCATAAAAATTGAGTCTTCGCCTAAAGCAGCTAATGCGGGTTGTGCATGAGGAATTAGAACTTCCGTTATGTATCGATGTCCAGTCAGTGAGCCGTTTTCAATGAAGACTAACTCTGTACGATCCATTTAATTTATTCCTGCCCAAAACATAACAGAGCCCCCACCATAAGGATTTCTTCAAAACAAGCCTCTGCAAAGCGTTCTTCTCGTCTTCGTAGCACTCGCCGACGTCGATCTTCACCGAACAGAGATATCCTGGCTTCATCGGAGAACAATACCCTATTCCAGTCTTCTTGAGTCCATGACTCACAATTTCGAGCAAACCTAAGCCTGACAACTCTGTGCTCACGGAGTAACTTAGGGCCGCGGGCCGGGCGATGACTGCGTATATTGGCCGCGAGAAGCCTCCTCCTGACCGTCCATAGACTAATATGCACATTTCTTACTTCTTCGAGGTTGTTCTTAAGGTCCACATACGAAGACTTGCGATTTCTCAATGCGCGACTCACAAGGAAAACGATCATCCCGTGGTTGATCCCGTACATGGTTTTCTTCCAGAACCAGGCTCAATCCTATAGAGCATGTCTGGGACGTTCTGAAACGACGCGTGAGATCAGTACAACCGGCTCCGCAGACCATCAGAGAGCTGAAGAATGTGATTACCGCGGAGTGGGAACGTATTCCGCAAGCAAGTATCCGGGATATCCTCGCTAGCATACCCAGACGAATTCAAGCTGTGATTTCACCTAGAGGGGGTCACACTCGATACTAAACATTTATCTGCTTTTACTTTATTAAAGAAAAAACAAACAAAAATCTTTGTTAACTTTTACTTCACGAGCATATGCACTACTAGTGAACTTTAGCATTAAAACCCATAAATTTTATCAAAATTTTATGATAATACTGACGAAAACGATTATTTGCTTATTAATTTACAAAATTGTGAAAGTAAAACTACCTATATTTATCAAACAAACCAATAGTAACATTTGAAATGGTTCATTGCTTAGGTGCCCGTTTTTTTTTGCAAATGAGTGTATATATTCACTGTACGGGGAACAAATCCATAAGAAGAATCTTTTCTCATGTTGAGTATCAGAAACTAGAAATAATTATTTTATCCTGAGTAACCTATGGAGTACACTGTACTACGTCAGCAGTTATTTTATATATCATTTCCCCGTCGAAGTCAAAGAGGGTCGAAAATAAAATTAAAAAATTTGCTGATTTGATAAAAAAAAATCTATTTGAGTGACAATTTGCGAAAAGCTGATGCTGGATGTGACAAGCCGAAAACAGGGTGAAATGGCGCAATTTGGAGGAGGCCTATGTCCAGCAGTGGACAATAAAAGGCTGAGGATAATTATTATTATTTTATGGCACGCATAAAAGCATGTAGGGAAATACATTATGATCATCGATATGATTACTGTTTGTTTAAATGAACATGCATTAGCTGAACCTGGAATCAAATACACTTGTGTAATATATTTACTATTTATTTATTTGAAATTTAAGGGTTTATTCATATGGAGTTCTTTAATCTATTTTTGGGATCGAATGTTTTGTCTTCTTCACTCAAACTGAATTATACAGCCATGTAAAAGGGACAAAAAATTCGATATTTTAAAACTTTCTATGAATAAGTTCATTATTGCACGAGTTACGAGGGGAGCGAGCCGGAGGAGCTTTTAAAAAATACAAGTGTTCAACACGAGAGTGTATTTCAGACTGACTTACAAATGTTATTCTTATAGCTAAGTTACATGAGTGGTTTAAAATTAAATACTGCGAAGACATTAACTTTTCTTATCTAAACGACTTATATCTAAGGGCTGAGCGTACGTAACTCCTCCCTTCCCAGAGGGCTGCGTACGGCCGAAGTTGGTGTCTCCGTAGCGAGGCATGGATACAGTAGTGTCCTCTGGAGGGACGGTTCCACCGACGTAGGACCACTGCGCTGCACGTTGGCTGGTTCCACCATTTCTATAGCGATGTGTCCTTGTTCTTGGGGTGGTTTATGCCTGTTCCTGTAATAGCGGGTGCCCAAGCATATCAGGGTTAATGTTATAACACTCAGGGTGACGATTGAAGTCCAGCTGGGGTTCGTCGTAGGCGCGTAGCTCCTCTCCATGTCTGGAACTGACGGGGTGTGAGCAGCAATGATGTTTAATTTATCAAGATCCACATGTTTCAATTTTATCTGATTTAATGTTATATTAATCTGTGGTATCTCGATTCTTGGCAAAGGAATGGGTTCCTTTACGGTAACTCTGCTACGATGCGTTCGTAGCGTTACGCCATTTATATAGAGTAAGCACCCTTCCGTAGCGCTTAATAAGTATGCGCCTTGAATACGCTGAAAACTCTCCTTTTCGCCACATTTCGTTTTACGATTTCCTGGCTTCTTGTTATAGCGAGCCAGGTACCTTCTTGTATCTCTTGGAGTTTCACGGCGGGCATGTTAACATTAGCTAGTCGACAATTTTCGGCTGGCATGTGATGTATAATGTGGATAATGCAGTCTGCGTTATTTTCCATTTTCTTAAGTTCTAAGTGACTGCATATCTGAAGCTCGTCGGTTATTCGTTGGCATGGTTGTTGAAGGTAAGTAAACTCAGTACTACCCAGTATAAGGTAAGGTGCAATGGGGATGCGGGTTAAATTGTTACTGTTAGGTAAGGAATAGACGTGAAGGAGGTCAAAAGTGACAGGACTCACAATGGGTATTTCTAATATAAAGGTGAGTGTATTAGGTCTGTTGTATGCTTTGACCTTTATTACCTTTTCAATAAGATACATATTCTCACGTCTGGCTTCTAAGGGTAGTTTGTAAGTTTTTTCAACTTTAATCAGCTATGTTAACAAATACATAGGGTCTATGACACTGGGGTGTAATTTCCCTATGGATGCAAATGTTATAGCGGATTCCAAAATACTAACTTGTCGTATATAAGCTGTAAGCCATTCTCGATTTGGATATGAAATTGGAGCATCTCTAATCGTGACGTTAACAAAGACAAATTTTATTTACGTTATTAACATTCGGTACCACCATATCCAACTTTCTCTCTATTTTATCTAAATTTTCATTATATTCGTCAATGAATTGCTTCATTAGGCTAATACTAACTTTTGACTATCTGTAACAGCATACGTCTGTTTACGCAATTTATCTATTTCATTCTCAAAATGTTGCGCATCGCTGACGTCTAAATTTCCACTTATTGCTTTCACAATAGTGCCTAAACCATTTATTAATCCTCTTTATTTCTTAATGTGTTCATTGGTAGTACATAAAAGAATTTACTAACAATGCTATCAATTAAATACTGAATTTGTTGCCTATGCACGTATCTCTCTGCATATGTGTGCTGCGAATTTTCAACTAACACAATCTTGGAGTAAATACTTATATATTCCTGAAAAACATGATATAGATAGCTCGTGTTATATGTACATAGTAAACTATATGTGTCTGTCTTATGGGTTTCTCTCATATTTAGATTTAAGGCAAATCTCGCATTCATTTATATACTTTTGAACTGAAACTAACATATTTGTCCAATAGTAATTCTTTTGAAGATGCTTCCATGTTTCTTGGATACCTCTGTGTATGGTTTTTCCTTCATGATATTTTTTTATTAATGTTTTCTGTTCACAGGTATCATCAACAAGTGTGACGCGTATGAGACATCTAAATAGCTTTGGGCCGCATTGGTCGAATACTGAATTATATACTTTACAAAAAACTGTGTATAATTCTTCGTTATGGAAATAGCAATAAAATTTCCTATCTGCAATTGTATGTTCTCTCAAAAATCTTATTGTTTCCTCTTCTGTGTTATTAATAGGTATAAATACATGTTTAATACTGTAATTATTTTTTGATTTATCCTCTATTCTATATTCCGTGCCAGGGGAACTTCGAATATGGAACTGCTTTAACTTTTTATCTATTGCGTCGGGACAACTCGGTATATTATTTATGTTTTGTTCGAATTGTTCCGAAACGTTTGTATCTGCTAATACTTCATTTGATGCAGGGGGTAGCAAATCATTTAATTGTAAAAGTGACCTTATCGACGAAGGTCCTTCTCCTAGAGACTCGAGTTCGTCAATTAATTCTTTTTGTTCGGACGTACTTGGTTTCTCTATCGCGTCTAACGCATTTATTTTTATTCGTGATAATGCGTCAGCGTTGGTATTATATTTACCTTTTTTATATGCTATTTTATAATCGTATTCTTCGAGACGTAAACGCCATCGGGTAAGTTTCGAATTGGGGTCCTTAAGGGACATTAGCCATGTTAAAGGTTTATGGTCTGTGTATATAGTAAATTGGCGGCCATATAGGTATGGTCTGAAGTATTTAGTAGCCCAAATTATGGCTAGTAATTCTCTCTCTATGGGTGCATATTTACTTTCTGTTTCAGATAAGGTACGTGACGCGTACGCTATAGGTTTATCAGAACCAACTGTTCCCTGTGATAAAACAGCACCTACTGATACTTCTGAAGCATCTGTTGTTAATATAAACGGTTTATTAAAGTCTGGATATTGTAACACAGGAGCGTTACATAAAACTTGTTTCGACTTATTTACTGCTTCTATAAATTCAGGTGTATAAATTACTTTAGCATTTTTCTTCAAACATTTCGTTAATGGTTTTGTTAATTTAGCGAAATCTGGAATGAACTTTCTATAATAACCCACAAGTCCAAGAAAAGATTTAATTTCTTTCTGAGTGGTTGGAATTGGGAATTTCTTTACAGCAAGGATTTTATCCTCGTTAGGCTTTAGGCCATTTTGGGTTAACACGTGCCCAAGATATCCTACTTCTTTTCTTAAAAATTCTGATTTATCTAATTGCACTTTAAAATTGTGTTCTCTAAGTCTTTGAAACACTTTCTTTAATTTAGTCATATGGTCTTGTAATGAGGTGGAATAAATAAGAATATCGTTTTTTTTTTTTTTTTTTATTGCTGTAAATGACGAGACGAGCAAGCCGTTCGCCTAATGGTAAGCGATACGACCGCTCATAAACAGTAGCAAAATTCCACTGCGCTCGCCATCCTGAGACATAAGATGTTAAGTCTCAATATGTCCAGTAGTTACTCTGGCTACAATGTCCTTCAATCCGAAACACAACAGTGCTCTTACGCAGTGTTGTTTCACGGTAGAAATAGACATTGCGGTGGTACCTACCCAGATGGCCTCTCACATATGAGAGACCTACCACCAGTAGTATCGTCTAAGTAAACGATACACGTTCCATCTGCTAATAAGTCTCTAAGTATGTTATTCATAAGGCGTTGAAACGTACTAGGTGCGTTTTTTAAGCCAAAGGGCATTCTAAGAAACTCATAATGCTTGTCAGTTGTAAAAGCTGTTTTTTCTATATCGTTCAGGTCCATCTCGACTTGGTGGTATCCTGAAGTGAGGTCTAACGTAGTAAAATACTGCGCTCTTCCTAATTTATCCAAAATATCACAAATGTTAGGTATAGGATATTTATCTTCAATGGTTCTTTCATTCAATTTACGGTAATCTACAACAAGTCGCCATTTAACTTGACCTGATGCGTCTTGTTTTTTGGTACTAAATGAACTGGGCTCGACCAAGGTGACATGCTTTCTCTAACAATTCCTTTATTTAATAGGCTGTCCACTTGTTTTTGGATTTCATTTTGTTCACAAGGCGGACGCCTGTAGTTTTTAGTGAATATAGGAGTCTGGTCAGTTAATCGCAATGAATGTTTAACTGAATGTGTAAATGTAAGCGGGAGATTTTCTACATAGAAAATGTCGCGATACTGAAAACAAAGTTTATTTACTTCGCGTCTTTCTTCACTATTTAAATGTTCTGTTCTGATTCTGCGTAAATTATTTTTTAATTCTGAATTAATTTCTTCTGTTGTGAATTTATTCACTTGTACATTTTCATTGATATTTCTTACGATTTTTATTTTTTTAAAGTATAAATGTATTGTGTTCGATTATGTAATTAATTTCTTACTTTTATAGTCTATTCGACATCCAAAAGTACTAAGTATGTCGCTTCCTATTAAACCTTTATAATTTTTATCAAAGTCGAATACTAAGAATTTATGATCAACATCCGTTCCTAAAATTGAGAACAAAGACATTTGTACGATCTTATCGTGGGAAGAAGTCCCATGAGCTGTGTTTATCTTAAACGGATGTACATAAACATTCTTCGCAATGTGTTTATTAAATAACACATCCGTACTGATAAGCGAGCGTGAAGCTCCGGTGTCTACTAAGAATTTACCTATGTGTGGTACCTGTATAAACGGTAACTGGTCTATTATGTATTCATATTCCGGTAAAAAATGTATCAAGGTTTGGATTTTCTAAGGCATCTACCTGAAAATTCGGGGATTCACTAATGTGTGTAGTAGGAGCTACACCATCATTTACATCGTTTCGTCGTCGGACGTCTCGTAGCTTTCTATATTTTCGCAAATATTGTTAACTTTATTTGGGTATGTGCGCGAAGCTGGGCTTTTAAATTGCGTGGACGGTTCTTGCTTAATAGCGCGCGGATTAAAATTCTGCGCTGACAAGTTATTGCCTGCGTAGGGTTGTCTCGTCCCTATGTATGGTCGATTAATGTTTGTTTGGGTTGAAACAGGGGTTGTGTTATTTTATTTTCCGCCCGTTTCAACTTAAGTTCTTCCTGTCTAGCTAACGCTATCGCTGTTTCTAAAGTCTGCGGATAATTAATTCTAACACCAAGACCAATGTTATAGTCGATGTTATCTATATATGTATCTATAGCCACTGTCTGGTAATATCTACTGTCTTTCGTAGCAGATTCACCTACACTGCACAATGCGTCTAATAGATCTCTAATTTTTTTACCATAAGCTTCGCACGATTCATTTCCGGATTTGGTGCAACGCATCATTTCCTGTAACAACTGAACTTCGTTACGTTGTTCACCGAATCTATTTAGTAAAGCGGTTTTTATTAATGACCAATTCTCTATATCTACCTCGAGTGAGATGGCCTCTAAAGCTTTTCCTATTATTTTGTTTCGAATAAGGCATAACACAATATGGTCTGTGCTGGGTATACCATGATTTTTTAAAACACTTTCTATACATCTTATGTAAAAGTTTAATGATTTACTGTTGCCATCATATATTGGCAAAACTTTGTCAATTAAGTCGTAGTTGACTGTTATAGGACGTGTGGCTGCTTGCGCCAGCTGTGACAACGGGGTTACTCCCTCTTGTGTCATTTTTAAAAACTTTATATATTTTACTAAAAAGTAACTAACAGAGTATTTTACTTATATATGTGTTAAACCGGGTTAGGGTTTTTATTTAACACTTATTTAAAAAACATTTATTTAAAAGTTATTTGATTTTACTGATTTTAAGTAAAAACAATTTAAGTAATAAGCTTTAAATCGATTGGAGATTTTAATAACTTATGTATTTATTAATTCACTGATTTTAAGCAATTTAATAAATTAATGTACTTAGCACTGTCTTTTTACCGATTTTAAGGTTAAAACAACAAACACTAAACACACAAAAACGCGGGAGTAGAGCAAGGGATACTGGGTAGTAAAAGAATTTGATCTTACCTCCAATACCACATCGCTGAACCACCGTGGAGTCAGGAACACTGTATTGTCGCCGTCCGGTCCCGATTGATAGGTTCTGGATAGTCGCTCGTAACGTAGTCGATTCGCAGAGGTTTATGCAAAAGATGACCGGTGTCGCGAGTTGGAACTATCCTACCACGATTGCGCCAGTTATGAGGGGCTGTCTTATCCTACCGACTGCGCCAGTTATGAGGGGAGCGAGCCGGAGGAGCTTTTAAAAAATACAAGTGTTCTACACGAGAGTGTATTTCAGACTGACTTACAAATGTTATTCTTATAGCTAAGTTACATGAGTGGTTTAATATTAAATACTGCGAAGACATTAACTTTTCTTATCAAAACGACTTATATCTAAGGGCTGAGCGTACGTAACTTACGCCAAATATAAAAAAGTAGACAAAATATTTCACATTGAACTTCCCTATAAATTCGCTTTAAAGGAAGAATATTTTACCATTAGTTGAGCAATAGCAAATACCTCTTAATAGCGTTGTTCAAATTTCATCAGAGATAACCAATACAATTTAGCAACCAAGGAGCTCCCAGAAAGACATCAGAACAAAGGAATTGAGATAATTAAAAGTCATAAATCAGGTCAAAATGCGTCTATATCCAATTAAGCTCGACTGAGAAGATTTTATTGCGTCCCAAATACGATAAATCAGTAGTTTCATTAAATACTTGTCAATTTTACTCCTTGATTCTTTCAACGGTATGTCTCTTGGAATGCCTGTTCTTTTGGTGATTTTGAATGCTATTTATCACTGAAAGGTGAAAATTAAATGTCAAATATCCACAAATATCCACTAAAGCGAGTTTGAAGAAGCATCATAGTAGGCCGGCATTATTGAATTGAATGGCTTGGATGTCTGATGCTATTGGATACTCTGCCTGAACGGCATTTGCGCCTATCATTGGATGCAGTTCAGTCATTATGCCATGCCAGTATAACAAAAAACGTAGTAAAATTAAAAGTAGATTTTATAGTTTTATAGCCAGCAATGATAAATTTAGTTTGAATTTCATCGTAAAGGCGAATTGCCTCGAAACGACCAATCAAAATATATTGTTTTCGCTACACAAAGCGTTTGTAAAATGGTATTGGATCGATCATGATCACGATCACGGTCTAAATGGCTTATCGTACGTATGACAATGCTTGGATAGTCACTTAAAGAGTAACTTACTAAATTACCTTCACTAATGAACCTAGCAAACATCAACTAAACAATTAATAACATCGACAAAATAAACTTAATCAAGGCACAAAATAATTAAATTACCCATTATTATCGTCTGAAACATAATTTGAGTGACAGGCTAAACTCTGTGTACAGTTGGCAAACAAAAGGCGTGAATTGTTTACAAGTTGACAAGTATGGTGATGGAATCTAATCAATGTGCCTTATGATGGCTAAGCTTATGTGGATGCTCTTTGTTTGCCCTGTAAAGCCACTTCGCCGGGCTGCGTGTTTGTGAATCAAATATTATGCTTTACACTGCTTCATATATGCTTTAAACCATTTAGGAAGAAAATAAGGACTCGGAGTTCATTAGGGAAGAAGCATACCTATTCGTGCTACATGTGCGTGGAAGTTTACGAGCAAATACAATGTAAAGACTGATTATAACAAAATTTCGTAAAATTAATAGTTGTTAAGCTGGGAAACATATGCCTAGTTTAACTATTTTGTATTAATCTGTAATTTAAAATTTGTTACTAGCAACAAATTTAATGAACTACTTTCATCACTAAATTACGCAAAGCTAAAATTGTAATCTTTAACGTCTACAAACATCGAGGCATATCGTCAGTAATAATTAACTTCAACCTAACAGTAATTTGTAGGCTAAACAACAACTAATTTTTAACGTTAAATGTTCATACTCTACTTACTGACTAAATAATAATTAGTCAATTCTAATTAGACCATCAAACACCTGTTCTTAATTAACCTATAACCGTCTTAAATAAGAAAGATAACGCCCTCTACCACGACAATTAATCGGAATAGCGTTATTTCGGTGCGTAGACCCTGACTTATCACCTAAGAAAAGGAGCTACACGCCACGGAGTTAACAAATGGCGCCGTATATCTTTGTTAGCAACAGGATGATTTAAAAAGCGATGGGACGATACGTGCTCCTTTATCGAAGCCTGCATCCGCTGTGCACGCTGCGGCGGACGTAACTTGTTAGCGCTGGAATATTTTTAGAATTGGAACGGTAGTCGAGCAAACGAATTGTATGGAAACTGACTGTCACTGGCTAGGAATATCCATAACGATTGGTTAGATTTAGTGCTGTATCCTTCAATATCGCCAACAGACCCTGAAATGTTGGGAGTCCTATAGGGTTTTTCCAATGAGACAACCGACCATAGGTTGTATAGTATGTTGAATAATTATTAAATATAAAGCATAAAACAATGCGCGTTGCAATAAAGGTACTTAGATAGCACTAAAAAATTTAAAGAAGTGTACATAATAAGTAATAAAAGTTAGGGAACACATACAATTCAACAGGATAAAGAAGAAGTTAACTAAAGCAGGGGGAAATATAGAGCTTTCAGTAAAGTACAAAACACACGGAACCTACACCATTCAACAAGGGTCAGATTAAAAGTACGCTGAATCGACGAGACTGCATGAAAAGGTGGATGAAAGTGGATGAAGCGAAAGTAATATGTCAGGATCGAGCAAAGTGCCGATCTATAGTCTCTGCCTACCCCTATGGGATACGGTCGTGACTATTATGTATGTATGTATTTAGAAAAGCTAACTTCTAATAAATAATTCCGCTTTCCCAATATTAGTCCCTATTACTTTACGTAGTTCCAACCAACCTCATTTGCATGTAAATGAAATTATTATCAGAAGTCCATAATAATAACAACAAACCAAATGAGGTTTTCAAGAAAGAAATCGTAGTCATTTCAGTTATAATGATACTTAAAAAATTGAAATGATATATAGCTCTAAGTTCATTAAAATAAATTGTACTAAAGGAATATGCTGTTTTTTGATTTTATTATTTATATTTTCGTAATGAATTCCGGGGAAATATTATTTTTGTTTTGTTTTAATTGCGTAGGTCGGGCAAACGAGCGAACAGGTCACCTGATGGTAAGTGATCAATGTCGCCCGTTTACATCCATACAGCTTGGATCATGCATGTATTGACGACCCATCAAATCCGAAAGAGATCGAGAAGGAAAATGATTGCGGAGAGGGATATTAGGTATCCGGCAATCTCGGTCACGGAACAAAATATGACGGCAGAACTGTCGCTTCAAATTTATTTCCTATGAGACAGTGGTACCGTCCTGTACGAGCTTGGCCATTCATGCTGAGTCATGACTGACGACAGCGTGGCTCTAACAGTTTTCGTATTTTAAATGGAGTTTTTCAATTAGCCAGCGGTCCGGCCATGTTTCACACGGTTGCAGTTATTCTACCCATACCATTTAAAATTCACTGACTCCATTAAGTGTAGCAAAAATATATTTAATGTTGATTTAAGGCTTTCTACTTATATGTTGACTTTTATCATGAAAAGTAGCATACACCTTGCCAGGCTATCAAGTTGAATAAATAAATAATATAATTTAAATAATTAAAAAAATATACATTGTATCAAGTTGCTAATTATTAAGTTATAAAACGAGTGACTAAGAAACTGAAATGTTGAAGATTTTTTATAACCTTCATATTAATACTTAAAGAATATAAATACACATTTTCCAACCACAAAGAATAATAAAGTTAAATAAATATATGATGCACGGCTACGTATTGTGTCTAGCAGGAGCTTATGTCCCGTTAGTTATATCCCTTGCAATTTATGTCCTAAGCCGTATGACATTAAAATTTATAACGTCTTTTAAACTGCCAATGCAGGAGTAAAAACGGAGAATACACCATTGTGAACAATAACAAAGCTGATATACGATGTCTAGTCATACTATTAAAGTTAGGACAAAAAGACAAACTTTAAATTCAAGACTTCGATCTTATTCAACTGATTGAAATTTACTATATGAGCGGAGTTTTGTTTGCGATGCATTCTCAGATAAAACCGCTGAGGTGTTTTGAATGCAAACTGTCAAAACAAAATGATTGATATTTATAACCAAGTTTGAATTTAAGATGAACAAAAAAGAAACGAGAAGAAACGATAGAACTTTATTTCCATATAATCAATCAGAACGGTGACATAAATGTCGCATTTATCTCTAAACACTAAACTAACTTTTATCGTGGCTTTCCTATGCCATCATAATATAGTTTTGTATTTTTAATTAGCTTTCATAAATTACCACTTTATAGTTAATTTAAGAAATAAAACTGAAAACCAAATAACCTCCTTGGCAATCGCTAATCAGTAAATTGAATGTTTATGGAGCACCTAGCTCAAAGGCTAGTGGTATTCATAGCAGCCTTCTACCGAGCTGATTAGACGGCTTACATAAACAGCCATTCGATCCCGCTCCGTTGCAATAACCGGTTAATTATGTGGGTAGCGAGCGTTCCCTAGGGTTTTCAGTTTTATAATTAATGTAGCCTTGTGGTGGTATGTATGTATGTAGTAATGTTTCATAAGAATAATGTCATAGTTTTTAATTCATCCGTGATAATATCAAGATTTGGTTCTTCAAAAAACTTGGTGAATGCGAGTTCTCAGTATTCAAGAGCCAAGCAATAGAATAGGCAAACGTAATCGAAAAATAAAATAAGATAGATCAAGCAAGTCCCCAGCAACAAGTTACCAACATTCATGAGAGTTTTTAAGAAAATACTACATACATACATATATAAAAATCACGCCTTTTCTCAGAAGGGGTAGGCATAGGTACTGCAAGGACTCCCATATTTTGCCTCGTGTTTTTTGTCTAGTGACGTAATTGGGGTTGTAGGGTAACGAAAGCCTTTCGCCATAACAGACACAAATTTCTGACGCCAGGGTGATAATTAATAGTAAAATCCCAAATCTCTTAACCCAACCCGGGATCTAAAGCCGAGAACTCAGCTTTGTAATCATATCGCACAGTACATATATTTCTTTCAGCGTGATTAGAAAAAAATATGAGAGTAAAATTATTACGATTCGCGCGCGCACCGGCATCCAACAAGCGTCATGATGAAGTTAGCTTGTAACTATCTGTCAAATTTCTGTAACAACTGATAACTGTATTCATAGTAGTTTTATAAACATTCATTTCCTAACTCGTGTTTTATATCAGTGGAGATAAAAGATATATTTATTCATAAATATTATGTACTTATGTGGTTTTAAATTATAAATAGTGGTAATGATAGGCCATTATAAAAACTCGTATAAAAGCATTGAGATAATATACTAGAGGAGACACTGCAAACAAAAATTTTGTAACAAAATAAAGGGTACATTCTATTTCTGTCTCTGTCACGCCTACGAAGTAACATATCTTCCCTCTCGCTTCAATGTGTACCCGTGTGCAAGCACCATACGCAGAGATTTTGTTCCCGATGTCCGCTCTAGTTTAATACCTCAATCCATAAAAGTGACTTTTATCTTAAAAAGAAGCAAAACTTCTTACGTGCTTATATAGGTACATATATCCACTTTTTATATTATGTGACATATTGATTCACAGACCCGATTCGACGCCTTTGAAGTTAGGGCATTAATTCTCATCGCCTGAGTAGACCTCAGTCGGATTTAAACGTATGTTACTTGAGCTCAAAAGGAATTATTAAGTGCACCAACGAAATGTAAAATGTATAAATTGACGCTAAATAATAAATAAATAAATAAATAACACCCAACAGTCACATACATAGTCCTGACCCCACACTAAGATCGAGTCTTGTGTCGTGGGTATCAGGAACTACGAGAGACTTTTCGGTCTCACAAACACCCAGACCCGGAAGAAATATTTGTGGGCCGCACAAACATTTCTCTCGGTGCGGGGATCGAACCCGCGGCCTCTCGTTTCACAGGCGGCGTCTAACCAACTGCGCTACGGAGGCTGTCAAATATAAATACTAAATACTTTGATAGTGTCTAGGGCGGTTCTCAATTTGTACTGAGGATTGAGCTGTTCAATGTACTTGCTTCTCATTTTGAAAGCAAATATTTTCCAAAGCATGTACTGAATATTTGATATAGGTATCATGTTAGTGCGATAGTATAGCTATTGAAAAAAAAACTGAGGTATATCTCTATGAAATACATTGGATTTTGAATTAGTTTATTTGAAAATTTTAACATTTGTGTTTAGATGCTCATAGAAGTTCACTTGAAAGGACAGCTTTGCGATCGCGTTTCATTCGGTGAGTGAGATTGCCGGATGCTCAATACCTTTTTCCCTTTTGCATCCTTTTCCCAATGCCCATAAGCGTTGCATAAAGTGTTGTGTATGTTCATGGGCAGCAGGTGTCACTTCATCACTATTAGATGACCTGTTTGCTCGTTTTCCGGATCATCATACAGGGTATATCAAGACTGCTACCGAAAACGAAGCCGGGTGGCAGTTTAAGCGACTTCAGACACAATGCAACAGAAAAAGTTGAAAAAAAAGCGACAATTTTTTTTTTGTTATTTTTTTCCTATGGCCATATTTGGGTGGTAAATACATTTTTTCCTAAAATAATAGTGTATACCCTTTTATTTATAAATACTCTAAGGTATAAAAGAGTTTTAATTATTATTTTAGCAAAAACTATGGATTTACCACCCAAAAATGACGATATTTAAAAAATCATAAAAAATAATTGTCGCGTTTCTTTGCGAAATTTTTAATTGTATTATGTTTGTAGTCACTAAAACTACCACCCGGCTTCGTTTTCGGTAGCAGTCTTGAGATACCCGGTATAAAAAACGTTTAAAAACCAATTTAACTAAATCAATCAATATGATTTATAGACATCGATTTGTTGTTTAACGTTAAATACCCACTCCCCAAATAATATTGTAAAATTCAACAAAGTGCTAAAGATTATTCACGTTTAACCCTCTTAAATATTATAATATAATACCACTTCCTGTGTAAAATATTTCACAAAATAAGGCAGAAAGGCAGTTCCGTGTCCCTTGCCCCTTCATTTATATGTAAAATGGAAAAAACAGCGCTACTTCGGTGCTAACGTTGTGCAAGTAGACCTGATTAATTAATACCATCTTATTTCCCATGTAAATTACAAAGAATCTACTTTTTGATGCATATTTTGAATGTTTTATAATGTTTGTTATTTAATGCTAAAGCGGATTTAAGAGCTTACGTTTTGTCAAGTTTATAATGCACGGTAGGATATTTTTTTGCAATTTTAATATGTTCTGATCTTCGATTTTCTGTATCAGCCCATATACGTCCCACTGCAGGGCACGGGCCTCTTCTACAATCGAGAGTACGATTGAGAGTGGTTAGGCCATATAGTCCACCACGCTGGCCTAGTGAGGGTTGGCGGACTTACATACCATAGAAATTTTAATAAATCGCTTTTAAAAAATTTTCAAAATAAATCTTCGGTTAAATATACACTATATTTAAAGTAACGGCGTAAAAAACGGCAAGAGAAATAAGAGCACAAATAAGCATGTGGTTTATTTGATTTTAGTATGTTCCAAAAAATGATCTTAATTTAAAGGAATAAGGTCTATTGTTACATGAAGTTGATTATAATTTAAGACTTTTTGCTACATCTCGTAGTTAGAAATTCAAAATAAGCAACCTCGGCCACTTGGAGTGTGATTTTGTTCTAGTATACATTTGATCGAAGGTTCTGATGCATCACCATTTTCATACAAATTACGAAAATGTAAAATCCTTAATCTATCACGTTGGCCTAATTAGACTTAGTTCGCATTCCGCATATCTCCGAAATCCCTATGTGAGATTTGACATATCCATGCCGGTTTCCTCACAATATTTTCTATAACCATTACATACGCGAGCATTCCTTAAAAAAGCACACATAGTTTAAAACTTATTTAATAATTAAAAATATTTGAACGCTTAAATCCCTTTGTCTGATGAAGTCTCTTTCACACCACGTTTTCAATTAACAGATTTGGAATTCGGTTAAAAGCCGGTCCGTAAGATTGTGTCTAATTTACAATTCTAACTACAGACACCGAGGCTTCTGCTTACATTATAATAATTGAAAACCTTTTCAGATAAATCCGTTAAATTGTTTTCCAACTAGATGCGTAACAAATACATCTCATCAGCATTTTTAATTCGATAGAAAGTTTGAATAAAGATACGGCGTCGGTTGAGGGGAAAATATTTGTTGCACTGTCAGCTGTGTGCATTTGAATATTTTTCTCTGCATACAATAAGAATGGATCTATACAGAGTATATTCAGTCTGCAACCGAAAACGAAGCTGGGTAACAGTTTTAGTTAATATAGACAAAAGATTGCAAAAAATGTGCCACTTTTATAAGCTTTTTAGCATTATCTTGTTTGGGTGGTAATTTCATAGTTTTTGCTAAAATAATATTTTCAGCCCTTGCATACAATTTACGTATTTAAAAATACAAATATGTATGTTATTATTTACCACCCAAAAACGATGATAGGCAGAACAATAAAAAAAATGGTTGCCTGTAAAGTCGGTTTTACGGGCGAAGATTTTACGTGACAACGTCTTTTTCTCGGTAGAATATTTATTGATTGAAATAAGACTATTATTTACGGATTTTATCGCGGATTTAGTTTAATTTTACATTTTTTGAATTCCCGACGTTTCGATCACTTTACAGCTTTCGTGGTCACGGGGCGGACTGAGGTATTAGTCATCCGCTCAGTGACTGTTACAATTTAACTACCCTTAATTTTGAATTATTAAATTAAAAAGTTAATTTAAATAACTAATCTGTTTTGTCGTTCCGATCCACGCAGAAGGAGCTCACTGTGTCTTGAGGTCTGGCAGTTGGTCTTTTGGGTTCCGATTTAATTAAGTGTAGAATAGGATCCCATGCTTGTGCAAGCTTCAAGCCATCTTCCCTATTGAAATTTGGATGTTTTTTAATTTCAATAGCCTCGCGAAACATCCTGGGCAGGAAACGGTGTTCTTTCGCGAGGACTTGGGGCTGGTCAAAACGAAGGTAATGCTTGGAGCCTTCTTCTATGTGCTCAGCAACTGCAGACTTCGTTGAGCGTCGATGTTTGACGTCAGCTATATGTTCTTTCACGCGGGTCCCTATGCTTCTTTTGGTTTGACCAATGTAGGAGAGGCCACAGTCGCAGTCTATTTTATATACGCCCGGTTCTTGCAGAGGTATATGGCACTTGACAGGTGGTAGAAATTGACTAATCTTCTTGGGCGGCTTGAAGTATGTTTTGATAGAAGCACGCTTCAGGATATAGCCAATCTTGTCCGTGACACCTTTTATGTATGGCAAGACAACCGGGACCCGTTCAACTGTGGCTGGTTTCACTCGGTTTCTGTGACGGCGGCGTGGAATTTGGAGCTTGTTGTCTCGCAGTACTTGCTTGACGTGTTGCAGCTCAGTCGCCAGGTGTTTCTCGTCACAGATTCCTTGTGCTCTCTGAAACAAAGATTTACCCACGGTAGCTAACTGTTTTGGATGGTGGTGAGAATCACCGTTCAAGTATTTATCTGTATGGGTCTTTTTCCTATACACTGTATGACTTAAGGACTGATCAGGATTGCGGATTACTAAAACATCTAAGAAGGCAAGAGATTTCTTATTTTCTAACTCCATAGTGAATTGAATTTTATTGTTAATGGAGTTAAGGTGGTTTAAAAATGCAGTTACTTGGTTAGATGGTAAAATTGTGAAAGTATCATCTACGTACCGCTTGTAAAATCTTGGTGAGACTGGGGCTGTACTAAGGGCTTTCTCCTCAAAGTCCTCCATGAAAATATCAGCGACCACCGGAGATACAGGTGAGCCCATAGCGACGCCATCCGTTTGTACATAGTATTGATTGTTCCACAACATATAGCCAGATGTGAGGCAATGTTTCAGTAATTCTGCATATTCTAGTGGAAAGTTGTTCTCTGCTAACTTCTTAGTGACAATTGTGATGCAGTCTTGTACTGGTAAGCTTGTAAAAAGTGACTGGACATCAAAACTAACCATTGTCTCATTGTCAGCTAATTGTAGATGTTTAATTTCGCTGACAAATTGGTATGAATCCTTCACAGATGCTCTAGTGTTTCCTCTGAGTGGTGAAAGCACTTTTGCTACGTGCTGAGCCAATCTGTAAGTTGGTGTGTCGATTTGACTCACAATGGGACGTAGTGGAGCATTTTCCTTGTGTATTTTTGGCAATCCATACAATTTTGGAGGTTTTGCACACGATGGGATGAGTGATTTAAAGTGATCGTGTGCAAAACCTCCAAAATTGTATGGATTGCCAAAAATACACAAGGAAAATGCTCCACTACGTCCCATTGTGAGTCAAATCGACACACCAACTTACAGATTGGCTCAGCACGTAGCAAAAGTGCTTTCACCACTCAGAGGAAACACTAGAGCATCTGTGAAGGATTCATACCAATTTGTCAGCGAAATTAAACATCTACAATTAGCTGACAATGAGACAATGGTTAGTTTTGATGTCCAGTCACTTTTTACAAGCTTACCAGTACAAGACTGCATCACAATTGTCACTAAGAAGTTAGCAGAGAACAACTTTCCACTAGAATATGCAGAATTACTGAAACATTGCCTCACATCTGGCTATATGTTGTGGAACAATCAATACTATGTACAAACGGATGGCGTCGCTATGGGCTCACCTGTATCTCCGGTGGTCGCTGATATTTTCATGGAGGACTTTGAGGAGAAAGCCCTTAGTACAGCCCCAGTCTCACCAAGATTTTACAAGCGGTACGTAGATGATACTTTCACAATTTTACCATCTAACCAAGTAACTGCATTTTTAAACCACCTTAACTCCATTAACAATAAAATTCAATTCACTATGGAGTTAGAAAATAAGAAATCTCTTGCCTTCTTAGATGTTTTAGTAATCCGCAATCCTGATCAGTCCTTAAGTCATACAGTGTATAGGAAAAAGACCCATACAGATAAATACTTGAACGGTGATTCTCACCACCATCCAAAACAGTTAGCTACCGTGGGTAAATCTTTGTTTCAGAGAGCACAAGGAATCTGTGACGAGAAACACCTGGCGACTGAGCTGCAACACGTCAAGCAAGTACTGCGAGACAACAAGCTCCAAATTCCACGCCGCCGTCACAGAAACCGAGTGAAACCAGCCACAGTTGAACGGGTCCCGGTTGTCTTGCCATACATAAAAGGTGTCACGGACAAGATTGGCTATATCCTGAAGCGTGCTTCTATCAAAACATACTTCAAGCCGCCCAAGAAGATTAGTCAATTTCTACCACCTGTCAAGTGCCATATACCTCTGCAAGAACCGGGCGTATATAAAATAGACTGCGACTGTGGCCTCTCCTACATTGGTCAAACCAAAAGAAGCATAGGGACCCGCGTGAAAGAACATATAGCTGACGTCAAACATCGACGCTCAACGAAGTCTGCAGTTGCTGAGCACATAGAAGAAGGCTCCAAGCATTACCTTCGTTTTGACCAGCCCCAAGTCCTCGCGAAAGAACACCGTTTCCTGCCCAGGATGTTTCGCGAGGCTATTGAAATTAAAAAACATCCAAATTTCAATAGGGAAGATGGCTTGAAGCTTGCACAAGCATGGGATCCTATTCTACACTTAATTAAATCGGAACCCAAAAGACCAACTGCCAGACCTCAAGACACAGTGAGCTCCTTCTGCGTGGATCGGAACGACAAAACAGATTAGTTATTTAAATTAACTTTTTAATTTAATAATTCAAAATTAAGGGTAGTTAAATTGTAACAGTCACTGAGCGGATGACTAATACCTCAGTCCGCCCCGTGACCACGAAAGCTGTAAAGTGATCGAAACGTCGGGAATTCAAAAAATGTAAAATTAAACTAAATCCGCGATAAAATCCGTAAATAATAGTCTTATTTCAATGTGTAACATTCGCGTAAATCTAAGAAACCATTATATTTATTGATATGAATATAATTAAATTGCACAATAGGAACAAGGAATTGAATGAAAATAAGAATTGCACAAATTTTAACTATAGAAATATATTTTGTTTACTAAAACATTGTACATGTAATGACGAATCTAAGCACTCCATATTTTCACTACAGACACAGCTGACGATACTTTAACCACACGTGTGAACTTGTATTGTGACGCTTTCTTGTTTTTCCAACGCCAAGAACGTTCGAGAAAGACAAAGACAGAGACACAAGCATGCGCCGATTCAATGCGCCTAATTCTCTAGTGCTGCGCGGCGGCAGGGGAGGGGGGGGGGTAGGTTTCGTGGGGAGGCTAATAGGCACTATTTCGGAATAAGGGTGGGGGAAGGCAGGGGGGGGGCTATGGGACAATTTTGGAAAAAGTGGGTGAAACTGAAAAAAAATATAATTAAATTGAGTGGGAGAGAGACGCAAGGCATTCGGCGGGCCTCTCTCTCGTTCGGTGACTCATCGTAACGTTACCGGGCGTTACACTTTTTCATAAGTGACTCCCAGCCGCAACCTAATTTAAGACGTTGTCACGTCAAAAACAAACAATTGTCTTCTTTTTTGCGAAATGTTTAGTAGCATTGTGTTTGAACTCACTAAAACTACCATCACCTGTTTTCGATATCGGACGCATTCAGGAAATACTTATACTATTTATGTTTAAAATGGCAGAATAATATGTCGATTCTCGGTATCATAGTGCTATAAACAGGTTCCGCTAGGAAAAAGCAATTCGTAAATCTAAAAAATATATTAACAACTATATAATTCATTATTTTAGTAATCAAATTAACTGACGTTAAAGAATTCTACATGTGCTCATATTAATATCATTTCTAATAACGCAGATATTACGGTCAAAAGTTTTGTGTCTACAATCATAAACCTACATAATTACATAAGCTAGTATAAATTTCAAAATCGCATCATATATGAATATCCCATCGGATTTCTTCCATGCGCATACACTGTTGATATCAAAGGCTGAAGTTACGTAATATGAGACAATTTTCCGCATATCCCTGATGCAGATTGCTCCAGGTCGATACCCTTGGATGCACACGCGTTGAGACTTGCATGCCAATTGAATTCAGATTACTAGATATTAGATTCACGCCTTTGTAAATTATGTACGTAATTTGGCACTGATTGGTTACTATTGTGTTTTGATTCGTAAATTATTCGTGTTGGCCTATGATTCTGTGCGTGTTTCGTGTTTATTGATGTATGTTATCGCTGTAAATATTAATTTGATAAACTTACAAAGAAAGTTTAATCTTCACGCTTTATTGCTCATTTGTATAGGTTTTCCAAAATTCTTATAAGGAAATTGTCATATCTAAACATTGTTGATTGTTTTTTTTTTACGAAGGTCGGGCAAACGAGCAAACAGGTCACCTGATATTAAGTGATCACTGCCGCCCATGAACATCCACAACCCTTGGATCATAGATGTGTTGCCGGCCCATCATAGCGGTAGGAACGTGGGAGGAAAGCAAGTAGGAAAAAAGGAAAAGAATATTTGCCATCCCGAAATTTCACTCACCAAACGAACGAATGACAGCATAACTGTCGCTTCACCTCGTTAATGTAATTGAAGTTATCTTGAAGCAACCTTAATATTACTGCGCCCAAGCCTCTATTTTATTGTTAAATTGTCGTCAGCACGCATCTCCTAGTAATTAAGATAGAAATACGAATAGTTACTTAATAAATATTTTAAATAGCTTTGTGAAAATCTCCAAATAAATATTAATTTAGAAACAATGAATAACATCACGAAATCTGCCCCACGACCCCAATGTTTATACACTTTTTGTCAAAAATATAAAAACCCGCTACCGCGTCGACGATTCAATTAACGAATTTTAATCAATTGGAAATATTCGATTGACGACAAATTAAATTGGAACACAAAGAGCAATCAACTGAAGATCTGATTGAAAATAATACCCTCTGGATTTTATTAAAATCTGTATCAAGTAATAATAACAGAGAAAATTCAAAATGTGTTAAGTGGACTATATTTTATTAAATAAATAATAATTACTGCCTGGGTGGCACAGTTGCACTCCGTTGCTATTATAAAGCCGAGGTCTTGGATTCGAATCCCGGGTCGACCAGTGATAGATTTTTGTGTTCATTATCAGCTGGGAATCAAGAATTTTTATTCAGTGCTGATAAAATGACACAACAAAAAAAAACCCTGTAGAGTCACTAACTAGTGAAGGGACTCTACAACCGAGACTTCGATTAATCGGGTTTGGACCACGAAGTACGACTAGTGTTTGTGTACTCTACAACCGAGAGTTAAATTGAGAGGGGTTAGGCCATTGTGAATTAAAAAAAATTGCGTGAAGAGCAACCTCGAGCCCTGACACCTCGGTAACAGAGGGTCTCTTGACCCACCGCGCCCGCTTTGTCTATTTAGGTCAACATTTTAATTAATGCTGACCGTGTAAGCTCTATTACTGAATAAAATCTTTGTCTCTATGACATGTTCATTAATATGCAAATATTTAATTCATATAAAATATTATTAATATTGTGTTTTTTAAAATATTGATTGTTAATACATTTTTACATTAGATATTATCACAATTTTTATAGTATAGTAATTAAGAATCTTTTTTTTAAGTTTACTTTATTACATACGCATTATTTTTATTTTGAGATTAAAAGTACAGTTCGGCTTCGCCCGGGTGCAGATACTTTTTAAGTCCAGTCCACTTTAGAAAGAGGAGCTATTTAACGTGATAACTATTCAAAATATTTAAACTCAACGTTACTGTCGTATTTTACACGTCCCATCCCATTCCTTTGGGTGTGAAAGGAAATTAAATATATTTAAAGTAGCCTATGTGTTAATCCAGGGTGCTATCTCTATACCAAATTTCATAAAAATTGGTCCAGCGGTTTGAGCATGAAGAGGTAACAAACAACTTTCGCATTTATAATATTTGTAGGATTTGATCATTGGAACTATAATTTCTTCTCCATCTTCCTTCTATCAGAGCAACAAGTCACTTCATCCAGGGCGCAAACAAAATCTATTTATAAATTACCATAAACATTAAACCACGAGATTTAACTGTGTAATTGTATATAAATAATTCCGCAGATGTACAATAGTATTGGAACATTATTCCGCTGTGATTCGGCGCCAGACTACAGCCGGTTTTATTAGCATTGTTTTCGAACAAACCTCGCGTAAATCTTGCCTCGGATCGGAATATATGGCGCTCGCTCGAGTTTCCTTTCGCGCCTTTTCTGTGAATCATTTAAATGCTTAGTATATACATAGACATAGGAGAGTATTGTAGGAGGCGCTTTACAGAAGCGAAATTAAAATACATGATTATGAAAATTGTTGTCAATTTGAACTATAAATTGAAATTTAGAACATACAATTGTTCTTATTACATGAAACGAAATTGAAATTTAGAACATACAATTGTTCTTATTACATGAAACGCAATTGAAATTTAGAACATACAATTGTTCTTATTACATGAAACGAAATTGAAATTTAGAACATACAATTGTTTTTATTACATGAAACGAAATTGAAATTTAGAACATACAATTGTTCTTATTACATGAATCGAAATTGAAATTTAGAACATACAATTGTTCTTATTACATGAAACGAAATTGAAATTTAGAACATACAATTGTTCTTATTACATGAAACGAAATTGAAATAAAACTATTATTTACGGATTTTATCGCGAATTTAGTTAAGTTTTTTACATTTTTGACTTCCCGACATTTCGATTACTTTACAGCTTTCGTGGTCACGGGGCGGACTGATGAAACGAAACAATCTAATATTTCGTTTCATCATAACATTTGTTTGTTTCTAAAGTTACTAAAACTATCATTCGGTACATTTTCAGTAGCAGTTTTGATATAGCCCGTAGGTATATAATAATTTACTCAGTATATTACAAAAATAATAATGTTTTCACTCTCGTATAGTGAAAGTACGCAAATAAATAATCAGGAATGTGAGACACTCGCTTTATCTCGTAGTACGAACGAGTTAGAAACGTTACACGCATTTACACCGATCTCTGTATTACAGGATCAAGTCTTCAGCGTCTCATATTGGTTTGTTTTAGCCTTGTTTTGTGATACATGTAAATATGTGCTAACTCACAAGTTGTGATGTATGCTTAAAGATAGAATACATACAAATTGATTCCTGGGAATTTGTTTTTTTTTTTTGTTTTCTAGTCAGGTTCAAACGTATAGTAACTATACGTTTGAACTCCATAAACATAAATAATATAAATAATAACGTATAGTAGGTAAGTGCGTGGTGGCCTGTTGGTAAACGGACAAGACGCGGCTGCCAACATGTTCACGGTGGGCGCGGATTCGAATCCCAGGGCACACCTCTGACTTTTCGGAGACATGTGTATATTGACAGTCAATCACCATGCACTAAACCGGTGAAGGAAAACATCGTGAGGAAACCTGCATACCATAGCGATTTATAAGAATTTCTATGGTATGTAAGTCCGCCAACCCCCACTAGGCCAGCGTGATGGACTTTATGGCCTAACCACTCTCAATCGTTCTCTCGATTGTAGAGTAGGCCCGTGCCCTGCAGTGGGACGTATATGGGCTGATACAGATTACAGGGGTTCAAACACAGGGCATAGGGGAAGGCCGGGCAAAGTGAATACCCCGTCCAAAGCGAATACTCCCCACTATTCCTAAATTATTATTTTTTCATTCAACACGCCACCACTGTTACGTTTGGCCATCTTGGTTTAATACGCGGCAAACATCGAAGCGAGGGGCCGCGTCGTGTCTCATCCGCGGAGTGGAGATTTGTGTTTTCGTAAATAAAAGATTGATTTTACGCGGTAAGTACATTGATCAATTCTCCTGTATTACTAGTTTTTGATTTATAGGAATGTCTTCATTTGGTAGTATATCAAAGTAGTTTTTTTATGGTATATTTAACAGAAAGTCAGAATTATTAGTTTCTGTATAAATAGTGTTAACCTCAAAACTGACCTAATCGGGCAAAGTGAATAGGGCAAAGTGGATATGGTCCACTTTGCCCTATACACTTTACCTGCCATTTCTCATTGGTGACTAATTATCTAAACATGTCTTTTATATGATTCAGATGGTGAATAAATATAAAAAAAATCTAAGCAGGAGCTGGAACGTGGGATGAAAATGCTATGGAAACGGCTATTGATTTGTGCAGAGTTGGAGAATCAATAAAAAGCACAGCTAAAACGTATGGTTTGGCTTATGCGACCTTGTATAGGTAAACCTTGTATACGATTTTTTTTTTTCAGTTTATCTAAGTTATTTTTATGTTTTCAGAGATTGAATATGGGTATTCACTTTGCCCAAGTACTGTATCCGCTTTACCCGGGGTACCGGGCAAAGCGAATAATTTCGTACTTTTTTAAATTTTAATTGTAGTTGATTATTGTTTAAATATTAATGGTAACTGATGTCCGTATTTGTACGAGCAATAAATAAAGACTGATTTCTGATAATTATTTTGATTTTGTATTATATACCTTTTCTACTATAACCTTAAATACCTTAAGGTATCCACTTTGCCCGGCCTTCCCCTAAATTAACGAAGGAGTAGGATTTCAATGTGTGTAAAATTACTAACCGATTCTACTTGTATATTACATTCAAGTTATTAATATTGAGTTACAGAGTCAAAGGTATGTTTTCATAGCACCTAATATTTAAAATTTCAGAATTCAAAATAACTGAGCGAGTTGTAATATTACACAGCGGTTAATATGTACATGTGACGAAGCAGTCGCCTACATTCATTTCGCTAACAAACACGACGTTTCATAATTCGCTAGCTTGACATGTAAATGCGCAACATGAATAATATATTCAGAACAATATACATACGTCAAAGTAAACAGCCATGAACACGCAACGAGTGTTTGGCTACGAGTTTTTTAACTGTTAAAACTTTGAGATGCTACGAGCGTAGAGCTGCCGGCGTACTACGCACGTAGCACGACTACGAGCGTACTACAACACAAAACAAAAACCCTGCCAGCGTACTACACGTAGCATTAAGCTACGGGGAATTAAAAGCTTTTCGGCCTTAATCCCGAACGTAATATGAATCAGTTTGTATGAAGTTTCACATTAAAATAACGCAAATTAAGTGACGGGTTTAGAAGCTGTGGCTTAATGATTTTTTTTCTTAGCTTACATACCGTTTTTTTTAATTCAAACATGCAAGTTTTTCACTGAATTTTTTTAGCGACTTTAATTATAAAATCTTAAATCTACTTTTATAATAATGAATATAAATAGCAATATAGAGCACGGGCAAATTCAGGCTGGTGACTGGAATATATGTTGAGAAAACTTTTGAAAATAGAATTACCTAATTGATGATCGACACTTTTATTGACTCGTTTGATCCTATAAATATTGCTAGCTACATAGTCTAGACGGGTAAAATAATTTAATCATTGTATACAGGGTATATCAAGACTGCTACCGAAAACGAAGCCGGGTGGTAGTTTAAGCAACTTCAGACACAATGCAACAGAAAAAATTGCAAAAAAAAGCGTCAATTTTTTTTTTGTTATTTTTTTCCTATGACCATATTTGGGTGGTAAATACATTTTTTCCTAAATAATAGTGTATACCCTTTTATTTATAAACAATCTAAGGTATAAAAGTGTTTAAATTATTATTTTAGCAAAAACTATGAATTTACCACCCAAAAATGACGATATTTAAAAAATCATAAAAATAATTGTCGCGTTTGTTTGCGAAATTTTTAGTTGCAATGTGTTTGTAGTCACTAAAACTACCACCCGTCTTCGTTTTCGGTAGCAGTCTTGAGATACCCGGTATAACTTATGAAGATAAAATATTGCACATCTTATTTTATTTACCCATCCAAAGCAAGCACCCATCGTGTTCAGGAACCTTGTTCATAAAATTGTTAACTTATTTGAGTTCTCGTTTTTTATGGTCATGTTTACAATAAAATCAAATAAGGTTGTTTATCTGTGTTATTCGGTGACGCATTTTTTTGACAATGAGGAAGTGTAAATGCTAATGTTTTATTTTCCTTAATATTTTATTTATATTTAAGTCGTCCATACTGCTTTTCCCGTCCCATCCCATCTCATTCTCACTCTTTAGTTCCAGAACAAAACTTAATTTGAACTTCATGTTCTTAAAACGGGTACACATTTTTTTCGGGATAAAAAAACTAGCGTTTTATTCCAATAATAATCCCCCCATATTTGCTTTTGTCATTTATCTGCCATATACAGACATCAATCGGTTACAAATTTATTACATGAATAGATTTCAACATCTAAAACCTACATAACCTCCATTTTTATTTCGCAAAACTGCAACCAACTATGATAATTTAAAAAACCCCATTAACAATTTTAAATAGCCAATGCTATTAGCAAAACAAAACGCTGTTATAACAAGTTTGCACAAAGTGCTCCACCGTCACCTACATTGCGTCTAGTTATCGCAGAATAATGCAATATAAGCGTAAAGGTGCGAACACACCGGCCGACAAAGTGCTCGACTCAATAAAAACAAAAGTTGAGCCTTTTAGAGCACGTCTCGGTTATTTTCAACGAAGCGGCATTTTATTCAGCTACAGCGGAATTGGTTTAAGGCGGTAAATTGAGTTATGTTTAAAATAAAATTGTGAACGGAACGTGCTTATGTTGCAGGAAAATGATCAGAGATCCTGTTACACATCTAGAGGATTTTTATAATCTTTATTTCATATTCAAAAAGTTTTGAATGTATCAATATAATGGTATCAAATAATTGTGGACGTACGAGCGTTTGAGAGGACGTACAAATGCGTTCATGAGTGCATCTGTGAATGGTTGTATGCATTGCATGCAATTTTTTTTATCTTACTATCGTCGAATTCAGTAAGTTTGAGTGCATAAGTGCGTTACATAGGTTTATATTTTCTATCTCATAATCGTATAATTTTTACTATTTACTACTGAACATATTGAGACTTAACATCTTATGTATCAGGATGGTGAGCGCAGTGGAATGCCAAGCATTTCTGCGTAATTCAAGGTGTAGTTTGGTTTCGCTACTGTTCATGAGCTGTCGTATCACTTACCACCAGACGAACGGCATGCTCGTCTCGACTCGTATTGACTACATTCAATATGTTATTATCATTCAAAAAAATATAATAACCATAGTAAAATCCTTACTTAATATTATGAAGGTGAAAGTTTGTAAGTATGGATGGATGTATGGTTGTTTGTTACTCTTTCACGCAAAAATGGCTTAACCAATATTGATGAAATTTGTTATAGTGATAGCTGATACGCTGCAATAAAACATAAGCAACATTTTATTCCGAGAAAATGTATTATTCTCGTGGTATGGGTCAAAAATTAAAATATACATATTTGCTACTCGTTCAAATTTAAATGGATGGCACGGAACAGATGAGGAGAGAATTGCATGCTTTTTGTAATGGTATAGAACGGGATATAACGGGCCCGGACGGATAAAGCAATATATATAATAGTCGACAGCGGTTACATTGAATATAAAATATTTAAGTAAGTAGTACACGAAATAATAGCCGTAGTGAAGCCGGGTCCGACCGCTAGTATGTAATAAGTCATTCATTTCAAGACACACCCGTAGATTAGGTGGTATTTCACAGCCTTTATCAAAGTAGACACTAGACAGCTTATATTTGTCCCGTATATAATCGCCATTTTAAACCGTGACCTCGAGCAAACCTAAAAGGTTCTCGGCACTGCGCCGGCTGTACAAGCATGCACAAAAGCTTTTCTTGTTTGGTAGAACGCGCTTAGAGCGGAAATTTCTCATTTCGCCGTCTTGCTCTTTTTATATGTACCCTCTTAATTTATGACGATGCGGCTTCTTCATAGATATATTACTAGTCAGTAGGGCAGATAATTATGTTTCCTTATATATTATTGGAACACAAAGATACTTTAAGCAAAGTCTTTCATATAAAAACAGCCTTGAAACTTGTTTTAAATAGTATGACTGTTATAATTTTCAAAGACAAGTAAAAATACGAATTAAATAAAAATCATAGAAGCGTAAGCGGAACATTTTACTATTTCTCTTATATAAATTATATACTCCGTTACAAGTAAATATAGTAAAAAATATATGCGTAAACTAAAAAATCCGTACCCTCACTCCGACATCAATCGTGACCCACTGACTCTGATAGAAAAACAGTAACCCAATGTCTGTACTGCCGGCTATACATTCACGAAAATAGCGTGGGGACGTATGAACGGAAAAGGGCTACCGTGATCAATAGGTACATTATGTGATTGAAATAAATTGAATTTCTTCAACGAAAAAAGTCCTTTTCGTCGATAGTTCTGAGTGGAATCCAATGTAGCTTCTAATGGAAAGTGGGGGTGAAGGCGGAGGTCGGATATATTCGATATACACAGAGTACGTACTCTGACTAAAACTCAATCAGTGCTGTGATGTGACCGAACAACGGCACGTAGAAAATATCCTATATTTTTTTCGGTCCATACTGTGCTTTTTTTGTACATTCTATTTGTAGTTTGTTTTATGGAAAAGGAAATGATTTGTAGCCAAAACAACTAAGATTTTTTTATATTCATTTCATTTTCGTAATGAACAAAATATAAATCGATATTTTTTAATGTTAATCTTTTTCATATTACTCTAATAAAGCATTTACTGGTGGTAGTTCTCTCATATGTGAGAAGGCATCTGGTGGTACCTAACCACCGCATGTTTATTCCTCCTATGAAACGGCAGTGTAAATGCATTGTTGTGTTTCACATTGAAGATATCGTAGCCAGAGTAACTTCTGGACATATTGAACCTCAACATCTTATGTCTCAGGATGACGAGCGCAGTGGAATTTTGCTACTGTTTATGAGCGGTCATAACGTTTAGCATCAGGTGAACAGCTTGCTTGTCTCGCCATTCATTGCAATAAAAAAAAAGACGTGAGGCACTCGGAGACTGCCGCGGTAAAGCTTTTGCATAGCATTTTTTATCAACTTATGTAATTATAATTATTTATTTATTTAGTGATGCAGTATTATTTTCCTTTGTTTTTCTTTGATATTAATTTTACAGATATTCACTGTTGTACATGCGAGCTTCGTAGAGTCGTACCATGAAGTAAATGCAAAGAGGAGGTGCCCTAACGCCGAAACTCTAAGCAGGCATGAGTCACCAGATTGCGGGGCGAAGAGGGGGATTACGCATGCGCAGTAACGCCGATACAACCAATGCCACCTAGAGGTGAGTTTCTTTTTTTTTTTTTTTTTTTTTTTAAATAAATAATAATAAATAACACCCAACAGTCACATACATAGTCCTGACCCCACACTAAGATCGAGTCTTGTGTCGTGGGTATCAGGAACTACGAGAGACTTTTCGGTCTCACAAACACCCAGACCCGGAAGAAATATTTGTGGGCCGCACAAACATTTCTCTCGGTGCGGGGATCGAACCCGCGGCCTCTCGTTTCACAGGCGGCGTCTAACCAACTGCGCCACGGAGGCTGTCAAAAGTTGCTGAACTAAAGAGACAAGCGTGATATTACAAAAAGTTATTAAAAGTTCTGCTATTTGTCGATAGATGGCAAAACTAAATATCGAAAGATGTTAGATTACAATTAATCACGCAATAGCTTTGCAATTCGCATTTAAAAGTACTGGCACATATTTGAATCAAAATAAAAAATATATATTTAAATTTCGGTCGGACTTAGGTTATTTTCGTTACGGAATTTCTGGATTCGGTCTCCACGCTCAAGGCCCGCGATAGAAGCTATGCAATAGCTTAAAAAGCCTGATTATGTTTTGTAGATTTATGTGGCTTTTTTAATAAAATATACTTTTTCGTAGTAGTGCGCTATTGCCAGAGTAGTCGTGGTCATGTAAACAATAAAATATTCACTATATCATTTTTATGCTCCGTGAAATATTTGCCAAAATATTTTTACAATTTCCCCACCACATAGAAACGTTTTGTATTGTCAAGCCGATCACTCAACGTGCAAGATTTCTATTCAAAATTATTCTGTCGTGGTCGGATTATTTCCTGTGAAGGGTGAATTTGGGTTGGGGACTGACCGCAAACAGATAAGACAAATCCTTCGGTGACGTGTAATAAAAGACCTTGTGCCAACTCTACACAAAGAAATAGTTCAGATAGAAGCACATTATTTAACTTGATAGAAATCTACTCAAAGCAATAAGTGCTATCCATTGTATTAGCCCATAACTTTCAAATACTTAGAACGGGACTCATCTATCACCAAGAGTTCAATTGAGTGAGCTTAGGCCATAGTCCGTATTGGCCTGGTGTGAGTTGGCGGACTTCACATACCACAGGAAATCTTGTTAAGATATCCATAGTCAAAGCAATAACAAACCCTATCTTAAAAGGTCTTATGATCAAACCTAATCGCATAAGTTAAGTAATTTTTAATACTCAAAACGGTATGTGAAACTTACTCGAAATGCAAAGTGAATTACTGCTGGGAGCGTGCGCCGATAGTGACGTAGGCAGCGCGTCACGGTAACGTCATGAATAATTCAAACTTCGAATAAATCAAACTAGACACACATCACAATGGGAAAGTGGAAATGATATGGAATTATTAGTATGCGATTGTTTGACGTCACATGTGACGTTGATATCAAAAGGATTGACAGGAAGGCACTTGGTATTACAGTATGAGGCGCCAGGAACGTATTTTTTAACAATAAATGAATAAATAGTTACATACACTCTTCAGTGACACACATAGACCTGACCCTGCAATAAAATACTACTTTTTTTCTAGTAGGTGCCCTCGATAGACCCTTACCCGAAACAAATATTTATGGGTGTCATGAAAAAAATATATTTGTTGTTTCACAATCGATTCTTAACCTACTGCTCTCAAATGCTGTTTTAATTCTACAGGCCAATATATCTCATATTCCCGTGTATCATAAAATATACGCACTGGATGACTGGTTATTGCTTTGGGTAAACTACAAATTGATGTTAAAAAAGAGTTAGAAAGTTGTGTTTTAGACTACATAATTCTTGGAGGGCCATAATTATTTCTCAAGGCGGACAACCCATCTAAAATTTTATATATACATATTATTGTAATCATAGACGATGACGGTATGTCCTCTACTAAAGCCGATTAATTTCATATGCGGCTTGCCGACTCTTCCCGAAGCTAGGTCACAGTGTAAACAATTCATTGTTATGTATAACCAATCATGGCACTAGCTTGTCCTCTATAGCCGTGGGATGAAATTATACTGCATCTTAACAATGTGTGAAGGTATGAATAATGTATGTACAATTTGAAATTTCCATCGGATGTCGTTATGTGGGGACACGGCATGCGTCGCTTGTTCAGTACAAGGCAGACACTGTTTCATCCGATAAAGTGTAATAAAAAAGAAAATTTGAACCTAGTTTACTTTAAGGAGCTGTTTCTGAACTTGTTTTAGTAAAGCAGAATTTGATATTTCTTGTACTCTATTCCTAATTTAAAAAAAAATTATTTTTTTCGATTATCAGCTATTAGAAAATTATCACCTCTCGTTCTTCGTTTCAATTATACAGGTTTATATAATTTCTTGGCTGAATTGGATAGGCTCGCCGCCTATCATATCGTGAGATGAAATATACAAGGTGAAATGTGGGAGTCCTGTTAGTACCTCTGCACACCACTTCTGGTAATAAGGCTACTGGTCCTTTGACCAGTAGCCTACCTATGTCTCTCATATGTGAGAGGCCACCTGGGTAGGTACCACCGCAATGTCTATTTCTCTCGCCAAAGCCAGCAGTGTATATGCACTGCAGTGTTTCGATTTGAAGGACATACTACTGAATATATTAAGACTTATATGTTATGTCTCAGGATGTTAAGCGCAGTAGCGTACCAAGCATTAGCTTTATAATTCAAGGTGTTGTTTGGTTTTGCTACTGTTCATGAGCGGTCGTTTCGCGTACCTTCAGGCAAACGGCATGCTCGTCTCACCAATCACTGCAATTAAAAAAGGAGTAAGTCTATGTACTATTAACTATGCCTATTTAAATGTCTAAGAATTATAGCAAGGACAAATATTTGGACAAACAACCTATTTAATAAATTGATAGAGTGGCAAATTCAAGCTCAATTGACGTTATCGTTAAAATATATCACAAGTAATCGTGAAAGAAACGGTAAGTACACCTTTCGCCACTGATCGGAATTGCTTTCCATCTCATGAAATGGAGAAGTACAACTTCTTTTTTTTTATAATGGCCCGGCATAGTGGCGGCATTGCACCTGATGGTAATTGCTAATGCCGCCCAGGCAGAGTATCCATTGGCATCGGACGGCAGTCCCATGCCAATGAAAACAATTATGCCGGCCTGCTAAGGTACCTCTTCACACTACGGCGGAAGGACCCAGGATTGTAGGAAGGAGGGAACACGCGAGAAGGCAAACAATTCCAGAGCCTGACGGTGCGGCATAAAAAAGAATTTGAGAACCGTTTGGTTCGCGCCGGGATGGCGTGGACCGTCAAGCCATGGCTTCGCAAGCCAGCACGCGTGGTTCTGGTTAGGAATGGAGAGGAGGGGATCAAGTTGAATAATTCTTCAGAGCACTCACCGTGATACAGGTGGTAGAACACGCTTAGAGAGGCGACATCCCTCCGGAGTTGTAGTGACTCTAAGTTGCTCGTAACGTCTGCATCATTCACAATGCGGATGGCCCGCCGCTGCAATCCATCCAAGGCATCGAGCAGGTACTGGGCGGATCCATCCCAGAGGTGCGAGCAGTACTCCATACCCGGCCGGACCTGCGCTTTATATAAGCGACAAAGCTGACCGGGTGTGAAAAACCGACACACCCTGTTCAGGACTCCAACCCTGCGTGATGTGGCAGTTATTATGCCCTCGATGTGATTCCTTGGATTGAGATCACAGCGGATATTCACACCAAGGATACTTAGGTCATTCCGCATTGAGAGGGGAGCACATTTTGTAGTAAATTATAAGTGTCTGCAGTATATGCATCTCATAAAGTATGGTTCAGTAACGTTCGGTAAATAGATGAAAATGTTATTCCTTTATAGTACATGAATCTTGAATAGAACTCGTCTCGAACTGAAACGAATGTTTATTGCGTGCTTGAGTTTGCCTGCACTTCTATTATTTGAATTTGTCGAAATTTAGATTTACTTTATCCAATTTTCATACCAGTGGTATTGTTTTACTAACACATTTACAAAAATATTTTCTTCGAAGTTATTTTTACTTGTTTTTGACACAGACTGCAAGCATTAAGCAAGTATCTAAGTCCACAAAATTTTCAAGTTTCCGAAAATCTTAATTCGGATATTAAAATATATAATTATACTCATTTCGCCTTTAGACATAATTCAAATGAAAAAAACTATTCTTGCGTTCAAAAACTATCACTAGCAGATCTCGGAATTTTAATAATTGCCTTGAAATTAGTTCAAGCATCTGCGTTTAAGGAACGCCGGCTTCCTCCGCATTAGCATAAAATAATGAAAATCCTGCAGCTGTTGCTCAATTCGATATGCAATTGCAGAAATAGAATTGCGATCAAGTGCAGATGAATATAACATATAAGGAAAATATGACGAAACCTGCATACCTATAGAGAGTTTAACAAGATTTCCTATGAAGTCATCCAATCCCCCTTAGGTGAGCGTGACGGCCTAACCTCTCTCGAGATGGATTATGGACCGCATACCACGGTACTATATGGCCTGCATTATTATGAAATAAAACATGACCCCGGGTATATCCGCAATCTCAAAGATTCTGTAATGGCAGGGACAGCTGTCGGACGCACGGTAGCTTATTGCTTCACTGCTTATGAAAGGGTATCGACATTTTATTATCTGCCAGCGAACAGGCTGTGTCACGGAAATTGATATTAAATTAATTTTATAATTTTAAATTATATATTTTGTCATTTTCATAACTCGTATTATGTCAGTCCTACACAATTTAGATTGCCTATACCAAGAAGCTTATACCCAAATGGAGATTGCATTCCGTATATAAAAGTGAAGCACAAAAATTTGACATGTTCATTCATTGTCACTCGAAAGAAAAGGATAGCAAGCAGTAGCAACGTCATTCAAGGTCAAATTTTTGTGCTTCACTTTTATATACGGAATGCAATCTCCATTTGGGTATAAGCTTCTTGGCCTATACCGTTTGTTTTGGTTTCAGAATTATGAACCAAAAAAGTGGTTCATATTTTCGTAACTGCTACAGACCTAAAATATATTACTGTGTATGCACTAATAAGCACCTATTTGCATGACTAGTAGATATACGTATAGTGTTATTTTTTATTAACGGTTTCATTTAGTTCACCCCGTTTGTTTGGGTCAAATTTAGTAATTGAAATTTAACCCTCTTCCCGTTAACCGATTGATCTGAAATTTGGTATACGCCTTTGATTCTGGTGACAATACAATTATCCATATTCAATATTATTGTGAATCCAAGATGGCCACCGCTACAAGATGGCGGACAACTTAGTTTTTTTCAATCACATCAATATGGGTATCAAATGAAAGGGCTTGTCAAGTAGAATTCAGTGCACTATACAAAATTAAAATCAAAGATGGCCACTGCTACCAAATGGCGGATAATGTATCTTTCAATCCTATCAATATGGGTATCAAAATAAAGGGCTTGGTAAGTATAATACAGTATACTATACAAAATTACAATATGAATCTCCCACCCAAGTTAAGAACTCAACGAATTGAATAGAATGAGAAATAAAAACGAAAAACTTAAAAATAAAAAAGTAAAAAACTTTTTAAGTTAAACGGTTTTATATTGCAGATAAATGTACTAAAAGCTAAAAATAATTTTAAACATATGCATTGATTAAACTAAAATAAAATCGAGGGGCACGTCCAATATTTAAAGTGGTTAAAATTCATTTAAAGTGGACGTGCCCCACGATTTTATTTTAGTTTAATCAATGCATATGTTTAAAATTATTTTTTAGCTTTTAGTACATTTATCTGCAATATAAAACCGTTTAACTTAAAAAGTTTTTTACTTTTTTATTTAATAAGACACTCTTGTAGTGTTAGAAACATGCTTTAACAATTATATTCCTATATAAATAAAACTATGTTTTTACGGATTTTATCGCAGATTTGGTTTAAATTTTACGTTTCTGACTTCCCAACGTGATGTTTTAGTTATTTTCGACAGTACGGCTTTTGTGTTCACGGGGCGGGCCGATAAAAATCTTTTTATTTCAATGTGTAACATTCGCGTAAATCTAAGAAACCAATAAATATATTTCTTTATATAAAAACAGAGCTTCGAAAAGAGCAAACTTTCAATCTATCTCTCAGCGTTCAATACAAGTAAATGCAGAAATAATGCGAATGGCATTGATATAGATGGAATGTGTACTCGTCGGGCCGGCCGGCGGGAAATTCACAAATATTTCCAATGCCCACCACTCTCAATATTGATGGAATTGGAAAACCTTTTTGGCACAGAAATGTTCAACGCTTTATTTCATTGGAAATGAGTAATGTTATTTTTTACTTGGATTTTACGTAATTGCGACTTGCTTCAATTCACTTAGTGAAAAAGCCTTAAATTTAGAATTTTAAAAATAGTACACAAAACAAATAATTGTTTTTTTATGTTTAGTGAAAATATAGATGGCAGTAAGACTATTTTGGTTTCCTAAGCTCCATACAATATCTCGCGATCAGTTTGAAAAATAATACAATTTTATAGATAATATAGCTTTACTTATACAATTCAAACCTAAGTGAAATCCTACTCATTATCCCTTCTCGTCCTTTATAAAAACTTTATAAAAGTACCTTGTAAACTCAACTTCGTTGAATTTATCATAATTTTAAATCTGCAACACATTGTTACACTAATCACGAACCCTTCGTAAAACCGGCACAAAATTAACATTTTAATACACTTTTATACTGTATACATTTGAGTAGCACCCTGACTAGAATATATAAAAGGGATTTTTTTATATTTTATTTTTTAATACGTACTTTCTACTTAACAAATTAAAATAGTTTTAAATTTATATCTAGTGTCTTCTCACGTCACGTATTTTTTTCTATAAACACAAACAGTGAGTACAGTGCACTTGATCATAAATGCAGTACCAACCAGAGTGAAATACTTCCTGTGTCTGAAGTTAAAATTTCCCATTGAGTGTTCATTAGTTGTAACCGAAATTATCAACAAAACCTACTGGGTGATATACAAACTTGCTTTTTTTTCTAAGAATATGGGAGCATCTCTCTACAAAACAATTTAATTATCTCTTACACATATCATCAAAATCTTATCAATCATTGCAAAAGCATTTAATAAAAGAATACTAACACTGTTCTGACACGCCTGCTTTGTTAATTTAAACAAGAGAAACTTTACAAGAACTACACAAAAGATGATAGATTCAATGAAGCATATTTCACAAACACACAATCAACTCTCACCTTCTTATTGGGACGTACATCACCTTTATATGCTGTTGAATACAACACATGATGACTAACGAACCGTATATTTGTGCAAACAAATACACAGTAAACTTGCTTAGCTGCTACTGTTGTAGATTTAGATTATCTCCTTATTCATAAGGACTTAACGCAGTTTTCAAATGCCGATAATACGAACTGACTCAAAAACACTAATCATACAGTGCCCCAAGCAGGAACATTTGGCTCTATAGTATAGTAATCGTAATAGTAAAATTTTGTATGGGAATTTGAACAGCGCCATTGTGAGCGTATTTGGAACTAAATTATGGCAGCGGGAAACGTTTACGACACTATAGTATGGTAATCGTATAGTCTAGCGATAGTTTTACTATACAAATGTATGAAAAGTGGTAGCACGAATAATTTTGACGTATAGTATCGTTGTAGTAATAGTATAGTAATCGTTGTCACGATACTATTACTATACGATACTTCAAAATGTTCCTGCTTGGGGTACAGGTCAATAATTACTTGGGTCATACACATACGTATGTTCAGAATGAATATTATCTTCAAATTTCTGGATTGATTCTCTGACTTAATTTTGGTAAATGCCTTACAAGTATTACTATTAAGACATATACCAAATAATGAATTATCTTCAGAAATGATTAATATAACAACAAAAATTTCCTCAAATGTCCCCTTCTGTGGACTGTTCGTAAACGCACTTGGCATATTTTGATAGATATTTCTCATACTTGATATGCGTTATCTATTTAAGTTATATTAAATATCATTAGTATATATACTGACTATTAAAATTTTACTGAGTTAATTAATATATGTTAAAGTGACTCCACAAAAATTTCAATAAATTGTTGGTTACACGGTACTGCGACTTTCCTGTGAACCTTAAATTCAACCGAATAAATTGGCCTGAATAAAATACTATTTTACAAAAAAAAAAACTGGCCACACTGACGGGTGGCATCGGTCACATTGGATTTAATGACTGAGCCCAGCTTAGGTTCTTCATTAAGATATTGAGATCTTTAATAGTGTTATTGTCAAAGATCGGTGCTTCTTTTCTGTTCCTTGTGTACTTGAGTAAATAATTATTAGTTTTATTAATTCACATGCTGCAGAAATAGCTTAAGGGGAGTAGTTGTGGAATAAATTTACCTACTTGGCTACCCTCAAAACTAAATTAGCATTGCTAATTTTTTTTTAAAGAATTTCCTTTCTGTGGACATCTTTTCTGTGGATTTATAAGTCCACACGAAAGACAATGTCTACAGAAAAAAATAAGCTATAATGATTTAACAAGTAAAGCAGTATTTTGCTTGCCTGTAAACGTAGACGTGGAGTGCTGTGGGCTCGATAGTAATGTATTTAGCTTATAATAATATTAAATTATTACTCAGTATCGGAATAAAACCATGTTCCATATGATAGCGAATTATGTGAATGCCGTTCATCATTCTTTAACTTTAGTGATTCAGATAACTCAATTGCACCATCGAAAAAACAAAAAATAAATTCAGCGATGGAGACACTTGCTTTGTAACTATTTTTGATATGTTTGTCCTTTTGTGTAAACACAACACCCTTCTGTGCTCGAAAAAAAATTATTATAATTTCATTTTTTAGCCTAATCGAGGAAACGATCTTGTTTTATGTTTTAATTTTAATATTCTGATAATATCATATTAAATGAGACTGATTTCGTAAAAAATCCCGACCATGTTTTTTTTATACAAATTTTCGCCTCGTTTTGTGTATGACCCACTTACCAACTAAATAACAGCTCATTTACTTTGAAATGGCCGAGACCTTGTTTAAGCAAATTAAAGCAGAAAAATCGCGGATATCTGTCAACTGGACGTTTGATATTACAAGTGAATGAAATCACTTTCTTTTGGTGTGAACTGGCAATATTAGTTAAATATGTAGATAAATCCATTATGAATAGCAAACACTAGTGAACGTTTTATCTCCTATTAACATGATTTAACTAACATAAATATGTCTAAGTGGTTGATTAGCAGTTTTTTTTTTTATGAATTAGTGTTAGTTTTCGCAAGATTATTAATTTTGCATGATGTTGGTTGTAGCTGGCTTTAGAAGGCTATGGATTTGTTTGGGCGGCCTATAAATTGACAGCCTCCGTAACGCAATTAGTTACACGCCGGCTGTGAAACGTGAGACCGCGGGTTCGAAATCCGCACCGAAACAAATATTTGTGTGAAGCTCAAAATCCAATGGAAATCTAACGTGATAAGATTTAACCGGGATTGGGTACTGAAGTAATATAACAGCGACCAGGCTTGCTGTTATGAAATTATGACCCTATTTCTTCAAGACGTAGACAAATAATGCTAGTCGAAAACACTAGTAAGTGTGGGATAGGGCAAAGTAGAAGTAGGATTTATCTTACCAACTTCAAGTTAACAAAGTTTGTACTTGTGCTTTGCATGTCTTAAACTAACCTCACATTATTTGAACTAATCTTACTCGAGTTAGGATACAATACTTGTTGTGCCATTCTAACATTATAGCTACCGTAATTTAACCAGTAGTTACCGTTTTGCTTCAAATTATGATTGAATATATAAAATAGTACTGTATCTGTATCAGCTCACATACGTCCCATAGCAGGGCACGAGCCTCCTCTACAATTCGGAATACGATTGAGAGTGTTTAGGCCATATAGTCCACCACGCTGCATACAGCGCAGCATAGAGAGAAATGTTATACTACAAAATTTAGATTTAAAATATTCTGATTTCTGAATCATTCGAAATTCAATTTATTTTTCGTCGTTCTTTTTAACCATTTTCTTTTTCTAATTTGTGGTCACGATTTTTTGCTGGCTTGCGTATTCAAATTAAAGGGACATCATTAGAGGCGAAAAAAATGACTGAATTTCAGATTTTTCTTCATATCTACAGCTCACTGAAGCGTTCATTATAATTTAATTAATATTATGAAATTAATTCACCTCACGAATACACTTCTTTATCATACAGACTGTAATTTTATAATCGCGTTGCCCTGTTTATTTCAAATACATAAGTATTTTGAATATAATTTACTGCCTGAGTGGCGTAGTTGTACTACGATACAACGGTATGGTTGTTTACTCTCTCTCTCTGATCTCTCACACAAGGTTTATTTATTAAAATAAAGTGTAAATGCACTGTTATGTTTCGGTTCGAAGGATATTGTAGCCAAAGTAACTACTGGATATGTTGAGAATTAACATCTTATGACTCAGGATGGCAAGCGCAGTGGAATGCCAAGCATTGCGTTGGATTTCAAGGTGTTGTTTGGTTTTGGTACTGTTCATGAGCAGTCGTATCGCTTAGCGTCAGGCGAACTGCATGTTCTCGCCATTAATTGCAATAAAAATGGTACGATTACGCTTTACGCTGAGCACTCCAGTTCGAATACCGGATCGGGCAAATTGGATTTTTCTAGTAATTTTCAGCCCAGAGTCAGAAATTTGTGCCCGATATGGCGATAGGCTCGCCCCAATCACATCATGGGACGGTACACTCAAGGGGAAACGCGGGGTGTCCTGGTAGCACATCTGCCTAACCCTTCTGGGAAAAGGCGTGCGTTTATGTATGTATGTAATTTATGTTTTTTTTTACCGGTGTACAATAAAGAATAAAAATAAATAAGATTAAATAAATAATTCCGAAATAGATCACGAACCACTTTATGGCTTCTTTCTGATATTTGTATCTTCATGCACAATAAAATGTATACAAATAGCTACAAAGTATAGAAATTTATTACGATGAAAATATTCCAAGTCTGAGCTTTCTACCTTTTCGAGTGAAATGATAAGGAAAAATAAACGACTAGCATACTCAGATAGCCCTTTTTATTGATTTTTGAACACGAAAATTGAAGACCTGGCATAATAAAATATTTAAAAAAATTGCCTTTAAATTGTGTAAATAAAAAAATTACTGATTAACTTTTATAATATCCCCAAATATATTCATAATTTCATTTTATAATTGTTTTTTTTTAAATACGTGAATAATTGTTTTTTTTTTCATTCATGTTGTTACATAAAAGCACTGAGATTCCAAAATCTACGTGTCAATTCTGCTGATGGAGAATACCAAGTATTACATGGCACTTACCTATATTTCTTTCTTTTCTAAAATTTTGTTTACTTTTTTAACTTACTGATATTTCCACTGCAAATAGTTATTTAAAAGGCTGTATAAAATTGGCCGCGTCTATTGAATAATAAAAAATAATCAAACCGGATATTTTTGGCATCTCTCCGATTTATCTGTTGAGCCCGAGCGGAGATAGCCCTGCCCATTTGTTGGTACCGCGAGATATTACCTGCCTCCGGACCGCGTATCTATTTCAATTTCCCTCTGCCAATAAACTTGATGCGTCGGTAAAATTTCATCTTTAAATATTTACTTGGAATATTATGAGGGCTCCGATTTTTTTCCATTTTGCAGATGGACAATTCGACTTCAATTAAATCAATTTAAGGTAAAAAAAGGAAAACCTTTTTTAGTTGTTTATGGCAACTAATTTTTAATTCGGATCAGGCAGAGTACTTCTCGACACGGGACTCATCAGGACCTCGTTTGGTCCTTATAGTAGAATGTATGTGTCTTCCCGCGTACAGTCCAACGTGAACTATGTCGATCATCGAGAAAAATAAATATCTTAGGATACTCTATTTGAATTGCACTGCTCTTACAAGAATCGATGTCGCAGTTGTATGATTACAAGGCTGAGGTGGCGGGTTCGAATTCGGGTCGGTCAAATTGACATTGATTTTTTCTATTACGGAGTCAAGACTTCGTACCCAATATGGCGACAGGCTCGCCCCCTGTCCCCAGTCTACCCCTTCGAAAAAGCGTAAGTTTATTTATGTATGCAGACACCATCAAATGCCGGTGCAAGTCACTTGTCATGCAAGTATAAAGACAAAATCAAGTGCGGTCCATATCAGTGCAATTTCAATACAAAAAAATCATACTCATAATTAATTAATCTAGTCTCCTAATAGTAAATACTAACTATCAAATATATCGTATTCATGAGAAATTGTGTAATAATTTTGAATTAGTTTAAATCGACCTTGAACCATAACGTTGTTATTAGGTCCTGAATATTCTATTACAGAATACATATAGGCGTGAAATGGTCCCGCGTATTTAATTAAGATAGCGTGTAATATATATTATTAATATTTGATTACATCCAAACTGGTTTGGAAACTCGGTTTATGGTAATATTACGTAACTATAATAGTGATTCTCTGGAGATTATGTTTACGTTTAGCCGTCGTTTAGTGGTTAAAATTAGAAGTCCCTTCATTCCTCCGGGAGTGATACAAAACAACTCCTTTTTTATCAAAAGTGAACAGTTAATTTGACGCAATTGGGCGTGAAAATATGATGACTATAATATCTAGTAACATGAAATACAGGATGTCCAAAGAAATGGCGCACCTACTGATGTACATTTTCGTAAATCGGCTTTGCGTGTACATGAAGATGAATTTTCATTTTTAATTACATTGTTAATAACAAAAATGTCGACAAATCAAGATTTTTACATTACACAGGCTTTCATGGAATATTCCATAATCATAACCATTTAATTAACAAAGAGGAAAACATATTATCCGATAAAGTGGTGATAATACTTAAATCTTTAAATGGCCATCAGTCCAAAATGGATAGATATTTTCCAAATATTATTTCTTTAATATCATATTTATATTATGTCCTTGTATTTGGGGGCGCGGCCGAGCCCCCTCCAAGTCGAGCTATAGGCCGTAACATCCTTTTCTCGAAGCAATTCAGACCATTTTCAACCCCCCATAACTTCGTTGTGGTTAAAGCAAGAAGCCTGAATTTTCAGTTACTAAGTAGGCATTGTGTAGACACTGTGTCACATATTTAAAATTTCATTCAATTTGAACCAGTAGTTTAAGAATTATAATGTGCCAAACTTTCGTAATTTTGTCACTCACTGACTGACTGACCGATCATCAAAAGTCTAAGGCACCTCTAGCAGACATAGAACCTTCAAATTTAGAATATAATTAGTGTTTAGTGTCTAAAGTAAGGGAAAATTCAAATATTTCATAATTTGTGTCTAGTTTTCTAGATAGACCAACTGCGTGAATAACTTTGTAATCCCATATAAATGTATAGGATTACAAAGTTACATTTGCAGTTAATGAATCATTGTACCCGTATATAGTGGAATAATAGTTGTAGATATATATCTATATACATGAGGCATAATAGGAGGGGATATAGAGAGGGAAATGGTGTATTCAGCCCATTAAACTTTACAACATTCCTCTAGAAAAACATGACGAAGAAAAACTTGCAAATAAATAGATTAAATAACTCGAAAATATCAATTACAATGAAAGAAAGAACATTAATAATCAAATCCGCTATATTTGTGATAAATTGATACCTACAAAAATAAGAAAAATCCATAAGACAGAGGCTTTAAGAAAAATCGTTAGTGATATTCTAGAAGTAAGAAGTACCGAAAAGGAAAAAAAGTAGGATTCTACAAAAAGACGTGAGATCCCATCAAAAACATCCTGTAAAAAAATTCCAAGTCTCGCAGCTCAGGTATTCTACCGCAAAAAGTTGTGAAATGCATGTAATACCAAGTCGATTAATTTATTTAGTCCTTGCTTAAGGGACCTTCTATAGAAAGTTATTACGTTAGTTATTACCATATCAATATTAAAAATTCTTTACGTTTTAAATAAATGGATCGACTTGGCCATCGCATGAAAACATAATGTATCGTACAATTTATACATAATGCTGCTGGCCAAGTCGATCTATTTATTTAAAACGTAAAGAATTTTTAATATTGATATGGTAATAACTAACTTAATAACTTTCTATAGAAGGTCCCTTAAGCAAGGACTAAATAAATTAATCGACTTGGTATTACATGCATTTCACAACTTTTTGCGGTAGAATACCTGAGCTGCGAGACTTGGAATTTTTTTACAGGATGTTTTTGATGGGATATAATTTAACAAGTACTCCATTTTCCTGCACTCCCGTTATAATATCAAATAGCTTGTTGTCAAATATATACTATTTTCCGCCTGCTTCCAAATATCCTTCCGCTTCCTCAACCGCAGCATAATCACATCCATCTCTACGTTCGGGGCTCCGAGGTAACAGGAAATTACAAAATTACCTTGTCATAATTCTTCGATGGTAGTGATAGGTACTTACTGATGGTAGGTTTCTCATATGTGACAGGACCCCTGGATACAGAGTACACAGAGGGTACGGCACAAAACAGTGCATTTAAACAACAGTGTAAATGCACTGTTTTGTTCCGGTTGAAATGGGGTTACCCAGGGTGACTACTTTTATAGTTTTCGTCGTCTCGTCTAGCCATTCATGGTGACATAAAAATAAAATTAAAGGTCTGAATTTAGGGTTTTCTATTAATGTTATCTGAGAAATAACTCACGTATGTAATATTTAGAGTAGAACTACGTAGAGCAGCCTTTTGCGATCTTGAGATGAAGGGCAAAAACACATCGACATAAAAAACATATGTGGTTAAAATATTGTATTCTTAATTCAAATCAACAACTACAACAATTTTTTTTTCTCGCGGGGAAAATCCCTTTACGGACCATCCCACCCCCGAAGGGGCGAGGGTGTGTCGGACTCACCGGCGCCATCCGAGCCCAGCGAGATGTTGTGCCGCCCGTGGATATGGACGGGCGGCCGCTGGGTCGGGTCCCTACCACAATACGCGCCGAAATACCGACTAAAAACCCCGCGTCGGCCACCATCGGTGCAGTACAGAGACGGCCCCGGGTTACCGTTGAGCGGACGCGCCAGGACCGCCTCTTTGTGCACTGCCGCTTAGCGACGCGGCATGAGACGCTTGTAGCGTCACGTCTCGGGGGCCGCCAAGGTAGGGACGGCGGCCCCGCGTGGCCTCTGCGGCGCCGGGTTAGTTGTTATCCCGGCGCCTCCTACGTCTCCTGTGGCGACGAGCGCTCCTGATCCCGCTCAGCGCTCTCCTTCTGCGACATGACACGTTCGCAGAAGGAGAGCATGGCTCGCCACTAACTCCGGCTGCCGACCATGGCGGCGACCACGGCCGGCAGCGAAAGGTCACTTCCCACGACCGCGACGAGAGCGCTGCGGTCCTCGTCCAGGCTGGGCACTCCTCCAGCGTGTGCTGGGCCGTGTCCTCACGGCAGTTGCGACAGTGGTGGCACACGGCGGACTCCTCCGCTCCGGCTATGCGACACAGGTACGCACCGAAGCAGCCGTGCCCGGTGAGCACCTGCGTCAGTCGGTATGTCGGCGCACCGTGGCGCCTGTCCAGCCACTGTTCGAGGACAGGTCGCACTGCCGCGACGGTCCTCGTACCAGCACTAGGGTTCTCCAGCCTGGAACGCCACTCCTCCACAGCGGACCTGCGGAGGGAGGCCAACATGGCCTCGACCTCCCTGGGGACCAACCTCTGCCCACGCCCGGACGCCTCCTCTCGTTGGAAAAAAGCTGACGAGAGGATCTTGGCGTCAAGCACCCAGGGCAGAGTACCCACCAATACGCAGGCCGCCTCGTGCGAGACCGTGCGGTAGCCCCTGATTATCCGCTGCGCCACCATGCACTGCGGACGATGCAGCAGGCGGACGCAACGATCGCCCAGGGACTCGGCCCAAACGGGACACCCGTAGAGGGCCATGGACCGCATGACTCCAGCATACAGGTTTCGGCAAGGGATGCCAGTGTGACGTTGTGGGAATGTCACCTCTTATATTTGCGATCTATAGTTCAATACTCGGCATAAATCCTATTGTCTATGCCAATCAACACCTCCGTTGCGCTGATTGGTTGATTCATTTCTAACATCTGTCAAATTTGACGTGCGAACTGTCATCGGCGCTTGCTTAAATACGCGTGTAACGTCGCTCGCGTCCTCCTTTTCATAACCTAAAAGCCGCGTGCTACCACGCGTCTTTCCGAACCCGCTGGGGTGAGTGTTCAGTGTTCTATTTGCTAACCGCTTTTTACTGCTTGTTTGTCAGTGTATTCTGTCTGCCGGGCTTGTGAACTATCACGAGTCGCTGGCACGGAATGCAAACCTAGTTTGCATTCCGATCTCTTGGATACTGATTCCAGGTTCTTCTTCTTCTTCTTCTTCTTCTTCTTTTCTTCGTTCTTGGCGTACTTGGCGTTCTTGGCGTCCCTTTCGCTTACTTCGCTGCCCGCTGTTGCTCCGCACCGCTTCCAGCCCGACTGCAACCGAGCCTGCGCCTGCCGCTGACCTGCGCACCGTAACCGGCCACGTGGCAGCTGACTTCGCCGGCGAGCTGTCGCCGGGTTCCGCCACGTGCCGAAGACCCGGATCAGTGTCCAGTGAAGGCCAGTGACTCCTGTTGCATACCACCAGCAACAGTGCCGGGTGTAAACAGTGATGCGAATCTATTAAAGCCCGAACCACGTAATTACCCTGAGTTCTCATTTAACTACCTACCCCTACCTGCGGGCGGCCTAACCCGCCGCACCAGGACCATAAGTGTTGGGCAGCAGGCGCCCCAGTGCGCCCGCCGCCCTCACCAGCTTCGGCGACAACTCCGCAAAATGCGCGCGGAAATCCCATCGACTGTCGAGGACGAGACCGAGATATTTCATCCTCGAGCCAACGGGAATCCGCACGCTCTCCACTGTGATGTGGGCCCCAGGCGGAGGCCCACACCGAGGACCGTGGAAACACACGGCCTCGGTCTTGTTGAGGGCCACCGTGAGGCCCAGTCGCCGAATCCTGCCCACCACCAGTCCAGTACCGAACGAGGCGAGCAGAGCGGACCTCTGGAACGTCCTGGCCGTCGCTGTCACCAACGTGTCATCTGCATAGCAGACGACAGCGACGCCCCGAAGGTTGGTATGACGCAACACCCAGTCGTAGCCGATGTTCCACAGGAGCGGCCCAAGAACCGAGCCCTGTGGAACACCGCACGACACTTCCCTACGGTGCCACCCGTCGGCGCCCGGATACACAACGTACCTGTCAGAAAGGTACGAGAGCACCAGACGCCGAAGGTAGGGCGGCACCTCGTGGTACCGCAGTGCTTCTTCGATGCAGGCCCAGGGCATGGTGTTGAACGCGTTGGCGATGTCGAGAGACACCGCCACCACGACTCTACCCCGGGACACCGCACGCTCCGCTTGTGCCTTCACCCGCAGAATCGCCTGGACCGTCGACCGGCCCCGCCGGAACCCGAACTGGCAGTCCGCCAGATCCGGGCCCGTTCCCTCCAAATGCTCGACGAGGCGCGCGTGGACTACGCGCTCGAAGAGCTTGCACACCTCGTCGAGCAACACGATCGGCCGGTAGGCCGAGGGCGAATCTGCGGGTCGCCCCTCCTTGCGGAGCAGGACAAGCTTGCCCGTCTTCCACCGCGACGGGAAGATGCCCTACTCAAGGCACGCGGAGAAAAGGCCGCGGAGCCTCGTACCCAGCGACTCGACGGCCAGCACCCAGACACGACCGGGTACCCCGTCGAGCCCCGGGCCGAGTTCTTGCTCCGCAGCCGAAGCACTGCCGCCTCTAGCTCTTGCGGCGAAACCTCCGGGATATTCCTTACCGAAACCAACGACGATGGCGCCGGTGGACGTGGCGCCAACAATATAGTACGAGTAGTATTCAGTTAACTTCAGTTCCTCCTATACATTACGACTAAAACGGTACATCAAAACATACAACTGAAATCTAAATCAAGGGATTTTCATTCCTGAAATTGAAGAAGTATTCAGTAGCGAAATAATATTCAGGTATAAATACATACCCGGGGCAAGGCAGCCGAGACAAAGGGCCGAAGCGGAATGAAATTGAGCCACCTACCCTAAGGGCCGATACAACTCTACGATAAAGTCGGGGAAACGTCCCAATTTTGGACCCCGTTGAGGTATTCAAACGGTATGTAGGTCGGTATCTCCATGTAAAATTATGTTGCATAAGAAAGGATCTTTTGCGGAGGTGCGTCTATAACAATTTTATTTGCTTGAAATTATGTTGCGTATTGATTTCTTTTTTTGTTTCATTTTTATAGTTCCTTAGCTTGAACGCGCCTTTGGCCTTCTACTAGTATTAGGGATTTAAAATGTTTATCAGTATGTTTGATTCATTATAATATGTCTCTGCTTTAATTTTATGTACCAATCTTTTTAATATTCTTATCAACTGAAAATATTTTGCAATATTTGCGACAATAAACGGAAATAGGAAGACAAACACGTATAATAAACAGGTTTATACCTATATAACAAAGTACTTTGTTACTAATACTGATTTTATTCAATCCAAAAGGTAGCTTTTTAGACCTTTGGTCACACAATAAAAATGTGAATAAAATAAATCACTATCTCTAAAAAGTTTGAACACAAATTTTTATTGCAACTTTTCAGTGCCCACAACAAAAAATTCGCTTACGTCACCATTATAATAAAACGATGTGACGTCAAAATCCTAACATACGCAGAGAACAAAGCCAACGATGACTAGCACTTACCATTCACCGGATAGTTACTGGAATACACATTCTACACTCAACATGATTAATTGACGAAGTGGCTACCGAGTCTTTTATTAAAATACCTCGGGGTGTAATGCTCGTTGATTGATGACAACAGTACTATTACTTCTGCAATATATTTACTCGTTTCATGTTTATACTTATGCTTCAATTGAAGAAAATGTGGTGGAAAATCTGAAGGTACCCCAGAAAGATTTTTGGCTAATTTAGGTACTCAATGTTCTTAAGCAGATTTATGATTTTAATATTTATGATTTTTATAGTGTTGAATGAAAAATTGTTCAGTTTTTTTCGCGTGAAAGAGTATCAAACATTTGAACCTCACGAAGTTTCCTATTAAAAATATTAATAGATTAATAATTTCACAAAATCTTTCTTAAATAACTGTTTCGTAACCATTTTCAAACCCTACTTTTCTTCAATAAAGTACATATGATTTATCAAAGAAAATTTCTACGGACCACAAATAGTTTTCTGGAAAAATATAAGCTCAGTGGCGTAAGCTTTCATCTCACCGTACAAAGCAATCAAGAAGATTTCATTATTATAAAATACTGCTTCGCGAGACAGGCACGAGGTTTGTTATTACTACGGAGCCTTTGCGTTTACAGGAAATAGCTCGGCCAGCTTCTCAGTAAAGTTAAACGTACAATATTCTTTTATTGCACTGAATGGCGATACGAGCATGCAGTTCATTTACACTGTTATATGACGGAATAAATAGAAAATGCGGTGGTATCCCAGGCGGCCTCTCACATATGAGAGATCTACCACCAGTATGAAGTAACTATGAAGTATGAAAGAACTATGGGCTATAAGTAATCGCCCGGGGCTATCTTCAATTAAATTTTGTTCTTGAGTTGATTTACTTTTATTATCTGTGATTGGGTTCGTTAAAATATTGGTTGTTTGTTTCACTTTGTAGGTGGCAGGTGTCTCATATGTTATATGAGTATATTATGGCTACCTGGTTAAGTTCCACCACAATGTCTATTTCTCCCGCGAAACAGCAGAGTTAATCCGCTGTTGTGATCCGATTTGAAGGACATTGTAGTAAGCTCAACTGCTGGACATATTGAAATATAAGACCTTATGTCTCAAGATGGCGAGCGCAATGAAATGCCACGCATTGTCTTGTGATTCACGGTGTTTGGTTTTGCTACCGTCCATTAAGGGTCTTATCACTTACCATCAGGCGGGTGGCATGTTCGCCTCGCCATTCCTAGCAAAAATATGATTGTAGTTAATCGTGCTTTTAAGTAAATATCTTGTATAAAATGACAACATGCGCTTTAGTGACTCTTATGACTGCTCCTACCTTCTTTTGTTAGTCTTGAAGCTGCGTTCATAGATGGCACCAAAAGCAATGGTAACCCATTGCTTTGCTCCTTATATTGCACAAGATTACAGTAAAAACTACAAAACCAGATAGTAGAGATAGTGTGTAAAAACATTAGGAAAGCTGAATCTTCCTATAAAATATTTTAATTATATATGAACATTAACAGAAGAATCTCAAACTTCTTTTATATAAATAGTATTAAAGCCAGTGACACGAATATTATACATTCCAATAAAGTAAATGAAAACTTGGCTATTCGTATATAAGTTTGAAGAAAGCTCTGACGTTACAAACTTTAAAGTACGTTAAGGACTTCAATCGGACTTACTTAAGCGATATCATATCGAAACTGGGTCAAAACGAATGGATAATAACTGATAATCTTATAAACTTAATTTCTAACTCTCGACATACATTCTACAGAACTTTACTGTTTAGAAACCACAACCCTACTGGGATTGCCTGTGCCCTTAATGATTGCCTGTGGAAATGTTGTAACCCCTGGCATTGCAAAAGTCCACTACCAATCTTCACCATTCACCAACAGGCAAACCGCAATTTCTTTTGCTTACACCAGCAATAAAAAAATACATTATTATTTTTTCCCAAGATATTGTTTTAGTACACAAGAGTAATATAATTCAATATATCATTTTATACGACTTATCTCCGTTCTAAAATTTCACGCACCAGTAAACATCTCATTGAAAGGCTGTTGAAGTTCTCAAGTGGCGTCCTGATCATATTCCCAACTTGTTCAGTTCAGACATCTGAGGAATTGCCTCGTTTTATTTGCGCAACCATAAACAGTTGGAAGAACTCTCGGCTACCGCGAAGAAGTTCAACAACTACTTGAAGCGCTAAGTAAAAAACTTTAAAATTGCTTCACTGGACTATTAAGACTTTGTGTTTGTGTTGAATTTTTAATGGTTCGGTAGTTGTACTATGTCGCAATTAAATAGAATAGAACGCGTGTTTGTTAATTTTACGTCGAACATTACGTACGTACATATAGCTACATACATATAGCTGAAATAACTGTGTCGACTAGTAAAAATAACTCTTTCGTCGGTTAATACAATAATACCCAGCGAATACTTTATTTGATCGCATAATACACACCATGCAATGCATTTTATAGATCGCCAACGATCCTTAGGCACCTGAATGCGTCGTATTCAGGCTTTATCAAATATATTCTAAACACTTTTCACATTATATTATATTGGACTAGTTAATACTATTATATTACGAGTATAAATGCTTGTTGCTTATATTAGGAAAACATATTATCTCAAACAATGCATTTACATAATAGATTTTTTATATTATTTGTACATAGTTCCAAATTCCGCCACAACAGATAAATTTAGTTACTTTATCATAACAGCATAAAAAAATTACACTGTTTTTATTCTGCAATGGCACATTTAACGTATTGTATTGTACCCGGTGGTAAGTGCAAATACCGTTCATAGAGAGTTTTGAATAGAATAAAGGCGGTTGAATTCCATTCGACACTACGGTAGACCGGCGCAGAATCAATGGTCAAAAAAATAAAATTCATTACTACGAGTATAACAGTTAGTACATCAATAAAATTCATCATCATTTACCACCAAAAGATTTTTCATTTGCTGTCCATTAACAAAAGAGTAAAACATTTTAAGTGAAATATCAGAAAGTAAATACAATACAAGAAGCTTCCTTTTAATATTTCAAAAACTAACGTGGAACGGACAAGTTCTTGCCAAAGGAAATGAATCCGATATCGCAGTGCTATTACAAATATTGAAAATAGCAGAAGCTGGAATGTGGCTTAATGGAAATTTCAGTGCAATGCAAGCGAGAAGGAATCGTGCTGTTAATGAGTTTTGATAGTATAGGTGATTTTTTTTACTTACAAATATTTTAAATTTGATTTACTTTCTATTTTTCGATGTTGTTGTATATTTTATGTCCTTTCTTTCTATGGTTATATATTGAAGATATACCATGTTATGTACTCACAAGGCTTGTAGGTAGTCTATTTGAGCGCATAGCAAGATCTCGGTTCTTTAATAAATTATTTGAAACTTGGTGAGATTTGTATTTTTTTAAGTAAAGCCACGTTGTTGTCAGTCATGACTAACGTGACCATACGTCCCGCTTTAAGCGGGACAGTGCCGCTTTTAGGAAGTCTGTCCCGGTATCCCCAGCAAGGCCGACAACGTCCCGCTCTTGCAAACAGACCAAACAATAATTTAAAATGTATTTCTCGCTCGAAATGCTTTACCAAACTACTACTGAAAACCGTGGGGTCGTATTATACTACATACACATTCGTAAAAACATCTTGACTTAATAAACTATTCCAAAATTATTGAGTACATTATACCGGGTATCTCAAGACTGCTACCGAAAACGAAGCCGGGTGGTAGTTTTAGTGACTACAAACACAATGCAATTAAATATTTCGCAAAGAAACGCGACAATTATTTTTTATGATTTTTTAAATATCGTCATTTTTGGGTGGCAAATCTAGAGTTTTTGCTAAAATAATAATTTAAACTTTTTTATACCTTAGAGTATTTATAAATAAAAGGGTATACACTATTATTTTAGGAAAAAAAACATTTACCACCCAAATATGGCCATAGGAAAAAAATAACAAAAAAAAATTGACGCTTTTTTTTTCAACTTTTTCTGTTGCATTGTGTCTGAAGTCGCTTAAACTGCCACCCGGCTTCGTTTTCGTTAGCAGTCTTGATATACCCTGTATATCTGCTTAAAAGTAACGCACCTATCGAAATATATATGGACAAATGATCAAATACAGGTGACTGTCGCAGTAATGAAAGTTATTTTGATTACGACAATAAATATAAATAAATCATGTACTGAGTTTCACACCTTTTGTGGTTTGAAACAATTTGTTCAGCCGACAAATGCAATAATACGATTTAGATTATTATTTTATGGTATTCAAACTTCTATGATAAAACACTAAAAACTTTATCATTATTATTATTATTTAATCCCACTGATGTCCCGCTCTGGCACAAAAATAAATAGTCACGTTAGTCATGACTCGTAAGGGGAGGTACAACTGTCTTACAGGATATCGACGTGCAGCGAAGGCTTTGCTGTCGCAATCCAAGAGTTGTGGATGTTGATGGGTGGCAGTGATCGCTAACCATCAGGTGACCTATTTACTCGTTTGTCGGATATACGAAATACAAAAAAATATGTAAAAATCTATACAGATAGTAAGATTAAGAGACGAAATCAAAGAAGACAGATATTGATTATTTCGGTGTCGAAAACAGGACAGATTGTTTTAAAATGAAAAAATAGCCTACCGATCTCTAAAATAACAAATTAATGACAACTGAGATCCATTTTCACAGCAGATGCCATGCCGAACCAAAATAAATGTTATCGAAACAATGTTACTGCTATTTCCACGGAAGATAAACATTTTTCTAATCCATTACAGGATTCTTTCGCGTACTTTTTAAATAACTCGTCCAAGAATTATCAGTAAATTGTAATCCTACGCTCAAGTAATCCAAAGAGAAAGGGAGTTTCATTTGGATTGTTGTGAGAACGTGGCAATGAAGACCGAGACGAGACTAAAAGGATTACCGTGCTAGATCCGTATAAATATTGCAGAAATACTTGTAACAAGAGATTGATTCATTCAATATTGTAAGGAAGAAGACTGCAATAGGTTGTATAAAGTTTTAATATAAGAGATTTTAGTTTTCAATTTTATTATTTTAATGCATGAGATAGCTAGCTCGCGGAAAGTTAATTAAAGAAATTTCCCTAAAAGCAATCCATCCATCCATCCATCAGCCAAAGGAAGTCCACTGCTGAACATAGGCCTCCCCCAATGATTTCCACAGAGACCTGTTGGAGGCAGCCTGCATCCAGCGACGTCCCGCGACCTTTACTAGGTCGTCGGACCATCTTGTGGGTGGACGTCCTACGCTGCGCTTTCCGCTAACTAAAAGCAATAAAAATATAAATTTAGATCTGAATTTGACGCGGTTATTAGTAATAATCTTGTATAAACTAGATTAGATATTATTTTTTGCTTTTTCTTTGTATGTGTTGTACTGTTTGTGTAGTAGATTTTTATTTTTTGTATTTTACTTGTTTCCTTGGTTATTAATCCTTATTATGACTTGTTTTCTTTTTATTGTTATTTTTGTAAGCATTAATTATACAATATGTTTTAATTTATGTTAGTATGTAAGCTGGCGTTCGCATGTCACTCAAGGTGACTACTGAAAACCAGCGTTGCGCTGTGGCTGGCGTCGCAGTGCAACAATAAGCTGAGTGGTCACCTACGTGTCACATTTATGCGACGTACAAACTCCCTTTTACTGTCTTTTTGTTGTTAACTATATATATAAATGTGGGAATAGTTCCGTAAGGGGTCAAATTAAACAAAGATCGTCTTGGTTATATTAAATATATTATCGTCTTACAACTCGTCTTCACTTCAGCCGTCCTATACGTCTTCCGTCTTTTACGTCTTTCGTCGTCTTCCAGACTGTTCTCTGCTATTCCGTCCTTGCATACTTCAACATCTATATCATTCATCCTCTTACTCTTTCCATCTTAAATATTTTTATCAGTCATCTCTTTCACACAAACCACGTTCCATATCAATCATTCGTCTAACGTTCCATTCTACTCATCTCACCATAACATTCAAATCCTTACTAATATTATAAAGGTGAAAGTTTGTATGTATGTATGGATGTTTGTTACTCTTTCATGAAAAAACGGCTCAACAGATTTTGATGAAATTTGGTATAGTGATAGCTGACACCCTGGATTGACACATAGGCTACTTTTTATCCCGAAAAATGTAGTGTTCCCGTGGGATGAGTCAGGAAACCAAATATACATATTTTCTACTCTTTCAAATTCAAATTGTTGGCACGGGATGTCCTCTCCTACGGAAGGGAAATATAGTCGACGGCACGCGGGAAATATAGTTAGTAGACACGCGAAATAATATGTTCTTGATGTGGATTGGACTCAAAAACTATCTGCACCCGGGCGAAGCCGGGCCCGACAGCTAGTCCTACATAAATTTATGTTAAACGAGTGTGTGCGTCATCTTATTTGTAGCTAATAAATGAGTTTTCTTTCTTTCTTCTTCTTTCTAATAAAGAATACATCAGCCATTTAATTAATGTTAAGGACGGGGCTCTACAAAAATCGAAAGTTCGAATAGAAAGGCTTAACCCAAAATTCAACACGTTAACCTTTTACTGTTTAGCTAACTCCACATAACGCAAAAAGCCTCGAAAAGAAAATATACATGTTCCAATAACTATACTCGTCAACACAAAATAAGGGCCACTTAATTTTTTGCAGTTTGAGACAGATTTTTGGTACCCCGTGTTTTCGAATGAGATTTTTTATGGTCTTAAGTGCTTGAGTTAACGACGACGGTCAGTTATAGCCGATGTTGTTGTCAAGTGTGCAGTTAAAACGCTTTTTTAACAATATATTCTTAAGTGGTTAGTTTCAAAAAAAACTTTGGAGATTGACGTTAGTTCAGTTTAGCCTCAGTCTATTGACTGCTGCGGTTGTTTTTGATAGTTTTGCGTATAGTTCTTTTATTTTTCTGTAAAATGCCACGATTTTGTTGCCATATGGACTCTAATACTGCTTCTAGAGCCGTAACGATGATCTCAGCTGGTAATTCTCAGCGTTCCGTGGCTTTAAAGCTGGGATATCCACGTAGAGCTGTCCAAAACCTTTGAAATTGGTATCAAAAGAAGGGCAGTGTATCACGGCGTCGTGGCTCCTGAGCCACAAACTCTTCCTGAGAGTTTGTACTACCAGCGCCCAAGAAGACCGTTATGTGCGACTTTGTGCACGTCGAAATCGGAATATTACAGCTCGCCTTCTACAAAATCGCTTACACCGGACTACGGGTACCATTGTCAGCAACCAAACAATAAGAAATCGTTTACACGAAGTCCACCAATTTGCAAAAAGGCCAGCAGCCCGGGCTAAACTGACCTAAGCCCACCGTGTAAGCCGTTTAGATTTGCACGTCAACATTTGAAATTTGGTAAAAACTAATGGCGTAACGTGCTCTTCATGGATGAGTGTAAAGTGAAGTTTTTTAAGGATGATAGACAGAGACAAGTATGGAGAAGAAGTGGAGATCGTTTATTAGATATTTTTATTCATGAATGTGATAGATTTGGTGGACCCAATGTTATGGTCTGGGCCGGTATTAGCTTACAAGGTAAACCTGACCTTGTTTTTCTAAACCAGGGTACTGTGACAACACAAAGTTACGTCGATCGAGTAGTCAGACTTCATATTATTCCATTTTCACAATCAGCCTCTGGAGGTTTCATCCTGATGCAGTACAATGCTCGATCGCACACAGCATGAGCAACTTTGGCGATCCTAGACGAAGCGAATATCCAGAATCTTATCCAGAATATCAAACGATGGGTTAAGGCAGCTCAAGAAGATGTGCATAGTCACCACCAGCTAATAAACTTATTAAAAAGTTGTTGGAAAGAAATATCTGATAACAGAGTCAAAAATCTTGTGGAGACATTGCTTTCAAGGCTCCAAGAATGCATTTCAAAAAGAGGGAGACTTACCCGATATGAGAATGTAAAAAAAACTGCTTTTTATATACCTATTACTTAAAATTTTAATATTAATGTTAGGCATAAATTTCAAAAACGTTCTATAAAATATAAAATGTTACAAATACAATTAGTTTTTAATTAAATTGAATTTAAAATAATTTTATGACATAAATAATAGTTTGTTTTATTATACAGGGTATATCAAGACTGCTACCGAAAACGAAGCCGGGTGGTAGTTTAAGCGACTTCAGACACAATGCAACAGAAAAAGTTGCAAAAAAAAGCGACAATTTTTTTTTTGTAATTTTTTTCCTATGACCATATTTGGGTGGTAAATACATTTTTTTCTAAAATGATAGTGTATACCCTTTTATTTATAAATAATCTAAGGTTTAAAAGAGTTTAAATTATTATATTAGCCAAAACTATGGATTTACCACCCAAAAATGACGATATTTAAAAAATCATAAAAAATAATTGTCGCGTTTCTTAGCAAAATTTTTAGTTGCATTGTGTTTGTAGTCACTAAAACTACCACCCGGCTTCGTTTTCGGTAGCAGTCTTGAGATACCCGGTATATAGACAATTTCTAACCTTGAATCCTGATCAAAATGAATTAATGTCGAAAAATAGTGGTGGCCCTTATTTTGTTTTGACGAGTATATTTATTTCATCTCTTCCTCACCATAAATTCACCTGGACGAGAACATCGCAAGCACTAAGTTATTAGAAAAAAAAATATAGCGCCATCTGCTATATAAATTATTATACGGATGTAAGTGCTTCAGAACTACTAGTTTGTGTTGAGAGGTTAATACTGAAATAAGGTCCTTTAAGAACTAACATCTAAAACCCACATCCAAAGATAGATGTCGCCACTGAAAATGATCATTGATCGTAGAATTTTGGCCTGAAGCGCCCTACCGTGTAGGACTTGAAGCATATAGAGAATTTGCTTATATTGTGCAATAGGACACAAAGTAAAAATTACCCGAGTTGAATCAAAAGATGTCGCTGTTAAGACAGTGTTGTTGAAGTTATTCTAATCGAAGTGATGCAGACATGTTTTATCTCGTTTTACTTTCACGCGGCCGAGCCCCCAAGTCGAGCTATAGGCCGTAACATTCTTTTCTCGAAGCAATTCAGACCATTTTCAACCCCCTATAACTTCGTTGTGGTTAAAGCAAGAAGCCTGAATTTTCAGTTACTAAGCAGGCATTGTGTAAACACGGTATATTTAAAATTTCATTCAATTTGAACCAGTAGTTTAAGAATTGTAACTAGTCAAACTTTCTTAATTTTGTCACTCACTGACTGGCTGACCGATCATCAAAAGTCTAAGGCACTTCTAGCAGACATAGAACCTTCAAATTTAGAATATTATTAGTGGTTAGTGTCTAAAGTAAGGGAAAATTCAAACATTTCATAATTTGTGTCTAGTTTTCTAGATAGACCAACTGCGTGAATAACTTTGTAATCCCATATAAATGTATAGGATTACAAAGTTACATTTGCAGTTAATGAACCATTGTAGGTACCCGTATATAATGGAATAATAGTTGTAGATAGATATCTATATACATGAGGCATAACAGGAGGGGATATAGAGAGGGAAATGGTGTATTCAGCCCATGAAACTGTACAACATTCCTCTAGAAAAACATGACGAAGAAAATCTTGCAAATAAATAGATTAAATAACTCGAAAATATCAATTACAATGAAAGAAAGAACATTAATAATCAAATCCGCTATATTTGTGATAAATTGATACCTACAAAAATAAGAAAAATCCATAAGACAGAGGCTTTAAGAAAAATCGTTAGTGATATTCTAGAAGAAGTACTGAAAAGGAAAAAAGTAGGACTCTACAAAAAGACGTGAGATCCCATCAAAAACATCCTGTAGAAAAATTCCAAGTCTCGCAGCTCAGGTTTCTACCGCAAAAAGTTGTGAGATGCATGTAATACCAAGTCGATTAATTTATTTAGTCCTTAAGGGACCTTCTATATAAAGTTATTACGTTAGTTATTACCATATCAATATTAAAAATTCTTTACGTTTTAAATAAATAGATCGACTTGGCCAGCAGCATTATGTATAAATTGTACGATACATTATGTTTTCATACGATGGCCAAATCGATCCATTTATTTTAAACGTAAAGAATTTTTAATATTGATATGGTAATAAATAACGTAATAACTTTATATAGAAGGTCCCTTAAGGACTAAATAAATTAATCGACTTGGTATTACATGCATCTCACAACTTTTTGCGGTAGAAAACCTGAGCTGCGAGACTTGGAATTTTTTTACAGGATGTTTTTGATGGGATAAGTTATTACGAATTAAAAATCATTGCATTTAAGGAAATAACATCGCGTCTATTAATATAGTATGGATAATGCTATCAAAAAGATTACGAAAATATTTATTAAGTTTAATGATTTGTATAAAGTTTAACCGCTATAGTTCACGACGAAGGGATCAAGGATTTAGGGTGGGAATATATTTTATTCAATTGGTCAAAATTATTTGATTTCAACTCATATTTTAAAAGTTAATCTTAGAAGGTAATTTTCCAAAGCATTCTCTTGTATTTTAATATAAAAGCAAAGCAGGTAAAGAATGAAGACACAAATAACGTCGTATTATTTATTTTGTCTGTGTTCCAGCCGCCCGGTACAAATGCGAGCGGCGGTTACTTTACGTTAAGTACACGTACTTGTATGTAGTAACGCTACCAAATGTCGAAATACTGATATCTGAGAGGCCGAGAGCCCCGCAACACAAACTTACAGCGGCGTTAACTTTGAGAGATCCACACTTGACCGACACCAATAAAACATTCAAGTTTTGCAACTGAAAAATTTATTCGATCTAATCACTAATATGTTACGCCTTTATATATCTGTAAATGGCAGGGCTTTGACAATTTTCATATTAATTTATCTATTTAAATTTGTAGTACAAATCGTAGTCAACGTTGAATATATACGACGATTCATTTAATACACGACACGGTAAGTTTTTATACAAATAGATTAAACAATACATTCATTTTAGTATAGGTATAGTATTCGAAAACTCATAGCGAGGGTACTGTATGTGAGCAACAAGTGTGAATAAAATTTTCTTATAAATATAACATTATTAAAGAGTAATGTTATTATCTAAGTGTAATCTCTCACAATTACAGCCACGAAAGAAGCCAACAGAAGCCGTGCGCCGTTGTCACTACACACTACTACCGCTACGCGAGGGCCGGCGGGCCCACCATCCTACTCCGAGCGACACATCAGCTCACTCACAACATTTACTACCAGTAGCACCGACCACACTGCACACACACACACATTACCATTTGCACTCGACACGACCACAGTCTGATGATAGAATCTGCGCATTTCTAAAATCAAAACATAATGTTTAGGACGTCTGCAAAATTAATTACTGGTAGTAATCGTCTCACTGTATTAAAAAACTTAACAGTTTTTATTAGTTAAGAAAATAACAAAAATTATACCTACAATAGGACATGATTCGAAGATAATTTGTAATATTGAACACCGCATTTGTTTTTCAAGGAACTGCAATAGGATTTCTAAAGGAATCCTAGACAATGTGAAAATATCAGCAATCTCATATCGTAGAATAGTTATAAACAAACTAGCAATTAAATGCTGAATCTATTTTTCTGGCTTCTATAACTTACTAAGGTCAATTCCCTGAAGTTGCCTACATCATATCAACACAACTGAACATCGTGCAAGTGCCTCCATTCGTGTGGCGTGAAGTTGTCTGTGTGTGCAGCGTGCGATGTATAATACACAACTAAAGTGACCACACACTAGGCTATATTTACATCATTATTTATTAGTCGTGTTAATTAATCTATTAGATTCATTCCTTTACGCTCTCTGACTTTATAGGCATTCAGCCTGAGGTGTCCCGAAAAGAGTGTAAAAATAATTTAATGACCACGTCAAGTGTTTTGCTATATTCATTTTTTTCTCTTATATAATAGCTGATTCTCTTTCTGTAGCAAGCATTATTTTGATACTTATTCAAATGTTGTTGTGTTCAATAGACCTTTAAGCTTTCTATTTTTTCCTGACCAATTTTAGCATCATAATCTTTAACCTTTTCAATTATTACAACCTTTTCGAAACACCATGTATTTGTCCTTATTAGGCCTCCATTCTCTTCAAGGGCTTAGGCTGTAGACCACGCTGCTATGACACGGTGCAGTACTTCTTTTGTAGTTAGATTACTTTCAATGTTAACAAATGTGGCCTCTGCTTAAGCTTCTACTAGTTGGCGATCAGGATTAATGTTTTTTTCCCTAGCATGATAAAGTGACTACAATATAGCTAGTGATAAGTGAAGTCCAGTTCGGAGTCGAGCGAATAGTAACTACCGTAAACTATTGCGCCACTGTGAAGTGCTTTCACCATGGTGTACATGGTTGCGCAAGTGTCTCTTTGCGCAAGTCTTCAGGATAATCCATCTTCGACTGCAAAACACTTAACTTCAGATGCCTTGTAGTAAATTTATTATGCTAGTGTTAAAAAACTTCGGTGAGAGAGTGAACCCTCATAAATACCTTTAGACTCATAGCCATTGACACCAGCGTTATCTTACTAGTAACGAGCTCTCATACATTTAAATTTATTACATCAAGTTCATACAAGAAAGATTGATATCAAAGAACTAACAGTAGAAACATCAACAGTATATCGGCGGGTCTCATTAATGTTAAGTTTAAATAAATACAGCGTAGTGAGTGAGCACTCGAAACATCGGTTCGCGTCAACGGACACCAAGATTACCACTCCCATAAAACAATATAACAATCAACCCTCAATATACATCTGACTACCTACAATACTATTTATTTCAATTACAAAAGCCATCGAGGATACCTACAAGATATATTAGGATTTATTTTTGCACATTTATTTTATAATATTCATCTCATTGTTTCCCTAGATTTCTTCTAGATACAGAGGTTATTTGCAGTTCACTATGACAATAACGTTTATATAATTATGAATAGGCTTTACCAACAGTTCTAACAAGATAAAACACGTACAATAGTAACACGTGCTTTTATTTAATACTGTGACATTTTACCATAATATAATATATAAAAAATGCCCAAAATAGTTCAGGAATGATAATACTAAGTTTTCGAGCATAGCACACAACAGTTGCAAGAAAGATTGTCCATTAACACGAACCGATCGAGATCTTCATGAAGGCGATCGTTCGATATAAACTCGATCGATCGACATTTATCGCTACATATTGTCATCGATATTCAGCCTTCATATAAGATATTGTAAATATTCGTACACGAATTCTACAAAAATAAATATTTATTTATTAAATATTCAATTTACTTTTAATTATAGACATTTATTCATAAAGAGTCAAACATCCCAGCGAAAGAACGATTTATGTTGAATAATTATTACGTATTATAAAATTAGAATTCATGTACGAATACATATTTTTAGTTTTTAATTTACAGAGGTACAGTAAAGGCGAGGTCGTCCAACAAAGTCCTAGTATTCATTTACAAACGAGGAACAGTTAGATACAAAAGTAAAAAGTTATCAAAAACATTTTGTGTCCCATATCAGTCGTGTTATTTGTGCATCTCTATTTTTATAAACAGTAATATTTTAACAACAAAATTTCGTTTTGATGTGTCGCTCAAAAGTAAATAGTAACCGCGTAGCCTCCGACAGACATATAAACAAGTGTATATTATAATGCTTTCTATCTTAAAATGGACCAATCATGGCAGTGAAAGTAGGATCCAGTGCTGTCATTGGTCGATTTCCCCTCACCTTTTACATACTTTTATATGGGCAATTCAGTTGCCATATTGTCGATTTCGTTGCGATATGTATATCGGGTCGAAATATGCCAACAGGGCTTTTCAACTGCCCTTATAAATGCATTTTTATATGTCTAGCAGACGCTAGTAATAAGAACTGAGGTTTTATTTTCGAATTTCGATTACTGTATTTTTTTGTTCCAGATTTAAAATTTCAATTGTTTTAGCGGTCTCTATTCAAATTTCGAACATAGCACCTCTGATCTTGAGAATGCGACCGAAACCAATGGATTAAATCCATTCCTTCATAGAATTAGCGACTCGTAAAAATGCTTTACTAACTCTATATAAGTTAATATACCGTTACATATTTTAAATATTTTAGTTAATGAACAAGGATTATTTAAATGGATGTATTTATGATTAACATTGCCGAGAAGAGTTTGCGTTTGCTAGACCTGCACAGTACGTGACGTAATCGCTGGTTCTACGACGGATGCACCCGAGCTCGACTCGTATTCGCGCCCGAACCCACTACGAGCTACTTTGATATGGTCTCAGTCTCAAGACAGTCCGCACGTCTGACCTATGATACACCTCCCTACTCGAACTACTGACTTGTGTTCGCCATCGACAACCTAAAATAAATGCCATCGTCTTATGCGAGCGATTATAAATTGTGTATGACCTTACCGTTGATGAGGTTAATGTATATTTTTGTGCAAACTGACCAAAATGTCCCGTATCCACAGTGAATAGTAATCTCGCCGTGTCAATCGCGTACACAAATCTCTGATATGTGGGATGATGTGTGTAGCGCCGCGGGCCGCCCGCCGCCGTCTCGTCCGAACGGTACAAAATTGGAGCGTACCTACATACACGTTTATTATATACAATGTACAATACAATACGATAAACACTATAGAGGCTACGGGGCGCGCCGACGGCGGGCGGCGAGGTCAAGCCTCGCGCCTCAGCATATACATTCTCACCATAATATACATCGCAACTCGCTCTATATATAACAAATACGCGAACGCGCATCACGCTCGAACAACAAACATAATGTACAGCGGAATCGGAGCTGCGGCCGCGATTCGATTTAAAAAAATTGACTAGAAAATTTCAACTCGACACCACTACGAGCGGGTCGAGGGCGGCGAGAAGATGTCGGCCGCGCGCCACGCCTCCGCCTCCGCCTCCGCGTCGTACTGCTGCAGGAACGGGTTGGTGGAGGAGTCGTAGCGCGGACTCAGGCCCGAGTTGAGCGTGACCGCCAGCCCCGCCGACGTGCCGGGGATGGCGGGCGAGGGCGACGGCGCGCTGGGAGCACTGGGCGCGCTGGCGGCGGCGCGCGGCGACGACTCGCGCGGCGTGCCGGCCGAGCGCGGCGAGTCCCGCGGCGACGCGCGGGGGGACGCGCGCGGGGAGCCGCGGGGGGACGCGCGCGGGGAGCTGCGCGGCGACGCTGCCCGCTCCGGCTGCCGCAGGATGGACGACACGGAGCCGCCGTGCTTGATCGTGTCCGCAGGGCTGTGGCTGCCGGAGCTAGTGCTGCCCGAACCGGGAGAGGATACTGTCACCTGCCGAGGCCGCGGCGGTGCGGGCAGAGGTCCGCGGAGAGGCGACTGCGGACGATATTGGCCGCCCCTGACTGATGAGAGAACCTGACCAAAGGTTACAAAACAGTTTTACAGTAACATTCGAAAGCTATCATATTTTAGGATATTTGACGGACATCACAATCGGTACGCACATGTGCGGGCGGCGAGCGGTCGGGCACGGGCCGACCCGAGAGAGCTGGCGGCGGAGATGCTGCTGATGCTGCCACTTGAGGCCGATATGGACTGACTGAGGGCGGAACTCGGCCTGCGAAAATAGACGCGTTAAATATAATTTATGACTGATTGACGATTTGAATACATTTAATAGCAGAAGTTAAAAGCGGGAGTACCTTGGGGGAGGGTGAGTGAGGCCGCTGGCGACGCACTGACTCTGCTTCCACGCGGCCCGACTACTGGCTCGCCGCGCCGAACTGTCTACAAACATACATGCGTTAAGGTACCGCTTAGCCATTAAAACACTCATTGATAAAGCGCTACTTAATAGTACAACTACAGTGCAAAACTACGACATTTCTACATCTTAGACGCCTGTCTTATCCATAGAGAAAAGTAAACAAATGTGCACGAAACAAATAATAATAAAATAAAACAATAGAAATAAAGCAGGACAGTAATCTCCAACGCTTTTTATAGGCTTAAAATACCACAGACAACATCAATATTCTAGCTTTCAAATACAGCGAGTCAGTATAACGACACGGTCGATAACATTACCTGAACGTTTAGGCGGCGGCCATATCTGCAGGAGCAACTGTAGCACATGGATTGGCCGGTGGTAGTCCAGCTCGTTGGGAGGCTGCGAGTGCAGCATGAGCGGCGGAGCTAGCGCCACTGCCAGGTGTTGAGGGTTCATCTTGTTCCGGTCCTGGGCTGCCACTACTAGCGCCAAGTGGTCCAGAAGGAAGACCAGGGTGGCACGGGCGGCGCGAGGCAAACATTCCACTATCGACGCCATGAGACGAGCGTTTCCTTCTCTGTCGTCTGGCAGGCATACTGCTGTAGAATAAGGAATAGTTTTAGGATATATTTAAATTCCTGATGCTGGTAAGATGCTGGTGAAGCGTATGTGAAGAACTCAATGATTTTTTCAGTTTGAAAAATCTAGTATCTATCGCCTCAGACATAAAATTTATGCTCGAAGATGATCTCAGCCTCTTAGATCTTGCGTCAAAGATAAGTGGGAATATGAATACACAGTGAATTGCAAGAAGTTTATATCAAAAGTGGCAGTAAGTTGCTGGATGAATTCTTGAGAGTCCTCTTTATAGCAGTGTAATTCCTTTTACTGAACTAGATGAGAAGAGAGACTTCTTAATTGATACAAACATCAAAATGAAATCCATATTACCCAATGCGTCCACCGTCATCTGGTACAAACAGCGGCTGAACAGCGGTTGCGGCAGTTCCCGCAGGTAGTCCTTCAACAAGCCCGTGATAACATTGATATCAGGAACAGAGTCAGGAGAGAGCTCCACGCCGCGGGCATTGCGCTCGAAGGCGTCTCGTAGAACACGCTTCTTACTTGCCGAGCCGCATAGCCGGTATAGACCTGTAAAGAAAGAATAATTGTTTAGATAATAAAAAAAAATATTAATATTATTCGAAACGCTTTGTTGCTAAAGACGGTGTTATAAATAGACTTCATGTTAAACCGAGGAATCAAGTAAATAGCATTTCTGTTTGTACGATTGTTTTACCTACAATATTTATCATCAACCTATCAACCTATTCAGTATCAGCCCATATACGTCCCACTGCAGGGCACGGGCCTACTCTACAATCGAATGTACGATTGAGAGTGGTTAGGCCATATAGTCCACCACGCTGGCCCAGTGCGGGTTGGCCGCTGGCCCAGTGCGGGTTGGCATCAACCTATATGGTACCAACCTATACGAAGTTCATAATTTCAATCTGAATTAACATTACTTTAGAAATATTTCAATTGAACAATATTACCAACATTTAGATTTATCATTTAGATATTGCTCTTAAAATAACTTACCAATGATGTCAAGACCACGTCTCTCAATCTCCTCCACACAGCGGCGTACAATCAGTGGAACTGGGGGCGCATGGGGGGCCCTGACCTCCCGAGACACAACTGCCTCAAGCTCTATACCAAAGAGTGGCGGTGGCGACAGGCGACCTTGAGCAGGTCTTCTGCGGAATAACTCGTGAGGCTCTGTGTGCCGCACTCTTAGATACAGCGTGCCGCGAGGTTCCATCTAGAAACACAGGATTTTATTAAAGACTTTCAGAAATACAAAACTCTATAAATGAGTGACGCGGATGAAGGCCAAATGAAAAAAAAAACAATTCGAATTCCATCAATTAGTTTTTGATGCATGTATCTTTAATTTTATTAAGTCAGTCACCTACGTACTGATAATAAGTGGAGTTACTCGCCCTGGAATATCATGTCGCGCCCATAATACGTGTAACGTTCAACTCTGGTATGACACCTTATGACACCGAGCTACCAGCAAGCGAACTTTATAGATTTCCGCTTGTGAAAAAATATCAATATAAATTAAGAAAAAACAAAACGTGAATTTCATATTACCTTGATAGCAAGTGAGTGTGCTGGCGTTCGTAGCAGCAAGTCCGGCAGTGAGATTGTCCCCCTGTAGCAAAGCTTATGTCTGTGCTGAGGATCCCATGAATACACCAACACATCCAAGCATCTGTTGTCCACCAGCTCCAACTCAAATGACTCGTCCCAGTCGAACTGGAGCTCTCCATTGCGAACCTGAACAAAAATAACACTAATAAGTAATATCCTTAAAAATAAGCAAATAGTTTACACGTATATTTTTCGAACAAATCTCTACTAATAATACCTACATTTAACAGTTACCTATTCACAGAATCCCATCCCCCCACTAAGATACAAGCCTTGTGTCTCACTATCAAAAATTAAGAAAGAGTTGTCCATGCCACAATATCCAATCTAGTCTATTTTTAACCATAAACGAGACAAAAATATATCGTCAAAATGCGAAATTCTAACTAGCAGTCTCATTTTACCACCTTGGTTTTCACACCAAAGAGAATGAAACTGAGCTAAAATATTTCACTCACCACAGTGCGAGCTTTGTGAACTCGGTCACACTCCAGCACGCAATAAAGATCTCTTGGTGTTACTGAGGGCTGCGCTGGTGCCAGTGGGCCGGAAGGTGGAGAACCTGGCGAAGACCCTGAAGGTGCTGGTCGGAGTCCACGTCCAGATAGCAAGTGAACCCACAACATTCCCGAAACACCTCCAGACAGCCTCGATAGACCCGTCATAGATGCTGATAATCCACCTGTGTTCGTTTTCTCTACTTTGTATTTCAAGAAATCTGAAAGGAAAGACATAAATTATCTGTAAATCCACTGATGACTGAACAACTGTAAATATTTGTGAATGTCATGCCTATAAGAGGTCTGTAGCTGTAATTGACAATTGGATGCTTATTTGTTGATTGAAATTTCTATTTTAAATATACGCACCATTAGGATTTATGTCGAGCTGTCGCTGATGTCTAGACCCTGGCGTCGGCACAGGACTAGGGTTAGGGCATGTGAACCGCGAGCCCAGCTCAAGCAGTTGCCTAACCCGTCGTGCTGAAGGCGAACCTCCCGTGGGGCCTGCTCCAAGTTGTTGAGCAGCGCCAAGTTGCTGGGAAGAAACCGATCTTGCTGGTAGATGTCGCGGCCGCTCCACTCGACGGCTTGCAAGGCCAAGTGATGATCCGAATCGACTGCCACTTTCCATCTGAAATTATGTTCATAAAATAATTAACGGGTTTGTTCTCCTCAGACTTTGTCAATAGTCAACAATCAGAATGTTAAAATTAACCATTACTAGTAAAATTATACGATTCTAAAGTGTTTATCAAGTACATATACAAAGTGTCGGTGTTATAAATGCTTTCAATTGCAACATCATTAAATAACGTCAATTAAAACAAATTAAAATTATTAGATTTTATATCGCAATAAAATTTAAAAAAATGATATTTTCAAAGAAAGTAAATAATAAAAAAATTTAGTTAAAATACAACATGCCTTATATGTTTACCTACTGCCCTCAGTTGACCGGGTCAACGGGTTGACCCAGACATAAGAGCGGCAACGCCGCATTTTTCGTCACCACGTAACGAATGGTATCATTTGATTTGGCGCGGTGATTCCTTTGTAGTTTTTAGGCATAATTTTATTCGTTTAATAACAAATGTAATAAAACATTCTCAATTAAGTCCCCTTTTACACAAATAAAGTAGGTCAAAATTGCTTCATCGGGGGATCAAAATAGCACATCGCGTAAAGTATTACAGCCACAAAACAGACCTTCAAACAAACCATATCGGTGTATTCCACAGCTGTAAATCGCGACATCATGAACATGAATAAAATGCTATCGTAATTCGTAATGTATTGTGAGCAACGCACGCGCATTCGCAGAGAACAAGCACGGCGCACTGACTAGTAGAGATGTTAAAAAATAATCGATTTTTAATTTAATCGATTATTATTTTCTTATAATCGATTTTTTACAACCGATTTTTAAATACTATTAATCGATTTTTTATAAACCGATTATATAAATTATCCGTAAAAAATCGCTTTTTATTAACAGTGCTATAGGTGTACCAGAATCTCATGGCATAAAATTAAAAACAAACATAATAATTTTTATATGGCAATACCGTCGGTCAACAGCTGTTTTAAAACTTGAGTTATGTCATTCGATGTGAATATTTTAAGATTTCTATACTTTCTTAGCGAAAATATACAAATTAGTTCTACGATCACAAGTGCGACACAATGTTTACAAGGTTTATAGCCAGATCAGTGAATAATTTGATCAAATATATACAAAATCGTCGATTTTAAAATCGACATTGTTTTAACAAATAAGACGGAGTGAATAGTTTTGATACTTCCTTTTTTTGGTTAGTTTCAGATATTTACATGTGTTTCATCGTATATACATTGATATCATTTTTGAAAATAAACAGTAATGCATTAAATACCTATTTACAGGAATTTCCAGATATTTTACATAAGGAACGGTTTATTATTAATACTTTATCTTCATCGTCTTCATCAGAAGATGTACAGGAAGAGTATTTAGAAATAAGCTCTGACTAAAGTGTTAATGAAATAAAGAAGACTTAAAATAAAATTATACGTTTTTTATTTTACAATCTTGCATCTTATGTATAACATTTTTGGAATCTAATAATTATTTAAATAAAACCGACTCATAAACAAATTACTCATAATTACTTTCAATTTCTAAATTGTAATTTAGAAATTGAAAGTTGTTTGATTAAGTGAGAACAAATAAGAAGAGAGAATTAAAACGAAACTGGTGGCTCGGTACCACCATTTTTATCTACGTTTTGGAAGTACCAGCGCTCCCTCTATATTATAAATACTCGTAAGATACGTATGTATTTTATAATTTAGAACCGAAAAAATCTTATTTACCTCTTTTAATTGGCTATAACTCTAAAAGTAAAATTTTAAAGTCATTTTAATGTTTAAATAACCTATATATTTATACTAAAACATAATGTACTTTATTTACAAATGGTAGTAAAAAGTCTTGTTAATTTTAAATAATAATAAATTACAATTATTGAAAGTATCAAAATATGTTCATCCAATTACCCCAGTGTTGCGATGCGTAAATTCAAATTTCCCAAAATGCCATGAGATTCTGGTACACCTATATCTATGCGACGTGTGAAAAAACTCGGAGTCAGTTTATACTGTTCAATATTATTGCGATGCTCATCATTTCATTTTTATTAAAATAAACGTTTAATGGTACTGAAAATTTGTATCAATAAATAAATTTGGTTTCCGTATTCCTTACCTTGAAAGTTTAAAGGAACATTCACTTTGATATTTAGTTTTGAATATGATATTTTTTTATTCATATCAATTTATTTGATTTTTATTTTAATTAATTGTTAATATGAATTTCTGAGGATTATTTTTGGAATATGAATAGCATTTAGATTTTTAAATGATAGAAAAAAATCGATTTTTCGTAAAAATCGATTGTTTTTAATAATAATCGATTTTTAAAAAATCGATTAATATTAAATAAATAAAAATCGATTTATATTTAATCGATTTTTTCCATTAAACTCACATCTCTACTGACTAGGCGACGCGACAAGTGGCGCGGGGCCCGACTCCCGAGTCGCCACCCTCGCCCCCGCCCCTGACCCCCGCAGTGTTGCTATGTTAGATTTTAAAAAATACGGGAAAAGTTTCGTAAAAAATAGTAGATGGATGTAAACCATAGTGGACTATTATACTGTTTATTACAGGGATATTTACATATTTACAGTAAGCGATAATACACATACATTATTAAAAATTACAAGTATTCTGTAAAAAAAAAGACTGTTTATCGCTGTATGTGTCACTATTCTATTTGTTCATAAAGTACTGGAGATATAATAAATAAATATTAAATACTCGCAACAGTTAAATACATAGTCATGACCCGACATTAAGATCAAGTTTATGGTTAGGTTGAAAATTTAAGGATGTCTCGGTGAAATAAAAATAGTGCTAATTTTGTTTTTGTGTTTGTAAGTTACAGAAATAGGTTTATTATTTATCTTATTAATCATATTGCAGTACGTTTTATACTTACTGAATACTATGTTTTGTTACTTGACAGTAAATGTAACAAATAGTTTTAGTTTAATTACGGCGCACCTTGCAACACTGCCCAGGAGTCACGTGTAATCCCAGATTTCGAACTGACAACGTCGCGTCGCGTCACTGAGCTATTATGAGTTTTAATATCATGAATATGGGGTCTAAATTCAATTATTGATTTTATTTCTATGCAACTAATAATAAAACCTTGTATTCTTTTGCGCTTGACTTTGTATGACCTAACCAATTTGCTACAGCAGGTGGTTAAATATGAAAAACTAAAAACCTATCCTGTGGCTAAACGAGTGATGATAAATTAATAATATTTGGTGTACGAGCTGCTGATGCGATACCCTGTATGTGGTCCAAAAGAAAGAACTTATGTCATCGACATCTTGTATATTTAATAATTTTGAAAACTTACATTTTTGAGTGCATCGTGAATGTTCTCAGCAGAATAGTGAGTAGGGAGGCGCGGTCTCAGCGTTTCGTATAGGGCGCTAGTCGATGGCGCACGCGATAACCAGGCGCGATATTCATCTGAGGTAAATACTGAAGGAGATGAGGGTAGTCGACCTGTCAACAGACCTGCATTTAAGTCTTAATGATACAAGATATTGCAAATCGTCTTGCATGACATTATCAAACAACACAAAAGCTTATTACCTCTGGAAGAACGAAGATCCAAACGTGATGAGAGGGGCTCTGGTTCATCTTGCAGAACACTTCCCGCGCGTCTTGTCAGCCCCAGCCTTTATGTAACACAAAAACATTAATCAATAAGAATGGGGCATAGTACGCATCCATAATTGTCGGATATCTTTACCTTTGTCCAGTTCCGCGTACATCCCTCGGAAGCGAATTGAACTTCGATCCAATATCTCTACCCAGCGTGCTACTCCGATATCCACTAAGACCTGAATAATAAGGAGTTCTTGTCGGAGCAGTAGCTTCAGTGTCTGAAGAATAATCCAAACTCCTATTCCGCCGTGTCGTGCCGAACTTGGCGCTGTACGACGGCAGCCCTAATCCAGTTGTTCCATACCCTGCACCTAAGGTCGATCCGAGACCAGTGCCTGTAAGGCCAGTTCCTAGTCCAGAACTGGTAAGCCCTGATCCTACCAAGCTTGAGCCTGTAAGGCCGCTGAGTCCGGTGCTGGAGAGTCCTGATGGAAGCCCAGGCCCACCTAAGCCCGTGCCAGTCAATCCCGTCCCTGTTAGGCCACTGCTCGTCAAACCCGTTCCTGGCATCCCTACGCCACCGTAACGTTGATTGTATCTTGAAAGACTCGTTGCTGAAAAGTATATTTTTATTAGTATGACACAATTCAGTTATAGGTCAGTAAGTTGCATGAAGTACTAGGTACCTCCTCCGGCTGCTGCTGATGCCTTCAGGCTAGATCTCAATAACGAATGCCTTCCAAAATCAGAATGAGTCTCAGCTCGTGGCAGTTGCTGTTCTGACCCTGACCGAGGCACTCGTCCACCAAATCGAGTGCTAAACAAACAATAATCATTCAATATCCAATACATCTTCATTACTAGCATATAAAGGTTAATGGAATATCCTTACCTCCCACTTTCCGGAGGATAGTATGAATGTACTTTCTCTGCGAGACTATCAAGTGTGTTAGGGTAAGATCGTTCATAGGGCACGAAGTGAGTTGCGGAAGATTTTGGTTGTTCCGTGATCACCGGCGGTGGAGGACGATAGCTGAAATTAAAAAGAGCTTTAAGTGTCACCACTCTTAAGATATGATGACATATAATATTCTTCAATATTTTACAAAAAAAAACATAAAATATGGTACTATGTTTACAAGCCAAATACAAATGCAGAATAAACTAAAACTGCTTATTGTTCCATAGGATTTTGTTTGTTGGAAGGCCGATAGAAAACTGTCAATTAATTGGTCGTTTTAATTAAACAGTGGTTACCTCCAAGTGGAATGATCGGAAGGTGGTCTAGGATTATAGTAAAGGTCTAGAGCCGTGGAGTCGGGAGACAGAGTGCCGAGCTGGAGACGACTCCTCTCTTCCCTTCCATCGCCTACAGGCCGCACTGAACTTCCCGGACCGCCAGCTGAACGAAGTGTGCCATGCCTGGAAAACGAAATTAATTATAAAGCTGTATTATAAATCTATAAAACAATTATACTCATAAATATTTAATAACCAATAGGATTTAGGTAATGGAAAATAGATAAATAAACTGAATTGAATCTTTCTCGTTTGAGTCAATGGCTCCTAATTACTAACAAAATATTTTACAATCTGCTGGTCTTACAGGAGGCTACACTTTTATCTGAATAAATATTAGAGAGGTGGGTTATATTTACAAATAATTTTTCTTGGTTGGAAAGACAAAATTGATTGTTGACTGGTATGGTTGTGATCATTGCCATATTTTTCTTAATCAGAAATATTTTTGCAATAATTAACTCATAATAGTTAAGTAGTAAATAAAATAAATGCTCCGACACTTACTGTGAATAAAGTCCATCAACTCGGTCTCGATCCCGGTCCCTGTCTCTGTCGTCATCGTCCCGGCAGTCCCTCTTCAATACAACCACTGGCGGTGGCTTGTGCTCTGAACGAGGAAGCGATGGAGATCCAGGCCCTGATTTACCTGGAACATCATTTACATAATCTCCTGTTAGTATTTGTTTATTCTCTGAATATATAATTTCTTATTGAATGTTGTATCATTATTGGAATAGTAAGATGCACTCATAGTGAAATTAAAGGTTGAACTAGAGTTATTTGAGAAGATATTTATACAGTGTATCATCTCTTACACGTCCCTTAGCAGGGCAAGAGTCTGCCGAGAGAGTAAGGCTAGACCATTTATTCCACCACCCTAGCCTAGTGCGGGTTGGTGGACTTTACATATCATAGAAATTCATTCAAATCTAAGAGGTAAATAATTAGCATCTACTATTAAAACATATCCTTACCCTTCCTCTGTCTCGTGCAGAGCAGCAACCGTCTTGGTATCGACATGATGATCACGACGTCATCCAGTGACATTCGTCGCACATCCACCAAGTTAACTGCCAATATCTCATCACCCACTTTCAAACACACCGCTGTTGTAGACGGCTGACTCGAGTGCTATCCGGGATATGAACACTCCGTCGGTCCTGGCGCCCCCATCGCCTTCCCTGATGTACAAGCCGAGCGTCTGTCCTGGTCGCTTTACGATCTCCACTAGTTGAACTATGTGGCGTGAATCCTGGTAGTAAAAATTATGTTGAGAACTAAGAGTATTTTATTAATGAGATGTGGAGCTCTTACGCTGGTACCTCAGTTGATATTTGATATGTCTGTTGAAGACTGTTTGATCATCAGTTCGGATTTGAAGTCATTACCTCGGCGAGTTCTGTTGTCACATGTTGCTCTTACTAAATTAAATTGAATGATATTTTTAATCTTTAATTTTGTACGGAATTCTAGTCTTTATTTCTATGGAAATAAAAACGCTATGGTGCCACTTAACGTTTTTTTCTTTCAAATAATCCTACGAAAGCCAGAACAAAACCAACAATCTCCATTACTTTCTTGAATAACAACGGAATAAGTAAACCTCAATCACTCCCGAAAACCGCAAATAGCAAACAGAGCTGGCCGGAACGAGGCGAATGGAATCGACCACGGAATAGTCTATCCCACAATATTACATAACAAGGCTGGTAAGGCACGAACGGCAGTGCACATCCTAACAATGCTAGTCTAAATTGCGTTCGCATTCCCGCAATCTAGGCCAGACTCGAACAATAGGGTTCGGTGGAGTATAGTTCTTTCACGGCGGGCTCAGTACTAGGTTACGAGATGAGTACCAACCTATTCGGGTCAATGGAGCGGAGAAAATTACCTGTTAGATTTGTTGTACATTTTTAAGCAAAAAGTGAAAGTCGATTCGGTACCATTGCTTTTGTGCCATTAAAATTGTTTCACGAAAGAAATTTTTAATTAGTCTCACATTGTTGGTTTCAATCTTGCTCGGGTGTTGGTGTATAAATATTTTATAATATATTGCCTCTGCATTATATTAGGGCGGTTGTTTACCTGTAATGCGAAGAATTTCTTTGCCGCTTCAATATTGTTTCGGCCCACTTGTCTCAATTCAAGAATTCTCACGATCATTTCACCGCGTCGCTCCACCGCCTAGAAATGAATAACGTCTTTATTATTCGAGTTTTTATGGCGGTAAATCTGGATCACAAACCCATTAGCCTAGGGTTATTTTTCGAAATCTTGCAATGAATAGATTACAAAGAAAAAGATTCGGTAGGTCAACATCGTGAGTTTACATCTTTTGTTCCTTTCACACTGTTGTGAAGGCTACCCCCGCCAAATTATTAAAGATTATTGCTCATACTAATTAAGGAAATCTGATTCGTCCTAAAAGCTTACCTCGAGTGCCGCAGCTGTCGTTGAATCGTGGTCATTTTCAACCATTTCAATCTGCCTGAATATTTCATTGCTCACTCCTGATACCTGTAAATATCAATATTATTTTTATCTTAAATCTTTTGTTAAGAACTTCCAAATTACTTTCTATTATTTTGTCATACCTTTAACGGATATTCAAAGCTAACTTTTAACTACTAAGTTTATTATTCCAAGATATGGACAAATATTTGTGGACTAATTTCGGTCTATAATATTATAGCATTTGAATTTATCTTTAACATTCTCTCTTGAAGATTCACTTTAAATCGAATTGAAAACAACACTTCAGAGTTCAGAGAAGATAAATTATGAATCGGTATGACGTCGACTGCGTTCAATGGACTCATACACAGACGCCGGACCAATGACCGCTGCGTCACAGTTCAATTCGCTTATGTTTGATGCAGAGATATTACAATTCCTGTAAACCAGGACAAGTAGCACACAGTTTATTGACACTGAGCATTGATGCGGGTCTCTGAGAATATCAGTTTTTAAAGCGTGATTAAATATCAGATAATATATAATTAATGGTATTTGGAAATATCATGTAGTGATCGAAGACTATCCCGCCTCAAACTCGATACCACTCCTGAAGTGAGTATCAAAAGGGGCACGCATTTTAATTACCGAGTATTAAGCTCAGCGATTCTCCAAGAATTACTAACTTGACTTTACTCCGCAATCAAACACATAGTAAAATTAATGAATTCATGAAGAGATTTATGAGGGTCATAATATTGTCAGGATGAAGCAAGGCCCTTAGTTTTGCCGATACGTAGTCTCAGCGTACACAGGCATGCCAATAATTATGTATAAACGTAAAATAAACTACAGTTGTAAATATAGCGAAGTGGAGATCCGTAGTCTCCGCGAATGATATACAAGTATCTGTATCAGCCCATATACGTCCCACTGTAGGGCACGGGCCTCCTCCACAATCGACAGTGCGATTGAGAGTGGTTAGGCCATATAGTCCACCACGCTGGCCTAGTGCGGGTTGGCGGACTTACATACAATAGAATTTTTTAAAATTTTATAAATTGGCTATGGTATGCAGGTTTCCTCACGATGTTTTCCTTCGCCGTTTTAGTGCGTGGTGATTGACTATCAATACACACATGACTCCGAAAAGTCAGAGGTGTGCCCTGGGATTCGAACCCGCGACCACCGTGATTATGTGGGCAGCCGCGTCTAGTCCGTTTACCAACAGGCCACCACGCACTTACCACGATATACATGCGTGCCAATAATTATTTTTGTATATATCGTGAATATTAGTAGTAAATATGATGCAAAGGTGAGTAACCTTTCTGAAGTCGGGCTGCAGCACGCAGGGCGGAGCGTGGTTGGCGCGCGGCGGCTGCGGCGGGCCGGGCGGCGCGCGCCCCGGCGACGCCGTCAAATCAGGCGCCGCGCGGCCATTCTCCTGCAAACAGACGATGCTATAAAACTGCGCTCTGATTAAACCCCTGCATTTACGGAATAAATATATAAACATGTCTGCATTCACGGTTTATATGCAAATGTTACTGCATTTACAGCATAAAGAGTTAACAACAAATAGTTGATATGTAAATTGTTAAGAATGTTATAAGTGGTAGAACAATGAACTTTCTGATATCGTGTATCAATAGCATCATTGATTATATTTATCTGGGGCTTAAAAAAATATTTTGTGGTTAGCGACCTTTAGTTTTGGATTTGTTGGATGTGGGTCTAAAAGATCATGTGTAGTTTCTGATATCGACGACCTAAGAGCAATTGTGGAGGCGCGTTGGTTTATGACTGTATTAGTATATTATTTTATAACCCTACGTCACAATGCATCGAAATGGAATGAAAATATTTATTGAATCCATAAAATGTCATACATTGTTTAGATTCAGTCACTTTTTTCTCACTACCACCCGGTTCACAAGGCTGTTTTCGCCAGAGAAGAACGGGCAAGGAACTCTAGCGTTGCTCTTTTCAAAATAAGTTTACAATACAGTGATCATACAGGATTTGCAATTCAGAGCAGTTCATAAATAATTTATAATCTTACTGTACGGCTGAGTGTTATGTTTCATTCCCAAGCCTTACTATCTTCTAAGCTGTTAAAGCTTACTTTCAGTTTAATATAAGTTCGAGTTGTACGTAATAACATGTACATACAGACCGCCAGACAGTGTTCATAGGAAAAAATATTCTAATAGGGTAATAATAGGGTATCTTTTTATTGCGATTAATGGCGAGACGGTATTGCCATTGGCCTGATAGTAAGCGATACGACCATTCATGGACAGTAGCAAAACCACACATCATGAATTTCAAATAAAGTTTTTGTTAATAAATACACATACATGTAATGGGTTTTTTTTATTATACATACATGTAATGGGTTTAATTATAATATAAGCTTCAATTAGCCTTATTACTTTCATACTGTTTGTAAAAACTTCGAATGAGGTAACTTCGTAAAATTACGAGTTGTTAAAATTTGAAATTGCATTGTGCCTCTGAGACCGGTTTAAGCCGTTGGTTGTTACTAGAATACAAGTATAAATTTGTATTTCAAGCTTTTTTTAAGCTACGGTATAGTCACTGCACTGTACCTCAACAAAACCTACATTGGTATTTTTATAGTTCTGAGACAAAGTTGCATGGTTTTGACGTTGAACGCACAGCTGTCTTGAAGACACACTAGCTATATTGCATCCAATCCAAATTGTAATGTTATGTTAATAAAGTACCGAAAAGTAGAAATTATTTTATCTAGATTTTTTAACACGGTTATGTCGGCCGAAAGCTAATTAACACTTACTAATTGAGGAAAGTGACGGATTTCCTTTAATCACTATTACGGGCTTTGCTTTGTGTGGTCTTACAACCTCATTTCATTTTCTGTTTATCGCTTAACTTAGTAAATAGCAATTTATCTTCAAGAAAGCTCTGTATCTACTATCATGACGGTTTTTTTCAATTCTGGATATACCGGTATTTTATACAAGTATTCAGAGACACGGACATCGACCCTGAAGCTTTTCAGTATTAAAAGCAGTTTAAACATTGTACTAATCCAAGCATATTTAATTCTCTCGTTTGGCCACTCATCTAGTACAAAATAAAATGTGATGAGAAACTCCTGTATAACTTTGAAAAGGCATATCATTATACTTATAATATTTTTAATGAAATAAACACAAAAATGACGGTACTATCCCGCCCTCATATCCACCACTGTAACTCCTGTAAGCTACGATCAGCAGAGGCACACATTTTAATGACACCGAGCATTGAAGCACAGCGAGTCTCCGAAAATGTCGAACTTACCATATACGTGATATCGTATACAAAATAATATCAAATTTAATAATAATTTAGGAAGCAAGACATGTATATTATCCTATATTAAAATCCACCAAAGCCAACAAAGCTGCGAGACCATAAATTCTCACACACCGTCAAACAATACGCAATAAAACTGTGTTTTACACACGATTTTATATGTAAAAATAAGATTACAAGCGACAACGCGTCCAACCCTTTTCATCCGTAAATTACTTTCTGAAGTTAGCCGTGCGTTCCTATTTCCGTTGTTTATCCGGCGAAGCATCGCCGAGCCTAATCTAGTGCTTGTGCAGGAACATAATATCCTCTAAATAAATGCACAATATTACTGCAGTTTCATCAGAGCGTTTATGAATAATCCAGCTCATGTACGTCTGCAGGACTCTCTCTCTCTATAATCGATAATTCAATAGAGAAAGTCATGCAGGGTGATTTAGCACCGTTTAGTAAACTTCATATACTTTAAAAAAATCCTGATTTTTTTATGGATTTGTTGGTTTCTTCGGAATGTGATCTTTCACAAATGTTTGTCTATTCCTTCAAAAACCTTCATAAAATGTTAAATTAAAATAATATACTGCATAGAAATATCTTATACTCGTTCCTCTAAGATTGGAATGTTAAGTTTCTTATTGCACAGTAAACCCTGACTACAATGAATTTGTTTGAAAAGTCGCTCCTAGTTCCTGATACCCACGACAAAAAACTCGATCTTAGTGTAGGTTAAGGACAAGTTATGTAACTGTTGAGTGTATTTTTTTAACGCCCGAATACTGGAACGCCATTCAAATAATAAGTTGCTCTTAACAGCGCACGGCCCTCTTAGCCAGTACATTTAATCGGGATTAACGTAGTTAAGCGCCATTTATATTTAAGTGGCGTTCCAGTATTTGGGCGTATGTCCTTCAAACCAGAACACAGTAGTGCATCCTGCTGCTTGGCAGCATCCGAAAAAAGGCATTTTAACATTAACCTACCCAAACTACGTCCCACATAGGGAATAACTATCAGATACGAGGTGTAACGACATAATTAACGTACCATATCGACCATATTCTTGCAAATAAATTTCCTTTTGATTATATTTCAAAACAGACCTCTAAAAGTACCTTTAGGCAAGAGTTCAAAACCATTAGAAACATAAAAATAATCTTAACTGTGAGAGAGAAACAAAAATCGCAGCTTATGGCATTAAATAGTTTCTGCTTTCCATCATGGTATAACGTTTGTTTGAATGTATTTGAATCCGGAAGTGTGCATTCTAAATCACCCGGGTACTAATGTTACGCTCAAACGGGGCCAACCTTGGGGGAGCCCCGCGGCCTTGCAGCCCAGGCCCCGAGCGCCTTTTATTCGTAGATTTGTGCAGCTATTTTTAAATCACGTAATAATCGGCTAAGATCATTTAAATTCCTTGACCACGACAATACATTTTATTCATAATATAATGTTAAAACTGACATGGAGGCAAAAAAAAAAACGATTTTCCATCAACCCCAGATTAACCATCACAGCCTGTCATATACCGGGTATATCAAGACTGCTACCGAAAACGAAGCCGGGTGGTAGTTTTAGTGGCTACAAACACAATTCAATTAAAAATTTCGCATAGAAACGCGACAATTATTTTTTATGATTTTTTAAATATCGTCGTTTTTGGGTGGTAAATCCATAGTTTTTGCTAAAAGAATAATTTAAACTCTTTTATACCTTAGAGTATTTATAAATAAAAGGGCATACACTATTATTTTAGGAAAAAATGTATTTACCACCCAAATATGGCCATAGGAAAAAAAATAACAAAAAAAAATTGTCGCTTTTTTTTGCAACTTTTTCTGTTGCATTGTGTCTGAAGTCGCTTAAACTACCACCCGGCTTCGTTTTCGGTAGCAGTCTTGATATACCCTGTATTTTTGTCTACACTTAATTAGAGGGACTCGTGGAAAGTGTCTTTTAATCACATTTTAAGTTGGTTATGCCATAGAAACCTCATTATACCGTAAAGCAAATAACTCAACACTATAATTGACCTGGAATCAGGAATCATAATGGCATGTAATCGGCTACACGCGTTCGAGCGATGAAACAAAGTCAAAGCTTTGAGTTCAAAGATTTCCACAGCGTTTTGGCGGTCGATCGAGTGCGGAGACGGCGGGACGGGCGGGGAGCGCGGGCCGCGGCGGGAGGGGGCCGTGACCTACTTCTACGTACCCCGCGCTCCTCTCGCGTACGCACGAGGTCACTGTACTGCAGTTGCAAGCCCCGAATACCGCAGGGTGAGCGGACTTGTCCCACAACGTGAATCGTCCTATGTCCGTTCGCGGTTAGCTTTATTGCCGCAACCGAGAATCGGCTTCTACGAATACAATACACTTGCGTAGACACTGCTACGAAATTCGTAGCCAGTGCTACTAAGTTCTGGCATTTAGAACATGTGGCGCTCTTTAATACAATTTTGTTATAACTAGTTTCAACAGTAGTATATTGTGTGTTGTGCATATACTGCTACAAATATTTGTATATTCCTCACGGTATAGTAAATACTAAATAGTCTGCACGCGCTACGAATGTATATCATTTGTGGGCTCATTTCGGGTCGAGCACATCTGCCATAGCCCTAGTTTATATAGTGCATTGCTTTGTTGTATTTTGTTATCCTACTATTCCCAAAGAGACAATATTCATATTTTTAATTTAGTTTGCGAGGCTCAGTAGCTTAGTAAATAATAAATCTTGTAAAGAAGAAATAATAAGTTTTAGTTCCGGCTCTTGGTTGGTTGAAAAGTTGGAAAAAGTTTATACCCATAAACCGAAACACGTAAGATACTGTGAGGTCGGGATAATGTGATGTTTATGCATGTTGTAGAAACATTTGATTTATGATTTTACGAGCGGCTGCCTGACGTCAAGCCTTCCGGGAAATTATTCACTCTCACACATATTTTTCGCACAAAGCGCACACAAAGAGATATGAAATATGAACGGAGCATTAATTCAAAAACTCGTCTTCTTTTTTCAACCATAACAAAAATAAATTATTAGTTAGAAATATATACTTCTGGTAATTCAGGTACACCGTAAAAGTCACCACAGTGGGTTTATTGGATCCACGATTAATATTGTATCAACTGACAAGATTGTTATTGTCCATAGGTATTTATGTCGGTCTAGATGAGACCGAAAAGTCCCTCTTAGTTTCTAATACCCACCACACAACACTCGATCTTAGTATCAGATCAGGACTATGTATGTGACTGTTGGGTATTAATTTATTATAATTTATCACCGATAAAGTTTGTCGTTTAACACTAAAATTATGTTATTTTAAACTGTATGCTTTCCACATAATTATTTGGTCACACTTTCAACATCACATAATTGCCTCAGACAATAGACAATGCCATTGTCAAAAACAATACACTACTCAATAGTAGTTCCCTCCAAGCTCATCCTAACAGCTCACGTTTTAACCGGTCAAGTGCGAGACAAACGCTAACCAAGGGCTCCGTATGTCGTTTGTAAATAAATAGTAATATTGATTTGTATGACAATGCTGAGTGAGGTTTAAGTATCGATCATACGCACATTAATTATTCAAAGTTGTGTTAAACATGTTCGGAGTGAAACATTCTGACTCAATATTTTTAATATAACAAAGTACTGTCATACATTTGATACAAAATACAATGTAATCCAGATATATGGGACGATGGTTATCGGTCGACATAATTATGCCTACCGCCTCGAAACCGACACACTGCTCCGACCGCGACATACTTGCGTTGGTCAGTATGACTGATCATACCTATGTGTAAGATTATAGGTATCTGTGCAAGATGATTTGTTTGTGTGTCAGCCCATATACACATCCTACTGCAGGACACGAGCCTTCTCTACAATGGAGGGGGCGATATAGTCCATCACGCTTGGCTAATGCGGATCGGCAGACTTGACATATCATAGTAATTCTTACAAATCGCTACGGTATGCAGGTTTCCTCACGATGTTTTCCTTCGACGTTAGTGAGTGGTGATTGACTATTGTCAGAGGTGTGCCCTGGGATTTGAAACCGCAACCACTGTGAACATATTGGTAGCCGGGTCTGGTCCGTTACCAACAGGCCACTAGCACACGCAAGATATGTGTTGAGATGTATTTTAAATCAGATGGGAATATAAGAAAACTGTAACCTTTTAGGCATAATTGAGAATTGAACTGCCTACTGCAATGAAATAGCGTAGGATTCGTCGCCATATAAGGGACGTGGTTGTAAGTTTAAAAAAAACTTGGCAGTTTTGCACTGCAGTCCCAGTAAAAAACGCGGCAACAACATGAAAACTATTAATAATTTCCCTCAGATGTGACTGTTTTCTATTTACAAAGCAATTACATGAAAGTAATCATTTTCTCCGCGGGGACATGCATTTTATTACGTCGTAAATGCATTCATGTCCCCATTGTAAATTGTATGTTATGCGAACATTATAAAGGATATTTTGCATTGTTCATTTTGCATTCTTTACCTCATGCTGCGTCACCATGGGTGAGATAATGGAGTTCTGTCAACTGACATGTAATATCGCGCTGCGTAAGATAATGACTTTTGCAATAAGGATAGTCATTAATGTCAGATGACATCATATTCCACGGTTTCAACATTTATTTTAGGGTTTTAAGCGCACTACACACCGTACTCCGAAGCCATCGACCCGCATGCACATGTCGACAACTTTATTTGGGCGGGCTAGTCGGCAACTTCACTTATTGCAAGTCGAAAACTTTATAGGTGACATGTCGCCGACTTAACTGAGCAAAGCACATGCCACCAACATGTCGACGGGTAACACGTGCAGATGCATACCGCCAACTTGATTCTTTTCTTATGGGCCGCCGGGTTGTACCGGCGGGCTGTTTCGTCGGGCCGCCAGCTTTTGTGCGTAGCGCGCTATAGGAAAGATTAACTACACCCAATGCTCATATAACTTTGACCCAATATCATTTGTGTTTATGAAAGACTATATTTTTATAATTGAATGACATAATGACAAATAATGGTAAAGGCTATGAAGTATAAAAAGGGTATCCACGGACGTGAGACTGTCTCCATCGGCCAACACAATTATACAAGCCAGCGTTGTTGGTAACGGACCAGATGCGGCTGCTAACATGTTCATGCCGGCTGCGGTTTCAAATCCCGGGGCGCTATCACCATGCACTATAACGGTGAAGGAAAACATCGCGGGGAAACCTGCATATCACGGGGATTTCTAAGAATTTCTATGGTATGTAAAGTCCACCAATCTCCACTAGGCCAGCGTGGTGGACTATAAAGTTTGACCAGTCTCAATCGTATTCACGAGATTATTTTAAGGTAAAGGAGGCCCGTGTCCTGCAGTAGGATTTATAGCAGCTGATACAGATACAATGAATGCGATTTTAAACCACTGCGCACGATGATTAACATCCTGAAGAATATGATTCTCGAATATCTCATCACCACCAAAGTTTAATTCCTCATTTGAATATTTTAATCCCATCAAAAACATCCTGTAAAAAAAATTCCAAGTCTCGCAGCTCAGGTTTTCTACCGCACAAAGTTGTGAGCTGCATGTAATACCAAGTCGATTAATTTATTTAGTCCTTGCTTAAGTGACCTGTATAAAATTATTACGTAAGTTATTATCATATCAATATTAAAAATTATTTACGTTGTACAAATAAATAAATCGACTTGGCCATCGCATGAAAACATAATGTATCGTACAATTTATACATAATGCTGCTGGCCAAGGCACTGCCGTGCCCCCAGAAAGGTGCTTTTAACATGAAACTTGTATTGAACCTATAAAAGGTTAAAGTAAAGTTAGTTTTACAAGTGATGGAGCCACGCTGTTGTCAGGCATGACTCAGCATGAATGAGCAGGCTCGTCCGGGGCAGTACCACTTTCTCACAGGAAATCAATGTGAAGCCACAACTTTGCTGTCACGTTTCCTTCGGTAAGTGAGATCGCCGGATGCATAATAACCCCTTGCTCTTCCCCTCCTTTGTCCTTTCCGTAATCCTAGCGATTTGATGGGCTGGCGACACGTCCATGATCCAAGCGTGATGAAATACGTAAATATTAGTTTTATTTCAATCTATCTTTAGTTATCATTACGCGTAACATAATTTCATTAATAATATCGCAGTTGGAAGTAACAGTCGTTGTACCCACAGAACAGTTGAATATGGTTAGAAAGGCAATAGCCGTCAAATTGTATGAAAACCAGCGTCGTCGTTTTCGGAACACAAAACCTCAACAAAATCCAATACATAAAGCTTGCAATAGTCGATTTAAAGTATCGATAAAATTATGGAAATATGTCTTTGTTATAAGACCGGAATTTATTTTATAGATATGCTTAATAGTTTTTTCTGATACAGTTATTTCATTAGTATTATGTCAATAGGCGGAAAATAAATGAGACGAGTATTAAAAATTCATTTTAATTTGTATACTATTTTACAAATCTATATGTACAGGATTTTTAAGATTTTTAGCTGTGTGTGAGGTATTAACATTTTTACTATTGGAAAGGCATACATATAAACAATTATTATAATCAAATTACGATTTTTTACGTCAATAGATTCAGTGGTTTTGATTTTTCATACAATATTTAATTATTTCATCGCCATGATACTGTTTTTCCATAAGCGTTGCACGTAATTATTTTTGGTTTGTATATTACTTATGATCCAGATTTTTTTATTGTCTTCCGTTTCACGAAAATGAATACTTAGAACAAATCGTACTGGATTTTGTAGGAATCCAGTTGTCTCTACCTATTGCCTTTATCGACTCACTCTTGGAAACGTATAAATGAATAAGTTACTATATTATAATGTATATTCACACAAAAATATGTTGTTCTCATGTTGGCAGAGGTATGAAATCAGAACATAAGGATAGGTCGTCAACGTTGTCAAACGTTACTACAATTTAAAATGACTAAAAACTGATTTACGAGTATAGGAAATTTATAACTACATCGATATAGTTACTATGTACTAGACTACAACACTACGTGACATGTGCCAATTTTCGCTGTTGACATAACAAAAATGAGTCGTATGCATTGCGTAGGAACTTGGCATTCGCGAGCATTGTATGTACGCGTAATCAGCAATGTATATTTTTGATTTATCGTCTATCATATTATCGAATTCTTCAAAATGTCGTAATTAATAACCGCAATTTTGGAAAATACAGGTGAAAATCAATAAAATCGGGTTGAATATTGGTATGGAATTCCTCCTCTATTGATATTTGATGTTTTACTATTGGAGCTGCAAGATAAAATAGCACAAATCTGCATTTTTACTCTATTTCGCCGGAGCACCTCTCTCCAAGGCATTTCGACAGCAACTAATTTGACAAATCATCCGTTCCGCGGCAGTGATGCTTTTTATGCACCACCTTGCGACGCGTCAAACGCTTTTATTTCCCTTCTAACTATATTCATCTGTTCTGTGGTTGTACCAATACCCTTAGATTAACAATTTAGCGTATGCTAAGTTAAAATAACCCTTAAAGCCACACACGAATCACGTGACCTAACAACCCAACTACCGTTTACCTATTAAAGCGGAGATTATGACTGGTAAACGCATTAAACATTCACGAATATACTTCGAATAGCCACAAATAGCCGGTGTAGCTTAGCAAGTTTTCTGAATAAATCATATGTACTGACGATGGTCCAAACAAGGCGAGACGCTGCCAACGGAAGCAGTGAATTGAAGTGTTGAACTAAGAAATTTTATTTATTTATTCTACAAGACGACTTGCTAATGAACACTGAAACGTTATTTATTCCACTCTTGTTATTTTGTCGCTAATTGATTGCAGTCTTTGAGCACTGTAAGTTTATCCTTATACGGATAGTTTAAGCCTTATCCGTATTTCATTTGTTTATCCGAGATAGAAGTGGGTTATGAGTACTGGCATCATTAATCTACGAGTTAATTTGTAATGTCGATACATACGCCTTATACACAAGTGGCGTTAGAATATAACGTCATAATTATTATCTCCAATTAATTGTTTCGGTGACATGGTATTTTTGATAAATAAATAAATAATATCCAAAAGTCACATACATAGTTCCGACCCCACACTAAGATTAAGTCTTGTGTCGTGTGAATCAGGCACTACGAGAGACTTCAGTCTCACTAACACCCAGACCCGAATGAAATATTTGTCGGTCGCACAAACAACAACTTTTTTTACAATATTTCTTGATAAAATATTGTACAAAGATGGTGTGATGATAACTTACTTTAATCTTTTTAAACTTTAACATTATTATTAGTGTAAAAATAGTATCACATTAATTACAGCTTTATTCATAGATAGATTTTAAATCCAAGTTAGCTAAAGAATGATTTGCCTTCTTCACTCAAACAGAATTCAAAAGTCGCTCGGAAAGAAATAAAAAATTCAATAATTAAAATAGATTTTAATACTGTCTGTAAATAATGCCGTAAGTATATAAAAGCTATTTTAATGCAATTAATTTATCTACGTTTCGAAAAGCCGACTAGCGCCGCCCACACTCAACACGGACGCTCATCGTTTGCTCATAATTACACAGCACGCTAATTGTTCCACAGCTCAAAACTTAATTTACGGTATTTATACTAAAATAAATAAAATTTTCGAGCAAATATTTATAATTTATATTTTTGAGGAATCTGATAAAACCTAATTGAAAAATAAGCAACGAGTAATTTTTTAAGGCGTAAAAGAATATTATTTATTGCAAATATAACATTAAACAGATATTACGTCATGTCTTGAGAATGAAATAACAATCGGTAGTCAATATTATGTTTTTATACTTACAGTAACAATTATAATAATTCCGATGATACTTACAATGCATTGCTGGTTGATCTAACCTATCAAAAACTTTGTATTTACCAACTAAAACTTATTTTTTGCTGAACTTTTGCATTTTGCCTGAAGTGATTTTTTTTATTTAATTTTGTTCGTCAGGAATCTCTTATCAGCTCTCTTTTAAGATACAAAGATGTTAACCAACATGTAATATTTTTATACAAGATTATTTAGATCAACAAAAAACATTCTTGTGTTCCGACTTTAAATAAATAAATACACCCAACAGACACATACACAGTCCTGACCCCACACTAAGATCGAGTCTTGTGTCGTGGGTATCAGGAACTACGAGAGATTTTTCGGTCTCACAAACACCCAGACCCGAAACAAATACCTGTGGTTCACACAAATATTTGTTTCAGTGCGGGGATCGAACCCGTGGACTCTCGTTTCTCAGCCGGCGTCCAACCAAATGCGCCACGGAGGCTGTCAAATATTTCAATTACATCCCAACCAAAATTTACAAATCTGTCATCTCGTTTCATAAATCGACTATAGAAAGTACGAGCTTAAATTAATTTAAAATATCTATATCAGCTTACTTAGCATGTTTATTCGTAGTCGTAGTACTACAGCCTTGTAGATCCAAATTACAATTCCATTCACCAACAGCTCGACATGAAAGGTGATAACGAGCTCCGCGCAGCTCTAGTCGGAGCCTCTTATACCGGCCACTCCCATAAATCATTACAATGCGTTCACAAATCTAAACGAACCGGTGACGCCCTGTTCACGTGTTTGTCCTATTTACGTTTCAGTCTCCGACCCTTGACACGACACCTTTATCGATTAGCCGCTCTAATTTAAACATATAATTCATGAATGAAAACTAAAAAAATACTGGGCGGTTTTTAACGAATCTAATTAGCGATTAGACGAGAAAACAATGGATGAGCTAAGACGAGGAACATTAAAAGACGCTGTGGGAGGCACACGATGGCCCTCAGATCGATGAACGGCCTTACTCCTAATCGATACGGCCGTACAACCGCCTCAATGAGGTGCGCGCGCCGCCAGACTTACGTAACGCGCAGAGCTGCCACCTGTTGCTTAATACTACCACCCATTTATAACCCAACTGATGTGAAAAGTCCGTCTCACCTCGCCGCCGTAATGTGCCGCCGATGGAATTGAATTGGGCCGGGTATTCGGAGTCAATGCACCGGCGCAACCTTCGGCGCTGCACTCAAGGGTGCATAGTGACGGCTCGCGGTGTGGGTGGTATGATAATGATCTTCGTTAGCGTTATTGGAAGGAGTAAGGGCCGCCGTTGTAGTAAAGGGCTATGTGACCGCAACGAGTCATTCAATGTTAAGCCACCTGAATAAAAACTTACTAAATTTCACTTTGACTAAATGGATCCACTAAGACCGTTTTATATATTCATATGTACTTAGCCTCATAATCAAATGGATTCTTAGATGAATTATTAATTAAACTCAGACTTCATAAGTGCTATTTACAAGATGTTTTTGCCAAGCAAGCTCATTTGGAATTTAGAGAAACACAGTCCCTTTTTAAACGCGAAACTCAATATAAACTTCGTTTTCAAGCCACGCCTTAGCACAACACAAGAATAGCTAGGTGCTGTTGATTGGCCTACATATGTACGTGCACATCCGGCGAGGCTCGCACCCTGCATCACATATAAGGATGCTGAGGAGAATTGTGCGCGGAATATTATGAAGATATTAACAACTACTTGTAAAGGCGGTGGTAGCGTGCATGAACTATCTAAGGTCCGATATTCTGGGGTAGTTATAATTATACTGATTTGGAGATTAACCTTATTACCAATGATTAAGTTTTCATATCTTTTTTTATTATTGCAATGAACGGTGAGACATGTATGCTATTCACCTGATTGTAAGCAATACGACTGCTCATGAATAGCAGAAAGACCAAAACACCCTGAATTACAAAGCAGTGCTTGGCATTCCACTGCACTCACCATCCTGAGATATGAGATGTTAAGTCTCAATTTGTCCAGTGGTAATAATGATAGCGTCGATTTGCTACGGACAATTACTTTACGACATTAGATATACTTATGCCAGTGTACCTACTCAATTGTTTAATTGATTCTAACTCTATAACGAGAAGACTCAAGGTGATAGAAAAAGGGACATACTTGTGCCATTAAGCCACAAACTATTTTACAACTTAATGATGCGGCAAATAGTTGAAGAACGTCTAGCATGAATAATAAAACATGACTATGTATATTCAATTTAAAAAATACAGATTCTTTATTATCAACACCACAATAAAAAGTTAGGTAAATGTTTACTCTTTACAAGCAATTTATTACCCAGACAATTATGATATGTCTGAGATAAAACCGCTGTGATACGGATGGTGAATGCACTTAATACATTTGCCACTTTTGGGGTATTTAAGCGCGAAATCCTCACACTGACAGAGCTTAACACCACACAAAGGAAGAAGAATGGACAAATTACATTTTAGACCAGTAATAAATCTAACTCTATCTTTAAACCAGGTACGAACGAAGCGAAGGATTTAAGGGGGTCATACTAAGTAAGATGAGTTTTAAAACTTAATCTATTTCATCTGTTACAGTTGAAACGAACTGGAATTCCTATTGTTTATTACATTGTTGTGATATTGTAATAAATAAAGTAACGATGTTTTATGTACTTATACATGAATAAATGGGCGTTTTGGGGGGTCATGGTCCCCATAAAATTCTTTTGGTCCGGCACTGTGTTAAACCTGTATGTAATACCTGGAATCGGAAAGCAGGTCACAGGATACGCGAGTTGGCAACCTATTTCACGCTATGATTATCTTTCCGGTACCGTTTAAGAAGGAAATATTATGTTGCAGCGGAAAATTATATACGGGTATAATATGAGTAGGAAGAACAAATTCACAATTACCTTTAGGATATGCAGGTACCACTTAAATATTGGTAGGATAGCTACAAAGCAATGAACCATAAGGTCTTGAATAGGATTTCATTTTTTTTCCTAATCGGATTATTTCCGTGATAAGATGTGATAGAGAGAAAATTTGATGCCTATCACATCTTATTATTATATATTGTGACCATAAACATTAATTCTGAGCAACCAATTGGCATGTGTTAATCTAAAATTTCATGCAAAGGGATGTTGCCTAGCTTGGAATTGAGCCCAAGACTATAATTCACAGCTCAAACCTAGTCCCAGTAGTGAATAGATAAAAAGGCTACTTCTGAATTCACTTCGAAGTGGATAGAGTATAAACTATCAAGGAGATATTATTGCATGCTGGTAACCATAATTATGACGGCGTTCAAATCTAGTAGACACACACCGATGACTTCTCTTGACTTCATAGAGACTTTATTACTAGCTATTACTGCTGTAAAACGTCAGACTGGTAATAAGATTTTATTATCGGCCCAAAGACCGCACACATGTGTACAGTCGGCAACATAAGTCGCTACACATTTACGAGATTTCGAAAAGTCTTGTCATTAAAAATAATAATTATTTTCAATATCTTATAGCACTCCTCGGCAAATATGACTTTGCTTGATTATATTTTACCACTACAGAGCAGTAATTAGAAATTTTAATTCATAGAAAGGTTATCAAAAAACGTAGTGTGTAGCAACTTATGTTGCTGACTGTACAGCTCACTACAGTGACCAAGTTGGGCGCGTTCTGGGATCAACCTGTGTATATTCGGTTTCAAATAGGCCAGCATAATTGTGACGACTGATTCGAGCCCGCCAACTCGCACTAGACCATTGAACTGGTGGTAGGTCTCTCATATGTGAGAGGCCATCTGGGTAGGTACCACCGCAATGTCTATTTCTCCCGTGAAACAACACTGCGTAAGTGCACTGTTATGTTTCGGATTGAAGGACATTGTAGCCAGAGTAACTACTGGACATATTGAGACTTAACATCTTATGTCTCAGGATGGCGAGCGCAGTGGAATGTTGCTACTGTTCATGAGCGGTCGTATCGCTTACCATCAGGCGAACGGCATGTTCGTCTCGTCATTCATTGCAATAAAAAAAAATGAGATGGAATACACGACCCAATCCCTCGCAATCGTACTCTCAATTGTAGAGGCCCCTGCAGTGGGACATATATGTGGTGATACAGATACAGATGATATATAATCGCAGTTTCTAACCAATGGATACTCTAATTGAATCGCTATACACTGACAGCCTTAAATAGCCTAAAATAGATTTTAAAAATTGTCTATGAATATGACCGTAATCTAAGGTTTCAATGCAGGCAATTTGGTCAATGCGGGCAAACTTTCGTGCCAGTATTTAAAAGCACAGCTTATTCAATTTACTAACTAATAACTTATAGTATTTGATAATAGTAATTTGCTACGTCAGACCTGAGTAAAACCACAGCAGATATAATATCGTGTATTTGTCATCCAAATGTCCTGCGTGGAGATTAATAGACTGTTCGACTTTGAAACTATAATTGCTTTCGACGTTTTGTTTCTTTGCTTTCGTTGATTTATATGTCTGGTGAATAAATTGTTTTTATTTAGACGACATTATGTATACGGGATATATCAAGACTGCTACCGAAAACGAAGCCGGGTGGTTTGGCTTGGCTTTGGCAGTTTTAGTCCCTTCAGATACAGTGTTACTAAAACTTATACAAATATAAACATTTTTTTTTCTATCTTTGAACTTACTGATGAACTGATATTGTGTAATATCATCGTGATATTTAAATATATTGACGCGTTTATTTGCTAAAATTTTAGTTGCATTGTGGTTATACTCACTAAAACTACCACCCGGTTATTTCTTATATTTCAGGAACATTACATGGTATACTAACAAAATTAGAGCTATGTACAACAGCAAATTTTTTTTATTTTTTTTTTATTGCTTTGAATGGCGAGACGAGCAAGCCGTTCGCCTGATGGTAAGCGATACGACCGCTCATGAACAGTAGCAATATTCCACTGCGCTCGCCATCCTGAGACATAAGATGTTAAGTCTCAATATGTCCAGTAATTGCGGTGGTACCTACCCAGATGGCCTCTCACATATGAGAGACCTACCACCAGTAAAATAATTAATGTTAACGATGAAATATTCATCAACCTTTTCAAACATCAATTTATATTTCCGCTTAATTACAAAGGAGACCAATAATGCGTTTAAAAGACGATATCAAATGTTATTCAAACGTCTTGTTAATGTTAACATGAAATCGTAATTTAATGAGTACGCCCACGTACATTTATATTCAAAGGGCAGGTAAATATTACGAGGAATATTCATGTGATCCCACGCACTATTAGAAGCAACATGATGATAACCTTTAAGTTTAAATGTTAACTATATTCTTAGTTAAATATAACTTGACAATAAATGAAGAAATAAGCTTTCAATAACAACTCTTGTACGAAGGTAATGGAAAGAAATAACATTTAAGGTCAAAGGTGATGTGTGATGTGATATGTTACACATCTTTAATTAGTAAAATCTAATAAGACAGCCTCTGTGGCGCAGTTTTAGACGCCAGCCGTCACCAATCCCTAGATATTATTTATGTGCCACTTATTGTTAGTTTCATAAACTAAGGATTTAGGCGCACTACAGCCAGTCTTGGATCAAATATGTGTTGGTCATTTATTTTTATCAGTGCGAAATTGAGCCTTGATTAAGATTAGCTTCGTAAAAAAAATTATTTCCCAACGCACCATGGAATAAATCTAATCATAAGAGAGAAAATATTTTTTTGTACCAAAACGGTAGACAATAAAGTATATTACAAAACTTTACTATATTTGATTAAGATGGCCACCAATATATTTTTGTATCAGACAGACTGGTGTAAAAATACCTTATTTATTTGCAGATCGAGTGACCTACAATATGGAAACTAGACATTTACCCCCGCTCTAGTTTGCTGAAATACGTAAGTTTAATATTAGTTCTTACGGCCCTATGGTCCTTAATATATACATACAGTTGCAGCCTCCGTGGCGCAGTAGGTTAGACAACGGTTGCGAAACTACAGGCCACGGGTTTGATCCCCGCACCGCAATATATATGTGAACCACGGGTATTTGTTACGGGTCTGCGTGTTTGTGAGACCGAATGTCTCTCATAGTTTCTGATAACCACGACACTAGACTGGAACTTAGTGCGGGGTCAGGACTATATATGTGACTGTTGGGTGTAATTTATTTATCAAAAATATCATGCCATCTGTATTTACTGTATCTCACAAATGGGTCAATGAATATAATATCTCGTCATTTCGTACATATTGCCTTAAAATGCTTTAGTGATTGATTTGTGTTTACCATGAATAAGTGCTATAACTAATGACAGAACTTAGAATATCTGTTTTAAGAGTTTTATTTTTTGCTTGCTATAAAGATATTATAAATGTAAAATTATTAAAAACTCTGAGGCTTAAGCAATTTAATTTTCGGAGCAACCCGAATAGTTTTGTCGTGACCAAGTATATAGTATAATCAGAAATTTTTATTGTATTTCCAACTTCTATATTTTCTTTTATTGCAATAAATGGCGAGACGAGAATGATATTAATTTAATAAATATTAATTTAGAAATAGTCGGCAGCAAATACTTTATTTGTATATGAGCTTAGTATGAAAGTAGGGAATCGTTTGTGAGACACAATTCTAGCAGCACAATAACTCACTCATTGCATTCACTTGACATGATGAAAGAACATGCCATTCTCACTAAATTACGTTACATTGTAAGATAATTGAACGACAATTGAGTCCTCTTCATCTCTAGATTCTTTATTATTTATACGATGAACACACATACAGTATCTACCCATGGTTGAAATGTTTTTTTTTTATTTATTGCGATGAATGACGAGTCAATCGTGCAATTCGGCTGATAATGATACGACTGCTCATGGACTGTAGCGAAACCGAACAACACCATCAAATTCCGAAACAATGATTGGCATTCCACTGCGCACGCCATCTTGAGACATACGATGTTAAGTCTCATCATGCCCAGTAGTTACTCTGACTACAATGTCCTACAAACCGAAACACAATAGTGCATTTACACTGATGTTTGGCGGGAGAAATAGATATTGCGGTGGTACCTACCCAGGCGGCCTCTCACATATGACGGATCTGCCACCAGTATGTTGCTGTAACTGTTAGGAGAGACAACAACAATGGATAGTGAAACATAATCGTGAATATTTATAACACAGGTAGGATCGTAGTAGGTGCATTAACAGTTAAAAAGATTGAAAATATTACCGAATTTTAGTAAGTAATAGAAGTAACAAACTATATTTGTTACATTCAGTCACTTTTGTGCCATATTTTTTTTAGCATTATCAATATAAAATACATCAATTTAAATCTACAGCCCATCTAATATTGTCGCCGACCACCCGTCTTCCGAGGCGGAGTTAATCGCTCAACTCAGAGCATACGTCAAGGCTAGAGTCTAGACTTGCGGCGACGGCAATCGGGGACCGGCTGTCGTCACACACCATCCGACAGCCATGTATGCTCCCATTTGTGGACTATACAAATCGTGAAACATAGAGTACGCCTTGATTGAAAAATGCGAGTAATTATAAACTTACGTTGATAAGTTTAGTTACCATAGCCACATAACGTGGGGTAAAATTTTCAATCAAAAATAAAAAAAAAAAATAAAGATAATAATTTAAATGCATATTTTGAAACCTATGCAATGTATTCTAACTAAATTATTGGTATTTAACCTCATAAACCTTGAGTCTACTCTTATAAGGTGAAAGAGGAAAAAAGACAGATATTTTCTGTACCGGAATTCCAAAAATTTACTTCATCATGTTAAGTCTAGTGCAATTGAAATACAGAAGCATCAGCGAGAAGAGGTTAATAGTTTTAGCAACCCTTATTAAAGGAATCGCAACATCAGGACTATAATTTAATGTCTGTTTTTTACTCGAACCCATTAAAACCAGCAATACCTGAGAAAACAAACAAGCAATACCCCAAGGGAAGGCGATCAATAAACCATTAAACTGCACTTCCAGGCGTGCAATTTTTATATCCCACAAAGCCCTAAGTGCAAAAACTTGAAGAGGGATTTAATAAAAATTCCATTACAAGGCTAAGCCGTCTAGACGGCGGCGTCACGTCGCAACCCATTACACTGGTATCCGACCATGACGCAAGACCATCCTTCGAATTAATGCTCCATCAGCCATGACCTTACAGCCTTTACAGATCAACGAGCCTATCTTGAGAGAGATTAAATAGGCCACACTTATTGGTACAGTTAAAAAAGAATGGCATATTTTATTTATGCCATTTGTGAAATCTCATAAAACAAATTTAATAGAGGCGACGTCGAAATGTCCGAGAAATTGATACGAAAATTTTACCCAGTTTTACCCAGTTATGGCTCTACGAAAAATTACTCTCTAAGACAATGCCTTAACTCCATTCCAAGCCGCCATTAAAATTATGAAATTCAAGTGAATGAAGAAACAGTGGTAGTCTTGTTCTTCTGGCACAAATACCCTATTAATCGGGCTAAAACAAACTCCTGGTACTAAAAAAATACTAGTACACCAATGTACTCGAAAATATCCGTAATAATTAATTCACAGCTTCTCACAAAGGTCCGTAAATGTCACTTCTTCATCCACTTTCTACCAATCTCTGTTAGCTCGCATGAAAAATTCTCTACTCCTCTTTGAGACAGTTAATTTATTCCGAACGTATAGCTATTTGCATGACAAAAGGCTTATGTAACGTAAACAATACACTACAGCGAAGGTATTCCTTTGAATGAATTTAAGCGCTTTTATCATCCCAACTTGGCACGTAATCTCGAGCATTTGATGGCAGATAGTAAAGTTTGAAGGAATTTCAGTATAGTGTGGTGGGAAATTGTTCGCGTCAAATTTTTGCTACATTCTGTTGGATTAATGCGTGGAATGCTTAATACGAGATAGTAAATTGAAGTAATTGGAGTGAAATCTAACACTTGATGGAAAAATAAAAATAAAGTAATAATAAGAGCGAATAACAGCTTGACATACTGCAGCTTTATTTATTATTTTCAGTTACTGTGTCAAGAACTTGTTACTATGCGACATTTTTAGATCACCCATTTTATTACAGGAATTGTAATTTAAAATCTAAAAACATAATAATTATCATCATGCTAAATCAGTCAATCTAATTCTCGATTGTAGAGTAGGCATGTGCCCTGCAGTGGGACGTATATGGGCTGATAAAGACATGCTAAAGAATTACAAGACCAAATAACATAATGCTTGGGAAATATTTCTCAGAAGCAAAATTTAAAAGTCGACTTTATGTAGCTGATAAATATATTTTAAAGCGTTTTAGCAGTCAGCACAAATATTTTCTAAGCTAAGCTATACTTGGATACAAAATTATGATCATCGTCCCTTAATCTGACCCCTGGCCTCCACCATCCCGAGATTTACATTTCATAGAATATTTTTGTGAAGTTTTAATTAGACGGAATATTCAGTTTATGTTAAATTCTAGCTGAAAGTTTTAAAGTGTGTCGTTTAGTTTCATGCCTGCTTTATGTCAACGATTTGCAGAAAAAAGTTTATTAACACAATATGGAGATTTTTTTAAAGCATAATTACTCGTTGTTTATATAAATAGGTTTTATTATTCGTGAATATTATCTACGTACTTATACTCGTATACGTATTTTTGGAGTTAAAATATTCACAGGGTTTGAAAATATGACGCTACTTTAAAATTATCTTTGGGTTCAGGTTTTTTTTATTGTAAGGTACAAGCATGCCATTCACTGGGTGGTAAGCGTGACTACATGAACAGTAGAAAAACTACACAATACCATGAACCACAAAGCAATTCTAGGCATTCCACTGTACTCTGTACTGAGTCGCCGCTCTGAGACAAAATATGTGAATTCTCATCAAGTCCAGTGGCTATAATATCCGCCAAAACGGAACACAAAAATGCATTTTCACAAAAATGCAGTGTCACAATATGACCATTAGAAAAACTTTTCTGTTTCGTATGTGTATCAAAATCAGAATAAAAAATATCACAAAGAAAACTATTCGGTAACAAATACCCAGATTGTTGAATATAATCGCTTATATTTTGGTGTATTATGCGAGATATTATTAAACGTTTGAATTACTGTGATCTCTACATCGCTCTGTATGCATAAAAAATAAAAATCATACATCAGTCCATCTTAAGGTTGTCTACAAGAAATAACCAATAGTGACAAGACCGCCATTTGTTATTCGTATATAAGCGCTTTTTGTGTACTTTTTTAATGTCTGAGAATTAGAGTAATGTAAAATATGGTATATATTTTTAATTGAATAAATAATTTGTATCAACCAATTCAATCACTTAAAGTGACCGATAAAATTAATTGGGACTGGATTTATTCTCATTGCTAAGCGAAGCTTAACGAAGCAAGTGAAGCTATCATAATTGAGTCGAATAAGATAATCATCTGTTTTCAGACGAGACTTTATCTATACAACATTCCACTCGAAGCTTCAATAAATCAGACGGTGCGCTAATACAGTGTAGCTTCGAAATCTAGTATTTTACATCCAATACATAAACTCATGCCACTTTTCCCAGAAGGGGTTGGCAGAGGTGCTACCAGGACACCTTGCCTTGTATGTTCCGTCCCACATTGTGATAGGGCGCAAGCCTATCACCATATCGGGCACAAATTCCTGACTCCGGGCTGATAAGGAATAGAAAAATCCAATATCACTTTGACCGACCCGTGATTTAAACCCGAGGTCTCAGCTTTATAACCGTACGTTAGTACAACTACGCCACCGAGGCATTATTTCAATCATCTTAAATTAGCAAAGCGAATTATTATATCCATACCAAAAGATACGCTATTTTTATACTAGCAGGCTTTGGCATAGTTTACCAGACCATTCTCACCATAATTCTAAGTCCTTTAAGGGAGACGAAAAAGCAAATGAACTAGTTGTATCAATTGAGATGTTCTCCTCATTCTCTACTTAATGACGCCACTTTTCTTAGTTATCACCTTATGCTTCGAGAGCTAAAAATTATACGAGTAAAAAATAGCACAATAATTTAATCCTCTTTAAGTAACAATGCGATATTTTACATCGTATTTAGATACTACTCAAGCGTAGCTAAGCGTGTCAGACATTCACGCAGTGACGTCAGAAGAGAAGGTATCAATAGAGGGATTACCGCGCGCCCCCGTACTGACTCATGCATTAGTTAACTTGCTACTTGTTCTATACACGGCGTGAGTCATTATTGTAAGTAGTTTTAAACGAGTATGTCTTATAGGTTAGTGAATAAACATGGCCCCAACCCCAAATGAAATCGGTCGTGTGATCTCTATCAGAAAAGGGACATTTTGGGCCTCAACACACAGACCGACTATATTTAAAACTCAAATATTTGTGGATGCATTCATAGATAAGTATGTTGTGGGTAGTATTCCCGAGAAGGTATGGAGAGGTTTTGCATTTCGTCAAACATATTCCGGTTAAAGACTACGACTTTTCTCTTTCTGATGCACTGAAGTGTTGAAATACTAAGCATAATATTATCTCTATTTTAAAAATCAAACTGTTGTATTAGTGCAGTATTTATTATACTTTGTTATTTGTCTAGCACACCTGCCTTTATGTTGCTATGAATTTAAAATACAATTGTGGCATTCATACAAAACCCAACCCAATGGGATTACGCATTAAACATATTCAAACAAAAATTAATATGCCAACAATGAAGCCAAATAGAGCCCGCTAAAGAATTTGCCAACTTCCCAAACAGGGCGCGTGTAATCCCTTGCATTCCCGCCGAAAAATGTTTTACCGACAAAATGTTCCCAAGTCCCGTAATATCCAGTGGTGCCATTAAGGACACTTCACTTACGTACCACGTCGGACCCATTACAAACTTTCTGTCATATTACTTGCTACATATTTTGACGGAAACCAAATTGAGGTTACTTACAAGGGTTGCGGGACTGAATACTTCTGATTAAACCGACATTGCTGGTGTGATGACAATCGGCGACAAAATTTTAAATAATAAAAATAAATGATATGTACTAAAAACAAAGCAGAAGGGTTTGCTTGAACGCGTTTATCTCTAAAACTACGAATGTGATTTGAATTAATATTTTTGTATTCAAAAGCCAAATTCTTAACAAATGTTAACAGTATCTGATATCACATATGCTTCCTTTTAATTAAGCAAAGAAATGGTTATATGGCAATTATGTTTGGTAATATTTATTTAAAACTTGGTGTTAATGAGTGTGACGAGCTGAGGCGTAATTGGACCCGGGCTAAGCCGGCCTGGACGCTAATTGTGTGTAAGTGGTGGAGCCACAGTATAGCATAACTACTACGGGATTTACGAGCCAAGTTATTAAACAGTGAAGAAATACTTGCCAAAGGTCTGATAAGCAAGGATAACAGTGCACGTGTTTTTTTCAAATTGTTCTAACTAAAAATCAATAGAATACCCAGCGAAGGACGCAATCAAAGGTGAAATCAGTCATGCTTGTTCTACAGTGGAATATATTTGATTAAGTAAAATAAAATTCCGTGAAATAAAAGAATATTCAGCATGAAAGCTAAGGACATACCAACTATGGAGAAACTTATGAGTTACGTTATGCGAATAGAATAGAAGACGATAACAAATACATCATCAGTTAATACCAAATATACAATGGTATTTATTGCTAATTACTGTTAAAAAAGACTGCATTAAAAATGACTTCAAAGAAACTTTTTTATGTTACAAAACGAAACAGTTCTCACACGTCTTAACATAATTACTCCTCATTGTTCCTTCTTGCCAAAGAAAACTTAAAATATAAAAAAACTTCTACAAAAAAGCTTACTATCCGTCGACAGCACTTCATCTTCTTTGAAGTCACGGCTGCGGCGTCGGAAACTCGACCTTAACATTAAATAAATAAGGGTTAATTTGCATTAGGGACGTTACAGCTCATTACTGCCGCCTACATGCGTCGGTTTGAGACAGAGCCACGCCTACTTGGGATCCTCACGCTAGACGGATTTAATGGTAGTTACGAATATAGTTGCTTCATTTTAATACAAATTCACTTTAAATCTACTGCACGCTGAATGTGTAGAAAATTATTAAACTTTTTCGCTTGTAAATATTTGTTCAAATATATCCACGATATAAGCAATTTAATCTCGCAAACAATATGATTACTTTTTGCATATGCAATTTCATTTGGAGAATATGAGGAAAGTTGAATATCAACAAAGCACTTAAATACCTAAAACCAAAATCGTTTAAGACAAGATATATTTTTAGGTCTAGGATTTACGCGCATTTTGTCTTAAAGCCTCGGATTTGCCGCGATTTTCTAAAGCGATTTGTTTAAGCTGCTACTTTACTTTGTGAGCTGATGAAGATATTTCGGAATGCAAAAAAGAGGTTCTGTATTTGATGATTATAGAAATGTATCGTAAATATTGACTGCTTTGTATTTACAATATATACAAGTATTAACTGTGCACTTAACCAAAATGTTTAGCTGATGGTAATAAGAAAACCAAGAGAACAAGATATTGTGGCAAAATCCTTTAAGTAGACGTTAGTAAAATTATTAGGAATACTTTTCGCTTACTACTTCACTTGGGTTCGAGTGGTCATGCGATTAATTATACTTAATTATTATTTCCCTGAAGAAACCATCTTGCATATACTCATATCTTTTCAGCTAATACACGTGGATGGGAACTCTAAGTTGGTACCGATGAAATAGGCCTATTTTGGAGGCCTCTGGAGGTCTATTTGTATTTTTTAATCTTTTACTTTAAGTGACGAAATATATTAACGCCGAGACAACTTTAACGAGCATTGAAGTATTTTATTTTGCTTTATTACCCTTAAATACTTGATAAGTCGAGATACACAAGTATCGAAGCGTTTATTGCCTCATTCGTTGAACGCAAAGACAACTCCACCGCGAGTGGAACGATTAAGGAAGATTCATTAAGGTCCCGGCTGACTTTACAACACTTAAATCCGAGCCATCACCGAGCCACACTAATATCAGTGAGAGACTCCACGCATCACTTCATAAAACCTTACGAGTACGTACAGTTCACACATAAAGAGCTGTGGAACAAAACACTTCGTCTTAAAGCACAATAGTCCCGGACTGGCGCGTCCCCCGTCACCCCCGCCACCCGCCGCCCCTATCTCGCCAGTACTGTGAGCGGCGCCTAATGAGAAGCGTTGAAACCTAAAATTTGGTGCCAACTCGAACTTTGAAGAGCTCTACACAGTCGAGAGCCAAAATGTCGACAACTGCGCTCTATCCACGTACATCGAGGGTGCTGGAAGAAATCCACCCTTTTTTTCAGGGCAATAAGACCTAATGAAAGTTATTGCCGTGTTCATATGCCAAACGGTTGTAAAAATAGATTTTTATGGAACATTCGCGTCTCGTGTAACCTGATTGTTCGATAGTTTTGTAATGTAGGAACAAGTGATATAACCCAGTTTTTTTGTTAAGTCATTGACGATAAAATCATCTGTGTGCAATCTGGTATGGATTTTCCATCGTCATTGCGCTTAAGCAAACTTGGATCTGTTATCAAAACGGGATACATTTTGCTTTATATTATTTAGAAGTTAAGTTTATCACCTATAGATAATAGGTTCCAGACACATGTCTTTCATTCCGTTGTAAACGTACTTAATAGTTCTAGATGCCATATTATAAAAATAAAATATACTACATTTAACAGGCTCAGAGAAATTAGGGCACCCTGTCTTCATTAGACTTCTCGATCACTAATGATACTAGTGTATGATAATAACGCTATCTATAATGGCGTAAAATTCGAGAAAGAACCTTGAAATGGGATACTACTCAAAAATTTGTTTCGGGGCTGAGTGTGGGACCGTGGCGTCCTTCACATTCATCACCCACAATACAAGTTTCTTAATATGGAATAGATTCCTAGATGTAAAGATAAGATATTAAAAAAAATAAAAATAAAACCACAACCGCGGTATAACACTTAAAAAATTGTTTTATTTGAATGTTAATCAAATCAAATCAAATAATAATTTATCTCAAAATCAAAATTCCATAAAATGTTAGTGACACAATGAATTAATGCGAGATTAGGACAAATACAAAACACGTGAGATTGTGATCGTGTGTGTTTATCGGATATGAATCTATTTTACGCCACGTAAAGAACAAGAGTTGAGAAATATAATGAAATATGAAACGCTTCAGTTTGATCGTTACGTCCGTATAAGTTCCGAGTAGATAGAACAATATTCACGGGTGCACTTCACTATCTTTTCGTTTTTTTGTGCTCATTAATTCTTTCACACTCGCCTATGCGCGGCCGGTTTCCTTTTTACTAAAGCGCATTTTCAATGTATTTTTAAAGATATTTTCAAATGTGTAAAAGTTTTGTACTCGTATGTTTGATTTTACTTCCTGTAGTGTACGTTATGTTCTAATTATTATGAAATCGTCTTTTCTCCACGGTATTTTATGACGAACAAAATCGATATTTTCAGAAAATAAATAATTATATACGTACATTAATAGTAAAGTTTGCGTATAGGTATGAGTTTTATTTTTATATTCAAGACTTAAAATGCTGTGAGAAATAAACATACAGAAAAACTATGGTTTATTAAGAAATTATTATACGACTTTTCATGTTCTTTTTTTATAATGCGACGACAGATTGTATTAACAGAACAACATTCAGTTACCGTAACGTGCAAACTGCATGGAATGACAGTGTATATCATCTAACCAGCATTCAGTCACAATGTCTTGCAATGCCAACATTCACCATGCCAGAAAAAATAGTACCTTTAAAAAGCTTCATCAGAGAAAACTGATAAAACTGTCAAACTATACAATTTAAATCAGGCATCAGAACCATTAAGTGAGGGCAGATAGGGGAAAGTCAGTGAACAAATTCTAATGGATTAATAATTGCATTGAATTTTCATGTTCGGAGCGGAAAATTGATGTTCAACTCATAGATACTGATCAAATTAGTTTACAAACAATTATAAAAAAAAACTGACATGGTTTAAATGTATACACGAATTTTGACTACATACATAATAATATGTTTTTGGAGCTTACGAGGTAATTGTTAGATGGTAAGAAAGATAAAAGTAGCTTCCCCGTATACAATCCTTCGATCAAATATACACTAGATTATAAGTAACGGCTTTGGAATGGCCACAAATAATTGTGTTCTTATTTGATTTTAGCAAGGTCCAACCATCCAGCTAACGGGCAGCAACCAGCCAACGAACGAACGCGTTAAAATGCCTCGGTGTGTGCTTTAAAATACTGAAAATAACCACCAAAACAGTAAAGTTTTAGGAGTGTCTTTCTTTCTGTAAATACACATCACTTTGTTTTACAGTGCTTGTTGTATAGTAAACTCTTGCCATTTTTTTTAGGCAGTGTTTGTATGCAAAGTTGAATCTAGAACTATACTCGTATTTGATTAAAGGTATCACTGCCTTTTACACCGCCATTCTTTATCTCTGCCTTTAAGGAACATTGTTACGCATTGTTATAATTTGGTTTAAAGGATGTTGTACTAAGTCTCAATAGAATTGACACCTTATGTCTCAGTATGTCGAAAATATTTTTAGCTAAAAAGTATTTCTTGCCTGATGACGTGAATTAATGTATCAATACACTCGTAATAAGGTTGATATGCTGCAAAAATTACAACTAGGCAGTACACCAATCAGAGGTAACAGTTAGTTTCAAATATCACATGGCTGACTAAAAATGTACGCATCATGCATCTATGCATACTGACTCAATATACCGGGTATCTCAAGACTGCTACCGAAAACGAAGCCGGGTGGTAGTTTTAGTGGCTACAAACACAATGCAATTAAAAATTTCGCCTAGAAACGCGACAATTTTTTTTTATGATTTTTTAAATATCGTCATTTTTGGGTGGTAAATCCATAGTTTTTGCTAAAATAATAATTTAAACTCTTTTATACCTTAGAGTATTTATAAATAAAAGGGTATATACTATTATTTTAGGAAAAAATGTATTTACCACCCAAATATGGCCATAGGAAAAAAAATAACAAAAAAAAATTGTCGCTTTTTTTTGCAACTTTTTCTGTTGCATTGTGTCTGAAGTCGCTTAAACTACCACCCGGCTTCGTTTTCGGTAGCAGTCTTGATATACCCTGTATAATCAAATTATAAGAGTTGAAGAAATTTTATAAACTAACAGTTCTAATTTTAAAAGCTAATAATAATAATACCAACGACCGTTTTTTTTTTTTTAAATTGATATGGAGATGCCATTCGCCGGATGGTAAGCGAATGTAACGTAATCAAACAAAACAATTTTTAGCATTCCACTGCACTCACCATCCTGAAACATGATGTTAAGTCTCAATATTTCCAGTACTTGCTCTGGCTACATTGTCCTGAATACGACAAAAATCACCTCAATTATATAAATGTTCTCCAACTGACCATGAGCCTTCTCAAAATCGTTACGTACACTCTTCATGTATTTTTAATTTATGTATTTTATAACTATATCCAAATATAAAAAGCTATGGAACCTTCTTCCAATTGGTCCAGTTTTCACCAATCAAATATTCAAAGACATTCTGCAGCGAAAGATTAGGTAGGTCAAATCTATTTAAAGTAGTCTTGATTGAATTATCTCAGCTCAAACTCAATTTCGTAGATGGTGCTACGAGACTCGTAGGCTTTCGTAGAGCTGATACTGACGTCACAGACGAAACGTAAATTATGTTAGCATAAAGATTTGTACTGGAAATAATTTCGTTTGAGTGACTAAGTTATACAATAAGGTTTAAAATATTTTTATACAATATTATATTACATAAGAGGCAATAAGTATATACCACGGTTTGATAATAGATATCTAAATATATTATGTACTAACGACCTTATCATCTTATCAGGTAAAAGCCACGCTGTATCAGTATTCTAATAGTTATGGATTAAGTTAGTATATACGTATGTATACATACATAGCCACAAATTTTGACAGCATCCTTCAAAACTGTGACGAAAGAAGTGGTGATTCATGGGTAATTCATTAAATGACTTTTTATTGAACCGACACGCGACGTCCCCACATACATCTAAACTTATTGTATTATAAAATATTATCTATGTTGTAGACATGTAGAGATTATGTTAAATTCTATTACGACTAAATAGGTCATGAGCTTTCGAAGATATTTATTGTCAATATAATAAAATGTCAAACGTTGCGACCCAGTTGGCTCTTGTGTGACAAACAAACATAACAAAAGCAGCAAAGTTGGCGTTTTATGTGCCGAATAAAGGGTTTTACTTACTTTTAAACTTTACAATTTATTTTCAACGTGTAAACATGATTTTGGGTTAAAGACATCGTTAAAATACAAAAGAATAGAATTTATAAACATCATGTAGGCTAAGAATTCGAGAAAACCGCAATTTTTGGATGATAATTTGTGATAGCATTCCGGCATTTGATACACTATCTTTATAGTACAATACTTAATGGTGACCTATTTATAATCTAATGCTATATGGTATCCTAGCCGAGATGACATAAAACCTAATAGAATTTACTTAACGCTAATGAACTAGAAGTAGCCTAATGCGTGCTCAGTATTTTCAATACGGGTTCACAAATTTGATAATTTGTCAGTAGTGTAAGTCGATGTTTATACCAGGCTGAGCTTAAACCGGCGAAGCTGACCATCGTTTTCAATAGCTTTAATTTATATATACCTACGTCTATATTCTGTGATATCATAGAATGACAGCATAAATAAACAATTGAATATATTTTGAATGTTAAATATTGTTGATTGCAGTATAAAAGTGTTCAGAAATTGTCTCAGCATCCGATAAACGCTAAACAAAACAATTATGTACGAGTATGTTAATGAATCTTATTAAAAGAACGCTGCGGAAACGTAATACAACCAAGTGCCGACAGATGTCGCTATGCTAAAATTACTACGGTGTAAAAATCTCACTCACCTGATCTTACTAAGTCAATCCATGATTTTCTTTTAAATATATTGTTTAAATTCATAAAATAAATAAACACTACAATATAATACTAAAAAAACTAGCTAACACTGCTGGCCACTTATAAGCCACACAAAGACTGCGACCGAGCCATTATCAGCGACAAGCCAATAAAGATGAAAGTAAGGCCACAAAAGACCTTCAATTTTATCTATCAATAGGCCACCACTTAGTTCATTCATGAATGCCCACGCGATGTGGCGAGAGCTCTCTGTCCGCCCACGACTGACGTCATGCAACACCATGACACCGATTGTCCAGATACGCTAATAAATACATTAGTCATTCAATAGATGCGCAGCTAAATAAAGTATTCAAGGACGTCTATGTTTCATATGCAACGTCCTATGTAACTGGAACGTGCGTATAGGATGAAAAATATTGTTTCATACATACATTCATACATAAACTCTCGCCTTTGTCCCAGGATGAGTAAGCGTGGTAACACCTCTGTTACCACGCCAACCACGATACGCATTATACGCTATTTTAAGTTATACGTTGCAATGGTACAAATAATTCACTATGTGATAAGCTTTTAGTAACATTATGGAAAGTAAAAATCCGTTAAAATAAAATATTATAATCTAATTAGTTTTAATATTATGCAAAGTGGATTTCACTCTGTCTTCAAGGATTGTTAACAAATTATGTTTGCCCTTATTCATTAAATCAATCGTCTATAAAGCTAGGCACTACAATGAGAAAATTTTATTCAGCGTAGCTAATGAGGAATTTAAGAAAGGTTAATGATCTTTGCGAGTAGTATAAGTAGAGCAGTATAAGTGTATTCAGAAGAGTCAATACGAAACCCTTGTACAAACCCAATAAAACTTATTAAAGAAAATACACTAATAACTAACATGCAGACAAGTGTTAACAAAAATCTACCTTTCTTTAAGAACTGTATATTATGTCACAAAGAGGATGATTGGCAATAATGAACAATGAGATGATGACATATTTCATTATAGAATTTTAAACTTATAAACATACATTCCAACATACTAAAATACAGCAGTAAGTAGGTCTAGTCACTTTAATATTGTCTCAGTGAAGCAAGGCTCAGTTACATAATATTCTTGTGTCAATAGACCGACGGCAAACAATCCTCACAAAGGAATAGGAGCAATTCCAATTTAACTTCAAGTTAATAATTCAACATTTGTAGTTATGCATATTTGCTTTATTGAAGAAAATTCAGCATATTATAATATCTAAATGATTTCCAATAAATTTAGATAGATCGGAATACTTACACATTATGCGTATGAATACAACAAACCCAAGTTTAAATAAAGTTTTCTACTTCATAGCTTAGCAATTAAGCAAGCGATGCATAAAATTGAAATCATTTAGATCAGAAATATTACAGGAATGCTGTAATATAATAATTGTAGATTTTTTCTGTCTCTCCTCGTTAAAGTGTGTAGTATTAAACTAATGTAAGGTTGCTTATTTAATGGAAAGTAGTCAACACCTTCTTTTAAAATCTTTAAGCTGTAACTCTCTTTAGATCATAGGCTAAGACGATAATCGGATGATTGAAACTAATAACTAGTTAAATAGATGAATAAAACTAGTAAAAAATTAAGTATTAAGTCAAATATTAAGTCAAGTCTTCCATGATTTCACAACTATATCTTAACCATAAGCGATACTAGGTCTAACCTTCTCCAAGAAGCTCCACGATTGGTACAACGCATAAAACCAACCTACTTATTACCACTTTATTAATAAGTGCCCTAGTATTTGTAAGCGTTAAAGCATAAACGTTACAAACAACATTACAAAACACAGGGCACAAACATGGGCGCGATAAAATATTTTACTCAATGAAACAATTATAATGCACGTAATTAAACCATAAAGCAGTCCGTGTTTTAATTAATTTATAAAGGTTATTACTTTGTTTATAATACGCTGGCCCGATCGACCCCGGCTTCCCCTGCCCAGTACATACACGTGGTGTGGTCGTTCGTTAATTATTTATGCCGCCTTGAATATCGGAGGGATAGTGGGCCGTGTGAGGTATTGTGACACAGATTTTATGTATGACCAATTTAAACGAAACTTCGGTTTGTTAAAAGGTTTGTTAATGGACACAATTTCCATGACCAATCAATTTTAAGTAAATTGTAAAATGATTATGTAATGATATAAAAGGCTGTTTTGAGGTGAATTTATGTATTAAAAAAATTACGTCTGGTCAAAATATTGATTTAGGGAATTTATAATGTTTGTGTGACCTTAGAATAAATTATAATCCATAATATATGATTAGTGGCTCGGCCCGGGTTCGAGTTGTCGGCTCCGAGTGCAAACACTATTTAACGGGGAAAACAGCTATTTCAACATTTTTCATTCATGCTTTGCTAATATTAGTTATAAGGTGATTGTATGTAGCCTATAACTTTTCCCAATGAATAGGCTATTCAGCATCAAAATAATTTATCAAATCAAACCATTAGTTCCTGTGATTACCGCGTTCAAACGAACAAACAAACAAGCGTCCTCTGTAAAATTATGTATTAATATTGATGAATCTGATAATTCTCTCCATTATCATACCTTTTTAACGATATTTAATTTACTGTTTTATTAAGAAAAAGGTGAAATGTAAACAGGTCATGTTCCTACTAAAAACAAATAAAAAATAAGAAGAAAATCAATGTTATCAGATTTTACGTTACGCTGCAGTGCGATGCTTGTAATTAATAATTATTATTATTTTTTTTTTTTTTTATAATGTCCTGGCATAGTGGCGGCATTGCACCTGATGGAAAGTGCCAATGCCGCCCAGGCAGAGTATCCATTGGCATCGGACGGCAGTCCCATGCCAATGGAAACAATTATGCCGGCCTGCTTAGGTGCCTCTTCACACCACGGCGGAAGGACCCAGGATTGTAGGAAGGAGGGAACACGTGCGCCGGCAAACAATTCCACAGCCTGACGGTGCGGCACAGAAACGAATTTGAGAACCGTTTGGTTCGCGCCGGGATGGTGTGGACCGTCTAGCTATGGCTTCGCAAGCCAGCACGCGTGGTTCTGGTTAGGAATGGAGAGGAGGGGAGCAAGTTGAACAATTCCTCAGAGCACTCACCGTGATACAGGCGGTAGAACACGCTTAGAGAGGCATAATTAAGCATTTCACAGTTTATTTTTTAACTATTCAAGATATTGTTATGTAAGTCGAGTTATATACACACTACAGTGTGACATTATGTCTATTGAGGCTCTCGTCCCAACGTGGGCCGTTTCATACGAACTATGATATATCTAAATGTCGATTGAGTTTAAATAATAATGAATTGAAATAGTAATATGTATGATTAATTTCAATATGGTTTTATCATTCTAATTGGATTGATTGTTACTCAAAAAAATTCAATAAATAGATTATGATTTGTGCCAGCAAGTGAACAAGGTATATTATATTAAGTTGCAACTACAATACCGTGGACCATACTACAAATTATTTCGGCATTATAATATATAAACTCCGCAAAACGATCAAAATTTAAAATATTCGAATGAAACAAGACCAAAATACAGACGTTTGTTATGTTAGGCCATGGTCTCAGCAAGACTCTGCACGATCAATAGCTGTTCAAAACTTTATTTCCACAAATCTCATCAATTAAACGAACGAAAAGGTCAGCTTAGGAAACTGGTACCTAAATCGATATTTTTCTTTGATTTAATATTTGATTCTCTAACAAAATAAAAATAAAAGCGTTGATTAAAATAATTAAAATATTCTAATTGTTGTGTTTTAAAACGTTAAAGCGCGTGCGCATAAGTCACTAGTCAGTAGCACTGACTGTACCAACCCGTAGTACTAAGTACTAAGTATATTCAGTACCAAATCCACGGCATATCTTCATTTATTTCGCTTAGTAGAGCAACAATGGACCGCCACTCAATGTCCGTCCTCCGTTCCTCCTAATGACTCCATTCTTTTCTTCCAACGGTAGTAATTTTCATTTGGATTTAAGGCGGGAAAGTAGGCCATGGATTAGTTTAGCGCCAGAAATCTTCACAACGCTCACAACGCATTTCATTAAACATTACGTCTAATTAATGACATTATTGTACAAAAGAAAGCTGATTAAATTTGATGAATGAAAATCAGTCATAATATACAGTTTATAAGACATATAGTAGATCATCAAATGTAGATAATCTAGGGAAAGTACCTCGAACGTCTTTAGCCAAGATGGCGTAAGATGCTGCGAGGGCCGTTTTACTAAGTGCCGCGTTTCAACTAGCGCACATTTAAATATCGTGTGCTAGTTTTAGATTAAATAATTATTTAACGTTTTAGCGTGGAGAATATGAATGAAGCGGTTAAATTAAGCTCATTAACTACCGATTTAACTCTCACCGATGGCTCATAAATAGGGTAATGAAATCGATTCAACTCTTCTTTGCAAACAATGAATTTGGAGCTATAGGTGAACGTAACTTAAGTTTGACGTTTATAGAGCTTATTTTTTAAAATCCTGAAGATGAATGATAATGTCATCACTATATTTCAGTAACTGATTAAGAAAAGCTATTAGATTAATTACAACTAAATACCTAGAGAAATACGGTTTGAATATCATGATAGTGGAAAGTATCATCAGAAATGATATTGGTAGGGCGCCAAGAGCGGCGGCGGGCGCTGGAACCCGCCCACCGGGAGCCGTCGCACATCACTACGAGAACAAGTACTCTCTAGACATCCGAAAAGGAGCATGATTTAGAGAGACATTAGTGAGCGGGGTCGTCGAACGGCGTAACGAAACGGCGTCGGCGTCCGGACCGGGAGGGGCGACGGTTTCGGCGCGCGCTATCGATCGTATCGCATACCTTCCTGCGGCCGCAGCAGAGCATCCTCCGAGCGCGCGACTGTCCGCCCGGCGAAGACTTCAACCTGGTAAGTTTTCGCCACTGCATGGGTGCAGGTTAGCGCGGCGGTTGCGGGAGCGGCCGCGGGGCCGGCTGCTCGCGCATCGCGACGCCCCCGGCGTCAGACGCGGCCGGAGCGCGCGAGCCTTTCTCGCGAAGTGCCCGCCGCCCGCCCGCGCCGCGCGCCTGCGCCCGCAGCCGCCGCCTGCCGCCGCGCTCCCTGCGCCCGCCGCGCTCCCTGCGCCCGCAGCCCTCTGCGCCCTCTGCGCCGCACTCCCCGCGCCCCTCCACCACCCGGCTTCGCCCCTTACACCTCGCGATTAATAATTCCGGCTACGCTGCCAGTGCGTATGTGGGTTAGTTTTTTGGCGATCGATGCGATTATTCGGTGCGAGCCACTTCCGCTCTCCAGACCATCGCGGTGCACTCGTCACGCGGCCAGACGCTCTACTAATCGCATTCTGACATCATCCCCTCGAGTGGCGTGCGAGCGCCGCCGCGCCGTACACATCCACTCACACCGCACATACGACTCGGTGCGCACTGTACAACGTACACTGTACGCTCTATTCTATATCATACATTAATTAATTTAGTTCATAAGCTCAACTCAGCTATCACTGCTACTTCATTCCCTGTACAAAACTAAATGTAAAGTCGGTATCTATCAAACACCCTTCAATCAAGAATAAATCTTATATAGCAATAACATTTTATAAATGTATATTTGGACAAGCACGTCAGTTGAGAATGCCATTATAATTACAAAGGGCCACAAGTCAAAAGCATTTTAAGGGCAATAATAAGCTACTAGGGGGCGGAGTGGGTCACGTCCAACCGCACAAAGGGTCGGTCAAAACCACACGCGGGTAGCGGCTTTGAAAGTCCGCGCGGTGCGGGCGGCCGAGCGGAGAGGGCGCGGGCGCGGGCGCGGTACACTCGCGAGCTTTCCTGCTCCGTAAATAAGTCGTCTGAGAAAGTGTGCGTGAAATGCGTGTGCGAATCTTTTGAATATTATATTGAATATTATATCTTTTGAATACCATTTAAACTACTGTTTGACGGAAGGAATAGATATTGTGGTGGTACCCACCCAGGCAGCCTCTCACATATGAGAGACCTACCGCCAGTGAAATATTATAATATCTAAATATCTCAAACAATGAATTATATAGTACATACACACATACATTGCTTGTGGAACGAGCTGCCGCTGTCAATAAACAAGCTAGATCACTGGCTACTTTTAAAAGACTTCTCCGAGGCCATTATTTGTGGCCATTGTTTTCCCAGAAGATGTAGGCAGAGGTGCAAGGACACCTACATTCCGCCATATATGTTTCGTCACACGTAGCCTATCGCCATATCGGGCACAATTTCATTACTTCGGATTGATAATGAATACAAAAATCCAATATCACTTTACTCGACCCGGATTCGATCCCGAGATCTCAGCTTTTCAACCCTGCCGTAGTACAACTATGCCACCGCTGCAGTCGTGAGTTATGAGAGGAAATTAGTTAAATAGTTATTTTTTTAATTTTATTTTTAATGTAAATTTTGTCACGGGCCATTTCTTATAACCAATAAGTACAAAATATTATAGTCGTATATCAAGTATACCAACATATTATAAGGATATGCATAACAATGTGAAAATATGTCGCCATCTGCATTATACAAATTCGTAATTCCTAATTTGTAAATAGCGTGGTATCCCCTCCACGGAATTGATTATGGCAATTTAGTTTGGTAAATTATATTTATTTTACATGGCGCGTTTCATCGGTTGCGACGTGACGACGTGCTCCATATTATTACAATGCAAATTCTGCGTATGAATAATGAATAAGAAATTGGGTTTTCTTATTTCAGGGATTTTGAAAATATTGACATTTATGAGTATCGGACCTAGAGGTACTTTCTAAATTGCCTTTTTTTACCATAAATACCTTTTAATTAAAAAGTTATCTTTATTTAACCGACTATATATTTTTACCAATAAGATCTTTTTTTGACATAATTATGGAAGATATTCATATCATAGTATAAACACCCACCAATAACTTTGAAAATGCTTGGATAAAGGTAAAAAGAAGGGATGAATTTTAGACTGTAAGTGTTTAATATTGAAATAAAACTATTATTTACGGATTTTATCGCGGATTTGGTTTAATTTTTACATTTTGGACTGAGTCCGCCCCGTGGCCACGAAAGCTGTTAAGTAATCGAAACGTCGCGTCGGGAATTCAAAAAATGTAAAAATTAAACCAAATCCGCGATAAAATCCGTAAATAATAGTTTTGTTTCAATGTGTAACATTCGCGTAAATCTAAGAAACCATTAAGTGTTTAATAGGTCAGGCCACATTATATCGATAAACTCAATCTAGTCTATGGTCATATTTCGACTCATATTTCGATTCAACAGAATAGGCAAACAAGAATGAAATCGCAAAAGTAAATTTACACACCATTATCACTGCCATATGATACTCCAATTATAGATTATTGGAAATTACTAAGATTGATCTGATACACCATCCACATGGTTTGAAGACCTTCCTTTTATTAATTGACAGCCTCCGTGGCGCAGTTAGTTAGACGCTGACAGTGAAACGAAAGGCCGTGTGTTTGATTCCTACACGAGACAATTATTTGTGAGGTCCACAAGTATTTATCTCGGGTCTGAGTGTTTGTGAGATCGAAAAATCTCTCGTAGTTTATGGTATTCAGGACACAAGCCTTACGCCCAAATACTGGAACGCCATTCAAATAATAAGTTGCTCTTAACAGCGCACAGCCCACTTAGCCAGTACATTTAAGCGGGATTAACGTAGTTAAGCGCAACTTATATTTAAGTTGCGTTCCAGTATTCGGGCGTTAATTGATGTGACTGTCGAGCATCGAGCATATAACCTAATAGGTTATATGCTCGATGCTGTCGAGTCACGACTATGACTATTGGGTGAATTTATTCATATAAGTATTTATTTAAGAAATAGTGTAAGAGATGTGCAACAGGAAACTTATAGGTACTTTTTTGTCAGTGATATCCATTTTGATTTTCTCCTTAAATCTGTAAGCCTCAATCGGGCATATTCTTACAGGTGATGACATGTTTAATATCGCCTGATTTCAGCGACCCCTTACGAATTAGAAATCACTAGACAATATTTTGAAGTGAATGTTTATTGACAAATTGTGTGTCTATATTAAGTGATATTCGTAGAATTGGAAATTATTTTTATATTAATTTTAGCGGTCTAATAAATAATGTTTTATTTTAAGACTAAAAACATATTTTGTATAAAATAACAACATTTTCTACTATCTATCACCTTTGAGCCTGTTGGATATAGCTCTCATCATTTATTGAAGATGTCTTTACTTGCTTGCTTATTATTCCTATACCAATTTATCTATTAAAAAATACCATTATGGGTGTAGTGGGCGATTTTTGAAGGCGATGATTACGTTTTTAGCTGGTCGCGTTTGTCATCAAGTTTAAGCCTGTTTTCTTTCTGCGTCCACGCATTTAAACTGAAAATAAGATACATCAGGCACATGAGGAATTTTCATGAAATACATTTATTTTTATCAAATAAGTATCACTGAAGGCTAAGTTATATAAGGTAAGTGAAAATAACATGTACCAACAATATGTCATTGATAAATAATATTATAATATTTTACAGGCCAATAGTCTAAAATTTAAATTTAGTCTAAAATTTATTTATATTCCAATCCACTCGATGTTATATCACGTTGCTTATACCTCCATGAATAACTACCGCGATACCTTGAACTCGTTGAAAAATTGATTCGCTTCCACGAAGCGCATTTAGAGACCCGTTGGTTTATTCGAGGTGCTGTATAAGCTGGTTATGGTTGCAACAAAATTGCTGCACTATTGCAAGCCTATTGGTGGTAATCGTAGTTGAAATTTACAGCAACCACTTAAATTAAAAGAGTATCCATCAAGGAAGAATTTGAATTTAACGCATCTTCTCTTAATTATTCGTATCAACGTGCTAAAGGTTGTTGATCTCGACAAATATACTGATTTTAAAAGTCCAAATCTATCTACTGTTTCCTGTTGTTGTACTGTTGATTGGTCACAAACATCCTTTTAATAAAATCTATGTCATAGTTATGTACCCACATCACATTCTTGCAAGTGCGTTTTTATTTACATTGTATGGTCTTTAACTAATCGAACGAACGGATTTCATTAAACCAGTACACAATAACCAATTTAAAAAGGATTCAGAAATCTAAACTGCACCATTGATGAACACACAAATCAAAATCTCACTTTTAGAATACTTTTTCTACTTACAGAACTGTAAAAACTGTCGTACGTTGATTCAATATCGGGCCATGTCGCCACCCGTTATGTTTGCCTCCAGTAATTGCTCAATTTTAAAGTCATTTCGTTCCATCTATCCTCGCTGCGTACTCGTACGTACTCGTATATTTGATTGGTTTTTTAATAGACCTGAAAAGCCGAAACGGAATAATATTTCTAGTAAATCGATAAAGTTTATTTTTGTAAGTGCTTGCATCTCTGTTGCGCGTGTCCTTATTTGTGTATTTAGAATCTAACTACTGAATGCGAATAGATTTATTTGTGAATAATCTTGTGTATTTATTATGGAAATTATTTTAAAAGTAGTAAAAATCTAAAGTCTAATCGTTATCTTAACTTTTAAAAAAGAATAAATATATTTCTCCTTTTTTTTTGATCGATCATTGTCTTTTGACCCTATAGTTAAATTCTTAATTCCTATACGTTCTTGCAAAAGTAAATAAAACTGAACTTTTCTTAAAATCCCCCTTTGCCTCCCACTTGTCTCTTTTCCATTTACGTTCCATTCTCCCCAAAATATTGAAGGTCGGAAATGTTTCAGCTCATTAGTATTCTTATATTGTCGCGCAAGGACAAATTTGACATATACCTAAAATAATAAGATGTTTTAAAAATTCCATCACAATGGTTTTTTGGATCAATACTTCTTGCCGCATTTATTTAGGGTGCTTATAGAGATAGAACGAGCATTGTAGCCAATAAAAAATATCTGAAAAAAAGTTGCGATATTTGCCATGGCTATAAAATGTCTAATAATGTCTATATAATTGAAAATAACTTATTGAATCCATTAAAATCTTCAACAGAAAGCAGTTTTCATTAGAGAAGAACGGACAAGAAACTCTAGTAAAACCAGTTACAATGTATTGATTATTACAAAAGTTATAATTTGGATAAAAATCAGAGCAGTTCATTAATAATAATTTGATTTAAACTTACAATAGATATTTTTTCATAAGTGATATCACATATCATCTCAGCATGTCACTTACGGTTACAAGCTGTCTGGTGTCTACACGTAATCAAGAAACCGAATGAAAACGTCATTATTTGATGTTTTTGTCTTTACTCTGTACATTTTGAAACGAATAGTTGAATGTTCTATTTGACAACCTTATAGTTTATGTAGTCATGAAGACATATCATCATCATCACCAACCTATTCGCGGCCACTGCTGGACATAAACCTTTCCTATGGCAAACCACTGGACTCGATCTTTAGCCCATCGTCTCCAACCGCTACCAGCCATCTTACGAATATCGTCCCTCCACCAGGTTGGAAGATACAATTTTATTTGAGAAAAATGATAAAAACCTATAATCTTACTCGTAATATCTTGGTAATAGTTTTGGTGGAAACACAATTTACTATCGCGATCTCTCGCGGTTCGCTGCAACCTAGTTTAAGAGGGTTGTAGTAATGAAAAATCTAGATTCATTTCGACAGTTGAATAAAACAGATTGCTAAGAAGATTGAGTTTAGAATATTAAGTTTAGATAAAATGTTGACTTTAAGAAATAATATTTACTGTATTCATTCATGATCATTCGGTTCTATGTGCCATGGATGGGGCAAATGATGGCACAGTGACTCTCCATCCGGCACGATCTTGAGCTGCCTGCTTGATGTCGCTCCAAAACCTTCCAAGATAAGATTTACTGTACTGTGTCATATACGACCAACTATAGTGCACGCGCCTCATCTACAATCGAGAGTGATTAGACCACATAGTCCGCCACGCTGGTCTATTACGGGTTTGTGTACTTTACATACCACAGAAATTCTTTTAAATCGCTATGGTATGCAAGTTTCGTCACGATATTTTCCTACACTGTCTTAGAAATAATATTTACAACCGATTTATTATCATAAGTTTCGGTGCATGTCATGTAAGTAGTAAAATACAAAACTAGAATACAAAACTATGGCACACATGCGAATGCTATAGGATAGTTAATCATAGATGGGTGTATGATGGATACTCTTTTAATTATATTACTCGTTTCTAGAGTCTAAAGCATTCTTTTCTAAATAAAATTATTCTCATTATATCATGAATAAGATTGTTCAGGTCCAATCCCCGCACAGTTAAATACTAATATTTAAGTCCAGCTTCCCTTTTAAAAATATGCAAAACAAAAAATACATTACATATAACAACAAAATAAATATGATAATCCGCATTCATACATAGTTAAGCAACTGTTCGGGTAAAAATATTTAAGGAACTAACTTTTCCTTCTTTTTTATGTAAACTCATAATTTAATGTTTCTGATATGTATTAAACTACATTGAAAAATGCCTGGTATAAGGAAGCATAATTGAGACGTTACAAATGATGTTAATTAGTCCAGAAAATGGATAAAAGATTATTTAGGATAAATATTCGAATCCATTGCATTGAATTCATAAATTTTTAAATTAAATCATTGAATTTTTAGAATGTCATTAATGTATTCTACATTTCAATATACTGGGTATCTCAAGACTGCTACCGAAAACGAAGCCGGGTGGTAGTTTTAGTGGCTACAAACACAATGCAATTAAAAATTTCACATAGAAACGCGACAATTATTTTTTATGATTTTTTAAATATCGTAATTCTTGGGTGGTAAATCCATAGTTTTTACTAAAATAATAATTTAAACTCTTTTATACCTTAGAGTATTTATAAATAAAAGGGTATACACTATAATTTTAGGAAAAAATGTATTTACCACCCAAATATGGCCATAGGAAAAAAAATAACAAAAAAAAATTGTCGCTATTTTTTGTAACTTTTTCTGTTGCATTGTGTCTGAAGTCGCTTAAGCTACCACCCGGCTTCGTTTTCGGTAGCTCTCTTGATATACCCTGTATATCATTAGCACATTAACATGCACAAGCTATAACCATTAATTCCATTTAACATTCATAAAAACATAATTTTGCAATTCATAAATCTATTGAATATTTACAAGTATTCAAAATATGCAATGGAATAACGTATTTCCCGATTTTTTAAATCATTTTTCAGTTATCACTTGTCCTCAATGCACGCTGATAAGCACTGGCGTCATTATGGATGTGGGCACTTACGTGCCGATAACGAACCGGTCCATTTGTAATAACCGACACGATCATCAACGCGTCATTCGGTTTGATAACAAGATCCATCAAACCTTACCAAATAACATTACTTACTAAAATAATTTTCAACTACCTATTTTTTGACTGCCTCGGTGGCGTAGTTGTACAAGAGTACGGTTACAAAACTGAGGTCTCGGGTTCGAATCCCGGATAAGGTTAAATTATATTGGATTATTCTATTAATTATCAGTCCAGAGTCAGGAATTTGTGCCCGATATGGCGATGGGCTCGCCACCTATCACATCGTGGGACGGAGCATACAAGGCGAAGTTTGGGTGTCCCGGCACCTCTGCCTACCCCTTCTGGGAAAAAGGCGTGAGTTTATGTATGTATGTATGCAATTTTTTTTCTATTGCCTATTTCCGGCAAAAGAGCAGACAGGCAACCGGCTGGTAAACGATCACTGCCGACCATGAACATCCACGATGCTTAGATCATAGATGTGTTGCCGGATCAACAAATCGGGAGAAGAACGGGAAGGAAAATTGTTTGAAAGACGTAAGGGGTATTCAGAATCCGGCAATCTCAGTCACCAAAAAATTCGATAGCTAAAGTGTCGCTTCACGTTGGTTTGCTATAAGACAGTAGTGCCGCCCCGGACGAGCGTGCGCATTTATATACCTAGTCAGGTCATAAATTCTGTCACATGTTTAATATAAAATAATTGAAACAAGTTTATTAATTATGTAACCATTTATATAACAAAATTAACTAAACAAAACATAGATTCTTATGGCACTAAAGTTTATTCAAAATAACCTCCGTGATTTTGAATACAGGCCTTCAATCTGCGCGGCCAGTTGTCTATCGCAGCACAAATCCATGTCAATATCGGCGGCTGTCTTAATCAAGGATGTATTGAGTGACTCCAAATTGGGATGAGGCTTTGAGCACGCCTTTTCCTCCAAGTGTTGCCATATCTTGTAATCTAACGGATTCAAATCGGGACTGGAGGAGGGCCAGTCTTCGTGCCGGATGAAGTCGTTTTCACGCGCCGCCAGCCAGTCTCGTGTGCTCTTCGCTCTATGGGCTGGCGCCGAATCTTGTTGGAATACCCTGTGCCTGTTATTGAACATGGTATGAAAAACAGGTTCCACAAGGTTCGTCAGGACTGTATTTTGATACACAACTGCATTCGTTTTTAAACCTTTCTCACAAAATGTACCTCTGTTAAGCCCCAATAAGAAACTCCCAACCATACCATGAGCGAAGATGGAAAATGACCTCGTTGGACACTCGGAATACAGTTGCTCGCTTCTTCACTACTGTGTGCGTACACCTTATCATTTTGTTTGTTGTAGCTCTCTTCTACGGTAAATTTTTTTTTCATCTGAAAAAAGAATTTCCCGATATTTTTTTCCTGCGTACCGCTCCAACAAAGCGCGGCATCTCTTCAGTCTCATGTCCATTAGACGAGCATTGAAACGATGTCCTGTTTTTCTTCGATATGCCCGAAGCCCTAAGTCTTCATTTAACACCCTTTTCACCGTGGTTCTGCTTAACCCCATCTGAAGGGCCAACAGTTTCTGCTTACGTTTGGGATTTCTTTGAATTCGCACCTTCACAGCTTTTATCACTGCTGGAGTCCTAACAGACCGAGGGCGACCACTTCTTGACCTGTCATCTACACTAGAGTCTTCATTGTATCGTTTGATGGTACGATAAACGAATCTTTTGGTTATATTCAAATTTTTCAGTATGTCAAAAATTTGAATTGGCGCGTAACCGCAACGATGCAACGCAATAACTGCAACACGGTCTTCTTTAGCGTCCACTCCATATTTAAAATGAGTAAAATTTTAAATAGTACACATTTTTATTTTCATGAACAATTCGAAATTCGAATTCAATAAACTTTTTGGGGCCATCATTCTAAAATAAAAGTTTTTACTGTGTGACAATACTTATGACCTGACTGTGTACAGTCATGACATCAGCGTGGCTCTACCAGTTTCAAAATATTTCCAATGAAGGCTACTTGAACATAAGTGGCTGAACTGATGCTACTGACTGCTTGTCTTTGATTATGGAAGATGGGAGAAGTAGGAAAAATATTTGCCAAACTCATTTTTTTTTAAACTGGCCCGGCATAGTGCGGCATTGCACCTGGTGGTAAGCGCCAATGCCGCCCAGGCAGAGTTCCCATTGGCATCATGGGAACAATTATGCCGGCCTGCTAAGGTGCCTCTTCACGCTACGGCGGAAGGACCCAGGATTGTAGGAAGGAGGGAACACGTGAGACGGCAAACAATTCCACAGCCTGACGGTGCGGCACAAAAAAGAATTACAGAACCGTTTGGTTCGAGCCGGGATGGTGTGGACCGATAAGCTATGGCTTCGCAAGCCAGCACGCGTGGTTCTGGTTAGGAATGGAGAGGAGAGGATCAAGTTGAATAATTCCTCAGAGCATTCACCGTGATACAGGCGGTAGAACACGCTTAGAGAGGTGACATCCCTCCGGAGTTGTAGCGACTCCAAGTTGCTCGTAATGTCTGCATCATTCACAATGCGGATGGCCCGCCGCTGCAATCCATCCAAGGCATCAAGCAGGTACTGGGCGGATCCATCCCAGAAGTGCGAACAGTACTCCATACCCGGCCGGATCTGCGCTTAATACAAACGATAAAGCTGACCGGGCGTGAAGAACCGACGCACCCTATTAAGGACTCCTACCCTGCGTGATGTGGCAGTTTTTACGCCTTCGATGTGATTCCTTGGATTGAGATCACAGCGGATATCCACACTAACGATACTCAGGTCATTCCGCACTGAGAGGGGAGTACCCTGAAGAATGGGGAGGGGAAAGAACGGGGATTTTTTGCACGTGAACGCACACACCTGAGCATTGAACTCAACCAAATTCCTCGAACCCCATGTGGAAATTAGATCCGAGGTCCGGTTGAGCTCAATGACAAGATCTTCACGTCCCATAACAGTTTCGACTCGGCAACCCGGAGGCCCGCAGTGGTATCGCCCATGAACCGTGCTGTCATCTGCAATCAAAAATAGCAATAAATGTTGCCAAGCGACAACATGTAATTAATATGCAGAATAAACAAGGTGGGCGACAGCACCGAGCCCTGTGGAACTCCGGCATTTACCGACATGAAAGCCGAAGCGTGTCCGTCAACGACTACACGCATTCTACGCCCATGCAGAAAGCCGGAAATCCACGAACACAGGTTGCCGGGCAGACCGTATGCCAGAAGCTTGGAAAGAAGACCACGGTGCCAGACCCTATCAAACGCCTTGGCTATGTCGAGGCTCACAGCAAGAGCCTCGCCACGCCTGTCAATCGCCACACCCCAGCGATGCAGGACAAACGCTAGAAGATCACCCGTTGATCGATATTGACGGAATCCGTATTGTCTGTCACTGATCAACGAGTGATCCTCCAGGTAGCGGACCAATTGAGCGTTTATGATCCGCTCCATGACCTTACAAATCACTGAGGTGATAGCGATAGGGCGGTAATTGGTAGGGTCCGACCGATCACCCTTTTTGGGGATCGGTTGCACATTGGCCTCCCTCCAAGATTCCGGCACAACACCTGTGCGGTAGGACGCTCGGTAGAGGCGAGTCAGTGCAGGAGACAACTCGGCTGCACAAGCCCTTAAAACCACCGCTGGAAACCCATCCGGACCACAGGCTTTCTGCACATCGAGAGACCGTAACTCACGCCGCACATCACACTGCCTGATGCGAATATCCGCCATTGAGAAACCGCAATCAGGCAGTGTGGGCAGCGTCTGGGAACCACGGTCTTCGAGGCGGGAATTAGCCGCAAAGAGATTTGCCAGTAAGGCAGCTTTCTCTTGTGGCTTGTGAGCCAACGAACCTTCCGGGTACCTCAGCGGAGGCAATGCTGGACGGCAGAAGTTAGACTGAACGGCCCTGGCCAAACTCCAATAAGCACGCCTGCTAGTCGGGTGATTGGCCAACGCACGCCCAATCCTGCTAACGCGCTGGGCATCCGCTCTAACGTAAGCCTTCTTGCAGGCCTTGGTGGCCCAGTTGTAGGCTTCTTTGAGGGAACCGATATTGGGATCCTTCTTGGCGCGACCCCTGATCCAAGCGCGATACGCCGCTTGTTTGTCACCGACAGCATCGGCGCAAGCATGATTAAATCAGGAGCGTCCACGGCCCTTACTGGCGATCTCAGAGGAAGGAATGTAGTAATCCTGGTAGGGGAAAGGTTGCCTGGTAGAAATCACTATTAGTGATAAGGCCCATTGTACATATTTTTGTGTGATTATTCTGTAAATTGTGTGTCATCATGGTGTACAATAAAGCATATTTTAATTTAATTTTAATCCATTCCTAGCCTAATCTCGCCAGCGTTGCACTCGCTGAAGGATCTTTGCCCTCAAAGCAGCGTTGCCTCCAAGGGACGGATGCGAAATATTCCCGCAAACCATCCCAATCTGCCGACGAGTAATGCCAGACCCTCCGCTTAACCTGCACGGGACGTGGAGGTGAAGTGACCCAACCAGGCAGTGATCGAAAGTGCCCAGAGGCGCACTAACGGTCACACGATACCCGGCCGGATGACTCGCCAGCAAAAGGTCCAGCAGAAAAGGCTCATGACCCGCCACATCCGGGATCCTGGTGGGCTGGTTCACCAGCTGTGTCAAGTCATGAGTCAGAGCGAATGCATGGGCAGTCCTACCAGCATGATCAGTCTTGGAGGATCCCAGCCACAATTCGTGATGTGCATTGAAATCCCCAAAGACCACCATTTCGGCCGACGGGAACTACGCCTGCGCGTCCTCAGCCGCCTGGCTAAGATATCTGAACAGCCGAGTCGTCTCATTGTCCCCGTTGTGTGACCTGTAAAGGCACACGTAGATGCGGCTCACGGAACCAAAATCCACGTGCACCCACAGAGCGGAGAAGGAGGGGTCCTCCATGCAGCGCAGACGGCGACAGCAGCCGTCCGATCAAACAAACAAGCATACCCCGGCTTTAGGCTTGAAGTTTTCTTCAAGTGAATAACCGGGGTAGAGCAAGTAAGAATTGTCAGCTTGACAACGAATATGCGTCTCCGTCAAGAAGAACAAAGGCCGAGCCGTCTCGAGATGGTGGTGGACGGCATTGAGGTTCGTATGGAGACCGCGGTGGAGGGGTTATGCAACGCTGAAGGACCTGCTCTGTTTATACGCACTGTCATGAAGTAAATATGGGATGGGTTCGGTGAAGAGGCACGAGGAGCTTCAGGCCGGGCACTAAGAAGACCGAATGAGCACCGGCACGAAATAGTCGACAGGAGCGGAATTGATCCGCCGGACGGAAGGGCCCCCGTACCCTCCCGGGATGGGCCGCCGGGACCCCACATCCGGTCACCAACCGGCACGACGGACCCATCCAAGATTATGCGCGGCATGGTGAGGCAGCCTCTCGTGGTGGTTAACCACGATTGGGCCCCCGTACTGTACCGCGGGCGGCCAGCGGACAACCGTTTCTACGGGTCTCCCTGGCCGGCAGGTCAAATCCCTCCCATCGACCGCGAACCAAAAATACTCACATGGTACATCGTCATGCCCGAACTCAAGCCCCTCGAAAATCCAGAAGTTCACGGGCTGATCCCGGAACGCGTTCCCCTTGCAGGGAACACTATGGCGGTCTGTACGCCCTATGAACGGTGGTCGCTACCCGGGCAGAAAATCCTACCACCACGAACTGTGTCACTCATTTGGTAATACCCAGGGGCCACGTGTAGGGAAACTAGAGTCAAAGCCTATGGACGCGAGTGACGTTAACCCCCAAATTTCGATATCGTGGTACTATTTCTATCTTTGTCATTCTCTTTTGTCGGAAAACTATTTAGTTTACCAACCTACACAATATTTCTTTCTTTCGCCTGAATGTAAGCGATACGACCGCTCATGGACATTGGCAAAAACTCACAACACCAAGAATTACAAAGCAATGCTTGGTATTCCACTACACTCGCGATTCTGAGACATAAGATGTTAAGTCTCAATATGTCCAGTAGATACTCTGTCTACAATGTAAACCATAACAACTATTTACACTGCTGTTTGTGGCAGGAAATAGACATTGCGGTGGCACCTGTCCAGGCAGCCACTCACATATGAGAGACCTACCTCCAGTAGTGTAGTATATTATGTGTATAAGTTAGTAGTAGCTTTACTGTAAAGCCCAACCAAAATGGCCTAGACGATTTTCAGATATATCCAATTTAATGAACAGGTTTAAAACATACTGTAGTTTAAGGCCGGTGTACAATTTACTAGCAGAAGTTTAAGTGCATCCATAAGATTTTAAAAATAATTTGGTTTCCGCTTTTTTTACAGAGACCTGTTAGGTATCACACACTCGATTTTGTGATGGAACTAATCCCGGGTTGGCCAAAGTGATATTGGTGTTTTATATTTATTATCAACCCGAGTCAGGAATTTGTGCCAGATGCCAGTATATCCCTCTCTCCTTCACTTAAATCTATCCCATGGCTGTCTGTAAGACATTGCTGTAAAGTGATAAAACCGCCATTTGTACTTTTTTTATTATTATTTATATATAGTTACGTTGTTGTTAAGTTGTGTACGATAAAGATTTAATTAAATAAATAAGTTATAATTGTTCCCATCCTGAATCCAAATTACCTACCATGCCGTTACACTGTTGCCATTACTGACACTTACAAGAGTAGCTATTCTACAACACGAAAGTATGATAGTAAACACAAGATTGGTAAATCACTCCTGACGGATATTAAAATGGTGTCATCTATCTTGCAGACTTGTTTGTTTCTCCACTTCAACAATATCCACTAAGTAGGTTTAAGATTTGCAAACTCGTATAATATCATTTTAATAATATATTTGAATAATTTTTTTAAGGAAAATGTAAACACTTTATTTAATGTACCCAACTAAATCATTGCTTTGAGAAAAGTAACTTTAGCAATAATACTATATACATATTTATCCTAATCAAATTATTTTTATTTTTCTAAGATTGTTAAATATCTTAGTCGTTCGAGTCCATTCATACTGAACATAAAAAGGTTAAAGTTTGATACTTGAAGCTTGAACTGATATAAGTAATTCTTCTTTTATTATAAGGTAGTTAGTAGGTACTGAGCGTCAACAATAAAAAGGTCCATTCAATGCTAGAGATCGTTTTTATTATTCAGAACATAAGTATCATTAAACACAGTACGTAATTAGCGGTTAATCGTTGACTCTTACATTACTATTACAACCATTTTTTCTTGAAAAAACAATATTACTTAACAACAATATGAATAACTGTGTTACAAAAACAATACACATACTTAATTTTATTACAGACACAGCAGACAAAGAAAGTACTAAATAGACTTAAAAAAAATGAAGTTTAAAAATACAAAAGACTTGTATATTATTTCATACAATCTTCATGTTTCAATAAAGTACGTCAGAATTAGCATAATTTTTTCCAACCAGCTTCCAACAATATGAGCAGACATTACGACTTGACGTCATAGTATAAAAAAGTATTATAAAATAATTACCTTTGTGATTCATATTGTTTTTAACAAAGATACGCTTAATGCATCGGTATGATCATATCCTTGAATTTAATTACAGTCTCCCAAACACGGACATCTATAGCGAACGCATTTATAACCTCAGACTGTGGACATTCTAATTAAATATAAAATATCACATCCGTTAAGCATTTTTATGTGGATACATAATAACCAATAATTTAAAAGCCTACGTTATGCTAAGGGCTACAAGCCTGTGAAACTAAAACAGTCTTTGATTCCTCGCAATGAGAAAATATTTGTTTGACCCCTTGACATAGTCATTTCTAAATCAATGGTTTGATCGACTATTTATCTGGGAGCGTGGTGGCTTAAAATTCCCTGGCAGTATCCGTACAAGACACTCGCCAAGCGGGGACAGGACTACGCTGTTCCTGTTCGGTTTATTTATTATAATATTAACCTATTAGTAAACGTATAGCTTGGCAAAAAAGAGTCTGTTTATTTGAGGGTGCTAAGATAGCAATTACCATTAATATGGCAGTCCGATATAATACGATGGAAAAAGTTTAGATAATTGGTTATTTTTATTGATAGTTGTTAAGGCTCTTTGTTTATTTTATATCACAAAATAAACAAAAACTGTATGAAAATGTATAGAAATACCTACGTTTATAATTATTAAACAAAAGACATTTTTAATAGTGTCTTCATAATTATTTTTCTTTTGTGCCAATTTTCACCGCATAGTACTCTTTTTTGCCAATTTATAATAACTATTATCTTGAACGGTATTATTTAAGTTCAAAACCTATTTTGAATGTCGAATGTTTTGTCCCTTTCGAACGAATTTTGAATTCACTTTGAGCAAAGATGACAAAAGTTTCGATAACTGAAATAGTTTTTAAAACTGTATATAAATAAGGTTTTAAATGTTTAACATATTAAAAAGAAATTAAATTATAGTAGTAATTTCAAAATATTCCGCTCTTTAATTACTGAAACCGGATAAAAGCGGTGTACTAGTTTGGATTAGGTACTGTACAATTTTCTCGTTCAACACATGTGTTAGTTATGGTGTCCCTGATAAGAGGTGGTATACACCAACAATCGCAATAGTGCCGCCTGTAGCTGTGTGCTGGCAGCCCGCAGATTACTTCAAAACTGCAGTCCGGGCCTGGGTTGTATTCCCCGGCGGGGCAATCCGCTGAAAGAAATTGTCTTACTTAATTTGATTTTTCTATTCAAGATAATATATTATGTTAGTATAGTGCCTTGTTATTGAATATCTGTCTGCCTTTATATATATACGTCCGACTGCAGGGCATGCCTCCTTTACAATCAAGACCACGGTTGAGAGAGGTTAGGCTATATATGGGCTATATAGTACAGTTTGGCAGACTTTAGATTAAAAATGCACGCAGATTATTAATTTAGCAAAGCATAAGATTATTGTGATAATTGCCTCTTTCTTAAAAAATAATATAATTAAAAATCTATCAGCAAAAGAATATTTCACATGACTTGAAAACATTGGCTGATAAATGACTTTTGTTATTTATTTATTTATTTGTTACATTTTATTTTACTACACAAAATAAAAAAATAAAAATTACGCAACAAAAATCTTAACCTATATTTACAGTACAATCTTCTCGCAGTCGGTCTTATCGCAGTCGGCGATATCTTCCAGACAACCTTTTACTATAGATTTGATTTTGATATTTTAATTAATGTAAACAAAAATATAACAACAAAATATACGAAGTCTAAGATTGTGACATAAAACATTTATGTACTGTGATTCGCAGACACGTACTAATACTTATAAATCACACAAAAAAAATATTTTATCATTACCTATGTTATTTATTAGCCATTATCCATTTCATATGCATAATATTTAAAGGTCTATTCTTATTTTTATGGATACTAAACTTCGTATTACGCCGCTGTATAATATCTATACTAGATTTTAAATTATTCGCAACTACGTCTCACGGAGCAAACCCTTCTCTACGAATGAGTGAGATTTAAAATTGTCCAACTCCTATGGAACGTCATACATACCTTGAAATTTTGCGACGAACCCACACTTACACAAGCCTTTTTACTTTGTTTTCTGTTTTTCTTCTCTGTTATGCTATATTGTGAAAATAAATAAATAACAACACTAATACAAACCCAAAGAAGCGCCCACAGACAACAGAACGGCAAATAACACAACACACAGCTTCATGTTTGTTCGTCGCGTTCAAAACAAAAACTGCTATACATACTTATCAACGCTCCAGCGCGGCTTATATAAGACCTCTTCACCTCTATTATCTATGCTGACTGATACAGTATGTGTTTTTAATAAAATAAAACAGAATGCTTCGGTGCATCCAAATCAAAATCAATCAAAATATTCTTTATTTTAATATTCAATCACAAGATCTTTGGAATCGTTAATTTCTGCTAACACCGCTTCGAAACGTGTTGTACCTGTGAAAATAAAACGGCGCAAGAAACTCCCTCAGCAACACGAACTGTACTCAATTATTTTTTTATAGTCGTATAAAATTATAATGATTCGTGTCATAAGTCACAATCATGTTAATATATAGGTAACATTATAATGTCAATGATTACAATTTGCAACAAATTAGCAATTTATTACTAATTAGTTTTGTCTTCTTTTGTCGGAGATTCTATAAGATGCCTTTTTACACACCTTAACTTTAATAACATTTATAAGTAAGTTAAGTCTGAGTTAGGTTTCCGGTGGCTAAAGAAAGTTTTGAAATCTGAGATTTTTTGAAACAACCTTTCTTCGTAAGACAGCCTCCGTGGCGCAGTTGGTTAGACGCCGCCTGTGAAACGAGAGGCCGCGGGTTCGATCCCCGCACCGAGAGTAATGTTTGTGCGGCCCACAAATATTTCTTACGGGTCTGGGTGTTTGTGAGACCGAAAAGTCTCTCGTAGTTCCTGATACCCACGACACAAGACTCGATCTTAGTGTGGGGTCAGGACTATGTATGTAACTGTTGGGTGTTATTTTTTTTTGTTTTTACTTTACCGTCACTTATTTTAAGACCATTGGATAAAGCACTTCATATTCGTTGACGACAACATTTCATTGCCAGCACTCTTTTTGCCAAACTTGCTAGCAATCATTTTAGTATCTCAAGGTACTGCGAATTTACTTTGCATAAATACTTTCACAGCCTACAACGTGCAGAATGATGAAACATCGGCATTGAAAGGAAAGGTAGCGGGTTCGATACCGAGATAAGTAAATATTTTTCAGATCCCTATTTATTTGTTACCTCAAATCCTTAGTCTCTGATACCTACAACACAACATTCGTGTCTTAATGTGGGGTCAAGTCTGCTCGTGTGACTGTTGGCTGCATTTATTTATAAGTAAGTAATCACGACTTATCTTGCACGACTGAATATCCTTGTTATAAATACATACTACTGTTATGAAATATTATTTTATATTGATCTTATGTACCAAACTCGGGCCATTGTCTTGCTGTTGTATTTTAACTTTAATAAAACTATAATGATTTTATCTCTCTCTCTCTCTCTCTCTCTCTCTCTTTCAGACACTGCTGAACATAGGCCTTCTCCATTCGGACGACGCGACGACGTTGTTCAAGTTAAAGGAAGTCGGGTGATGCCCCTGCATCTAAGTACAAAGTAAAATCGAAGTAAAAAGTGAAGTAGCCTTATTTCCAACAGGTTAATATGGCCATATTTGGGGGAGGCCTGATTTTAGTTACAATAAAACACTTATAAACTTGGTTACATGTTAGAGGATAGTCAATCGCCACGCTTGGCACAAATTCCAGATCCAATCAATTCAAATAAGATGTCATAAACCGAATAACTTTGAATTTCTTACTAGTTCCTGACCTACATATGAATTGACCCAGAATTTGTTCACAGCCCATTTACACTATAACAACGCCAATAGGCAATAGACAATGAATATACACTAATTGAATAAATGACTAGGTACCCCAAATAAAAATGACAAACTTTTATTAAAATTGTACAAGGATAGTAACTGGTTTTAGGAGAAATCCAGCCTTACTGCAACGCCATCTATCAAAAATCCTTGAACTACTTTAAGACTCTTGAGAAGCTCAGTCAGCCACTTTTAATAATTCGATTAACGTAGGAGAGAGTCATCGAGGTCTATTTTATGAAATTTTCTTATAATGTAGTTATAGATGGTACAATTTCATAATTATTAAAAAACTATTTAATAAGACTGCTTGGCTACGATCTTCTTATTTTTCCCCACAGATCTCTACATCTAAGTGGTCAAAATGGATAAAATAGTACCTAAAACACAGAAACGGCAAAAGCGGTAAAGAATACTATAAAGCGGTGAAAATTTCTCCATATCGCAAGAACCCAATTTATTTCAGAGACATTGATTTACATAAGAAATATTTATTTAAGGATACTGCGTTCGCTGAAGAGTAATCGCAGTCAAGTGGTCTCCTCATTGAGAATCGCTGCGGGTTCAGCCTTTACGTCATACATCGGGACACTTAAAAATGTGCACTTAGTATAACAGGAATATCGCGGGTGTCTACAAACTCAGAAATTTATTGAGCATGCCATTTCACGTACCTATACTTTGATCTATGCGCATATTATACATAATGTACCTAGGTTACTTTATTCTTTTACTGCGCAATGTAGATATACGCTTGTTTGAACTCACTCTGTATAATTTTAAATCATCGTGAACGTCGAATTAATGAATATGGAATTATGATAAAGTTAATTGATTTAAGACGACTTTGTGTATTTATGTTGACGAAAAAGTATGTAATACGTCATTTTACATACAATTCCTAGGAAATGTGTACAATTTCTGAAATACATGGGTGGGTAATGTATGATTATTTTCACAATGGGTACCTATCTACTTTTTCTAGGAAATCTATACACTTCTTAAATAGCGATCGTAAATGTATTAATTATTATTCGACATGTCAATGAGTACAGCGGGTATGTAGAGCATCTCTATATTTAATGACGCTAACGCGTAGAGTTCTAGACAAAGAAATGGTTAGGTTGGGATTTAGATAAATTATACAAGAACACAAAAAAGTATACTTTAGACTGCCCTCTCTTTATTTTCCTTCTCTTATGTTCATCTTATGGTAGTCGGCAAGCGATTACCTCCAGCGATACTCTTATGTTAAATATTAGTTTAGTTAAAGATTTATTTGGTGTACAAAAATAAATATAAAATAAAATAAGAACAAAATGGACGAAATGAAAAAATATATACGGATACAAGTAAAAAAAACGAAAGGGACCTAACCTAACCTTATGAGTGTTTCGTCGCGGACGGGTATTTGGTGCGATTTATTCACTTTATGAACAGAAGCATTCATTTTTATGCATTTCCTAGCATACTCACGGGATAGTAAACAATTCGTAGAAAATAAACACATTTCCCAGGAAATGTTTGTAATTATTAGGTAAACATGCTTGAAATTGTATACATTTCCTAGTAATTGTCTACAATTCCTAGTTTTCATATATTTCCAGTGACATATACAAATAAATGCGTAGCTACCAATAATAGTTAATAGTCATTAAATATTACACCTTTACATAATATAAGAAGATACGCTGGGTTTATGGAGTCAAAATCTGCATGGAAATAATTTCTGTTTCATGTTGTACATACATAATTTACAAATATACGACGAATGCGCTTACCTCCGCATGTATCAACTTGACTGTGCCCCGGACATAGACCAATTCCTTCAGACAGTGGTCGCTTACCATGCGTTGAGCTATTAGATTATCTGAATACGCATTCAATAACAAAATAAAAAACAGACATTACTTCACAAATAAACGTATATTGAAATCATAATTTTAAAAGCAGAATCAATTGTAACAAGATTGTACAAAGAAGTGAATATTTAATGAACTTTAATTTCAGTCACAAGATTTAACACATTTCCCCGAAAACCGTTCTCGTTGGGTTCCAGGCTTGCAGCAACAGCGGCAGAAGGGGTTGTCGTATCGTATAGGAATATCGGGATGACCACTCTCTAAACACCGAGTTTCTATAATTGGTTCTGCTCCTACAAAGTACTCGTCATCTCGGCATTTTAACTCTGGAATACATTTAGGAATATCATAATCTAACCAAAATTCGTCTCACTGGATAGCCCGGTCAAATAAGGGTTTCTTTCTCCTGGGATTGAGAAATAATAAGCTAGAAACTTGTATAAACCTTTATTTTCGTAAATAGTGTCAAAAATTCTCATAATATCTCAGCGCGTGATGTCAAAGGTCAAAGGCCCCAAAAATCATTTATTTTTGCAATTATCTCACTACACATGATTTTTATGCTATATACATCCACTACAAAACTGCATAGCATAAAAATCTCTATAAATGATTACATTTTTTTGTTAGATTAACCGTTTTTGAGAAACAGCGCGCGGCGCCATGCTCAAAATTATCTTCCTTGAAACGAAAACCCATCCCATAAATGATATTTTGGTTACTTAAGTCATTGCTACAACAATTTTCGCAAGCATTTCATGCCACAAAAAAGTTGAAAACAAAATTTTAATACTTTACAATTTCGTAATCGATGCAATTAGCATAAAATCATTTTTTAAAATAAGAACAGATTTTCGAGTTTGACCTTTATCTCGCGACGCGATGCAGCGCTGAGATTTTATAAGATTTTCGAGAAACTTAGAATACTAAAATAATGGTTTGTAGTTACTAGCTCATTATCTTTTATTCGCTGATTAACCCTTTTTGCCTTATTTGACTGGGCTGTAAGGCATTAGCCTCCTCAACAATCGATAGTTCGATTAAGAAAGGCTAGGCCATAGTCAACCTCACTGGCTAAGGGCGCATTGTCAGAATTCAAACACATTAGTTTTTTAAAATCTCGAGGCTATAATAGGTTTCCACACAATATTTTTTTACCAGTAAAATACCTGATGTATGACTATCGATATCTACACATGTGAAGCCCGAAAAGTTATAGATGTGCCATGGCATTTGAAACCGCGAACAACTTGTCGGCGGCCACGTCGCGTCGTGTCATTTACCAACAGACACCGTGCGCTTATTGAAAATACCACTACAATATAATATGAAATATAAAAACGGCTTTGTATATGAACACCGACCACAAGCTTTTCACGGTAAGACTTTTCTAGCTTCTCGTGAAAATAAATTAGTAAAATAACTAGACTTTATAAATGCTGAATAAAAAAACTTACCGATACAATAAGCTAATGCTATGAGACAAAATAGCAATACTATAGTCCTCAACAACGCCATGATTACGATGTTTCCCACACTCTGGATAACAAAAACAATGCAATCTGTTTATATATAAGCTTTTAGAAACCAGTTGGACGAGGATAGCACATGATGTGATGCTTAAATGTCAGTAAAATATATTGGTGAGTACAAAATATCAGTAGGTATAGTTCTATCACCATGAGCCATGAAGTCAGTTAATAATAATATGTATCACTGTCTTGTCTGTCTAAACGTCGTGAGGAAACTTACATACCATAGCGAATATGAAATAATTTCTATGGTATGTAAAGTCCACCAACCTGGACTAGGCCAGCGTCGTGGAATATTTGGCCTATTCACTCTCAATCGTTCTCTGGATTGTAGAGGAAACCCGTGTACTGCAGTGGTTGAGGTTGCACACGGGTACACAGTGAACCGAGAGCGAAGATGATGTTACTACGTAGGCGTGACAGAAACAGAAATAGAAGGAACGCAGCGGTACGGTACAGTTCATTTTGTTCCAAACTTTTTGTTTGTAGTGTCCCCTCTAATATACTCAATGAGTAGGCTTGGGCCTAACCGGTCACTACAGAGAGCGCTCAATTTAGTTCATAATCCAAGGATGAACTAGTTCGTTCTATAGTTCATCAGTTCTTTTTTGAAATAATTTAGTAAGAACAATAAATAAGAAAAAAATATAGTTATGATTATTGTCCGTTTTGTTTATTTTCATTTAAAAAATACAAAGTATATGAAAATTTTACACGTCCATTTATGTAATATGAGATTTTTTATTTATTTATTTTATTTATTTATTTATATACTTTATGTGCACACCAAAAAAAATACAAATAAAACGAAAATCACAATCATAAAGTACAATTGGCGGTCTTATCGCTCAAAGGCAATGTCTTCCAGACAACCATGGGATGGATTTTATAAACGGATAAATAGAGGGCAGTCTTAAAGTGTAAAGAATAGGAGTTAAGAAGGAAAAATATAAGAAATACAAATAATTACTAATTAATAATAAAAATATACATACATCAATACATCTATATAACAAATATACAAACATAAATATATATATAATATATAAGAGCATCAGTACATACATACAAATAGGAAAGTTATCCACGTCAATTTGTTAATGTAGGAGAAAGGTAGTGCTGCTTAACCATTTTTTTGAACGATGGTAGTGATCGTGCCCGTCTTACCACAACTGGTAGGGAGTTCCACAATCGGACAGCTTTGACGGTGAACGACCCATCCATAAAAGTTGTAGAGTGCACAGGCTATCTCAACTCCAGTCTCTCTGACGACCTTAGGGATCTTGTATGGGAGTCATCGAGAAATACAAAACGATCTTTAAGATAAGATGGGGTGACAGGATTAAACAATATATTATACAGAAGAGAAAGAATGTGAGCATTCCGACGAAGCCGTATAGGCAACGACTTGAGCTTAGTAAGAAACTCAGAAACATGATCATATTTGCGTAAATTAATTAATTTATTTTATTTTATTTAAATAATGAAAAATAAAATAATTTATATTAATGATTAGTCAACAGCTAAATCTGAGGTTGGTCTTAAGCGCCACTGTCTAGTAAAGTGGACGCTAAAAGAACTATAAAGAACTAAGAGCGGGATTTTCAATGAACTACACACGCCGGCAGAATTAGAGGAACACGCGTTAAATATTGAATTTCTTAGAAAATATTATAATAACTGAATGTTTTTATTTTTCAATATTCAAAATGAGGCAAAATTTATAACAAATTTCTGAAATTGAGTAATAAATACTTTAATTAATGACGCAAATGCAATTAAACGGAAATACAGTAAAATGAAATTTCTGTATTGTCAAATGTAATCGTGTATTTTAAAAACATACAGAAATAATTTAAGAAAATTAATAATGCGTATTGCTACCACGGGCTCTGATAAGAGTCTCGATATGATCCTTCATGCTTTTAATGACGTCATCAATCATTTTTTGCAACAAATTCTCCCACTCTTGCATGAATTTTAATCCTTGGACGATCTTAGGGGCTTGGTTTCTTCCATTTATCTTTCTTCCGATAACGTCCCATTCGTTCTCTATGGGATTCATGTCTGGTGATCTTGCTGGACAATCCATTTGCGCGATTTGGGCCTGATTTAAGTAGTCGCAAACCATTTGCGTTGTGTGGGGCCGCGCATTATCATGCATAAATAAAAAATATTCGCCTATGGATGGTGCAAAAGACAATACATGGGACTCTAAGATCTCTGCGACGTATCTTTGTGCAGCTAAAGACCCATTTTCTATAAGTATTAACTCCGCGCGTGCTTCCAAACATATACCACCCCATACCAAAATACACACCTCTTTCAGTAAAGTTTCCTCGATTAGCGTTCTCCTCGATACCTCCAGATCCTCTCCCTTCCTTCTATGCAATTCACAACAAAACTGCTTTCATCACTAAACAAAACTCGGCTCCACTCATTTGTCCAGTCGCGGTGTTGATGAGCAAAAGCTTATCTGGCTACTTTATGTACCACCTCGAGTTTTGGAGCTTTTGACGGAACGTAAGACTTCAGTCCAACTTCATTTAAACGTGTTCTCACTGTACGCTCACTGATATTAACATCACGGACTTCTTGTGACATGTTTCGGGTCTGAATAGCCGTTTGAAGACGATTTCTCAAAGTTTTCAGCCATATAAAATGACCATCCTGGGTACTGGTCCACCGTTTTCTGCCTTATCCTGGCATCCGCACATAAGAGCCTATGTGCCTCTAACGTTTAACGTTGAGAAAGACGACAGATACCGACACACCCAATGCGCGACTTACTGAATAGGGGTAGGCCTTGACCATTTTCAATCATTGTTACCGCTCTGGCAACTTCAGTGGAAGGTAAGCCACTCATTTTATATCCTACAAGACAGGTACTCTAAAAACAATAACAATAAAATATCTTAAGTCACATAAAATGAAATTAAACAAAATTTTGTGAAACCACTTGAAAGTGAAAAAATCTTAAAGCACTTGAGAGCGTATAATTAACGATAAAACTCTAAATATCCAAAAATCTTTTTGCATCATTTAATTTTTTAAAGGTGCTGAAATATAAAAACAACCAAGCCAACACAAACAGCAAACAAAATTAAAAAAAAAAACTAATTTTGTGCGTGTTCCTCTAATTGTGCCGGCGTATGTAGTTCACATAGTTCACCTAAAAGAGCGCTCTTCCCACCTAGGTCGTTCGCGAACTACCCAAGACTATCAATGAGTGGGGCGTGTTTAGACTGATACATACGTATATACATTACTGTCTTATTCTTTTACTCCGGCGGGATGTTGTTCTGATTTGAATTAATTATTATTTGCATCTAAATGAGTATGTATACGTATGTAAGTATTTTATACCATAAAAAGTGCAGAAGACAAAAATAATGCCCTGTTTGTACAAAAAAAAACATTGTCATTAAGAAACTGCATCCCACAAGTTTACTTTTTCACTAGTTTTTCGCAAATTATGGATAGAAATGTGTATTATGTTAAGTATTACTGCGGTAGGATCAAAGTTAGTCAGAATGGTATAAGCTTCTTGGTCAGAATCGACGCGCAATTCATATACCTACATTCAAATTGGTTCATGACCTTTATATGCCATGTCTGCCGGTAAAAATAATAACTTAAAACTTATGTGAGCATACCTATTTGTGTTTCTTTGATTTTATTAGGAACTCTATAGCAATTAGCATTGTTTATTTCTCCCGCCAAACATCAGTGTAAATGCACTGTTGTGTTCTCGTTTGAAGAACATTGTAGCCGGACTCCGGAGCAACTACTGGACATATTGAGATTTAACATCTTATGTCTCAGGATCGTCAGCGCAGTGGTATGCCAATCATTGCTCTATAATTATTGGTGTTGTTTGGTTTTGCTACTGTCCATGAGCTGTCGTATCGCTTACCATCAAGTGAATGGCATGCTTGTCTCACCATTCCATGTAATAAAATATAATTTATGTCCATATTACTTTTTTTGTTGATACGGGAAAAACGGATTCCATCAAAAACATCCTGTAAAAAATTCCAAGTCTCGCAGCTCAGGTTTTCTACCGCAAAAAGTTGTGAGATGCATGTAATACCAAGTCGATTAATTTATTTAGTCCTTAAGGGACCTTCTATAGAAAGTTATTACGTTAGTTATTACCAAATCAATATTAAAAATTCTTTACGTTTAAATAAATGGATCGACTTGGCCATCGCATGAAAACATAATGTATCGTACAATTTATACATAATGCTACTGGCCAAGTCGATCTATTTATTTAAAACGTAAAGAATTTTTAATATTGATATGGTAATAACTAACGGAATAACTTTCTATAGAAGGTCCCTTAAGGACTAAATAAATTAATCGACTTGGTATTACATGCATCTCACAACTTTTTGCGGTAGAAAACCTGAGCTGCGAGACTTGGAATTTTTTTACAGGATGTTTTTGATGGAATCTCACGTCTTTTTGTAGAATCCTACTTTTTTTCCTTTTCGGTACTTCTTACTTCTAGAATATCACTAACGATTTTTCTTAAAGCCTCTGTCTTATGGATTTTTCTTATTTTTGTAGGTATCAATTTATCACAAATATAGCGGATTTGATTATTAATGTTCTTTCTTTCATTGTAATTGATATTTTCGGGTTATTTAATCTATTTATTTGCAAGTTTTTCTTCGTCATGTTTTTCTAGAGAAATGTTGTACAGTTTCATGGGCTGAATACACCATTTCTCTCTCTATATCCCCTCCTATTATGCCTCATGTATATAGATATATATCTACAACTATTATTCCACTATATACGGGTACAATGATTCATTAACTGCAAATGTAACTTTGTAATCCTATACATTTATATGGGATTACAAAGTTATTCACGCAGTTGGTCTATCTAGAAAACTAGACACAAATTATGAAATGTTTGATTTTTCCCTTACTGTAGACACTAAACACTAATTATATTCTAAATTTGAAGGTTCTATGTCTGCTAGAAGTGTCTTAGACTTTTGATGATCGGTCAGTCAGTCAGTGAGTGACAAAATTACGAAAGTTTGACACATTATAATTCTTAAACTACTGGTTCAAATTGAATGAAATTTTAAATATACCGTGTTTACACAATGCCTACTTAGTAACTGAAAATTCAGGCTTCTTGCTTTAACCACAACGAAGTTATGGGGGGTTGAAAATGGTCTGAATTGCTTCGAGAAAAGGATGTTACGGCCTATAGCTCGACTTGGAGGGGGCTCGGCCGCGCCCCCAGAATATTAAAATCACTAACACCCCACCCCGCGAGGTGTGCAGAAGGGTTAAGACGGAAATTATGTTGCCGTCAAGGTAGATCGCAGCAATCGTGGCCTCTTCAGTCGTGGGCTCTCATCTCACCATGAGAGTGCGAACAGGGATAAGTGCAGTGCATCTATTCCTGACCCTTCCAATAGTGATGAGCTATCTGACGCCCATGCGCTAGGCAGCATGGCGCGCATCAGGCGCCTAGAATTATAGTCATAGATGTGCCCTCGGATTTGAACACGCATCCACCTTGTCGGCATTCGCGGCCAATCCGTTTAACAACAGGCCACCAAGCACTTGTATTACATCGTGTATTATGTGCTATAAGATTCATAAGAATGTAGTGTAAGTAGATCTTGACAACTTACATTCATAATTCTATGTTCCAAATACTCAATACCAAGCATTGGTTTATAAAGTTAATTCAAGGTGTTGTTTGGTTTTCTACTGTTTATGAGCGGTCGTATCACTTACCATCAGGCGAACGGCATGCAGATTTCGCCAATCAATTCAGTCCAATAAAAAAAACTTGGTTCATATTTTCTAAATCTTATATTTTTTTCCGGTAATAACATACAGAATCTATAAAAAAAATGACACGCATATTCCCTATTGCTTTATGCTGAGATAAATTAATAGGCCGTACTAAAACGTAATAAAGGTGAAAACACATTGTAGGTTTTCGTCTTACGCATAGAGTAAAGAGCGGTAAGTACGGGGCCAACTGACCAATCAGGATTTTACTTCACGAGCATATGCACTACTAGCGAGCATACACTACTAGTGAACTTTAGCATTAAAACCCATAAATTTTATCAAAATTTTATAATACTGACGAAAACGATTATTTGCTTATTAATTTACAAAATTGTGAAAGTAAAACTACCTATAATTATCAAACAAACCAATACAGTCGACTCTCGTTAATTCGAAACTCGAGGGACTCTTAAAATATTAAGAAGTATCGAATGTTTGAAATATCAAATGGTTCGAAATTTACGACAGACACTATAAAACTTCGAATTATTAAGTGTTGATCAACTATTATTCAATCAATAGCAATCGTCAAACATTTATACTTTCTCTGTCTCTCTCTGCAACTTTGAATTGTCGAGTGTTGGAAGCCGTTGAGTTCGAATTAACGCGTCGTTTTGTTATATAGCGATGATTTTTTAGTTCGAATTACCAAGTGTATAAAAATGTATTGATTTAGTTCGAAATATAAAGAGATTTTGTAGGGAACTCGTGATAACTTTGAATTATAGAGAGGTTCGAATTATCGCAGGTTTGAATTAATGATAGTCGACTGTAGTAACATTTGAAATGGTTCATTGCTTAGGTGCCCGTTTTTTTGCAAATGAGTTTATATACGTTTTTAGGCGTTTTTATCGGATTAAAGTAGCCAAATTCGAAAATTTATTTAGGTATATTTCAATATTTTTAGTACATTTGCAACTTTCGCTATTTCATTTGATTTTAAATTATCATGATATTTTCAAAAAGTTTATGAGAATATTGAAATTTGTTAATGACAAAGTCAACTAAAGTCATATTCAATTTGGTTATAGTGTTGAGTAGGACATGGCTTGATCTTTACCAAGCCAAAATGAATGAACTAAAGAGTTTGTAAGAGTAGCCTCATTTTGTACTGAGCCAGTACAATGTCCCACTTCAATTGAAGTGAGGCGTACTGATGCTTATTTGTGTGTCATAACTTTGCCTCACGGCTCACGCCAATGAAATGACATTACAGACCAAGTAGTACACCAAATATGAAGTAGTACACATTAAAAATTTGAGCCGCTCTTACATTTTGACGTCATGTACGGGACAAATGTACTGCCTCTTGTATGTCCTACTCAACCTTATTTGGTTCTCACTTTACTCTTTGATTTGGTTACTCTATGCTGAGATCACAATATTAATGGTCACACATATACACAGTTTTGATACACAGTCAGGTCATAAGTATTGTCACACAGTAAAAACTTTACTTTTAGAATGCTGGCCTCAAAAAAAGTGTATTGATTTCGAATTAATAGGGGGTTAACGTCACTCGCGTCCGTAGGCTTTGACTCTAGATTCCCTACACGTGACCCCTGGGTAGTGCCAAATGAGTGACATAGTGGTGGTAGGACTTATGTGTCCGCCCGGGTAGCGACCACCGTCCACGAGGCGTAAAGACCGCCATAGTGATCTCCGTAAGGGGATCGCGTTCCGGGATCAGCCAGTGGTTTTTTCCGGTTTCTTCGAGGATCTTAGGTCCGGGCATGAGGTTGTACCGTGTGGGTATTTTCGGTCCTCTGTCGAAGGGAGGAGAGTTGATCCGCCGGCCAGGGAGACCCGTAGAAACGGTTGTCCGCTGGCCGCCCGCGGTATAGTACAGGGGCCCAATCGGGGCTAACCACCTCGAGAGGCTGCCTCACCATGCCGCGCATAATCTTGGGTGGGTACGTCGTGCCGGTTGGTGACCGGAAGTGGGGTCCCGGCGGCCCATCCCGGGAGGGTACGGGGGCCCTTCCGTCCGGCGGATCAATTCGCTTCCTGCCGACCCTTTCGTGCCGGTGCCCATTCGGCCTTCTTAGTGCCCGAACCTAAGATCCTCGTTGCCTCTTCACCAATCCCATCCTTTCTACCATGACAGTGCAACTAAACAGAGCAGATCCTTCAGCGGTGCTTAACCCCACCACCGCGTTCACTATGGAGTTCACTAACATCCGTGGACTCCATACGAACCTCAATGCCGTCCACCACAATCTTGAGACGGCCCGGCCTGCTTTGCTCTTCCTAACGGAGACGCAGATTCGTTGTCCGACCGATAATTCTTACCTGTTGTATCCCGGTTATGCGCTTGAAGTAAACTTCAAGCCTAAAGCCGGGGTATGCTTATATGTTCGGTCGGACATCTGCTGTCGCCGTTTGCACTGCATGGAGGACCCCTCCTTCTCCGCTCTGTGGGTGCACGTGGATCTAGGTTCCCTGAGCCGCATCTACGTGTGCCTTTACAGGTCTCACAACGGGGACGATGAGACGACTCGGCTGTTCAGGTTTCTTAGCCAGGCGGCTGATGACGCGCAGGCGCAGTTCCCGTCGGCCGAAATGGTGGTCTTGGGGGATTTCAATGCCCATCACGAACTGTGGCTGGGCTCCTCCAAGACTGATCATGCTGGCAGAGCTGCCCATGCATTCGCTCTGACTCATGACTTGACACAACTGGTGAACCAGCCCACCAGGATCCCGGATGTGGCGAGTCATGCGCCTTCTTTGCTGGACCTTCTGCTGGCGAGTCACCCAGCCGGGTATCATGTGACCGTTAGTGCGCCTCTGGGCACTTCCGATCACTGCCTGGTTGGGTCGTCAGTACCGATCGCATCACCTCCACGTCCCGTGCAGGTTAGGCGAAGGGTCTGGCATTACTCGTCGGCAGATTGGGATGGTATGCGGGAATATTTTGCATCCATCTCTTGGAGGCAGCGCTGCTTTGAGGGTAAAGATCCCTCAGCGAGTGCCAACGCTATTGCTGACGAGATCAGACTTGGAATGGAATATTACATTCCTTCCTCTGAGATCGCCAGTAAGGGCCGTGGACGCTCCTGGTTCAATCGTGCATGCGCCGATGATGTCGGTGACAAACAGGCGGCGTATCGCGCTTGGATCAGGGGTCGCGCCATGAAGGATCCCAATATCAGTTCCCTCAAAGAAGCCTATAACCGTGCCTCCAAGGCCTGCAAGAAGGCCTACGTTAGAGCGGATGCCCAGCGCGTTAGCAGGATTGGGCGTGCGTTGGCCGATCACCCAACTAGCAGTCGTGCTTATAGGAGGTTAGCCAGGGCCGTCCAATCTAACTTCTGCCGTCCAGCGTTGCCGCCGCTGAGGTACCCAGAAGGGTCGCTGGCCCACAAGCCGCAAGAGAAGGCTGCCTTGCTGGCAAATCTCTTTGCGGCTAATTCCCGCCTCGAAGACCGTGGTTCCCAGTCGCTGCCTACACTGCCTGATTGCGGTTTCTCAATGGCAGATATTCGCTACCTGGAGGATCACTCGTTGATCAGTGACCGACAATACGGATTCCGCCATAATCGATCGACGGGTGATCTTCTAGCGTTTGTCCTGCATCGCTGGGGTGAGGCGATAGACCGGCGTGGCGAGGCTCTTGCTGTGAGCCTCGACATTGCCAAGGCGTTTGATAGGGTCTGGCACCGTGGTCTTCTGTCCAAGCTTCCGGCATACGGTCTACCCGGCAACCTGTGTTCGTGGATTTCCGGCTTTCTGCATGGGCGTAGAATACGTGTAGTCGTAGACGGACACGCTTCGGCGCTCATGTCGGTAAATGCCGGAGTTCCTCAGGGCTCGGTGCTGTCGCCCACCTTGTTTATTCTGCATATCAATGACTTGTTGTCGCTTGGCAACATTCATTGCTATGCAGATGACAGCACGGTTCATGGGCGATACCACTGCGGGCCTCCAGGTTGCCGTGTCGAAACTGTGAAGGGACGCGAAGATCTTGTCATTGAGCTCAACCGGACCTTGGATCTCATTTCTACATGGGGTTCCAGGAATATGGTTGAGTTCAATGCCAAGAAAACCCAAGTGTGTGCGTTCACGTGCAAAAAATCCCCGTTCTCTCCCCTCCCCATTCTTCAGGGTACTCCCCTCTCAGTGCGGAATGACCTGTGTATCCTTGGTGTGGATATCCGCTGTGATCTCAATCCAAGGAATCACATCGAGGGCGTAATATCTGCCACATCACGCAGGGTTGGAGTCCTGAACAGGGTGCGTCGGTTTTTCACGCCCGGTCAGCTTTGCCGCTTATATAAAGCGCAGGTGCGGCCGGGTATGGAGTACTGCTCGCACCTCTGGGATGGATCCGCCCAGTACCTGCTCGATGCCTTGGATGGATTGCAGCGGCGGGCCATCCGCATTGTGAATGATGCAGACGTTACGAGCAACTTGGAGTCGCTACAACTCCGGAGAGATGTCGCCTCTCTAAGCGTGTTCTACCGCCTGTATCACGGTGAGTGCTCTGAGGAATTGTTCAACTTGCTCCCCTCCTCTCCATTCCTAACCAGAACCACGCGTGCTGGCTTGCGAAGCCATAGCTTGACGGTCCACACCATCCCGGCGCGAACCAAACGGTTCTCAAATTCGTTTCTGTGCCGCACCGTCAGGCTGTGGAATTGTTTGCCGGCGCACGTGTTCCCTCCTTCCTACAATCCTGGGTCCTTCCGCCGTGGTGTGAAGAGGCACCTAAGCAGGCCGGCATAATTGTTTCCATTGGCATGGGACTGCCGTCCGATGCCAATGGATACTCTGCCTGGGCGGCATTGGCACTTTCCATCAGGTGCAATGCCGCCACTATGCCAGGCCACTATAAAAAAAAAAAAAAATTTAGAATTGTTCATGAAAATAAAAATGTATACTTTTTAGAATTTTTCTCATTTTTAAATATAGATTGGACGCTTAAAGAAGACCGTGTTGCTGTTATTGCGTTGCATCGTTGCGGTTACGCGCCAATTCAAATTTTTGACATACTGAAAAGTTTGAATATAACCAAAAGATTCGTTTATCGTACCATCAAACGATACAATGAAGACTCTAGTGTAGATGACAGGTCAAGAAGTGGTCGCCCTCGGTCTGTTAGGACTCCAGCAGTGATAAAAGCTGTGAAGGCGCGAATTCAAAGAAATCCCAAACGTAAGCAGAAACTGTTGGCCCTTCAGATGGGGTTAAGCAGAACCACGGTGAAAAGGGTGTTAAATGAAGACTTAGGGCTTCGGGCATATCGAAGAAAAACAGGACGTCGTTTGAATGCTCGTCTAATGGACCTGAGACTGAAGAGATGTCGCGCTTTGTTGAAGCGGTACGCGGGAAATTCTTTTTTCATATGAAAATTTTTTTACCGTTGAAGAAAGCTACAACAAACAAAATGATAAGGTCTACGCACATAGTAGTGAAGAAGCGAGCAACTGTATTCCGCGTGTCCAACGAGGTCATTTTCCATCCTCGCTCATGGTATGGTTGGGAGTTTATTATTGGGGCGTAACAGAGGTACATTTTTGTGAGAAAGGTGTAAAAACGAATGCAGTTGTGTATCAAAATACAGTCCTGACGAACCTTGTGGAACCTGATTCTCTTACCATGTTCAATAACAGGCACTGGGTATTCCAACAAGATTCGGCGCCAGCTCATAGAGCGAAGAGCACACAAGACTGGCTGGCGGCGCGTGAAATCGACTTCATCCGGCACGAAGACTGGCCCTCCTCCAGTCCAGATTTGTATCCGTTAGATTACTAGATATGGCAACACTTGGAGGAAAAGGCGTGCTTAAAGCCTCATCCCAATTTGGAGTCACTCAAGACATCCTTGATTAAGGCAGCCGCCGATATTGACATGGACCTCGTTCGTGCTGCGATAGACAACTGGCCGCGCAGATTGAAGGCCTGTATTCAAAATCAGGGAGGTCATTTTGAATAAACTTTAGTGTCATAAGAATCTATGTTTTGTTAAGTTCATTTTGGTATATAAATGGTTACATAATGAATAAGCTTGTTTCAATTATTTTATGTTAAGTAAACATGTGACAGAATTATGACCTGACTAGGTATATGGAATAGAGCGTGGTGGCCTGTTGGTAAATGGACCAGACGCGGCTGCCCAAATGGTCACGGTGGTCGCGGGTTCGAATCCCGGGGTACGCCTCTGACTTTTCGGAGTCATGTGTGTATTGATAGTCGATCACCACGCACTAAAACGGTGAAGGAAAACATCGTGAGGAAACCTGCATACCATAGCCATTTATGAGAATTTCTATGGTATGTAAGTCCGCCAACCCGCACTAGGCCAGCGTGGTGGACTAAATGGCCTAACCACTCTTAATCGTATTCTCGATTGTAGAGTAGGCCTGTGCCCTGCAGTGGGACGTATATGGGCTGATACAGAATACATATGGAATAGGACAGCCAGGTGTTATTAAACTTTCTTTTACAAAGTATACATTATACATATATTTTAGACTGAGCTCTCAATACATTGTTAAATTATCACTTATCACTTATGTAACGCCCGAATACTGGAACGCCATTCAAATAATAAGTAGCTGTTAACAGCGCATGGCCTACTTAGCCAGTATATTTAATCTGCATTATTAGTACATTGGTTTAGCATTAACAATTTGTTAATAAATAGCCAAAAAACTAAATGTATAAGGTTTGTGACACCTAATGTCAGAAAAGTTAATGCTAACATTATTTTGAATGGAGATGAGTTGAGCCTTGTGGATACAACTAAGTTCTTGGGAATTACATTAGATCCCAAACTTCAATGGGGCTCTCACATAGTCGCTTTAGCTAAAAGCTGAGCGCCGCAGTCTTTGCGGTGGGTAAGATTCGCCAACTGACTGATATTGATACAGCTCGATTGGTATGTTTTGCCTTTCATAGTCTAATGAGTTATGGAATTTTACTGTGGGGTGGTGCTGCTGTCATTAATACTATCTTTGTTCTCCAAAAGCAAGCTATAAGATCAATTTATTCGCTAGGGTCTAGATATTCTCTTAGAGAAAAATTTAAAGAGATAAATATAATGACAGTAGCATCACAATATATTTTTGAAAATCTAGTTTATGTCCATAAAAATAAAGAAAGTTTTCGTAAGATTAGCGATATTCATAACAAAAACACTAGGAATAAGGATAATCTAGCAACGCATAAGACCAGTAGTGCGATTCACGTATTTTAATAAGTTCAGCTGCAGTGCAGTTGCGGTTAAGTTTCGATCAAAACAGCCCTTTTCGTATTCTCGTAATTTTGACAACCGCTGTCAAATACGCTCGCATGAAGTTCGCGTTAGAGTTGTGTTATAACAGGTCAAACTCAATACCTGTTCTTCCTGTTACTGTTCCTTCCAAATCACAGTTCCTAATAACTGTTCTTAAATAACAGCCTGTTATTTTTCAAGTTCGGGTTGCCAGTATGATTGGATACGCGTTGTTATTATTTATGGTTAAAATACTAGGTGCTTCTCGTTCTAGCAAAGGCCTATTCAGATGGTATGAGGGAGACTAACTACGTAATATGTACGTCAACGTTATAACAGGTAATACGACCTAATTCAAGAAGCATTTTTCAAAGGCGATTTCTACGTACATGACTGCCAACTGCTTTTCTCGCTCACACGAACTGCTGGATGCTTCTTATCGACATGTTTTTTTAAATTTGTCACAGATGTTTTAAATGATAATTTGGCTTTACATACATATGTAAAGCAGATCGCATAATACCCACCGACGTCTGTAAAATGGTCCCACACTACGCTCACTCTTTTATTTACACTAGCCATTCTCTAGATTTTTTTAAAAATATATATTTACAAAATAAACCTAATCTATCTGAACCATACTATTAACAATTACCTATACCTATGTATCTATTACCTAGCTAGGTACTAACACTAATATGTACACAAAAAGAATAAACACTAATGTAGAACGCAATTTTAAACAAAAAACAACAAATTCTTTCGATTTCGTTTCCGAAAGAAAACTGTAATTAAAAAATTAGCCTGGACTGACGAACTCGTAATACGGTCCCTCGGATTTCAATCAATAAGCAACCTAACATCATTGAAAGAGGGTTTATTATTAATACGGCTCTTCGGATTTCAAACAATAAAGCAACCTACTGTCATTGAAATAGGGGCTATTTTAAATCAAGGTCAGTAGTCGGCGCTTATGACAGTCTAAGGGAACCAAAAATTTTAAACTCGAAAATAATAATCAGAATGGTTGAGTTTAATATCAGCCTTATTTCTTTAAATTTAAAGTCGTACTTGTATTGGAAATGTACTGACCAATGGCATCAATGCAAGTAACCATGGTCGAATACGCGTAGCTATTTTATGGTTAAATGAAACTGTAAATGAAATAGGTATATTATACATATTTTTTTAAAATTTAATTTCATAATAAACGTCATTTATACATTTAACAAAGTATAGTATTACACACAAAAAATATTTTGATTAAGAAATTATTATATTTTTCTATTTCCGAATAGATAACTTTTTTTATAATTACTTTTGCGGTTTTAGATGTGTTCACCTGTAATTGGCGCATATAACAGATTTGTACGTTATCTTTATACCTCATGAGTGTAATAATATGTTGCGCTATTGGTGAATCTAATTAATTAAATAAAATATAATAACATGACCAGAAACAGATGTCATTTTTGGTGTAGAATATGATTTCTTTTAGTATATCTGCCATGATATCTGCACATTGTATTTGTCAGACAATAAAATACTAGGTGCTTCTCGTTCTAGCAAAGGCATATTCAGCTGGTATGAGTGAGACCAAGTATGTAATATGTACGTCATAATATCAATAACAGGTAACACGAACTAATTCAAGAAGCATTTTTCAAAGACAATTTCTTCGTGCATAACTGCCAATTGCTTTTTTCGTATAAATACTAGGTGTGTCTCGTTTTAACAAGTGACATTCGTGTGCATATTTAAAAGAGACGGATGATGAGAACAGTTATAAATACAGATATATGTTAACCGTGAGAGCAACTGTTATCTGTTATTTGCCTTCTACCTGTTCTTTTGAACTGTATGGATACGATAAATAAGCCTCACTGCTAGTCTGTGGAACAGATAACAGATATATGTTAACCGTGAGAGCAACTGTTATCTGTTATCTGCCTTCTACCTGTTCTTTTGAACTGTTACGATAAATACGCCTCACTCCTAGTTCGCGTCACGCAAACGTTTTAGCGTATTCTACTGCTGCGCGTATATGTCAATCTCAAACTTTCATACATCTCACGTACAGTTGACGCGCAGTTCACGCGCAGCTAAACACTTACAAGAATACCATTTTGTACCAAAGCGTAAACTTAATTGTAACCGCACCGCAACTTGATCGGCGCGTCAAAAAGTTGCGTGAATCGCACTGCAGACTCCACAAGATCAGCAAATCTTTTAAGGGTTACTGTATACACTTTTATAACAAAGTTCCCAGTCACATTAAAGCCTTATCTATTACAAAATTTAAAGCAACTATCAAGCAAAAATTATGCAATAAAGCATATTATAAAATTTCAGAATATCTAGATGATAGCAAGGCTTGGGAATAGAATTAAATTAAATAAATGCGTAGTATCTCGGAGCGGAAGTCTTAGTATGCTCTGTATAATATCATTTAAATTAAGTAACATGTCAGATTTGCCATTGTTTTTCTGTGTAAGTGATTGGGTATGTCATGCTCGCTAAAAAGTCTGTGCTTGCGGTGGCGTCGTGTGCCAGGTCGGTCACTTCCCTGCAACATGGTTGAGGAGACCGGTGGCTGGCACATGCGTCATACTCGTGAACGGGTGCTGCTTGCGTAGACTGGTCTATCCGATTTGCTTACATTATAACGGATTCATTGATGGATTACATAAGGCTTTCGCAATTATTCACTGTTTTGGCGAAAAAGAGTATACTGATTCTTCGTTCTGGGCGACTTCGCTTCACTCAGCCATAGTAATTATAATACAATAATATTCCGTTTAAAAATATTTTTAATAAACTGCTCTGATTTAAACCAACTTATAAATTATGTAATAATCACTAAATTGTAAACTGGTTTTGAAAAGAGCAACACTAGAGTTTCTTGCCCGTTCTTCTCTAGTGAAAACCGCTTTTCAAACCGGGTGGTAGATAAAAAAATGACTGAATCTAAACGATGTTGAACATTTTAATGGATTCAATAAATTATTTTCATTTCATTTCATTTCATTAACATTCATTTATGATTGCATTTTATCAACTTTAATTGTTTACTTGGGTTAAGATTATTATAAAAAATCAAATATAAAATCTTAGTTTATAAATAAGAGCATTATGTTTTAAAACATATTTAATAACAAATCCACAGTAGATCTGAGCTACTTATTAGGAAATAAATTATTTCCTTGCGAAATTATTAAAACTAAAGAAGCCAGACCATACTTTAAACCATGGCCTAAAAACGTTAATAAATATAATTAATTAAAGCTTACTTAGTACAATTATAAGAGTCTGGTCAACTACAAGCCTGAGTAATGTTTATTATGTCTTAAGGTAGTTTAAAACAACATACACGTAAGTTTTCCTTTCTCAAATTCATCGCATTGTGTCAACTGTGTGCATTGTGCACCTACTATATTATAACATTGGACAAATAATCACAAATAAAATTATAATTTACTCAATATTTGACTATGTAGCTACAAGTCTTAATAGCATTTAACAACATAAAGTCTTAATATTTATGTTGTTAAATGCTATTAAGACTTGTATAGTCGGAAGGTCTCCAAAAAGGCACGACTAGCTGTCCATGGAGGAGTGTTAATTCCAACGCTTATGTATTGGTAGTGAAAGTTGGATATGGCAAAAGAAGCATGAAAGTAAAATTAGGGCAGTAGAGATGAGATCGTTAAGGAGAATGTGTGGTGTAAGCTTGTGTGACAGAGTGCGAAATAGCGTGGTGATGGAAACTTGTGGAGTGAAAGAGGATGTAGTGATGAGAATTGAGAAAGGAATGTTACAATGGTTTGGTCATGTAGAGAGGATGGATGAAAGGAGAATTACGAAACAAATACATAATGCGAGTGTGGATGGAAGAGTCGGTAGGGGTCGACCTCACCGAACATACACCATCCAAATCGGTGATACCCTCAACAAGGGTCAGGTTAAAAGTACCCTGAACCGACGAGAATGCATGAAGACGTTGATGAAAGTGGATGAAGCGAAAGTAGTATGTCAGGATCGAGCAAAGTGGCGGTCTATTGTCTCTGCCTACCCCTATGAGATACAGGCGTGACGATTATGTATGTATGTAAGTCTTAATATGCATAAACAACATTGCTTCTGCAATGCTAATGATACTCATAGAGCTTAGAGTATATAATTATATACAAGCGCTGGTACTTCAAAAACGTAGATAAAAATGGTGGTGCTGGGCCACCTTTTTCTGCCCTCCTATTGGCTAATATTTGATCAGGCTGTGCAACATACATAAATTATTTGAAAAAAATAAATAAAAATAAGTAGTTTAGGTCTATTTAATTCTACTCAAACTCGTTTTAAAAGGATAATAGCTAAATATAATTTCGGCTATCAAAGGAACGTATAGCAATTTATTGCTAAATAATTACTTAATTTTTACTAATATAGGAGTACTACCAACATTACGAACAAGAAAATATCTACATTTTTCAAAACACAAATGTATGACTGCGCTCCCTCTTTACTGTCTGTATAAATACTCTAAGTCATAGAGCTACAGTAGAATTTTTAATTTTCAGTATTATTTTTTGTCTGAATAAACAGCTGTCCTTGTTGAAAATAAAAGTAGTTAAACTGTTTCATTTTGCCGCAGTCTGTACCATGGATCTTGAAGCATTGATGGATGTAAGTACTCTTCAATGTTGGGTCTGTAGTCATCTTGCTGAAAGAAAATTAATTCTGTTACTATAATCATAGCAATAACAGTAGAAAAAAAAAACAATTTAAATTACAAAGCAATGCTTGGCAATACCCCGCACTCGCCCTCCTGAGACATAAGATGTTAAGTCCCAATATGTCCAGCAGTTACTTTCGCTACAATATCCTTCAAACCAAAACACCAAGAGTACATTTATACTGCTTTTTGTAGGGGAGGAATAGACATTGCCAGGTGGTACATAACCAGGTGGCTTCTCACAAAATGGAGACTTACCACCAGTAAACTTTAAAGATATTGTAAAATGCAATGAATATAAAAAATTGCCAACGTTATAATGAGTATACCTTTTTTTCTTATAATGTGGTGCATAATATGACAATAAATAAATAAAAGCTGCATTTTATATTTGTTTCACCACAACCCAAACTTCTTGCTGATTGATTGTGTGATGTGTTTGTTGCAAACTTTCGGAGTCTCTAAAATGACGAGTCTGACGTCTACGGGCTATGGGTGTACAACATTGCACGTCCATAGGCCATATTAAATACATAACATGGAATCCTATAAAACAATCTACGGTGCCCAATATTTGTTATTTAAGAAACAAAAGACAATAGATATCTATGATTTTGTACCATGTTGGGCCTTCTTGGTTTCTTGCCCCAATTCTTACGACCACCACGCTTTGGAGTCATTGAGGCATTGTTGTAGCTGAAACTTTTCTGCGATGCTCCTTGCAGAGGCGTGCTCTGATTTAAAGGTATAAAACTATCTGACATCTTGAAATTGTAATTGAAGAACAGCTACTTTCGTCTTTGGCACCAAAATTTGTATTATACTTTAAAACTGGAAATCCGGCATCTATTGTTTGGTAATTTTTAGATAATCATTACAAGCGACTTCGAAGAAAAGATAGAGCACAGCGACATTTATTATCAATCACAAAAACACTGTAATCACTGGTAATCACATGCGGAAATGGAATCTGAGATAGTGTTGAGTAGGACATACAAGAGGCAGTACATTTTTCCCGTACACACAGATCACTCCCAATAGATACCTAATGCAAGGCAGCGGTTGCGCCCAACACATATAAGCTATCAGATAGATATAAACCGATGCCAAATGTCGCGTCATCAGTGACGTCCAAGTAGTGGACCCGCACATGTCTCCGAACGTTAGCAAAAATTACATTTTGGGAACATAATATTACAGTTAAAAATGATTTGTTCAATAAAATGGTGTGCAAAAAACTCAACAAAATAAAGTATCTAAAAAACGGAATAAGTTTTCATCGATAACTAATATTCTTTAAATTAATTTGGTCCCGAACGAGCTCAATTTATACTGGTTAAATTATCAATGTTAAACAGTCGAGATCGGATGGAGAATCAGCCGTCTCTTTTTCGCATAGCAATAACCGTAATAAGCCATCTTTTTTTGGCGAAATCACGCGTTCTTCTAGTGTTTGACGCATGTTTATAATATAATTCCCAGAAATATCGATATTGTAATACAATAATGTAAATTAATTTTATTAAATGACAATGTCACAAAATATATATTGATTTAAATAAAAATTGCAAATTACCATAATTACGTTATTTTATGTAATTTGAAATAGTTAAATTTGTTAACAAGGTACTTTTACAATATTTTTTTATTTATTTTTATCTTTGGCGTAATTAAATTTCCTTTTTTCCCTCTAGTTGTATACGTTTCCAAATATAATAGGAGGGTATTTATCATAAGTTTTAGTATACTAATTTTATTGAGAATCAGTAGCACAAGCTATTGCACTAATGTTAACATACGTTGTATATATCGTCCCAAAAACATTCATAGTTCGTCAGATCAGGCCGGTGAAAAAATATTATCAAACATTTAACAAGTTGGTAATTAAGTTATAGAAGCGATCAACTATCGATACATTTTTTTATTTATCGACTTATGCCTCATCTCTCCAGTGAAGTCCACGTGACCGCGCTGCAACCCGCCCACCCCCCGCGCAGTTCCCTTCGTTGGCGTTTTCGGTTCAAAACAAAACTATCGTATTCGTAATGCGGTATCTATTGGAAGTGATCTGTGCCCGTACATGACGTCAAAATGTATGAGCGGCTCAACTTTATAATGTGTACTACTTCATATTTGGTGTACTACTTGGTCTGTAATGTCATTTCATTGGCGTGAGCCGTGAGGCAAAGTTATGACCCACAAATAAACGTCAGTACGCCTCTTTCAATTGAAGTGGGACATTGTACTGGCTCAGTACAAAAATGAGGCTACTCTAACAAACTCTTTTTCAAGTCATGTCCTACTCAACACTAATCTGAGATCAAAAATGTAAACAAAAGTGTTACCACTACAATAAAATAATTTGTCATGGTAGTTTGTTCACAACCGTTAAAAAACAGGTTAGAATTATTCTCATTCGTTAAATAAGTATAAAACAAAGCCAAATAAAAATTATTTGTTATAATATTTACATAAACTACAATTTCAGCTTCTTTTTTAAGTATGTGAAAAAATGGTACGAAAATATTTTATACTACAGGTATTATGCAGAAAGTAACCTTAGGCCACTGAAATAAAACTTTTTTAAATTTCGTCTCCTTAACTACAAATACGTTGCTTTGACGCCCGCGACACCTCCATTTAGTTCATTTAGTTGATTAACTTGATGAATGTGCATCATATGATAAAGTTAAAACACCGTGAAGCTGGTTTCACAATTTTCTGTTCAGTTTTTGTTCTATTTTGTTCCTAAGATTTCTGGCGCTCGTGTTCCTAGCCAAACGCACTATGGTCTTTGAAAATCACTGTGAGTTAAACCCATTAGAATTTGTTTGGGCCCAAGTCAAGGGTCACGTCGAAAGGCATAATAAAACATTAAAAATTTTCAAAATTCAAAAATAAATATAAATAAATAAAACCTAGTACTCGCAACATTTGAATCTATTCACTAATCAAATTATACCCAATATGTTTTTGAGAAAATGTTTCATAATCCTGAAATGTCACTTTTACAATGACATTTGTTTGTATACATTTTTGATCTCGAATTCGATTTCCGAGTACACTGTAATCAACAATTCAACCACAGACTTATTTCTTATTTAATCGTCTGTACTACAGACCAAGAAGTAAACGATCAAATTGTTTGTCAAACTTTACGTGTTTGTCAAATTATTTCATAGTACGCAGCTGTGGTACGCAGCTTTGTTTGATGTGTTTATCAAACGTTCTACATAGGATATTACTACTTGGTCTGTATACATAGGTACTTTCCTCTTTGTAGGCCTATCAATGTCAATGCCAGCATAATGTCAGTTGGTTAAAGATTTATACAGGGAGCGCAAATAAATGGCGCACTTGCTCAGTTGGATACAGGGGTATAATATTAATATCATAATAAAAAAATAATATTTGGAAAATACCTATCCGTTTTGAAGTTATGACCGTTTAAAGTTTTAAGTTTAATCACCACTTTTTCGCATAAAACCAGTTGGAATGGATGAAGAACCAGATTTAAACACATACGTATTTTTTCGTTTTGTCGTTAATTAAACGGTTAACGAAATATACCTCGAAAACCATTTTTAACAGCATCAAAACTTTCTTAGACATCGCTTTAACCGTTGTTTACAAATGGGTAAGGTCATGAACTCTTAGCTGTATAATTTATCCTTTTCTAACTTCAAAAAAGGATATTTTTTGTTTCATTTCAAATAAATCAATCAGTTAAACAGGGACGTACTTAGATTTAAGCGTCAATAAATTAACAACATAATAACTTTAGGTGCAGTTGCATCGTGTATGGATTGACTATTTTGTTTGTCATTATTTTACTTAGTGTCACAAATCCAAACTGAAAGATACCAAGATAGTGTGATTTCGTCATCGCTTAAATCATGTAAGATTGTGAATTTAATTATAATTAGAAAAGTTTTGGTAATACCTACATAGCATTTAAATTATCTATATAATTAATATTCATCGAAAAAATAATCTGATGACACTGATTAATAAAAAATAAGATTTTTAAAATGATGGCCCAATTCGGCCCTATTAGTCAAAGGAAGCCGCCGGTCATAGTGTACTTCGTCGGATCCAACGCGGCTCGATTATTCTTCCTTTGAGGTTGCCGCTGCCCTTTGTGAGTGCGAGCCGAAAGGCGGCAATTTCTTTGTCGGTAACTTTTAGCATTTTGCAAAGGAAGCCCGACATCTTGCGGTGTGCTCACACTACACACTTGATATAACTAAATATGATTAAGTACTCTGACGTAAAAGTTACGTTAAAACAAAAAAGATCTTATTGGACTGATAGAATGGTCCTTACTTGCTCAAGAGCTTATAATATTATTTAAATATGTCATCAACCGATCCAGTCAGTTACAAATTGCCTATTTACTTTGCTTATTATTGTATTTAACATTACTTTAATGTATTTTGAAAATAATGTTACTTTAAAGTGAAAAAATTTCTTCTAAATTCTTATACCTAGAGAAATGTCTACCATTATAGCATAGAATTTACATATGAGACTTCTGTGAGGTAAAATTAGTGAAATCAATAAACACTAACTACTAATTTACTGCACTGGAGACCCCATAATGTAACGTATATGTGCTGATACAGTACTAATACTGATTGTTCAGATGAATTATTATGAACTCAAATAGGAAAGCTTTGTATCCAATGTGAACAGGCCTTTATCTTTCAAAAATCAAAATAATAATTTATTTTTTATTAGTTGAATTCGGATTCCGATCGCGTGTGCATGTATTAGTCATGTGCATATTATCGTAAATTTGTTTTCAGTTATTTTAAGTAAATTTTATTAATTTCACTATGCTTTGAACATTACCCAATTCGATAGCTTTTGATGTAACTTGTGTTATGTGAAATGAAAAAGAAAAAGTGATTTTTGCTACCAAACTGTGACAGTGTTTTCGTGCGGGTTTTGGCTGATCCTGCGCTTCCATCCTTGCCTATCAAGGTCATTACGGTTTACATTACAAGGTCAGTTAACTATTTTAGTGGTCATTAATGACAACTAACCAGACCATATGAGTCACCGACGGCCTCAGTGGCGCAGTTGGTAAGATCCGCCTGTGAAATGAGAGACCGCGGGTTCGGTTCCTGCCCCGAGACAAATAATTTTCGTGAACCATAATTATTTTTCTAATACCCGCGACACAAGATTTGTATCTTAGTGTGGGGTTAATACCCATATATGTGACTGTTGACAGTATTAATTTAATATCTTTTTTATGTACCCTGAGCGTTATGCAAACAATCGCACGACTTATAAGTAAATAATGAGCTCTGCTTATTTATTGTTGAGTGTCTACCGTTCTAAAAAAGCTGCAATTGTAGCTTTACTTCTTATTAAAGAAAATAAGAAAAGAAACGGAAAAGAGTATTGGATACATGTATCTACTGATTATTTTTAATTGTCCTTAAGTTTTGATTCACCCGAATTCACACTGTTAGGAAAAATATCTGAATATTTTTATTGATTTATGGATTCAAATATAGGGCCACAAACTTATCTGGCCCGGTGGCCAAAAGTGGAAACAACGACGTCATTTGCAATTGTCAATCTACCTGCCAGTCGCGGACATATCGGCCATTGGTTGTTTACTCAATGCATTTATTTTTCCTGCATTATTTAAAACTAGTGAAAATTGCCGAAAACTTTAAAAAGTGATGCTAGGAATGTTAAACTTTAGGTATTAAATTTTGCATAGGAAGAAAAGCGTCTTCAGATACCAATAATACCCATCGAAAAATTGTATCATCGCGTAGCTGCCGCCACAGGTGTGTTGTCAGCTTTTGTTGGTAAATGGACCAGATTTCACAACCACATTTCACGCTGGCCGCGGGTTCGAATCTCAGGGCACCCCTCTGACTTTTCGGAGTCATGCGTGTATTGATAGTCAATAAACACGCACTAAAACGGTGAAGGAAAACATCGTGAGGAAACCTGCATACCAAAGCTATTTATAAGAATTTCTATGGTATATACCTGTGTAAGTCCACCAACCCGCATTAGGCCAGCGTGGCGGACTATATGGCCTAACCACCCTCAATCGTACTCTCGATTGCAGAGGAAGCCCGTGCCCTGCAGTGGGACGTGTATGGGCTGATACAGATACATTTGCTTAAGGGTTTTGACTTCTTTAAGGGGGAGCGATTTTTGAATTTTTTTGAATTCGATAGTCCAATACTTATAATTTGTGTGTTTAACAATATCTCCTTCATAAATGGCGTAGTTTTTGTAGTAGACCGAAGTTCGTTTCAGTGTATTTTTACTGCATATCGAAAGGCTATTTTCAAAAGACTAATAAGACATTTTGTAACTCAATTTAATTGTTACTGATTGTTGCACTAGGGACTATATATAGTCTTCTATTGTTATAATTTGTTTATAATAAATTATGTGCAACTAATGGCTCACATTTCAATCTTAAAATGTTTTCTCAGTTTTGTCCCTAATCTCCCTTTGATCCCTAATCACCACGTTTTACGGTATAAGTCAATCTCAAAAAAATTCATACGTCTGACGTACAGTTGACGCGCAGCTCACGCGCAGCTAAACACTTACAAGAATACCATTTTGTACCAAAGCGTAAACTTAATTGAACCGCACCGCAACTTGATCGGCGCGTCAAAAAGTTACGTGAATCGCACTACAGATAAGTTTGTGGGACTATAGATTTATAGTGTGTTTAAAAAAACAAAATTCGCACAGACTTGTAATCTAATGAAATATTAAATTAAGTTCATGTACAACTTCTTTAATTAATGTCTGTTGTTTTTCTGATATTTTTCATTATCCAACAGTCTAGTCTGAGCGAAAGTCTTATGTTCTAATGAAAACAAGGTATTATTTTTAAATTGAAACAGATTATAGTCGATTAATCAATCACACAACACACATCTTTAGTTTCACAAAAAGAAATCACTAGTCGCTGTCAAAAATTAGTTCGAGAGGAGATAATTCTTCAGAATTGATTATTTTCATATGAAATAATAATAAATTTACAATGATGCAGTGATAGTTACCTATGAAATATTTGTGATACATTCATTCCACGTTACAAAATGTGGATTCCAACAAAATCTCCAAAATTGGCCGTCGGTAAGTTGACGTTTTTTAGCTTAGACATTACGCCGTAGAATATATCCTGCCAATTACAGCGGAAACGAAAAAACATGTTATGAATTTTAACTATTTATCGAGAGGAAGTATTGTGGATGAACTACTGTCATTAATAATTACAGGTTTGATAAAAAAAGGAATCAGTTTAGTTTACAAATGATAATGCCATTCGTTTTGTTCTTTAATGTTTTTTCTTTATGAGCAATCCTCTTGGAAGTCTATTATTAAAGACTAACTAAATATTTTGTTAAAAAAGTACATTTGCTTCTTATCAAGTTTAAAATATAAGCAATATTTGCTCATAGGAATCCTTTTGTCTTAAAATTACTTAAGTAACCATGCCCAAATACAGTTTCATTAAAAATTAAAACCATTCAAATATAATTATTTATATATTATTTTAACATTACTCAGAACAACACATTATAATTTAACTCATATTTAATACATCTCTTGACAAAAATGTTTCTCAGATCTCAATATATGATAATTCTATCCTCATATGCCTGAAGTATGATCTAAATCTAAAACATTTACATATGTATATTTGTAGAACTTATTATATAAAACTATACCTATATTTTTTTATTTATGGTATGTTAGTCAGATCAATATATTTGGTAACTCATGATTATGCAATAAATATTAAAATATATTTTGTTCAAATGCAATATGCATTTGCTTATAATAGGAAAAAAAAAAGATAAAGAGTGCATTTTTAAAATTAAACATATAAATATAAGTGAATTTGCTATTTTAAGTATCTATCCACTTACTTGTGATTTAATTTGAAAGTAATGGTTGAATTAACATTTTGTTCATATAAAAATCTTAAATAGTTTATTTGACTATGGATCTCTAATATACATTATTGTATCAATTCTACATTTTATTAAATGTTAAAGTCTTTGTGTCATCATTCATTATTATTTACTTTCAGCTGTGTACAATTGGAAAGGAGATGTACGATCAGGACTGCCTTTGGAAATAGGAGAAACAGTCCAAATTTTGGAAGAAAATGGAGGTAATAATTTTTTTTCTCATCTTTATGATTTTTATTTATAGGTATTATTGCTTTCAAAACAAATATGTCCTACATCATCCCTAAAGTCCACCAGTTGTTATTTACTGCACATGACCTTAGCTTAGCTTGTGACTTGTATTTAACTTTTAATTATACAGTTTCGGAAAATATTCAAAACCTGAACCAGCCAATGCAGCAATGTTTGTGTCCTACACATGAATCAAATAAAAAATGTAATTACTTTATAGAACAAAAACAATACAAAAATTGTTTATTTCTTCATTGTTTATTTTTTATGACATGTTGACATATTTTACCACATGCCTTGTGTGATGCAAATGGAATTGATATGCTCATGTCTATATCGAAGCGCCTTTGAAACACCCATAATCGAGTTCATCATAAACGCCCAAACGTTTTCGGGACCCAACTATGATTGCAGTCCAAGGAACTTTTGAAAGGATATATTCAAAAAGTATTAGTATTTGATATTTGGACAAACCAAAGTACTATTTTCATTACGGATTACAATAGAATAATTTTAATTGTAAAAGCATCTATGGGCTATCACAATGTAGTACTGAAAATCTTACTCGTATGTACATCAAATGGATAACACTAACGTGAAAAAAAAACTTGGGCTGTAACGGGTTTTACATTTATGTTCTTCTAAAAGGACCTTTGGGTCATAATGACTACGAGCTCCAAAAATTTCTGGGCGCTAGGAAGTTATTGTGTGTGGGGTAATGGATGCTGTCATTAATTAAGATAACATTTGTGCTATCATTGAGAGAAGGAACTGTTATGATTCATCAACCTTATTAAACAATTATTGTAGTAAAAATGATTTATTTTACACTTCTCTTGTGACTAATGAAAATAGTTCAGGAGTGTTCTATGCTTTTGCTCTTAAATGGTAAGATATTTATGGCGATTAGACATTCATATTTAAAGGTCTCTCGCCACATTTTATTACATTGGACATGTTAATACTATTTGATAGGTCTGTACAATTTAACCGGCTAAGCCGGCTAAAAAAGTTAGCTAAATTAACTAGCTAGCTAACCGATAGGCTTAGCTAATTTAACCAATTAACTTAATTAGCTCAGCTATTTAGCCAACGGTTAACCGGCTAATTGTTTTTTTTCAGCTATTCACTGATTAATTTTTTTTGATACATGTTTTAAATTGCGCGCGTTTTTTGATTTTTATTTAATGGCGACGTTAATTTATAAATTGGTTAGTTTTTTGGCCGATGTTTTTTGTGCGCTATGATATTTTTCTAGTAGTTGTCGTCTGTTACAAACATTTCATTGTAAATAATCCAAATTATTTAGATAATGAAAATGAAAGAGGAATTAATAGCTTCAAAATGGAGCCAAATATTCCGCTTGGTGACAACCCTCTTCATTGGTGGCACTCAAAACGCCATAAGTTTCCTAAACTGGCTAGGCTGGCGAGAAGATACTTACGTGTCCCAGTCCCATCAAGTACATCATCTGAAAGGGCTTTTTCTACAGCTGGAAACATTATTAGCTCAAAACGCAACTGTTTACTACCCAAAAATGCTAATTTATTGATTTTTCTATATAAAAATAGAAATATTACGGAAAACAAACTTAATAATTAATTTAAGAACCATTTTCATAAATAAAATATTGTAAAGTGTTAATTAATTCAATAAATTACTTTCGTTATTTCGTTATTTACGTTATTTTTGTCATAAAAAATCATTATTATTATTTTTTGAACCTGTCTGTGAATAGCTGAAAAAAGAATTAGCCGGTTATCCATCATCATCCATCCATCAGCCAAAGGAAGTCCACTGCTGAACATAGGCCTCCCCCAATGATTTCCACAGAGACCTGTTGGAGGCAGCTTGCATCCAGCGACGTCCCGCGACCTTTACCAGGTCGTCGGACCAAATTAGAATTAGAATTAGCCGGTTAGCCGTTGGCTAATTAGCTGAGCTAATTAAGTTAACCGGTTAAATTAGCTAAGCCTATCAGTTAGCTAGCTAGTTAATTTAGCTAACTTTTTTAGCCGGCTTGGCCGGTTAAATTGTACAGCCCTACTATTTGATGATAATGTGATTATAGAAACAATGTTAATAAATCATCATCATCAGTTTAAACTGTTGTCCACTGCTAGACACAGGCCTCCTCCAAATGGCGCCATTTCACCCTGTAAATAAAAGGTTAATCTTTATAATAAATAAACTATCAAACAATTTAACTAATACATATTCTTAAATTACTGACTGCATCGGTGGCGTTGTTGTACTTCGGTACGGTTGCTGAAGCTGAGATCTCGGGTTCGAATCCCGGGCTGGGCAAATTGATATTGTATTTTTCTATTCATTATCAGCCCACAGTCAGGAATTTGTGCTCGATATGGCGATAGGCTCGCCACCTATCACACCGTGGGACGGAACATACAAGGCGAAATGTGAGTGCCCTGGCACCTCTGCCTACCCTTTTGTGGGATAAAGGCGTGACTTTATGTATGTATATTTTTAAATTCTATTTTTAGTATCAAATCGCGCCACACACCAATAGATTTTAGATGATCTGTAATATGAGTTCTGAATGATTTTTCACTATCATTACACATCAATATTACAATGTCATCAAAATTTAATAAAATGTGATTTTGCCAGTGTTAAGGTATAAAAGCTGAATTTCATATATAAGGCCACTATCAACAAATGTTTCCTTTGTATTCAGACATTTTTGATGATTCTTTCATCTTGCCAGACATATTGAAACTGATAACTTCCAAAGCCACCAAGATTGGAACTTCAGTATAGCTGTTTGGGTGTTTCTTACGTCAGAGGCATGTGCAGACGAACTTTCAGCTTCTATAAAATGGCGGCTGCGGGCTCTTGGTCTATAAAGTCTGTTGTGGTTTCCGATATACTAAGAGACTTGCCCCCAAATACTGGATAGCTACTCAGCCACCGGACTCATTTGATATGACGTTATTTTAAGGTCCGTTAAATTTCGAAACGAAATACTGGATAGCCATTTAGCTCAAAAAACGGTCTGCTCAGCAAACATCCAGTTAAATTTCCACAGATTAACGAAAAGTTTGTTTTCCGTTACAATTTTTTATGTATAAATATAAACGTTTCATTTGACGCAATATTCTTCATACATGATTACTCAAAATTGGAAATTTAACCCTTTATATTTAATCTGAGGAATCATTGACACGTTTTACTTATGTTACGATTATGTTTAAAGCTATATTAAATATTGCCAAGTTATTATTTTAAAAAATCTTTGATAAAATCATGTGGGCGAAAAAACTTATGTCCCTATATCCAAAGCGAGTTGATTAAAAATATTATGATGTTTGTTTTTATTATTTATTGTTTACAATTGCACGCGGTTTGAAAGTTAGTTTTTGGAATATCTCTTTTAATAAATAGGTATATAAAATACCAAACAACGGCTGCAGAACTAGCTAAGTACCAAACGGAGAAGACTACGTAAATAAATACGATATGAGAATGAAGCTGTGCTGGATATTATAAACAGGTAAGTATACACGTATTCCTATAAGTTTTAACGTATTTATATGATAATTAACTATTTAATATATAAATGAATCGAATATTCGCTCATTTTAAATCATCATCGTCATCTACAGCCTGTAGGATCCCACTGCTGGGTACCTATAGGCCTCTCTCATATTATACCTCCTATATAATTATTATCTCCTCCTCATATAGTAGTATAATGAAATAAATATGGAAAATAAAGTATGGTACAATGTGTATAACTATGAATAATCCTTTTTTTCAGGTGCTGGAATGGAGTACATAAATATTCAATGTATACACATAATAAGATCTTTCAAGAAATATGGCTCATATATATAGTGCCATGTACATCATCTACAGACCAAATAAGTAAGCTCAACAAATATATATAAAAATAAAAAGAGATATTTAAAATTATGATATATTTTAACTTAAAAACTTTTGCAGGTAATGCTATAGAAATCATACATACAGCAAATCATTTGGACAATACACACCCTTTTGAAATGAGTATGTAATATAAAAATATACAAAAAAGAAAGACAAATTGGGTCAAGGAAGAAAAATTTGCATCAGAAAACAGTGTTTTAAATCAAAGTTGAAGAATGTTATAAATTTCAACTAATATGTAATTCATAATATAAATTGTTTATTTCACCTATTTTTTTTTTTTGTTTTTATTGCATTGAATGGCGAGACGAGCAAGCCGTTCGCCTGATGGTAAGCGATACGACCGCTCATGAACAGTAGCAATATTCCACTGCGCTCGCCATCCTGAGACATAAGATGTTAAGTCTCAATATGTCCAGTAGTTGCTCTGGCTACAATGTCCTTCAATCCGAAACACAACAGTGCATTTAAGCAGTGTTGTTTCACGGGAGAAATAGACATTGCGGTGGTACCTACCCAGATGGCCTCTCACATATGAGAGACCTACCACCAGTAAATTTTCATAGTAAAAAATGTAATATTATATTTCTATTGTACATTTTTAATAGTACATTCATTAATCTAGTTTTAAATTAATGTTAAAATAATTGTTATTATTTTGTGTTATAAAGGAATATAGATATAAATGTAAGACAGATCTAAAGAAATGTACATAAGTAAACAATTATAATATGTACTAATGTTATTAAAATAAATATACTACAATAAAACATAACTCATTTTTATTTATATTCATTCTATGGTAATTCAATAAAATGCACTGTATGGTTTAAAATATGTATTTTATGATATTATTCCTTGTTACATTTTCATTGGTTATAATACTAGGTGGAGCTGTTGGAAATCATTCAGAGAGATCAATCTCTAATATACCGGGTATATCAAGACTGCTACCGAAAACGAAACCGGGTGGTAGTCTTAGTGACTACAAACACAATGCAACTAAGAATTTCGCAAAGAAACGCGACGTTAATTTTTAATGATTTTTTAAATATCGTCATTTTTTGGTGGTAAATCCATAGTTTTTGCTAAAATAATAATTTAAACTGTTTTATACCTTAGAGTATTTATAAATAAAAGGGTATACACTATTATTTTAGGAAAAAAAATTATTTACCACCCAAATATGGCCATAGGAAAAAAAATACAAAAAAAATTGACGCTTTTTTTTGCTAAATTTTCTATTGCATTGTGTCTGAAGTTGCTTAAACAACCACCCGGCTTCGTTTTCGGTAGCAGTCTTGATATACCCTGTATGATCATTTTGGGAACATGCTATATTATGTAACAGCACATGCTTCTATAATAGTAAGCAAATTTTCAAAAACTTATAGGCTAACTTGGAGACACTCCTTGTCTTTGTTTTAAAACCAAAGACCCTCTCCACTGGGTTTCTTGTTTTAATATGGTATTGATTGTAAGCTTCTTTAGCCTCCCCTTTCTAGACATGCACATAAAGGAGAATCATTGAAAATTGTGCTATCATGCATTAAGCCTGGCCATCGGCCTATAATGTTTCTTATCCTCAAGTTAGGGTCGCAGACTGCTTGCACTTTTAGAAAAATGGGCTTTTCTGTTTCTGCTTGTGCTCCTCCTAAAAACAAGATAATTAAAATTAGAGCTCTAGCAAATATTCTTATATCAAACTACAGATTATTTTACATAAATTGAAAAAATATATTTATAAAATTGGTTTCTTTGTAGGAAACTATTATTGTGGTTGAACATTGTTCCAGTATATACTAAATAGATACAATCAGTACAAATCGTAGAATGATTTATTTAAACAAATATTCAGAGAGCTTGGTTATATGGGGTACCAGTGGGCTAGGGAAGAGCCAATTACCTGCTAAATGTTTTGATTCCAAGAAACATACATATATAAATTATTGTGTAGAAATAATTTAGAGTGTGCCTTTATATTGTGCATACTATATTATTATATTCTATGATTAATAATATATTATGAATGTTATAAAGGGACACTCTAAATGATTACTACACAATATAAAATCCCCTAGGCATTTTAGAAGCACATTTAGTTAAAATAAGATAAAAAAGCATATATTTGTGTACATGTAAAAGCTAAATAGTTATGTATACATTATTATAAATAGAAATTACCTGGGGATTTGATCTTTATATATGTGAAATATATAACTCCAATCACTCCTGCGATCGCACAGAAATCATTCGCAATATGACATTGTTGTTGATAGTTGGGAAGTGGTCTATTCTTTGGCTGGGAATTTTCGTGCCACGATTTTGTAGTTTAACCGGCTCTGCTGCAACTTTGTGATGTACAGTCGGGTGTTCCACGTGAAATACGTCTTCAATAAACTTCTGGTAACTGCCCCTGTCGCAGAATATCATTGGTAATGCAAGTAAAAGTTGGTCCCAAGTTTTTATCAATCGACTTCTATTTGTAGTGGGTTCTATTGTGTCTACAAGCAAGGAACACAGATGCAGAACAGTTTCTTTCTTCAGGCGGAACCTCACTTTGTTTGAATATTTTCTTCTTTGTATTTGTCGAAAGTATTGAATTTTTCTTGATTGACTCGCCTTGACGAAGCTATATCGTCATCGGACAGCGATGAAAACGTCGCGAGACACATTTTAGTAAATAATATAAAGAATTGAAAAAGTTAAGAGTGGTCACAGGCGGACTTAAGACGACAGCCGCTTAAAATTAGAAAATCGTAAAAATTAGACTGTTTGACAGCTGTCAAACTCTTAAGTTGCTTTCGAGAATACGAATCGGATGATTAATGCCCCGTTAAATATTTAATTCTTAACTGGTTTAATCGGAGTTATATTTAACTGGAATTAATTTAACAGGGCATTAGAGCTAGTTAACCGGAGTTAAAAGTTAATTGGCTATCCAGTATTTGGGCATTGGTATCTTACCGTAAAACCAAGACTATTTGTGTGACCATTGGCCGTATTTATTATTAATGTTCCATTTTATTATTTCAGTGTGGTACAGAGGATTCAGCACGAAGAATAGGTCGACATGGGGCATATTCCCTGCTTGTGTGGTGTCCATCCGGCCATGTACAGTGAAAGGCTCTGGCGCCACCGCAATAGTCGAGTTAAAGGACGACCCGCTTGTTCGAGAAATTGCCTGCGTTTTGAGAGAATGGGCGCGACTGTGGAAAAAGCTCTATGTGGTATGTTTTAGAACAGACAATAATATGTATTTTTTTTTTATTTACAAAATTCTTAATTTTTATAACCACTGAGTAATAGTTCTTGGTTACTATAAAATTGATTTTTTCCCAAACAAGACTGATATCATTCTCACATCTCATAATTCCGCTTGTTATTAATTTTTTGTAATAAGAAAAAACTAATAAAATATTTATTGATATAGGTATAAGTTGCATTCTGGATTCTGGATTCTGGATCAGCTCATATACGTCCCACTGCAGGGCACGGGCCTACTCTACAATCGAGAGTACGATTAAGAGTGGTTAGGCCATATGGTCCACCACGCTGGCCTAGTACGGGTTGGCGGACTTACATACCATATAAATTCTTATGAATCGCTATGGTATGCAGGTTCCCTCACGATGTTTTCCTTCACCGTTTATAAGTTGCATGACAATCCTTTATATTACTAATATTTACGATACAAAACCAATAAAAACAAAACATTTTTATAAAGAATTAAAGTAATAAAGAATTATAATGTCTAAGAAAATAAATACGGCCTATATCGAAGCACTGTGGATCACGAGTAGCAATGCGGGTTACCAATTTAATAAATATACCTATACATTACCTTATATTCTATAATCAGATTATAGAATATAAGAATATAAGAATATAATTTTTATCAAATAAAAAACGTATTCTGCCAAGAATCTTTTAGATTGGAGGAATATTATATTGTTGCAATGTAGGTATTCTGTATCCTGTATTCTGTATCAGCCCATATACGTCCCACTGCAGGGCACGGGCCTACTCTACAATCGAGAATACGATTGAGAGTGCAATGTAGGTACTATAAAAAAAATGAATTAGCTTCAAAACGATTGTTCACCTGCACGATATTACAAGACGGGTAACTTTCAGTTAAAGTTCATATTTAGTGAATAATATGTATACATATATATTTCGCGTTGGAATTTATGAGAGCAAGCCAAATGTGGATGTAAGTAATGTTAGTAATCTTTTATAATTATTTATCGCAACTAAACCCATGGACTTAAGAGTTAAGCATGGTTCTTAAAGTCGATTAGATAACACGATATAGGTAAGAAATTTAATGTACATGAACTACAATTAGAAATTATAAGAAGGAGCCTACGAAAAATATTATTAGTAGTTTTAAAGATTTAAGCATACAAAGGGACAGAGAAAGCGACTTTGTTTTATACTATGTCGTGATATAGATACATGTACGGTAGTATGAGTACGATTTCTGGGCGTGAGTCTCCCTGTATTCTATTTATCTCCAATGAATTTTAATCTGCGTTTCGAGTGGATATGTGTGGAAATCGCTCGATCACATAGATTTAACGTATTTGTCTAAAATAGTTGGAAGCTTAAAATAATTAGCCTAATGATTGTACGACTGGCCGCCAATTTAGTCAAAGATATTTTTTTAAGGATATATCCAGAGTCATTCCGCCTTATTACAAAACGTGGTTTATCTAAAAACTTTAGTTTAAATCGCAATAAACTATGGTTTATATGAAATTCATATTACAAAAAGTGGTTTAACGATAAACCATGGCCTTTTTTATGGTTTATCGCTAAACCTGACCGCCCCCTAGTTTAACGGTGGTCTAAATCGTAAACTTCCAACTATTTCTTTTGGATTTAGTGTCTATTTCATCGTATTATGTTACTTTTACTCTAAAATTGATATTAATATGATGAATTTGTTCGTTATTAAGGATTTTGAAGCCTTTGAGCGATTAAAACGTCATGTCGGCCCAACAAAATACGTCTACGCGTCAAACCCTGTTTTAATTTTTTCCGGTAAAAATATACGCATAAGGATAGGTTTACCAAACATATTGCAATGTAATCATCCATATAATAATGTTGGTTTACTCACTTTTTTCTCACTACTCAAATTCATAGACCATTTTTCATTTTGTTGGTCCACCACAACACGATATTATTAAATTAGATTACTATGTAATTACCTAAGCGACAATTATTTTATATCACTTCACTTCACATACTTCGTTGACTAAATAGTAAATGCATTCCAATGCTAAATGAACTTATTTTAACTCGCGATAGTTTTGTTTATTGTTATGGTTTCTTGTAACGCGCCAGAATGTTACGTTCCATCACACGTGTTTGGATGTGTGACTAGCTAATATTACATGAACCTTGACATGAACCACATGAAAAAAAAAATTATAATCGATATACCAACCAATATTGACATTCAAGCAAAATGTCCAACCCTCAATAGGTTCAATACGCCTAAACATTATTAATCATCATTAAAACGTATTCTTTTCTGTGGATATGGAACGTTACGATGAAATGATATCATGTTGAACGAATATTATTTGTATTAATCTGTGGTTGGTGTATAAACTACTGTTCAAAATAATGAACCAAGGGAACCATGGTTTACGGTCTTATTACAAAAAGCGAAATAAACCTTGATTCTCACAAAACCAGGTTTATCTGTCAAACCATGGTTCAAATTATTTCGTATTACAAAAAATAAATAAACTGTGGACATTTTAGACCCGCCTTTTTAACCGTGGTTCTTGCATCAACCACAGATTAATACAAATAGCATTCGTTCAACATTAAATCATTCCATCGCAACGTTCCATACACACGAAAAACTAAGTTTTATTAATATTTTATCGCATTAAACTATTGAGACTTGGATATTTTGCTTCAATATCAACATTGGTTAGTATGTTGATGGCATTTTCGTTATATATTTTTTACTTTGACAAATAGTTGTAATAACTAATAATTCATTTAAATGCGTGCAACGAAACGTTACATTCTGGCGCGTAATATGAAACCCTGACATTAATCAAAATTATCGCGAACTACACAAAAACTTTGTTCAGCTAACGAAGTATATATCTGGAGTCTTGATATTATATTAAACAAGTATCTCATTATTAATTCAATAATATCTTATTATAATGGACCAACAAAAGAAAAAAAGGTCTGAGAATTGGAGTACTGAGGAAAAAGTAAGTGGCAAAAATAGCTTGCAATGTTTTAATAGATAGATGTCACGCTAATTTTTAAATTTTTAAAGGATATACTACGTGAATTAATTGCACAGTCGCGTAGTATTATTGAAGACAAAAGTACAAAATTGTCTTCAAATATAAAAAAGGCACAAGAATGGAAGAACATAGCTCAAAAGTGAGTGTTGTGTTTTTTTATTATTTCGTAATTTTGATTATATTGTAATTATTAAACTTTTTCAGAGTAAATGTAGCTATGGGAAAAAATAGGTCGGTTAGTGACGTTAAATTAGCATGGAAGCGGATGAAGCTGGCGGCTAAAGCTAACTTGTCCGCATATAGGCTAAAGCAGATGCAGACAGGGGGTGGTGAAAAGCCGAAGTCACCTTTACAAGAAGATCTTGCAGTGATGGATATTGCTCCGCAGGATTTCATTGTTGAATATAACAATTATGATAGTGATGCAATGCCACCTATTGTAAGTATAATCTATATATTGTAAGTGTACTTACTTATATGAAACATAAGTCAGGATGAGTTGCTAGTTGTATTTATCATTAAAAAGTAGTAAAATAGTGCTTAAAATGATGATGGCCTTAATAATATGATAGTCAATATTTTCAGGTACAATTACAACCTCCTGACCTGTCTCCTGAATGCAATGATGTGGTAGAAGTTATAATGGAAGAAGGTAAAATTCAATTAAATACTTAACAATTCTGTAAAGCTTCAAATGGATTATATTTGGGAAATAAATAAATATGTATGTGTGCAAATATAGTATTAAATTAAAATACATAATTTAATTATATATAAATATAACAAAAATTCTTTCAGGTCCTCCAAAAGTGAATGTGGTAACTGCTATAGACACTTCAATCAAAAATAAAAACATTTGTGGCAAAAAGGGTCCCCAAAATAAGTAAGCAAGATTACCTTATGTACATAATCTCACAGTCACATGCATAAACAAGTTATTATTATATTTTAGTTATAGAATAGGTACAACCTATTTATCTTTCTTAAATTCAATTAAAATTAGTTTGTGGAAGATATTGCACTGATTTACATAAAACAAATCATAAAAATTAAATATTTTATTCAGGAAAGTTACAATACAAGAAAGTATTTTGGAAAGCAACACAGAATTTAAAAGAAAACAATTAGAAATGCTGGAGGTCGAACATGAATACAATATAACAATTGCAAAATTAAAAATTAAAAAACTGGAGCTAGAAATAGAAGTATTAGAGAAAAGGAAGAATGGTGGGTGTCATATTGTTTTAACAAACATACATTTAATTTGTATTCTGTGTAAACAATAGTGTGAATGTTTGCATATAGGAAATATGTATGAAAGGATATTTTACTTGTTAGTATTATTAAAATAATATCATAACCTTGTATTATAAAAAAAACACTGAACTAGACCAATATGTAGGAATTCTGTGTTATAAATAAAGAAGAGTTACAGCAATGCTTTGCACACATTTATTTATGATTTATGACCTATTTTAATAACATTAATATTTTTGCAGAATCCCACCAAACATTACCAATATAAAAAAAGGCGACAAACAGAAAACTTAAAATTTAAAGACATTACTTATAATATTAAAACAATATATCTTATTCTATTATTTATTATAACTTAAATTCTAAAAATATATTACTACCTATAATTAAAAGTGTGTTTCAATAAATTGGTTTCTTCTGATGTTTCCCCGAACATTGTTGACTATAGCTAAAACCGTAGCTTCAGATTCAGTACTAGGTTGATTGTTATCAATCCCACTAGGAAAAATATCTTCCCTCATGTCGATTGCAATATTATGCAATACAGCACATGCTACAATAGTTTTTTTGGCAGTCTCAATGTCGCAGTAAAGGCCTCTTAATAAGCAACGGAACCTCTGCTTCCACAACCCAAAGCATCTCTCTATAGTATTTCTGGTACTAATGTGAGCACTGTTGTAATGTTGCTCTTGTAGTGTAGGTGTATTCAGAAGTGGAGTCAATAAATATGGTGTGCATGCATAGCCACTGTCTCCTAGTAATATGCCTGAGAAAGCACCAGCCAAAAACCGCTGCTTTAAACGACTTTCCCTAAAAATTCTGGAGTCATGAACACTGCCGCGCCACCTAGTAACAATGTCCATGATTTTTAAATTTGCATCACAGACTACCTGGAACAAAAGATAATTATTTTAGCACCTAACTCACATAAATATGTATCATTAAAAGAGAGACATCAAAGAGCATAGAGTTTCTTGCCCGTTCTTCTCTGGCGAAAACAGCCTTGTGAACCGGGTGGTAGTGGAAAAAAGTGACAGAATCTAAATAGTATGATATTTTATGGATTCAATAAATATTTTCATTTTCATTAATTATGTTCCATGAAAAGTATAAATTATAACAAAAGGCTTCAGGTTATTTTTATTATACTATAATATTCACACTACACAACAACGTTACGAATGCTGGTTATGATTAGAAAAATTATCATGATGTACTACAGCCAATTCATATTAGGGACTGGGTGGACAAAACAAGTTATTGTTAGTTTAAGGAGAACAACATGAATATGATTTTACCATACCTGGACATTAATTGATGGATATCCTTTGCGGTTGATGTACATTTGGCCACCCTCTTCATTTATCTTTTTTAATCTTATGTGGGTACAGTCAATAGCACCAATAACCATTGGGAAATTCGCAATTCTGTGGAATTGTTGCATTTTTTCTTCTTGTTCTACCAATGTAGCAGGCATCTTTATGAACCTATATGATAATTGGGCTATGGCTTCTGCTATTTTTTTACATATTTTGCTAATAAAGGCTGCGAGACGCCATGCAAATCAGCTGTATCATCTTGGATCTATAAAAATAATAAGTAATAAACTATTGGTTTGGAACTTTGGTATTACTATTAAAGCTTTGTTTCTACTTACTTCATGTCGAGCCCAGCTTCGTAATGCGCAAAGCACTTGGATTTCGGGAGAAACAGGGCATCCTCGAGAATCTTTAGTTAATTTTTCCCTTAATAGGTCTACTATTTTCATTGCGAAACTTTTCGAAAATCTATACTTTTGCCTGAAATCTTCATCGGACAAATCCTGAAAGGGTTTGACTCGAACACGTATTTTGTTGAGACGACGTGGTGTTTCTAATATCTCGGCGGCTTCCATATCCTCAATATCGATGAAATCCACGACGTTGATATCCATTTTTACGGTGAAATTATTTATACAATAATTGCAAAAGAAATTTGGCACCAGTGACAGTTTTTAAATCAATGTTTGACATTTACGATTTAGACCACCGTCAAACTAGAGCTCGCTCAGGTTTAGCGAAAAACCATCAAATCGACTATGGTTTTTCGTTAAACAACTTTTTGTAATATCAATATAGTATAAACAATGGTTTACTGAGATTTAAACTAGGTTTTTTAGATAAACCGCGTTTTGTAATAATGTTTTGTAATACAAGTAAATTTAAACCATGGTTCTGCAGATTAGACTGGTTTTGCTAGACTAGGTTTAAACCAAGGTTTATTTCGCTTTTTGTAATAAGACCGATACAGTTTACCGGTTGTAGGTCTCTCATATGTGGGAGGGCGCCTGGATGGGTAACACCGCAATGCCTATTTCTCCCGCCAAACAGCAGTTTAAATGCACTGTTGTGTTTCGGATTGAAGGACATTGAAACTAACTACTGGACATATTGAGACTTTACATCTTATGTCTCAAGATGGCTAGTGCAGTGAAATGTCAAGCATTGTTTTGTAATTCAAGGTGTTGTTTGGTTTTGCTACTGGTCATGAGCAGTCGTTTCGCTTACCATCAGGCGAACGGCATGCTCGTCTCGCCATTCATGGCAATAATAAAAAAAAACACAATTCAAGTCTTTCAAACAATTTGAATCGTTCTATCTAGGAATCCAATTTGAAATCTTACGACTCAACATTCATACAAGCAAATACATGAGACCAAATTGACAATCTTAATTATAATTATCAGTAAATAATAAATAGTGAAGATACCCCAATTATTACATGCAACGAAGCAACGGGTTACTCTTGTCCGCAATGCATAATTTGCCAGGAGTTTTTTTTTCATGAAGAGGTGGCATATGACCCCACTAAGTTAAAAACCCAAAATACTTACAAAAATGGTGTCCGCTAGAGCCGCCATTTTGGAAAACGCGTTTGAAGCCATATCTCCGGAACCGTCCACTTTAGGCCCATCATGCTAAGGACCTTTCTTGTAGATAATTAAATTTCCCATCATTTTTGTTCAATAATTTTTTTGTACCATTAACCGTTCGCGATTTACAATGTTATTAATTTTCATTTTATACCTTTTTTACAATAAATTTTACATGGATTTTAACAAAATTTACTATTTCCTCATTGCTTTGTTCCCTTATGCCATCAGTATTTAATTACGTGATAATCATGGAGAAAACATTGGATTACATAATTACGCTATGCATCCTTCGTTTCCATTGACCTTCATTCGTTAGTACACCATTCAACGCGCGATAACTTCTAAAATATTGATTTTAGAGAAAAAAAGTATGGGTGAAAAGTTGTTAAGAATTTATTGATTTAAAAGTTTAGTCATTAACAATTTTTTGTTTAAACAATTATTAACAAAGATATCGGCAAAAAGGCATGAAACCAATATTAATAACATTGTAAATAGCGAATGGTTAATGGTACAAAAAAAAATATTGAACAAAAAAGATGGGAAATTTAATTATCTACAAGAAAGGTCCTTAGCATGATGGGCCTAAAGTGGACGGTTCCGGAGATATGGCTTCAAACGCGTTTTCCAAAATGGCGGCTCTAGCGGACACCATTTTTGTAAGTATTTTGGGTTTTTAACTTAGTGGGGGGGGGGGGGGGGTTCATATGCAACCTCTTCATGAAAAAAAAAACTCCTGGCAAATTATGCAGGAAAAAATACTTCGTTGCCTGTACTAAATGATATAAAATACGATTATACACATAGTTATGATTCCATATCAATATCGAGTCTTGTGTATAAAAAAACACGCAGACCCGAAACAAATACCTCTGGTTCACACAAATATTTGTATCGAAGACACGGCTTCTCGTTTTTCAGCCGTCTCTAACCAACTGCGCCACGGAGGCTGTCAATTATGTTTATAAACGTTTAGTATTTATTTTTATACATATTTTAGGAGCGAGAGACGTACAGATTCAGCGCGGTGGCGAAGGTAATGCGAGAGTTATTGAGCGGTCGCCGCGCGTTGCTCGCTGGCACATTGACGCAGGATCAAACCAGGGCGTTGAGACTCAAGCTCGTCGCCAAACTCGACTGGGGCAATCGGTGAGTTTAACTCAATATGCACACCTTACGTAGGTGATACACACTATACAGTATACACTGACAAATATTGGTAGACTTTGCCTCTCACTTTTAACTTCACAACCCTAAGAAAGTCTACTAAATGCTTACCTAGTGCCGGTTCAGTAGTGATTTGGGTGAGATTGCCACGGTTCGTTTTGGATGGCCGCCCAACTAAGCTAATATGTGTCATATGTCTTTGCCAATAAAATAAAAATTAAACACATCTTTAGGTTGCAGTCCCTAGTATGTGTGCTAGACATAAATAGAGAGTTGTGCCATGAAAATAATGTATATCCGTATTTTTTTGCTTTAGTAGTAGATGCTTTTGACTTAGATGGGAAAGTATGGCTTTAATTTGATATATATTATTTTGAAATAAATCTTATTTACGGACTTTAACGCGTATTTAGTTTAATATTTACTATTTTTAACTTCCCTGTTCAGGTCGCGCCGTACCCACAAAAGCGCCAACCCACGAAATTAATCGAAACATTGGGAAGTTAAAAGATGTAAAAATTAAACCAAATCATCGATAAAATCCGTAAATATTAGTTTTTTTTCATCATGTAACATTCGTGTAAATATAAGAAACTATTATGCATTGTTTTGGTTCGGTTGTTTTAGAACCAATAAATTCTGGTACCTACAGATAGATATTCAGTTGTACTAGTCAAATTAGGCGGCTTGGAAATGGATGATGTCATCCCATCATAACGTTGTTGACAACCTTATCTAATGAGATAACAATGAGTTTGGCCTATATATATGAGTTGCGGGGAATGCACTGCCTTCCCGTTGTTATGTGCAAATGTTTTGTATATACATGTATGTATAGAGCTTACCAAAAAGCATTGGTGATTTCTATTAAACTTCCACTTAAATTATGGCGCAATTGTCAGGCTGAAAATTAAGTGTGTAGTGTTTCCATCGGCTCTATGATTATGAGGCCCATATCCAGCAGTGGACTGCAACGTGATGATGATGATGATGATCACAGCTATTTGTTTTCGTAGATTGACTAACATATCATAAGATAAGATACATATATTCATAAAGGTAGCATTTTAGTCTTCAAGGTATAATTCAACTTCACAAACTTTAATTACAGCCCTACAAATTTTCGTTCAACCTTTCTAATCAAATGCTGTATTGTAAAAAATATTTATTCATTCGTAACAGTTCATATTAATGTCATTGTTATTTTGACCTTGTACTTACAAACTACAAACTAGACTAGACCAATGAACACGAGACCTACTATATGTATTATCACTGCACATCCGCCGATCGCTCAGTTTATGAATGAATTGCACAATTCAGTACTTGGATATTGATTTTTAAATGAAGCTATATAAACATGCACTAGGCCAGCGTGGTGGACTATATGGCCTAACCATTCTCAATCGAACTCTCGATTGTAGAGGAGGCCCGTGCCCTGCAGTGGGACGTATATGGGCTGATACATACATACGTACAAACATTTTAATGATTAGATAGGTTTAAGCACAGGGTTTAAGATATGGTTAAATATGCATTATTTTATTCTGGTTGTTACGCGAATTTATAATCCAAACGGTACGGACTGAACAATACATGAATATACCAAACATTTGAAAATTATAATATGTATTTTTCCATATATTCATATGTGGAGAACTTCGGTGCGCGCGTTTGAGCGCTTGCACTTATTTTTCAATATGAGAAATCAACTTATTTATTTATTATTTTGTTTTGTTGATACATATCTCTACAAAAAACTATACGATATGATTTATTTGCTTCTGAATGTAACTTATTGTAACGAAGATAAACTATATTTTTAGTATTATTTGTATGGACTTCGCTGTCTATCTATTCCCATTATTAGTTTGTTCGACACATTACATTTAATAGAACAATGTTTATAAAAACGTATAAACAAAACAAAAAAGACAAGTACTTGTATCAATGCGATTAAATTTTTCGTTATAGTTCGCATTTCTTGCATTTTTTTAAATAGGGACTATGGTTTTGTTATTGACTGTACAGTACCTAAGCGGATCGGCCTTCTTAAGCAATATAACCGACTATGTCAACTCATTGACCTATGCTATTGAAACTAACCTATTAAATGAAGTAAGGAATTGATTTTTGCTATTGACTCTGATTATTCATTTGTCTATTAATGCACGAGTAGCGTTGCATTAGAATGAATTCTTAGATACCATAGTATATATTCAATACATTTGCCCGCGTCGTAAACAAAACTAAATAATAAGCGACTAGATATCCTTTGAAGGAAGATATCCGGTGAAGGAAAACATCTTGAGGAAACCTGCCTACCATAGCGATTTATAAGAATTTCTATGGTATGTAAGTCCGCCAACCCGCACTAGGCCAGAGTGGTGGACTATATGGCCTAACCACTCTCAATCGTACTCTCGATTGTAGAGGAGGCCCGTGACCTGCAGTGGGACGTATATGGGCTGATACAGATATCCTTTGCTAGAAATTAGAAATTAGTATAAAATTTTACTCACATTAGGATCCAATTAATATATTATTCGTATTGTACCATGTTCCGCAACGCTATCATAGATTTAAAACTGGTTGTAGCAACAATCGTGACTATTGATTTGTCACAGACGTGTTTTTTGTCTACGCTATGAGATATTTTAGTGCGGACAATGGTTGTAGTTAACACATCAGATGTATCTTTGCTTGGTTTGTTTTTGTCGAGATATCTTCTATTAACGGGTCTTTTGCGAATAGTAAGTAAAAAATTGACATTTCACCCGGTGACAGGTGGATTGTGGTGGGTGGATGAAACTACATATATTTTATATATTATTGTATATACATATTTTTAAATTTAAATCGTAGGTACAGAATCTATGAGCACACATGCAATTAAAGACACAACATATTTGCATAACAGTATTTTTTTGATTTTAAACAACAGATGGCGCTAAACGTCTGCTCTAATTATACAATGTAAATATGTCATTAATGGAAATGTTTCTCCGATATAAATATTTGTGGTACTAATTGTCTGTTCGATTTATTTCCATTATAAGAGGTGTGACTGATAGATTACATATTTTGTTATCGTTATGAAAACAACTTGGTATACGATCGTCAGACTTCTCTCCCAATATCACATTATGATAAATAGCCATTGTTAATATATGGGCCATCAAAATTTTCCACAATTAGTGTTAATAACTGTGTCCCAAAATATTTTTAATTTCAACCAAAATTTTAAATTAATCACGATTCAAATGATTACGCACTTTACAATTTAATATATATTTTCGCAATACCATGATTATTATTTTTTACTTACCCTTATAGTGTTTTAAGAATGAAATGAAACAAATGTTTACTTTTAAATTGTTTTATTAAAGACAAATAACCAAACATTTCGAATTCAATAATATTGTCAAAGTAGCAGTCTTCCTAGTTGCACGTAACTACTGATTACTTCAAAAGATGGAATGATGGAACGTAAAATACAATTAAAAAATCTTATCTACTTAGGAATATTAAAAATACGTCACAGATCACTGCAATAGTGCGCGTTTTACATTAAAACATTTTGTGCTCTTTCTACGGCTAAGGAAGACACGTCAATTTGAGATTTCCGCACGTAAAACTAAATTGCTTAGCTAAAATGACTCAGAATTTATTGTTTTAAAACCCATTTTACGCAGTAAATTATACAAAACTCGCGCAATAAGCACACGCAAGACAAAATGCAAATCTGGCGTTAAAAATTTCATCACATCATGGCACGATATTTGGACATAATTACAGAAGTATCATTATTCTATATATTTAACACCTTATTTGCACCGAAGTCTTAACAATGAAATGTTCAAGTATACACATTTGATCTCATGTATAAAAGAGGAACATTACAATAGTAAAATAGTTGTTGGCTAAAACGACCATTGACAGTATGTGAGAATCACGTAATATCATAATACACAATAGCATAAAATTCATAACAAGAAAAACAGTATTCACTCCATACATACTTAAAAAGATTGCTAAATATCCAATGAATACAAGAAGTATATCTATGAGAAATTCTAATGCTATCCTACTTAGAACTAATTATTCAAATGCTTTTAGTATTTTAAGAGACGTTCCTATAAGAAACTTAATATCTACATATCATGTAAAATAAAAATATTCGATTATAATTGTCTTCTACGTCTTTATTATACTGAGCTTCTATAGAGCCGTTAGATTTTGATATGGTTTCTGAAATGTGTTAGTTTGCGAACAGTCTTCATTATATTCAAAATTAACAATAAATTCTTTATATCACTAGTTATTATTCGTCAATTCAGGCCACGTAAAGCTCAACATTGTCTAATTAAAATAGTTTTCTCTCCAAAACATAAAGTATCGAGTAAGGAATGTCATGAATAGTTGCAATGTAAAATTTTGTACATAGTATTATGTAGGAGCACAAAAAATAGAGCAGTACACTGGTATTGTTCCGAGGTGGTATCGTCATCACAATCAAAACCTCTCTGTCTCAAATATATCCTCTGAAAAATCTTCATACAGACTATTTTGCACGAACTCCTTTTTGTACACATGTTTTTAAAATTATATTATTAGGAAATACTTTGCACCTTTTAAAGAGTTCTGTTGTCAGCTTATGTAAGATCTTTCGATATACAGCTATAGATTTTTTAAAGAATGCAGATAAAACAAAGCATAACAAAACTGCATTACGAATGTTTACCTTTATTTTGATGTTATTAATGTACTGCTCTTTGCTCATTTGGTTGGTTTACGTTTCTGTCTCCTTGGAGAACTTGTCTATGTCGGGGTATATGGGTGCCATCTCGAGAGTGGAGGGCGCTGACGGTGCGTTGGAGCCGAGATGCAGCCGTCTCGACAACTCGTCCAACACCTCGCCGAAAACACGTAGCGACATGTTCTGGCCCAACAGGTGTAGCAGCAAGAAATCGCCGACCTGCAAATTGTGTATAATAGCGATGAGTTTCAGGAAGTTCCGTATATAATTACATTTGCGGCCCATTTATCGAAGCAAATATAGTGGACCTTTAACCATTATTGTGTGATAATAACCAATACACTGGGTCGATTGGGTATAATGTACGCACTGACATACTTTTGGTAGGAATTCATTACGTACCTGAGTTTTCCTAACAAGTGATTCGACGCCGCTGGGCGTGCCGAAACGGAAGCGACGCTTGAGAATGGTTTCACGAGTGCTCGGTAAGAGAATCACAGCTGCTGAGTACACCAGAGCCAAGCCTGATACCACTGACAAGATGATAAACCTAAAAAAACACATACATTACAATCTAATCTTTAATACAATAATCAAACTAAGTAACTCTAGCAATCATAACATACCAGAACCATAAGAAGATGAAAATCTTCTCGTTAAGAATGTTCAAGGCGAGAACGCACAGAGCGTCGTGCTTCTGAATAGATCCAGAAGCACCGAATTTGTGGAATGTACATTTCGTTAGTCTCGGGAATATTTCGATCTGAAAAAATAATATAGGAATCAGTAATTACACATTCTCTATGAAGATCTATTATCTAGTTATAAGTGTTGAATTTGGTTTCCTCACCATAGGATCGGTACGTTGTTCTTGGTTCATGTTCGAAAACCTGACGACATCCGTTCCGTACTTCAGGAAAGCTCCGCCAAGGAAGGTATCAAGGAAGAATATGTTGCCAACCTAAAACAATAATACAGTTTAGTATTCGATCAAAACATAGTATAAATGGTTATTTTCATGAATGCAATACATACCACGTTGACGAAATTCAATACTTCGCACAAGAAATATCCAAACGAATACGTATTGTGCATATGCAGTGTATCGTAAAGGTACTGAACGAGTCGACTCTGAAACACAAAGTATCGATAAATCTCCGAAATTAAATTATGAGTGGATGCAAGGACTAGAATCGTCTTCAAACATAGGCCGAACAACATATCGTGTATTCTTATTAAGAACAATCAGCAAGCTTTATTAGTTCTTAGTCTTATCTCAATTAGGCCAATTTAGTGGTTAACTAGATCTGACTTTATCTTAGGAGTAATTAGACCGTTCATGTTTTTCTTAAAAATTAATGATAGTATATTCAAGGTTTATCTTCATTTCGATGACATAATTGAGCAAGTTGATTCTATAGATCCGGATATGCAACGCATTCGATTATTCCGCCACAGTATAAAAAGGCAAGCAAGTCAGCTAAAATCATTTACTTGTTTCTATTAAATGCATAAAAATACACACTAGAACATCATTTTAAACCCAATAAGTTCAGTAATATTGGTTTAAAATTACCTGGCGATTGGATTTGTCGTCAGCAATGCAGGCCACGGTTCCACGCATGCCGTCCGAAATCATGCGGACCTTGCCCTCCTCCCAGTTCTTCCAGATCCAATGAGGGATGTAAAACAGCAGGCCCTGGAAAGCAGAAGAGTTATATCAAGCAGGTGTCTTTACGTTGTCCTCATAACCACTCAGATTGCGTCATATCTTTTTGCGTAAGCGAGCGACAATAACCAGTGTTTTTACCCGATTCGAGATGTTTGAACCCTGCTCTTGCCGAGACTATTTTTTTTATACTTCGCTAAGATTTCGCTTAGAGTATAGACTCTTGTTGAATGTATAAATGTAAATACTAATATTTAATTTGATCGATATTATTATATGAGGTATTCTATTTGATTAAAATGTACGACTAAATTTTGTTATAAGATGCTGAAATGCAATTACTATTCTTTAAATATTCTGTCGTTGTTAATAATCATGATCTGTTAATATTTTACGAAATAATTTAAATCTTTACCTGGAAGAAAAGCATGAACGGCACCCACTGGTAGTAGGCATGGATACGTCTTTCTTCTTCATAATCGTTGCCAAGGCCGGGATGCGCGATACCCTTGTGTTCTGCGTTGGGCAGAGTGAATGTGTACGTGATCCAGCAGTAGGTATTGAGGACGTGGCCGGGGACCGCGCCATCGTGTATACACGATATAGGTTCACCTGCAAAAACAATAATATGCCTCAGATTTTCCTCATATAACCACAAAATTCCAGTTTTTAGCAATATTACAATACGTCATTGTACATGAATCATTCCCTTTCACTGTTTGAATTAAAATCCCAGTGTATAATGGCCCGCAATCGAGAGCCGGTAGTGTTTATTATATGCTATCACACGTCCTCGACATTGCATCGGAAGATTCGCGGATGACACTAATATGAGAGTCCATTAGCGGTGCAGTTGTCCCTGCCTACCTGTCGCAATTGTGTCGACCGTGACTGAAATTACCTTGCCGCTGTGAGCCTGTATCTCTATTGATATTCCTTTAAATAGTAACTCGGCCTTGGCTCGTCCCACTTTAATAGTTATGTAAAGTCCTTTGTGAATGTTTCTCAAACAATTATCATGCATCATTGCTATGGAAAGAGTGAATAGGCATCCAATTTTACATATATTGAATAACTATATAATTGAGTGAGAATGAATATCACTAAAATTATGATTAATATTATGAACGTAATAAATAATGAGATAATATACAGAGTTTGGTGCTTTGGGTCATATAACATTGAACCACATGTAAGTTAAAACCACAACAAGCCAGTATAAATGACGAGGTAAGTCGAGTAACTACTTTCCAAAACTGGATGCGTAATGCATATTGACATTAAAGTCCCCAAATGTTTTAATGTTGTCATTGGTTCCATGAAAAAATGTTTCTATTAAAAAAGTCACGCGTTTTCCTCGAGTCAATAAACCTACATTCAGGTGGACTAGAGTGCAATTTAGTTATTTCGCTCGGTTGTGTCATAATAAGAGCACGCAGAAGTACCGTTGCCCTGAGTCAACAGCTGAGATGTTAAATTGACGAAGTCACATGCTCGCTAATTGCTCTGTAACGAGCACTTAGTATCATGAATTATTGCATTTATCAACGTCTTGGACTCGGCGACATAACTACGTATTCACGACTATCTGCTAATAATGGTAATGGCGAAAGTTCGATAGGATATTGCTGTTATCATTAATCTTTATTAGGTTTTTACTTAGACTACTACACTATCTTGAAAGTTTGTCGTTTGTAATGATCGCTTTAAACTTTGTGATAGCATACAGGGTATTTTTTGGCAGATAAATATTTACATAATTTTGTGAAATTAATGTTCAGCATTTATATTTTTACTTAGATACGCATTGGTGAGCAAGGATTTAAATTATTATTTTAGCTATAACTCGCTATGTTAATCCATACCTCCATAACAGGTGAAAAAAAATGTTTTTTTATTTATTTATGGCTCTTTATGTCTGGTATCGCTAAAACTATCACCTGGCTTCGTTTTCGGTTGCACCTTGGATACAACTGGTATAATCATCATTACATTACAAAAATAAGATGCGTAACGATTAACAAAGAAGTCTTATCATTACTCATAATATGACGCTTGAGCGGAACAAAGAAATCGTGCTCAATTATAGTAATAAAAAAATGTCCAACTAATAACCGGATTTATGTTCGAGAGCGTTTTATAAATATCATATTTGTTCCACCATGTAACAATAATTCCGATCAGCTTTCCGCACCTACAATTTCTTAGAACGGACGAGTTTTGCTTAGAATTATAGCTATTATATTATAGCTTCTATAGTAATTTTATTTGAATGCTAGTTAACTACATAAATGGTAAATGAATAAAGGATAAATAAAACTAGTGTGATAAGGTAATGCATAGCCTTTAACGGTGTTACAATATCGACTGGTGGTTGAATACGAGCGAAATTCTGGGTCACGGTGAACTCCGTACGAGCATTGCTGTGTCATATACTTTATGTCAATAGATCAGACGGATTTACAATATGTGTCATGTGTTCAACATGTGAATACTATGTGAAATTCCCGTTTTGTTTTTGTTAATGAGATGGAGAATCCCGTTTATTCATGTTGATTTATACTGTAGCACTTGTTAAAAAGGGCTCATGAATAAAGAACCACATGTGTTGATAATCCGGCCGGAATTATTTTTTTATTCTTGTTTTGCAACAAAATATACTGGGTATCTCAAGACTGCTACCGAAAACGAAGCCGGGTGGTAGTTAAAGCGACTTCAGACACAATGCAACAGAAAAAGTTGCAAAAAAAAGGGTCAATTTCTTTTTTTGTTATTTTTTTCCTATGACCATATTTGGGTGGTAAATACATTTTTTCCTAAAATAACAGTGTATATCCTTTTATTTCTAAATAATCTAAGATATAAAAGTGTTTAAATTATTATTTTAGCAAATACTATGGATTTACTACCCAAAAATGACGATATATAAAAAATCATAAAATATCATTGTCGCGTTTCTTTGCGAAATTTTTAGTTGCATTGTGTTTGTAGTCACTAAAACTACCACCCGGCTTCGTTTTCGGTAGCAGTCTTGAGATACCCGGTATTTTACAAGGTTCGGTTCGTATTACAAAAACTGCAAGTGTTCCATTTTTTGTATGGATCACGCGAAATGATTTGATCATCCATAAAACCCCTAAACATAATTTACCTTGCGAAAAACTACAGGTTGATCTAGATAACGGAATTATTATTACTACACAACTAATTTTGGATATATCCAAAACAAATGTTGGTATTTTTAGTACATTGCCATAACCGGACACCGCGCATTGAGCGTCTATCATTATTATGCATGTTTGAGGAAATACGTAATTTGGGTCGTGACGTGAAACAGTTATTGTTGATGTTATTGACCATTGCGACATCGCTATAAATTTTCTGGAAACTGTCATTGAAGCAGTTTCGATCACGTAGCGAATATAATTTTCTGCTGTAATACACAGCATAACAACAGGCAATGTTTCATGCGCCAATTCTTTATCGTTTGTAACTGAGTTGATTATAACACCTGGGGCGCAGATGTGATTGTTCGGACCATGTAAGGCGCGATATCAAATGGTTATAAACTGCGAAGGTAATAATGCAACGTTGCTGTGACGAATAAGGGCTTGTGCTTAAGAAAAATACTTGGATCATTCAATTAGCTCGCTCTATTATATACGAATAGAGTTCCGAAAAGAAAGCTGTGTTACTTGGACATTTTAGGGTATTTTATAATAAGTTAACTAGTAACTTGTTTACGTTTGTATAAAAGTCAGACAATTATTTTCGTTTATCGTTAGACAAATGTAAGTCATGAACTCTTGTACACTAAAGATTATTTATGTTACGACCTAGCAATATCATTGTTTATAAGTATATATGTAATTATAGTTAGATAACTTGCAGAACCAGAACCGATCATTGGAAAGCTATAGGCGATAAGGTGCGGCCTAATGACCCGTAACGTGTCCTCCACCGCGGAGCAAACAGCTAGTGAAATACATCATTGTCAACTCAATGTACGGAGAAATTATGTGTTAAAAAAACTTGCTAATTGAAAACTTGGGTGTGTTTATGTATTCTTTTGGGTTTGCTAACCAAGATGTGGACATTTGCAACTAAAATCTAATCAATATCATTATTTAGTGAATTCATTTATATGTGTGGAATAGGATCAGTCAGTATGATGGATTAATGACACAAGAAGTGAAATACGTAATCAAAGCAATATAACGTAATATTCCAGAAACTCATCGATGTAATAAGTATACAAGTTACAAGAGGGCAATTAGGCAACCGTTCTGTTTGTGTTAGTAGCTCATCAAACGAGGGGCAAGCGATAACGTTAACGTAAACATCGTTTACGGTACCTGTTTATGCTGCTGATTTGTAGTATTGCATTGGCTACTTAAAATCGTCTTAACATTCGAACAGTACTCATAAGATATTTATCTCGCGTCGAAGTAATTGCTATTTAGCGATTTAAGTACTATGAAGATAGCTCATACCGGTTAGATTATCGGAGGCCAGTAAACTGCATACAGTCGTTAGGGACCGATGCACTGTAATTAAATTGATGACGTCATAAAGGCATTATTGTGTACCGTTATGCTGTTCCTTGTAATAACAGTGAAAGACTTTCATACCATCTCATAAGCAAAGATATTTAACAGTATCAATCATAAATAATACCGATAAGTCGTTCATATGTCGACCACACGTATGTGGTGAATCAGCAATTCATTAAATTCTTCCACTTGTATGTCACCGAAATAGGAAACGCGCATAAAATATGCGCCAATCAGTATTTCCTATCTAAATCAAACAGTTTAACACGTTAGCCGACGACGAAATCTTTTGCGGTTGTAGTAAGTTCGACGACCCGATTTGCTCTACTGAATGGAATCTTATCACGTACGTTTGTGACTGCGTATGTTTGTTTGTACGATCAATTCGCCATAACGTCTCAATTTGGGTAACTGTTACATTCACAGATATTTTGATGTTCCTTCACTGAACAATGACCTGAAAATGATTCACGCATTTACGGTAGTTACGAGATCGCTGTCTGGACCGCTGTCTCTTAGTTTAGATCTTTAGACTATGTTATTTGGTCTGTAGGTTGAGCATAATCAGGTCGACATTTAAGGTTCACGGTGAGAGGTGCGATGTTAACGAGCAAAAATGTTATGCACGCTCCATTTCGACGGTTCGTGTACGTTAGAAATGTACTTTCACATACATAATTAGTTGCTAATTCTATTTTAGGAGTTTAAACCGTGTACTGTGTAAGCTATTTTCTCCTCAAGTAAGCTTAAGTTTTCTAAAGTTATTAAAATAAGTTGTACGTTTAAAGCAAAAGATATTGCCTTGAATATTGAAACTACAAAACTAAATAGTTTTGTCTAATGATTTTGATATTAATATATAATAAAAAGTGTCTTATTAATAGCTCATTATGAATTTCCTGCTTGGTACACTTTCGATTAGTAAGCTGAATCGGTTTATTGATATGGCATTGTGATGCATGAATGAATGTGACGTTAAAATAGCCTTGATATTTTAATGAAGTCAACTCACCAATAAGATTGTTGGCGGTGACAAGAATGCAGCACAGGAACAGTATTGCTGAGGTGATACGGTAATGCATGCGGAAGGCCATGTTGTCAATCACAGCTTTGTCGATGAGGTAGCGGACTTTGACGAAGCCCGCCACCGACGACACCAAGCCGAACACCGCCATCTTGAACCTCTTCTTATGTTATCTAAAACAAAAAAACAAAAAGTTAAAATTAATGTATGTTTACGTTAAAAAGTACAAATTGCCTTAAACGGGTAGTCGAGACAAGTGCCATACGCCGACTCAACTAAAATAGATTTAAACGTTATTGATGTTTTGATTCGACCAATGTGTGTAACAGCTGTGTCGATTCCTAGTCGGCGCTTGAGCTTGATGTCTTCATTTTGTGGTAGCGTTTATCGTGACTTACGAATGATAGCGAGTCGACTTTTCCAACTTCTTGAATTCGTTAATTCGATGTTCCGTTACGTGAGCCGAGTAATTTGATGCACTCACGAATGAGTGTCAGAGATATGGTTTACTCAATCAATGACCCCAAATATAACTTAACGATGTGGCTAACTCTCGCCCACGCCACGAAAAAAACATAGTCGAGCTGTTATTTTTATAAGCTAATATTTTTTCTCATTACTGTGGCCGATCTAACGATAATTATTGCATTGACTGGCTATTGTGCATTTGCATTTATCTATATTTACGAAGATTGCGGTTGCTGATTGCCGTAGGATGTGCAAATGGAGGAGGTACGTACGCAGCATTTGAAACAATTCGTCATAAATGGATCCAACCTTGGCGACTTCTTGATCCCGTTCCTACGCGTACCGTAAGTTCATGTGATCTATTTAGATCAGTCACGGGGGACAAAATAATACTTTGGTTGTCACGCTATATTTATTGTTTGTAAGTGCGCTATTGAATGTTATTTTGTAATAAAATATGATGTAAAGGCAGTAGAATAGTGTACACACTAGAATAGTGTCATGTTGACAATATTATTTTTTTTATTTTAAATACAACAAATATGCATTAACTAAATTGCTAACATAATCTCATTGTGTTGAGATCGACCGCAGTGAAGGCGAATGGTGCGGCGGCGCAGGGCATGTGCCGGGTCGTCGACCGGGTCTGTTCGTGCGCCTCCTGCGTTTTCAACTTACCTCCTTTCCCCTCCCCTCCCTCTACACCCGGTTGCTTTGCTTCAACCGACTCCGGTTGATGCATTGCTTGGCAACGCGAATTTTACGCGGAAACCAGTTTGAGCGACGACAGTCTTCGCAAACTTTGCACGTCGTGATTTAAGTAATCGATTTGTTTTGCAACTCGTATTTTAAACCATGCGATGTTGTTCTATCTTTTTGTCTACTATTGATGTCGAGTAAATATTTATTGCCTCGAATTCAATGTTGCAATTGTTTATATGTTACATATTTTGATATCCCGAAATGTTTCCTCTAAAGCATAATTTCATAAATGATATACACGATATGTTAAGGTAAACGTTTGCTGACTGATAAAAGCAATCTGGGCGAGTGAGCGACGCGCATTCCTTGTTATTTGATGTCGCAGGCTTACAATCCTAAACTGCAGTCCTAATACCTAATGCTTTTGTGTTCTTTATTGACCATCCTCATCCATTCACTAGTTGCTACAATCCATTTATTGAGGCATCCTATATTGCTGACACTGCTGTAGGTATTTGCCGTTGTGAATTATGTATTGCAATTCATAATCATAATAGAATAAAGTTGCATTGTGCATAATTAACAGTAACAACAGGCTCGTGTAAGTACATCAAGTAAATCGAAGGGCAGACGTCAACTGGAATCTGAATTGAGGCTAATATGGTGAGCGGCCGCTCGGTCAATATGAACGTTGTTTGTGATCACAATTTATACAATGTCAACGGCATGAAGAAAAGTATAATGGATACTCCGTCGACACTAGGTCTTTCATCAATAGTAAAAGCGTGTCCAATAACACGAATCTGTCGATCTGAGCGTTAGGTAACCGTGGGGATTTGCCGAGAGCAAGTGAACGGCCAGTTTGTCTCCTCTGTTGTAATTTACGTGTCTCTAGCCACGCTCGCGGCAACACGAGCGGCCGCCTCGCCCGGTCTCGTTGGCCGATGACGCGTCGTGTCTAATATAATTATCTTCCATTGACTGCATCGGATAACAGTAGCATTCCTACGTTATTTATCTCGTACAGAAAAATATGCGAAAACCACGTGCTTTTGTGTGCCGTAAATGATTTGCTACAACGGAAACTATACGAATGGGTGTGCCGTTGGAAACGATAACATGATTGGTCATCGTATCCTCGCTGACTGTGCCTTTTCGTCATACTTGCATACGATATCGAATGACGCGGAAATGCGCTTCGTGTACCCTGCGGTTGCATCGGAGCACTGCGGCTTGACTTTAATACGAGCATAAGGACCTTATTCATGTTATGCACTAGGATATAACTTATAAATCCGTGTATAAATAGTCATCGCCAAGCTATGGTGATCGCTTGGCGCATGCGCACCGTATTATCACTGGGGTCAAAGATGTAAATGGTTAAGAATACATGTCGCGTTTGTAAACAAAAAGTTGCTTTGTGAAACCTATGCGGGCTAATTGATATCGCGTGCGCTGCGTACGCAATGAGGTCTCTTTGTAGACTTTCGAACTATTGTTTCATCTTGCCCACATGTTGTTAATTATAATAGAGCGTATTGATCATACCCCGGACTTGTCTCCGCTTCGACCCATATTGTAAATGTAAAAAATAACATGTGTTTATCTTTATTTTATACATAAATAAACTTGTTTTAACTTGGCAAATAAGAAAAATAAATTATGATTAGGTACAATGAAAATGTAATGATATTAGTCTAACAATATCTTAAATGCTGGATGTAATACAATAGCACTTATAGATAATAAATGTGTATGCAAGTTCATGGCACGTTAGAGGTTATCGCCAAACGGCGCTCGGGGATCATCGTAGATGCAGGTGGCGTCGCGCACGCCCCGTGACAGGAATCCAACCGGTGACCGGTTAGAGATGCCCCCTTTTGTGACACAATACCGATGGAACTCTCACGCGGTGCCCACCGCCTACCGGGAACACAAGCATTGCCAACAACTACCAATACTCAACGACTCATTTGAAATTTTAATGCGACCTACGGTAAAACGCAGCTTGTTTGACAACAAAATATAACACGTTTGACACTATTCCACTTCGTTGTAATTTTCTAGATAGAAATTAGGTTATTAATTACACTCGTTAACATATCACTCTATCGATTTGTTAAATGATTCATATCTGGGAAATAACGCACCCAACGTCAGTAAATTGCCAAAATGACATTTTCTAATTTGCTTACACTAGGAAATTATTTTTACCATATGCGATATTAGATTACATTTTGTTCGCTATACGTCCGGGTTTGTTGCTAACCATGTAACAAATGATAAGGTTGTTTTTACTTTATTATTTTAAGTGCCCTTGGTGGAAACATCTTCAATGAAAATTCATCGACCGTAAAATATCGCGTGTATTCCACAAATACACCGACCGCACGCGCAACGGGTTAGCTGGATTACCAAGTCGAAAAATACGGAATAAAATTTAAATACCCGCCGATCTCCAATGCAATCCATACAACTACATTATAAAATTGATTTAACAACGTGGTAATTTATCCCAGCGTGGTGTTAAAAATATAATTGAGTCAGATGAGCGTGTCCTTTCTATTCAAATATAGTTCCCGGTAAAGAGAGGAGCGTCCCTTCCCTTTGGCCGGCATTCAGGTAAACGGGGACACAACACGCTACCTGTGACTGTGAGAAATTGTGTACCTATCTCATTATGACGTCGTCATTTGAAAACGTTTGTTATTAATCATGCCGAATTAGTATACATCATTGTTACGCCGTTTCTACCGCACAAGAAAGCGGACAAAATAAAAAAGAAATGCATGACTATGCACAACGCTTTTGTTCCTGTATGTGTATGCTGTCAAACGGCATTCCTCGCGTCGTCGATATGAGCTAAGCGCTCCTCGATACATTCTTCGGAGCTTTTGTGACACAACTTACCTTTTCAAATTTAACAGCTACTTTTGGAACTTCACACTGATATCTCTTAACTTTGCGTCAGCTAGCTATGATTACTTTTTAAATAACACACCACGAACACAGGCTCACTACATAGCAAGTTTAAATACGCGTGTCACGATATATTTACATCATTTTCTCAGCGGGAATAGTCGAGGAATATTTGAAGCGATTTGTGTAAAACAAGTGGCGGCAGGAGCCCGGATGGCCCACGACACACCAGCTGCTCGTGGGTCGGAAACACAAACTGAAAGGGCAGTCTGTCGGCCTCCTGCACACCGCGGGATTTTACTACCGAACTCAGCGCGGTGAAACGGCGTGTGCGCATCGATACTGCTAGTTGTCTCTTTCTCTCTTTAACGGACCGTGACATGTCTAGCACGCCTCTCTCGCTCTTAAAGTCAAATGCACAGTAGTCGGTAGCCAAGAGAATCCATCGGCGAACGAGTTCTCCGACGAGGATCTTGACTTCGTCTTGCGTCTCTCCGTGGCCAATATTCGGATATTTCGTCTGCCATTTTTTCGGTCGTTATTATTACGTGTTTCGGCTGTAGACTATAGCTCGCGGCTCTTAATTAACACATTGACGGCACTATTAATTTAGTTAAGCATTTAGGGTAATCATTTAATACATTACGTCATTTGGTACGCGGAATGTGTGATGTTAATTATTTTTTTAGATGAATTTTTAATGTTGCATAGGGCTGCATAAAGAATTTGAACGAAGATTAAATATTTTTCCATATCAAATTAATATTTTTTTCCTCTCAAGAACATAAATTTCCATACAATTTTAATATTACTTACATCAAGTTTTCCTTAATTTTGAGACCTTGCAAGCGGAAATACTTCAATAAAGATCACATCATGTCACTCTAACTTTGTGCAAATGAAAGATGCATTTCTAATGAGCAAGCTGTAAAAGTCGTCGAGTTCAATTATTAAAACATTAAACGACTTTACGTAATTGGATTCAATTCCACGAAGTCGCGTAAACTGGAATCACGCCTTATTTCGAAATGGAATTGATTTAATATTCCTACTTTATGATCATTTGGATAATCTTATTTAAAAAGTTTGTTCGTTCAGTTATTTTTTTTACTTTCTAAATATAAATGTTGACACAAAAACACTAATTACTTAATTTTTTGATTGGTTATACTTTTACGCTGAGATAGAGAGTAACTGATGCTCATAGATTGTGTAATTATTATTATTGTAGCGCAAACATAATTCCCACGCATTAATGAAGACTGTTAAACAATTTGAACATTAATGTAATAATGATAACTTTATGACCTTAGATTCGTTTTGCTGCTTTAATTTTAAATAATCGTTTCACGGTTTCCCATTAACTTGTAAATGGATATCTAGTCCGTCACCTACGTGCTATCATGAACAAAATATATATTGGGTTCAAAATGTGCATTTTTTATTAGGTAATATTTTTCTTTCTATCTGGGATTATTCCAGATTGTGCGAAGGTTCGCCATCTTGGTCTGTACGTCACTTCGTGGCAGTACACACTAGGTGTTTAGCATCTTCTACTGGAAGATCTCTGGGTCGCACGTTTTGCTTGGCGACCTTAACTCATTATTACGAATATTCACCCCATGTATTTCACAAAGCTAACAACAGTATCGACGCAATAAAATAATGTTGCAAATCGGTTCATTATTAACGCTACTGTATCATCATTCAATATGAAGAAAAACAATTTTATCATTGTTATTAAATAATTAATTCTCATAAATTAAGTGTTAAACTCGGAAGATACTCCATTATACACTTAAAGATATTTGCGAGCTAAGACCAGTCTAAGGCTGGGTGTTGGTTCTGCGGTCTCAAGGATAACTAACGGTTTGCACACGTAATAGAACACTCCCGGGGCGATAATAGCACCGTCGATACTATACTGGTTTTTATCTGCATCAACTTATAATTATGCTCACCTTGTGAATTTATCCAATTAATCTTTCAAATCCAATTCTGCCGCCTTCAACTAAATTTCATTACACTTATCCTGTAGTTATAGGATGAGAAATGTATGAGGGATATCAAAGATCATTGGTACGGGCTTCCTACAGCTCGTTTGGTTTTGTTAATAAGTTACTCGTGCGTGTGGATTTTTCAACTTGAGTCATCATCATCATCATATCAGCCACAGGAAGTCCACTGCTGAACATAGGCCTCCTCCAATGATCTCCACAATGACCTGTTGGAAGCGGCCTGCATCCAGCGACTTCCTGCGACCTTAGTCAGATCGTCCGTCCACCTTGTAGGCGGGCGTCCAACACTTCGCTTGCCTGTACGTGGCCTCCACTCGAGAACCTTTCGGCCCCAACGGCCATCGGTTCTACGAGCTATGTGCCCGGCCCACTGCCACTTCAACTTGCCAATCCTATAGGCTATGTCGGTAACCTTGGTTCTCCTACGGATCTCCTCATTTCTGATTCGATCTCGTAGGGAAACACCGAGCATAGCCCGCTCCATGGCTCGTTGAGTGACTTTGAGCCTTTTAATGAGGCCCACAGTGAGAAGCCACGTCTCGGTGCCGTATGTCATCACTGGTAACACACAACTATCGAAGACTTTCGATTTTAGGCACTGAGGTATTTTGGTACAACTTGAGTATCTAATGTATAATAGTCGTATGCCTGCTATTGAAATTATTCTACGTAATGGTGGAAAACCCGTTAGAGTGCTTCACTGCAGCGTATCGAAATTTGGGTTCCTGAGTATATCATGCGACCTGCATGTACCAAGCGGGCCAGAATTTATCGGCTGACGATGGTACCAGTCTCATCAATGGGTACTCTATCTAGAACGCTTGTACTGCGCCTGCCTTCCATGTTAAGTTATAGAATATCATTTTAATCGATCCATTATTTTGTGTACAATTAAAAATAAAAGAGTTTTACTCCATTCATTGCGCAAACTGCTGTCTGTCCAAAATCAGCATTTTTCAGTAGTTGAGATTAATTAAGTTTCTGAAAGTATTAATTCACTTTAATCGTATTGTTTCAGTAATTATAATTCTTCATAATTCAGCTAATTTACATCAATACCCATATAAAAGTGCGTGGTGGCCTGTTGGTAAACGGACTAGACGCGGCTACCCACATGTTCACGGTGGTCGCGAGTTCGAATCCCAGGGCACACCTCTGACTTTTCGGAGTCATGTGTGTATTGATAGTCAATCACCACGCACTAAAAACGGTGAAGGAAAACATCGTGAGGAAACCTGCATACCATAGCGATTTATAAGAATTTCTATGGTATGTAAGTCCGACAACCCGTACTAGGCCAGCGTGGTGGACTATATGGCCTAACCACTCTCAATCGTATTCTCGATTGTAGAGTAGGCCCATGCCCTGCAGTGGGACGTATATGGGCTGATACAGGCATCAATACCCATCACATACCTACATAAACTCATGCATTTTTCCCGAAGGGTGTTGGTAGCAATCAGTGCACCCACGTTTCGCTTTTTGTGTTCCGTCCCACGATGTGATAGAGGGAGAGCCTAATGCCATTTCGAGCACAAATTTCATATTCACAAATGCATATTATTCTGCATAGAACAAGATATATGCATATTAACTAATTGCTTAATTACAAATGTGGTTATAAACCACACAATATCCGTAACATACGGTAAAGTCCTTTTGTTTACGTAAAATATACATAATATTATAAATATAGATTTGCATATGAATCCAATATTCATATGAATTCTACTAAGCTTTTGGCACCGATTTTAAATGAGGATAATGTATTTAATGATTTTGTGAGCCAAAATATATTAATTGATACGAGGTGGTTGAAATTTAGGCGGATATCCAAATGTACTTTTTGCGTGGTAATGCATGTGAAAATAAAATTACAATTGTATTCAAAATGGTTCGATTAGAAAAAAAACTCGTTCCGTTCGCCACTAATTAAAATAAAATTTGTATTTTAAAAGTAACACTGCTTATCATTTTTTAACTATTTAAATTTAAATTATTGTATAATATTTTATAACATATCTATTAGATGGAAATTAATAAGTCAGTTATGTAAATATTATTTAGAACACTTTTATTCATTTTCCGATAATATATGAAACCAACCGCCAACCCGCGCAAGGCGTGGTGGACTATATGGCCTAACCACTCTCAATCGTACTGTCGATTGTAGAGGAGGCCCGTGCCCTGCAGTGGGACGTATATGAGTTGATAAAGATCATTACGCGTATCACGGTGTATCTAGGTTAGGTACGCATAAGCGGGATCGTTGTTATTTTTGTCGAGAAACTTGATACTCGGCTAAAAATGCATGTTCTTGAATATTGTATTTAATATTTGGTTAGTTTCAAATTTTAAAATTAATCGGGAAAGTTTCTAATAAAAGAGCTCCTAATATGTAAATATTAGTTGACCCGCAAAAGGAACATACATAACAATATTAAGAAATATTACGGAATATCAAAAGCTCGTAACGAGCGGTAAAGATCTAAACGACGAGAACGCCAAACTTGATATACCTGTTTTAGTCGTCTGTCTAGATACTAAACGGATGAAATTTGAATTTTTGAGCCTCAGAGCTAGAGTTATGTTATTGCTATAATTAGTCACATGGTGTATTGGGGTTATTATTCTATGATTCCCTGAAAACGTGCTCTCTTGCATTTATCACCAATAGGTTCCTACACACCTCGCGGTTGACGTCAAAGAACAATGATAATCCTCCATACATTTTTTGTTGTATTTTTTTTTATTGCAATGAATGACGGGACGAGCATGCCGTTCGCCTGATGGTAAGCGATACGACCGCTCATAAACAGTAGCAACATTCCACTGCGCTCGTCATCCTGAGACATAAGATGTTAAGTCTCAATATGTCCAGTAGTTACTCTGGCTACAATGTCCTTCAATCCGAAACACGTTTTACGGGAGAAATAGACATTGCGGTGGTACCTACCCAGATGGCCTCTCACATATGAGAGACTTTTTTTTTTTTAACGAGGGCAGACTTTAAAGTGAGGTGCCCCCCATAAGCACCCAATAATCCCAGTGGTCCCGTTTAGTCGCCTTCTACGACAGGCAGGGAACACCGTGGTGGAATTCTTTTCGCCCCCTTGCCACAGGGCAGGGCGCCAGGTCTAATTATCGCCATTAAACGGATGAATCGGTTCTATCGCGAACCCTTTCGGCGCTCTCTTTCTGTGAGATAACTCGCTCACAGAAAGAGAGCACCGCTTGCCACGACCTTCGATTCCCGACCATTGAGACAACAACGGCCGGGAGTGTAAGGTCGTCCCCTACAATAGCGCGAAGAGCGCTGCGTTCTTCTTCCCAGGCTGGACATTCCATCAGTGTATGCTGGGCTGTGTCGTCCGGGCTGTTGTCACAGTGGTGACACACGGCGGACTCCTCCTTCCGTGCCACTCGCCACAGGTAATGTCCAAAGCATCCATGCCCGGACAGTACCTGTGTCGAGCGGAAAGTCAGTGCACCGTGGCGCCTGTCCATCCATTGGTCGAGGATAGGGCGCACTGCCTCGACTAATCTAGCACCAGCACTGGGATTTTCCAGCCTGGTATGCCATTTCTCCAAGGCGGCTCTGCGGAAGGAGGCTTTTTTCGCCTCGATCTCCCTCAGGACCGGCATTGCCCCATGGCTTATGGCCTCTTCTCGCCAATGATATGTGCGTGAGAGGGATTTGGCATCAAGATCCCACGGTAGGGTACCGGCCATGACGCAGGCTGCTTCATGGGATATTGTGCGGTAGCCCCTGATCAACCGCTGTGCCAGTGCGCGCTGAGGCCTTCGCAATATAGCGACACAGTGGGCGCGCAGGGACTCAGTCCATACTGGGCATCCATATAAAGCCATGGAGCGCACCACTCCCATATGCAGCCTTCGGCAAGGGTCTCCTGGATCTTCCAGGTTAGGGAGCAAGTTGGCTAGCGCGCCTGCTACCCTCAGCAACTTGGGTTGTAGCGCCGAAAAATGTGCGCGGAAGTCCTATCGGCTACCACCAGTAAAGTAGTTTTTGAGTGTATTGAGATGAAAAATATTTAAAATATAGATTTCGAATTCCTTAACAATTATTCTTAATGTTTACTATTGTAGCAAGCCTGGGAACAAAGATATTCCACTTTAAAGTTTTACAGGTTTTCTATATCTTGTCAAACTCTGTAGGTAGTTAATGTTATTCTGTTTCATTTATGTTGGCAAAGCATGACCCACAAATAAAAGTAAAAAAAAAACATTTTTCACACAATTTAAACATCGAGTCCGTATTTATTTTACTAATATAATAGTAATATCATGTACAATGAAATAAAAAGTAAGGAGAGGACAACTACCTATATATTATTTGCACAATAGCGCTTTCGGGTGACAGAATCAAATTGTTGTTCTTTGATTAATTAATCAGTCATTATTTTGCTGTTCTCAGTTCTTTGCACAATTTTAAAATTAGACGATTGTCTAAGCTGCTAATCCAACCAAGGATTTCGTCAAAATTCGCCTATACCTACTTATTACCTATGAGGTTTTATTAATTAAATAGTCAATATTTATACGTCCTCATATTTTAGCTTTAAGAATACAAATGTAATTTCTCATTTAAGTGAATTTGTAATTCTTTTGAGAAATAAACTATCTTAACCCTAAAATAGTAAATATTATTATGATTTATATAATTGTGTGTTTGAATATATTGAATACTAAACAAAATGGTACTTTACTTTACAAGAACCATTGATGTTACTTTTAATATATTGACAAAATTCTGTCACATAAGAGTTTAATGTTAGCTTTCTTTTATGATCATGTGTTTGTGATAATGTTCACAATCCATTATGAACGTGCAAGGTCCTCCTCGGATTTACCTGCACTGAATAATGGATCAAGAACATTTATACGAATGGTACAAGCGACGTGAACTTATGCACCCAGTTCGTATTCAAATATATTATTAAGTGTGTGGCAATTGTAGTTATGTTAATGTTTAAAATTATTTTTAATAATATTAATAAAAATGCGGTTTATATTGTATAGTAAACATCGTTTTGAATACTTATTGATGAATCAAATAACAATACACACACCTACAAATAGTGATTTATACACATAACCACATGACATTGGTCAGGTAGCGATTGTTGCAACATATTTTTATTTAATTTAAAGGTATTGGCAAACATGAAGTATTCATAATATTCCCAGTATTGTGTTCCTGACAAACAGATGCCTCACCGCATACATAGGTCTTCCCTGTTACCTGACTTTAAATTATACCATTTATTTTCCTGCGTCGCGTCGTCCACTTCGTGAGTTTACCTTGTCGCGTCGTTAGGAATAATTTACGCTTGCATGATATTTATCACTAACATTTAAAAATAGACCGGACTAATGTTCTCAGATGAATAATTGAGAGGTGAATGACCCATAAATATAAAAGTAGGTGGTCATAACACTACGTAGGTGGGTGTAAATGCCGTTGTGTCAATTTGATCAATTTATCATAAACGTGCCGAAGTAGAAATAATCACGAATAGTGTGTCAAATGTAATAAATATCCTTTAGAACATAATTATTTTTGTTACTTCATGTATTGAAATATATTTAAATGTATGCAAAAATAAGATCAAACTTTGGAATCAGCGTTATATGTATGACACAAAAATGTAATAGTTGAGGAATGCGAGAGTAATGCACGTGTCCGCTGGATGTTTAAATGCGACGATATAAATTTCATCGATTCGGTGTGCTCAATGGGTGGCAACTGGCCGCAAGCAGTGCCAGGCGTCAGCCAGTGTCGCTCGAATAACTGGTTTGGTGACCTTTCTGTGTTGCACACCGAGCGAACTTATACCATGGCTCTTTTTATTCATCAACGGACCACAAAAAAACGATACCAAAAACCGATCGTAGAAAGAGCGAATAAACCGATGCTAAATGTTTCGCATTAACTATATTTTTTACTAATGTCTGAAGTAGTATGTAACTTATCGCCACGCCAGTATCCCCGAAGGCATATACGGAGGTGCAAATGCTGTACACAGAATTCGCTAACGGTATTTTCATTTTATGAGGTGAGTGGGAAAGAGGAGTGATCGCACACTAAATTGATTTCGGATTGAATTTAGGGCTTAGTTCAACCGAATTTTTAAAATACAACATAATCCGGCCTAAAGTACTAATTTAGAACTAAAGCTTGATAAACAAATGTATCGTATACTATGGGACATGACTTTAAATTAACGACATTTGAGATGGTTTCACCCCATGTACTTAAATATTTAGCCACCGTACCCAACTTAATGGAAATGTTTGTTTTAACGATATAATTTATAGTCAAGTCGATACACTTAATTTTTTTTTGCGTATATATTAAATGCAGATGTAATGGACATCTGTCGCTCGCATAATATTTTTAACACTAGTTTTCTTGGAGGAATCTGCATAATAGTTTGCTTGTGACATACGCTCGTTCAACTGCAAATCCTTCTTTTATTTGTATGTTAACTTGGAAATATTCCACTAATTTATTAAATTACTAATGCCTAGGACCTATTCCTTACATTAAAATTAATTTCTACATGTTAGGTATATTTCAGCTAATATTTTACCTATTTATATTAATTATCGGTGCTGCAGTCTGTTGTTAACAAAAATCTATTATTTCAGTTAATGCACTTGTTTGACGTAATATTTTGTTTTTCTTACCCGTTTTTCCTTAGGATTAATAAATGCAATAGGGGATTCACCATTCACACTTAAAGATTTTTTGCTGTTGGTACAGGAAAGTAAAACATACGGCCATTACGATGACACTCCTATATGAGTAAAAGTTCTCAACAACCTATGCGGTATACCGCGAAAGAGGAATATTGAATGAAAATTGGACACAATGGAAAACATGAATGAAGAATATTAAAACATTGGACTACGGCACCGATTTTTTTAATGTCCATTTGATATTTTCGAGAGAACACAAACAAAATTGTAAACTTATGAATTGTCGTTAAAGTGCAATGTCGTAAAGTTATTAATTCTTATTTCTTACTACTGGTAGAATCGGTAGACCTGCTTGTTTTGTAATAGACTCTTTGTACATTAACCATAAAATATATAATCGAATGGCATTTAAACAAAAGTTCTCTATACAATGGCAGTTACGTGACCGATTATCTGCTCAACTAATTCGGCTTTTAGAATAGTTTTTCTCAAACGTATCATTATGTGCTTGCAATTTTGGGCGCCTCAATTAACATCACGATGATCGACACACTAATCAACATTGTTTAAGCAAATTGCACTCCAAAATCATAATTACTTATTCAAGTCACTAATGGTGAGACTCTTTATTGGTATGAATAAATTTTCTGTTTTACATTACCATTAAAGCATGATTTTAATGTAGTCATCGTGAAATATCTTTTAACAAATCTTATATATCTTACCACTCTCAATCGGTAGTCGATAGTAGAGGAGGCCCGGGCCCTGCAGTGGGACGTATATGGGCTGATACAGAAATCTTATATTTCTTCGTGTATCTCAAAGCTATTATCTGATTTCCTCGCATTTTTGTTAAAGGTTTATATCCAGTTAGTAGTTATATAGAGTTAATTAAGTTTGCCTTTGACATAGGGAACATCTGTTATAGAACTTAATGGAGGCAATGACTGCCTCGAGCGTTGTGGAACGTTGCAACCGTCCGCAATAAAACATAATAAATGTAGTAATATGGAAAAAAAGGAAATTGTCTTACGAGCGATCTTTGTTAAGGTCTCAATAATTAGAAACCACGCTGGCGGCACAACCTGCCGGCAATGTCCGGTTGTGTGGGTTCTAAGAATCCTTTTTTAATGATTCATTATATTCACACGCCTCGGTATCGATTTGTTAGCCTCGTGTACTTTTTTACTTTGAATTTTACTTAGTCGTCTCCACGTCTCATTGATATTTCATAGATGTCTCTTGCAAATTTGCATACAGTTACGTACATATTGTATGTATATTTTTGTGTTGCTTGTATGTCGATTCGTGCTGCGAAGTCAGGGTCATCAGAGATAAAGTTTGTTCAGACTGGGTATAAGAAAATACTTGTTACCATTTTTTTGTAGGTTCACTATCAGGTTTTAAAGAAAATTTGGCAGTGTCTGTCGCCAAGGCGCTTGAAGTCGACTTGAGATAAGATCTCAAAGGCTACGTCCCGTGGCGCGTGGGTATTTAATCTATCTTGCTGATGAATTTGTCAGCAATTTCCATATTATTTTAAAATGTGAAATGTAACGCGATCATCAGTTATTGCATTAAATAAATGTTTCCAGTTGTTATTTTATTATTGCTTCTTATATGTTTATGCGCAATGGCAACTGAATTAAATATGCTCTGCATTAGCGGCCTATTAATTCATTATTGTAACAGTTATTAAAATTCTCAAGTTGTTAAAACAAGTATATTTTAATGACTTATTATTGAGCGTGAGTCACAAAAGAGCACGAAATATTAAGTATGCATCATGTTGATGCGTTTTCTTCACTATGTTGATGCCCTCTGCTGGACAAAGAGCTTTCTCAAACACATGCGAGACCTGCGATTCTGTATTATTCGGCTGTACCGAAAGGCTACCTGCGACCACTGACAGGTCGACGGTCCATATAGCGCTGAACCCTTGAATGCCGCCTTTGGTTACGTTTATTGTTTAAGAGCGTTTACACCTTGCGCGCAAAGTCTACTATAGGTATTTCTTCGTTAATTTCACGTACACATAAGCGACCAAAGCTGTGTGCGTAGAGCTGCCGCGTCGGCTCGCTATACAGTCAGCTCAACCAACTTTGATCCGTGCGCTACAAAATTCTAATATTCAATTGAAATGTAACTTATGATTTATGTATTGGTAATATAATATAATAAAATAATTTATTTGCATTATAAGTACACAAATATTACTGTGCAAGCAATGAACAATACAAATTTAGATACTAATCATATTTTCGTTATTATTACATTATTAAGTTGCATTCAAATCAGTGTTCAATCAGTCGACACTACGGACGTTTTATTAATCATTTCGTGTTCGAACACATGAATAGAGTTAGGGGCCTTACAACCCCTTACAATTTCGAAATATATTTAATTTTATATTACAATACATAACATAATTTAGCCTCGGAATTACATCCCATTATATTATCTGAAACATAATTTATACTCACTACAAAATCTCTGTAGGTAATAAAAAAAAAAAATTACTACCAAAGTACTAAAATGTGGTAATCGCAGTCCACGCGTGGCTATTTTTACTACGCACGGCAAAAATCGACTGCAGCCAGGCCGGAGCGACGAGTGATCATCATACAGGGTATATCAAGACTGCTACCGAAAACGAAGCCGGGTGGTAGTTTAAGCGACTTCAGACACAATGCAACAGAAAAAGTGGCAATAAAAAGCGACAATTTTTTTTGTTATTTTTTTTCTATGGCCATATTTGGGTGGTAAATACGTTTTTTTCCTAAAATAATAGTGTATACCCTTTTATTTATAAATACTCTAAGGTATAAAAGAGCTTAAATTATTATTTTAGCAAAAACTAAGGATTTACCACCCAAAAATGACGATATTTAAAAAATCATAAAAATTAATTGTCGCGTTTCTATGCGAAATTTTTAATTGCATTGTGTTTGTAGCCACTAAAACTACCACCCGGCTTCGTTTTCGGTAGCAGTCTTGAGATACCCGGTAGAGGGATCTAGAAGGCCTTGTGGCGGTCTGATTTGATGCAGTTCGGACAGCGTGTTTTATAGTGGTTTTTAAAATATTTGTAGAAAACATGAAAACTAATTTTGTTGAAATTTTAATTTATTGATAAGATGTTCTTCTATTATAATATGCAAATGCAAAAAAGTTAGTGAAAAAAATATGTTCTTGATGAGAGTTTCTGAATATTTCGCATTGTTTAAATTTTTATTTTTCAGGAACTAAACACAAAAAGATTATTTTTCTCAGCAAAATCCCTCCATAAGGGTCTTATTAGTCTGATAATATTTTTATTTTCATCTTATATTTAGTGGTTTCGGATATCTTAAGCTTCTAAATTGCCATTTAAAGCCTAAATAACGAAACCTGTGTTCAGTAATCCTTATAGTACTCACAAATTATCCATCAATCTATAATGTTTTCCACCAAAATCCCTAGATGACAACCTTTTCTAAAATGAGTACTAATTAGTTTTCCTTTAAATTGTTTATTGGTGGCTATTAACTCGTTTGAAAAGTCCTGTTTTTAAGCCAAAAAGCGCGCGGAAGGTATAAATGCTCTTAAATGTAGTTAGCACAAAAATACTTAAGAATGACCACATGTTATTAACACACAATGACTTGCACATCTGACACTGGCAGAATTGTCGACAACGGCATACATTGCCATAGAGAAAAAACACATACACACAAAGACTTCTATAAATAATACTGTTTTCATAAAAATTGATATCTATAAGCCCATTTTAGATATAAATAAAATATTAGTAAAAAGTAAGCTTCAAAAATAAGTCTTTGAAATGAAAGAACATTTCCATTGTGCAATTTTATAATACCTACTTTAAGGAAGTATGCATTGTTAAAATAAGCTGAGTGTGTAAAAATATTTAGCCATAAATTGAAATATTATCCAATTATATTATTATGACACGTTTAAAATATGTAAATGCGTTCACAGGAAACTTGGCCTGGAGCTGGTGCCACGACGAGGGGCGGAGGCAGTTGACCCTGAGGACATCAGTCTGGTGGAGCTGTACAGAGTTCACGTGGAAAGTGCTGAACGTGCGGCGGCAGTAAGTATATTCTTTATCTCCATTGTTACTTTGTTATTACAACCTTGCATATTGTCACTTGTTGGGCGATGGGACTCGGATTTCATTGGTTAATAAATCACAATCTACGCTCATCTCGCACGAGACGCCGAGTGCTGTTAAATTGCTGATATTACACAAGTTGACCTCAATGTTAGATCAATTTCTGCACTTTACTGCGAAATCTTTTAATCTACGATGCATTCGCCGTCGAAGGGGAATCGTGATTATTTTTATAGCTTCTAATAGATGCATTTCATCGCCAATGGTACTTAATTGCAATAATTATCGTAGTACTTGGCATATGAAGGTAATTTCCCTCGATGATTACATTATAAATTAGCTATTAGAGTTCATAGGCATACAGTTATACGTGGGTGCATGTTGGTAAAAAGCGCGGGAATGTGCGGAACCTCCGACCGTCTCGCTGCACGACTCCGGTCGAAAGCCTCCTACTAAGTTATTTTATATCTGCAGGAATGTGTTGTAACAAAACTAGCGAGACATCGCATACTTTACGCTTAAGATCATCGAGAGACAATTTTAAGAATAACTTAGACTAAAAGCACACCAATTCAAAGTTTTAAGATTGATTCATTTATAAGCGACTAACACAATGAGCGAATCCAGTGTTTTATAACAATAGATTTCTTTAATACATTTTGGGGCAATGTATTCATGTATATAAATAGATATATATTTAGTTGTAAGCAGTGCCCTAAAGAACGTGGAATTTTTGCATTATTATATAAAGTTATACGTCAACACATGACATGCTATTGGCTAGAAATGTAAGACCCAGTCAATACAGGAAATCATCGTTCACCGTACTTTACCCCACACACATTATAAATGCTATCTGCGCAACTTGGTAGATGAATCGTTATTAACAGGCTAAAAACCTTTGGCTTATGATTTTACTCTGATAGTGCTTGTCGGATTTGATTTGTCGCTTGAAGGAATAATAAACAATTAAATTACCAAACAAGTATATTACTAACAACTAATCTAGTTCTAACTATAAAACTTTCATGTGTGAGATTGTATTCGATGCAAGCATGATACTATTCGCAATGAACATCGGTATCTAAATATTATATTTTAACCGTCATACCATTTGAAGATAAATAATACGGATCCCATCAAAAACATCCTGTAAAAAAATCCAAGTCTCGCAGCTCAGGTTTTCTACCGCAAAAAGTTGTGAGATGCATGTAATACCAAGTTGATTAATTTATTTAGTCCTTAAGGGACCTTCTATATAAAGTTATTACGTTAGTTATTACCATATCAATATTAAAAATTCTTTACGTTTTAAATAAATGGATCGACTTGGCCATCGCATGAAAACATAATGTATCGTACAATTTATACATAATGCTGCTGGCCAAGTTTTGATGGGATCTCACGTCTTTTTGTAGAGTCCTACTTTTTTCCTTTTCGGTACTTCTTACTTCTTGAATATCACTAACGATTTTTCTTAAAGCCTCTGTCTTATGAATTTTTCTTATTTTTGTAGGTATCAATTTATCACAAATATAGCGGATTTGATTATTAATGTTCTTTCTTTCATTGTAATTGATATTTTCGAGCTATTTAGTCTATTTATTTGCAAGTTTTTCTTCGTCATGTTTTTCTAGAGGAATGTTGTACAGTTTAATGGGCTGAATACACCATTTCCCTCTCTATATCCCCTCCTGTTATGCCTCATATATATAGATATCTATCTACAACTATTATTCCATTATATATGGGTACAATGATTCATTAACTGCAAATGTAACTTTGTAATCCTATACATTTATATGGGATTACAAAGTTATTCACGCAGTTGGTCTATCTAGAAAACTAGACACAAATTATGAAATGTTTGAATTTTCCCTTACTTTAGACACTAAACACTAATTATATTCTAAATTTGAAGGTTCTATGTCTGCTAGAAGTGCCTTCGACTTTTGATGATCGGTCAGTCAGTCAGTGAGTGACAAAATTACGAAAGTTTGATAAGTTATAATTCTTAAACTACTGGTTCAAATTGAATGAAATTTTAAATATACCGTGTTTACACAATGCCTGCTTAGTAACTAAAAATTCAGGCTTCATGCTTTAGCCACAACGAAGTTATAGGGGGTTGAAAATGGTCTGAATTGCTTCGAGAAAAGGATGTTACGGCCATGCCACTTTTTAGCTCGACTTGGAGGGGGCTCGGCCGCGCCCCCAGATATACGAAACTGCCACATAATAATATCAGAGTGGAGAAGAATGAAGAAGTTATACTATCGAATATAGAGCTGCATGTCTAAAGCAGTGCAAACCAGACAAACGGGTGTTAGTTGTTCGCCTTATTAAGTATCACACAGATTGCTTTGTGTTAATGATATGTCATTAGGTACGGTAATGGCATATTTACTTTCACATTGCCCGCCTTATCTTTTACAAAATAAGCACATTATTTTCTACTTACGTAATTCAACCTCACATACTTTCGCGCGGCCTTTATTTAATTTTTATTATGCACTTTTAAGTTCTCGCGGACCTTCAATATTCGGGTTAAGATGAGACAAAAAATACTGTATCTCACGCTGTCATATTACTTCATGGACATAGTGGGTTTTCAATATTATTAAACTGGTCTTCTAAAGCCGGGTAATCAACATTAGTATAGATCAGTTACATTTGAAATATTGTTTTAATTTTATTTATTGATTTCTCATACTTATCGTTGGCCACTCTGGATATCGATAATCGATCACAAGATCTTATGGTGGGTAGCACAAGCGCCTTACCATTAGATGAAAATGAATGAATAAAGGTTTAGGATAATAATGCGGATTAGTATGCAAAAAACATGTTTACCCTTTCTTTGCGTGTCTGTCCACTAAGTTCATTTTATGCATTCCGTTTTTTACACGAGACCTTGGCTGAAGAATGCGTTCGCTCTTTTTGTTTTATGTTTTAAAATTGTTAGTTCCTTTTGGATGACGAGTCGGATGGTTTTCCTTCGAGATTCTTAATGCTTACGATACATAATGATGTGAGTCTTCGTAATTCATTTACTCTTAGCTCTTATTTAATCCAAACGATAAACATTGACTTATATATTTAAAAATATGTACAACTTTCTGCCATTTATATTGTTTTGAAAGACTTCATTATTTAGGATCACGTTATATTGTCCTAGAAACACAATAAAAATAAAAATGTTACAACAATATAATGCTACTTTGTTCATTACTCAGCGTACGCTAGTTCCGTCATTTGCTATCAAAATAAACTAGTCACAAAAATTAAGGGATATAAAAAAAATCCAAATTTTTGGGTGATTTTCAACAAGCTGTAACTCCGAGGAAAATGGTCGTACAGAAAAAATAAAAAAGCAAATTGTAGCTCCGAGTGTCTAGTTTTCAGATCTGACCATGAAAAATTTTTGTCATGTCCAGGTCTGGAGAAATCCTAAGAAAACTGCCGAAAAAAAATTTTTCCAAATTTTTTCCCGTCTAAAAAAAGGTCCACGGGCTTAAAAAAAACTTTTTTGATTGTTTCGTTCAAAAGCTCTTTTAGGGAATTTAATACTCTTTAATTTGGCCTATTCAAAAAGCCTGTACGACGATTTGCCGCGGAGTTATCGTCAATCAAAGCAAAAAAGTTCTTTTTGACTTTGATATTCAATAACTCCGGAAATAATGATCGGACAGGAAATCGAAGGAGGGTTTTGAAAACTGCACGATATTCTGTATAAGAAAATGTAAACATCGTTCAGAAAAAAAAATTTTTTTGAATTGAAAACTCGGACTGAAAAAAAGACAAAAATTCGCATAATTAAGGATATTTGGATAACTTGGTATAACTTTGGATAAAATGGATGAACGAAGGATATCGTCGGCGTTAAAGCGCTGTGATTTTTTTTTCATTGTGCCCCGAAGCTTTAAATTCTTTGTGTTTTGCAAAAATCACCATTATGAGCAATTTTGTGATTTTTATTCATTTTTTCAATGAAAACATTTTTTTCTCTCTAAAATCTTTATTTTTTCGATTAAAGAGATTGACTTTTTAAAAAATTTGAAAAAAACAAAAAATTTTTTTCGACTGCTGTTTTACCGCCGGCATTACCATTACCCAAAGCGTACCACGTGGAGGTTGCTCGGTCGGATTTACGCTTGTGTGTGTGTGTGTGTGTGTGTGTGTGTGTGTGTGTGTGTGTGTGTGTGTGTGTGTGTGTGCGTGCGTGCGTGCGTGCGTGCGTGCGTGCGTGCGTGCGTGCGTGCGTGCGTGCGTGCGTGCGTGCGTGCGTGCGTGCGTGCGTGCGTGCGTGCGTGCGTGCGTGCGTGCGTGCGTGCGTGCGTGCGTGCGTGCGTGCGTGCGTGCGTGCGTGCGTGCGTGCGTGCCTGCGTGTGTGTGTGTGTGTGTGTGCTTCTGTGTGTTTGTCTGTCTGTCTGTCTGTCTGCAGCTGTTGAAGTATCTCTGTACGCACGGCAGTAACAGTTCAGTATCGTGTATTGCCACCTCTGTTCTGAATCACAGCTCGTAAGCGTTCTTGCATGTTGATGCATCGTCGAATGTCACGTTGCGAAATTCCTTGCCAACAACGTAACAACGCTTGAGTCAACTGATGAAGATTGTGCAGTTGCGGGTAGTCTCGCCGCAATCGACGCCCAAGCATGTCCCAAACATGCTCAATTGGATTCAAATCAGGACTCATAGCTGGATGATTAAGCGTTGTTACGTTGTTGGCGCGGAGAAAAGTTCGCGTGCGAACTGCAGTATGAGGACGACCATTATCCTGCATCAAAATGAACCGTCTTGCTCCCATGCGTGTGCCTATAGGCAGGACATGTGGTCTCAGAATCTCGTTTTTTTTTTCAAATTTTTTAAAATGTCAATCTCTTTAATCGCAAAAAATAAAGATTTTAGAGAGAAAAAAAATTTTTTCATTGAAAAAATTAATAATAATCACAAAATTGCTCATAATGGTGATTTGAAATGATGAAAACAAAGAATTTGAAGCTTCGGGGCACAATGAAAAAAAAAATCGCAGCGCTTTAAATTTTTGATGGATTTTAGGGGACACTTAGAGGTTGAAAAATTATCGACGATATCCTTCGTTCATCCATTTTATCCAAAGTTATACCAAGTTATCCAAATATCCTTAATTATGCGAATTTTTGTCTTTTTTACAGTCCGAGTTTTTAATTAAAAAAAAAATTTTTTTCTGAAAGATGTTTACATTTTCTTATAGAGAATATCGTGCAGTTTTCAAAACCCTCCTTCGATTTCCTGTACGATCATTATTTCCGGAGTTATTGAATATCAAAGTCAAAAAGAACTTTTTTGCTTTGATGACGATGATGACGATAACTCCGCGGCAAATCGTCGTACAGGCTTTTTAAATAGGCCAAATTAAAGAGTTAATAATTCCCTAAAAGAGCTTTTGAACGAAACAATCAAAAAAAATTTTTTGAAGCCCGTGGACCTTTTTTTGACGGGAAAAAATTTGGAATTTTTTTTTTCGGCAGTTTTCTTAGGATTTCTCCAGACCTGGACATGACAAAAATTGTTCATGGTCAAAACTAGACACTCGGAGCTACAATTTGCTTTTTTTATTTTTTCTGTACGACCATTTTCCTCGGAGTTACAGCTTGTTGAAAATCACCCAAAAATTTGGAATTTTTTTTATATCCCTTAATTTTTGTGACTAGGGTATATTTAACGATTTTGTTATATAGTTCCAGGAAAACCCTTTAATATCTAAAATAAAATAATATACAGCTGTATAAATAAATCAGTTTTACAAGAAGATGGGTATTTGTAAACTTTCTGCTGTTTGCAAATAAGGAAGGTAGGTAGTCGCAAAAATAAATGATGATTTCATATATGGCATTATTTTACCGAGGCTTGATATCATAATTATTGTAACTTCCCATTTGTGATAAATATATTACCCACATTTAAAAATTTTAATTACTAATAATGGACTTATTAGAGATGCAATTTATATTATCAGCGGATTACTCTACCATAACAATTAAGGCACTTTGACCCTTAACGAGTGTCATAAGAAATTCAATCAAACTTTTGCTGCAGACACAAATTGTCAGAGATGACCTGTGCTTTAGTTATGTAGTAGCCCATTTATTTATTTTTAAATATTTTTTGAACTCTTAATAAATAAAAAATATTTTATTAATATTTTTGACAGTTTTTGTATCTTTAAGCAATTTAGCGCTTCGGAATCTGTTATTCCTCTGTAGATGATCGGCGTACGAAAATTATTGAGCGACAACACGATCCCATCAAAAATATCATGTAAAAAAATTCCAAGTCTCGCAGCTCAGTTTTTCTACCGCAAAAAGTTGTGAGATCCATATAATACCAAGACGATTGATTTATTTAGTCCTTGCTTAAGGGACCTTCTGTATAAAGTTATTACGTAAGTTATTATCATATCAATATTAAAAATTCTTTACGTTTTAAATAAATAGATCGACTTGGCCAGCAGCATTATGTATAGATTGTACGATACATTATGTTTTCATGCGATGGCCTATACATTTATATGGGATTACAAAGTTATTCACGCAGTTGGTCTATCTAGAAAACTAGACACAAATTATGAAATGTTTGAATTTTCCCTTACTTTAGACACTAAACACTAATTATATTCTATATTTGAAAGTTCTATGTCTGCTAGAAGTGCCTTAGACTTTTGATGATCGGTCAGTCAGTCAGTGACAAAATTAAGAAAGTTTGATAAATTACAATTCTTAAACTACTGGTTCAAATTGAATGAAATTTAAAACATACTGTGTTTATACAATGCCTGCTTAGTAACTGAAAATTGAAAGGTTGAAAATGGTTTGAATTCCTTAGAGAAAATCCTTTTCTGGTACGACTGTGCCGCATTTTATCTATTAAATATTAAAAGTGTAATTAAAAATTTACCTAGACATCTCATAAATAAAAATAATCTATTTGATTCCACTTAAGCGCGTCTCAAGAATTTAAATTGAATAATTTCCCAGCAACTTATTTTCTTTTAGCATTTGCCATCAAATACGATCGCTTTACGTATCAGGCCCACGTTATTTCAGCATAATGTTATGAATTCGCGTCTCACCGATTGAATCATAATGCTATCTCAGCTTTATATACCAACGCGACGTACGTGCTGCTAGCCGGTTCTAGGCTATCAGACCAGTCTAATATGACGTCATACCATGCTTTATAAGAAGACAGTGATTTGCCATTTAATAATATACTTATAAAAGGTTACATAAACTAGCAATATGCACTCTATTCAATCATTTCAACTACCTTTATTATTCCATTTAACCTCATAAATGGTCACATAATATGTAGACGTAGGTGCTTTGTAAAAACTTCTGTAAATGTGTCGTAGTTATATATCTGTAACTACTACTTATATTCTAGTGATGTATAACATGTATGTACATTCTGGGTATATCAAAACTGCTACCGAAAACGAAGCCGGGTGGTAGTTTTAGTGAGTACAAACACAATGCAACTAAAATTTTCGCAATAAAACGCGACAATTTTTTTTTAATGATTTTTTAAATATCGTCATTTTTGGGTGGTAAATCCATAGTTTTTGCTAAAATAATAATTTAAACTCTTTTATACCCTAGAGTCCTTATAAATAAAAGGGTATACACTATTATTTTAGGAAAAAAATGTATTTACCATCCAAATACGACCATAGGAAAAAATAACAAAAAAAATCGACGCTTTTCTTTTTTCAATATTTTCTGTTGCAATGCGTCTGAAGTCACTAAAACTACCACCCGGCTTCGTTTTCGGTAGCAGTCTTGAGATACCCTGTATGTATGCGTGTATAGTATTACAGACTCGTGTTGCCAGGTGTGAAACACATAAATGCGGGATAGTGAATTAATGAAAGGGGAAGGGTTGATTGTTCTATTTTATATTTTTCCTATAGAATTTAGAATTATATGCACTAAAGTCTGCAAAACCTTTTGTATTGTCTGTCTTATAGCCTGCATTCTATGCGGGCGTAGACTTTTGTTGTCTTTTAACCGACTTCAAAAGAAAGGAAGGAGGTTCTCAATTCGTCGGTTTTTTTTTGAAACAATATATTATGGTTTACTTAGTAGTATTTAAGATCTGATAAAGGAGTTGTAAAGTCGTTGGATACAATCTGCTTGTATCTAGACCATTATAGAAATCTTTTTTGAGCTTTATGTTCGGCAATCATTGAGCTAATATTACTATATAATATAATTTAATTTAAATTATTATTACATATATCATATTAACTCAATGTTGGCAATGGACTTGTTACTGAAGATTGTAATTATGGTGATGTCTAAAATTCAGATTTTAGTTTTGTATTTAGTTAGTACATTTTTTTTTATTTTGTGCATTTCCAAAATAAAATGTATCTAGGTACTGCAAAAAAGAATAATATCTATCATAATATAATATAATAATAGAAAAATATGGTAGACCAATTGATGAATAAATAAATGTAACTAACATTGAGATTCACTAGTCCTTGTAATTGGTACTTGGTAATGAAGTCACGTCTATTATTTTTTTGTTTTATTGAAATAGAAAGTTATTTGTAAGGCAAACGATTGGCTGGTTATTTAATTGAGTATCCCAGTGACAGATTTAAATAAATCTGTCCCTGGCAACACTCCTTTTAGTCAGCAAATATTTTATATCATACCTAGTTATCTCAGACGTTACCTTTGACGGTCCACATAGCTGTACATGTATGATTAAAGAGATCGGATTTCATAATTATCGTACGAGTCGACATAAATCGTTGCGACATTTTTTATACTTACAGAAATCTATATCGGGGTCCATCCATATTAATTAAATCTTTTTCATCTATAATATAAAAATGAATCGCAAAATGTGTTGGTAACCGCATAATTCAACAACGCCTGGACCAATTTGGCTGATTTTGGTCTTGAAATATTCGTGGAAGTCCTGGGAAGGTTTTAGGGGTGAGAAAAATAGGAAAATTTCTGAGGAAGATACTAAAAACCTTTTTTTTGGGTATCGTTCAAGCGTGATTGGTCCAGCCAGTATAGGATGATCTTTGTTTATTTGACGGGAGACGTAAAAGACGGTCCAGCTTCAACTACCACCCAACGTAAAATGATCTATCTTTCCATTGTCTTTCATTGACGGCTGACGAAATAGAACAAAATTCAAAAAATGTGTACATCGTGTATATAATATTATCTAGATACGGCGTCTTGCGCATAATTTTGTTAAATGTAAATTAAAACGATGTCCACATCTACGAAAATCGCCCATTGTTTTTTGAGATTATTGCAACAGTTTTAAACAAAGTATACTCTATCGAAGCGTTTTGCCGGAGTATACCAAAATATATCTAATTATAATTTTTCGTTTTCATAAACGACATTGTTTTTTGAATTTATACTTTTAGATGCGCTGGGGGACATATTTAAATTTCGCATTAGTATTGTTTTCAGACTCAAGAATAAAAAAAAATATTGGTACGTCGATGCCGTATCTAGACATTATAATGAAACGATATGCAGTTTTATATTTTTAAATATTTGTTCTATTACTTACGTCACCTGGTAAGGCAGTATGAAGGTTTTATTAATTTGTATATGGTAACGTAATAGACGCGACTGCCAACAAGTTAACGATGGTCACGGGTTCAAATCCCAGGGCACACGTCTGACTTTTCGGATTAATTTCTACGTGAAATAAAATCCGCCAACTCGCACTAAGCAAGCAGGGTGGACTATAATATCTTCTTCTATAATATAAAAATAAATCACAAAAAGTGTTGGTAAGCGCATAACTCAACAACGCCTGGACCAATTTGGCCAATTCTTTTTTTAAATGGTTATTATTACTTTATTACTAACAAAAAGTAATGGCGTGCAATATTATTAGGAAAAACAGCGTTTTGGTGCTGAAATAAGGGACGTAATATTGGATGGACAATAAAAAACGCTAAAGTTTTTAATGTCAAAATTTCATAAGGCAATCTTTATATGTACATGTATATGGAGAGACGGGATATAATAGAGTGGAAGGTACGGGAGAGGGCTGGGATAGCTGACAGATTTGTTAGGACGAAATGTAAATGCACGTTATAAGACGGGATGGATAATAAAGAGAAAGGACGGGACGGATCGGGAAGAGACTGAACAGACGGATGAGACGGGATTGAGCCAGACAGTAGGATAGCTATGTCAAGTTTAGGTATACAAGAGATTAATACGAAAAATAACATGTATTTGGTGTGGAGTGGAATCAAAAAATATATGCACCCAGGCGAAGCTGGGTCGGGCCGCTAGTCTGCTATAAAAATCCAATAAAATTTATCAGTAAAATATTATTTAACAGAATTGGGGAAAGAAATACGTTATGTTTTTTATAGCATAGAACCGGCAAATGAGCAAACAAGTCACCTGATGGTCAGTGATCACTGCAGTCCATGAACATCCACAACGCTTGGATCTCAGTCCACAGATGTGTTGCCGGACTATCAAATTGGGAAAAGAGCGGAAAGGAAAAAGGATCGGAAGAAAATAGGTGTATTGGGCATCCAGCAATTTCTTCTGAGACAGTAGTACCACCCCGGACGAGCCATGCCATTCATACTGAATAATGACTGACAGCAGTATAGCCCTACCACATAAATATAATGTTTTAGGTTCAGGATAAGGTGTTTGTTAAATAATACGTATGTACTTCTGGTAGCTAGCAGATGCTAGTGTTAAGATATTAATATCCGGCCTGATATCAATCAATCATCACGATCGAAAACCAGTGTCCACCAGTATAAGCCAGAAAATTAGTTTCGACCGGGTTTATATACACAATTATTTAAGTTTTATGATATTAGAAACCCTCTTCGGTGCATACGTTATTTAGATTACACTAGACTTATCATAGTCACTGTCGTGCCAGTGGAAACGAAACTAACCCCTCTTTAATCCTTGTTACAGTGGCGAGGCACCCTCCGTCGCGCCGGCGGCTCGGGCAGCAGTTTCAACTCTGGCACCCTCACCAACAGTTCAACAGCCACGGCCACCACCACCGTCCAGTCCTACCACCTCATGTGCAGCATGCGGGACTTCGGCCACACCGCGGGCGGCGACGAGGCCGAGCTGTTGCTATGGTTACACGACGCCAGGCGGGGACAGCCGCTGTCTGAGAGGTTCAGGATAAGGATAGCCAGAGACGGGTTTTCCAACTATGTCGACCGGCTGCACGCAAACAGCACTTTGTTTGCGGTAAGTTTACGTTGGCGTGATTCAATTTATGAGTAATGTGTAGTGTCGTAATGTAATGGTATTGTGTTTTTATGAAGTTATGTGTTAGAAATAATGTTCGGCCTGAAGTTCAGTTCGTGATAAGCGAAGGTGTTGTGATCGAAACGCTTTAGAGCGTTTACACCTTGCGCACAAAGTCAACTATAGGTATTTCTTCGTTAATTTCACGCACACATAAGCGACCAAAGCTGTGTGCGTAGAGCTGCCGCTTCGGCTCGCTATACAGACAGCTCAACCAACTTTGATGCGTGCGCTTCAAAATTCTAATATTTAATTGAAATGTAACTTATGATTTATGTATTGGTAATATAATATAATAAAATAATTTATTTGCATTATAAGTAGACAAATATTACTGTGCAAGCAATGAACAATACAAATTTAGATACTAATCATATTTTCGTTATTATTACATTATTAAGTTGCATTCAAATCAGTGTTCAATCAGTCGACACTACGGACGTTTTATTAATCATTTCGTATTCGAACACACGAATAGAGTTAGGGGCCTTATAACCCCTTACAATTACGAAATATATTTAATTTTATATTACAATACATAACATAAGTTAGCCTCGGAATTACATCCCATTATATTATCTGAAACATAATTTACTCACTACAAAATCACTGTAGGTAATAAAAAAAAAAATTACTACCAATGTACTAAAATGTGGCAATCGCAGTCCACGCGTGGCTATTTTAACTACGCACGGCAAAAATCGACTGCAGCCAGGCCGGAGCGACGAGCGATACATCCTCCCTCTAGAAGGCCTTGCGGCGGTCTGATTTGATGCAGTTCGGACAGCGTGTTTTATAGTGGTTTTTAAAATATTTGTAGAAAACATGAAAACTAATTTTGTTAAAATATAAAAATGGTAATTTATTGATAAGATGTTCTTCTATTATAATACGCAATTGCTATAAAAAATTATGTACGATAAGTTAGTGAAAAAAATATGTTCTTGATGAGAGTTTCTGAATAATTTCGCATTGTTTAAATTTTTATTTTTCAGGAACTAAACACAAAAAGATTATTTTTCTCAGCAAAATCCCTCCATAAGGGTCTTATAAGTCTGATAATATTTTTATTTTCATCTTATATTTAGCGATTCCGGATATCTTAAGCTTCTAAATTGCCATTTAAAGCCTAAATAACAAAACCTGTGTTCAGTAATCCTTATAGTACTCACAAATTATCCATCAATCTATAACGTTTTCCACCAAAATCCCAAGATGACAACCTTTTCTAAAATGAGTAGGTACTAATTATTTTTCCTTTAAATTGTTTATTGGTGGCTATTAACTCATTTGAAAAGTCCTGTTTTTAAGCCAAAAAGCGCGTGGAAGGTATAAATGCTCTTAACGTCGCGTCGCGTTATGGTAAGCGGCACGAACGTTTCGTCGCGTTGACGTCATTTCGCGATATTGCTTTCTAGGCAGTAAAGCTATTGGATAATGAGAGATCCTCCTTTAGGTATTCGGCTATAACAATTTTATTATTAGCGCAGCAGAGATGCGAAAACTCTCGGTGTACGTTAACGTTTTGCCCTTTGCCGACGAAGATTTTAAAGTTCCACTCTAGTACCGTGGTAAACAGTTTAAGAAAAACATTTGGCATGCCATTGTCCCACAACATATTGGTGCTTAGCATACTAACGAAGCCGCAGAAATTAAACATATGATATTACAGTTCTTGGATTGCAAAGAAAAGGATTAACGTATTAAGATTTATTTCAAAAACATTATTCATAAAATCATTTTACCAGTGGCTTTGTTTTTGTCGACGCGACATGTCCCTGGGTGTTACCTCCTCTCCCCGTGTTACTGAGGGGCTTTGGGCTTTTGTGTAACACGTGCGCGTAATACAGGCTATTGTGTAATAATAATAACTACACACCGTATAATGTATCACGAACTGCTTTCTATGGATACAGCCTCGATCGAAATGGCACTGCCAATGATTATCATCATTATCATCACTCTTATTATAAAAAAGTCGCTTCCCGTTTGTTCCTTTATATGCTAAGATCTTTAAAACTACGGAACGCATTTTAATGCACTTTTTTTTATAAACTGAGCCATTTAAGAGAAACTTTTATAAGTGTAATTAATGCATATAAAGGGTAAGCCAGCTTGTAAGAAAAATAGCATTTTGATATGCAGTGGAATCAATAAATATCGCATCCAGGCGAAGCTCGTACGGGCCGCTACTTGTTAATAAAATATTCAACGCACGAGATTTACAATTAGTGGTAAACCGGCTAGCTAGAACAATTGTACCAAGTTCCAGCCACAGGAAGTCCACTGTTGAACATAGACCTTCCTCAAGGATCTACTCTCATAGTGTCTATAGTTTCTTTACTATATAATATTATATTTTGCTATACTTGGTAAATATAGAACACCTGTTCCTAAAATAAAGTACTTCGTGTTAAAAGATTTTTAGAGAAATAATGTTAGTCATATTATAACTACTGCAAAATTCGTGTCAATTTAACAATCCACATTATTTCGCAGTAAAACCATAAGGAAGAATTTATCGGTATGGCGTGCATACAAACCCTTATAATTGTTCGTTTAAGTTATTCTTATGAACCGATGATACTTTTGTCATTATTATGAAACAAACAAGTCTTGTTTTTAAATTGATTTATGCACATATTATATCTATACCGAATATATATGTAAGCTTGCTATTGACACGTTTGTAATATGGAAGATAATTAATTACTTTCTTATCAGAATAGACATGTGTAGGCTGTTCCATCCATCATCCATCCATCAGCCAAAGGAAGTCCACTGCTGAACATAGGCCTCCCCCAATGATTTCCACAGAGACCTGTTGGAGGCAGCCTGTGTCCAGCGACGTCCCGCGACCTTTACCAGGTCGTCGGACCATCTTGTGGGTGGACGTCCTACGCTGCGCTTTCCGCTACGCGGCCTCCATTCGAGCACTTTCCGACCCCATCGGTCATCAGATCTCCGCGCTATGTGCCCTGCCCATTGCCACTTCAACTTGCTAATCCGGTGGGCTATGTCGGTTACTTTAGTTCTCCTACGGATCTCCTCATTTATGATTCGATCTCGTAGGGAAACCCCGAGCATAGCCCTCTCCATAGCTCGTTGAGTGACTTTGAGCTTCCTAATAAGGCCCATAGTGAGAGGCCACGTCTCGGTGCCGTAAGTCATCACTGGCAACACACAACTATCGAAGACTTTCGATTTAAGGCACTGAGGTATTTTGGACGAGAAGACGTCGCGTAGTTTCCCGAACGCTGCCCAACCGAGTTGGATTCGACGATTGACCTCTCTCTCGAAGTTGGACCTGCCTAACCGGACCACTTGTCCTAAATAGACATATTCGTCAACAACTTCGAGAGTCAGGGTCAGTTGTGGTCAGGGATGCTCCTATCTAGTGGTCATGGCCTGTCCTAGTATAGGTGCTACGAGTACGCGACCTCGGCCCCCGAGCTACTGCAGTGACCTTAACTTCCCGTCCGTGACTGCAGTATCCACTCCCTCAGGCCATACTCTCCTTTCCTATAACATCCTCTACGCACAAATCCTATTTCCTTTCCCCGGTTAATGGCGGGCAGCAGCGTCATTAACGTCAGTCCCCTACTCGCGCTCGCCAACCCGCCTGCCAAGCGTGGCGAGTAACGGCAAATACCCCCACAATGGCGACACAAATAGAGACCAGGCCCCCAGTCCCCGGCAGCCCCACTATTCCTGGCTATGGTAGCGGTCATGGTTACGGTGGGGCAGGGGGTGCTAAGAATCCCCGGGTTGGCCCCGGCTACCACCCCCCCCGACGACGACTGGCCCTGGTAACACACAACGTACGCACATTGAGGACAGACGAGAAGATTGTCGAACTGGAAGAAGAATTGAGCAGGTTACACTGGGACATTCTGGGGTTATCGGAAGTCCGAAGAATCGGGGAGGATACGATAACCCTGAAGTCTGGTAACCTGCTCTTCTACCGGGGGGACGACCAACAGTCCCGAGGAGGTGTCGGATTTCTCGTCCACAAGTCTCTCATCAACAACATCGTATCCATCGAAAGTGTGTCGAGCAGGGTAGTATACCTTATACTCAGAATATCTAAAAGATATTCGTTGAAGGTCATACAGGTATACGCGCCGACCTCGACACACCCAGATGAAGAAGTAGAGGAAATGTATGAGGACATAAGTCGGGCCATACATACTTCCAAAACCTACTTCAATGTTGTTATGGGAGACTTCAACGCAAAGTTGGGCAAGGGAAGCGATGCAGAGTTGAAAGTGGGGCAATTTGGACATGGGCAACGGAACCCCAGGGGTCAGAGGCTGGCCGACTTTCTGGAGAAAGAGGGACTCTTTGCGATGAACTCTTTCTTCCAGAAGCCGCCTCACAGGAAATGGACCTGGTTGAGTCCTGACGGTTCTACGAGAAACGAGATAGATTTCATCTTGACGACGAATAGACGGATATTCAGAGATGTCTCTGTGATCAACAGGGTGAAAACCGGCAGTGATCACCGAATGGTTAGGGGCACCCTGAATATCAATGTCCAATCGGAAAGGCGTCGCTTGATGAAATCTACGCTCCGACCTACTCGCGCCCATATCCAAAACCCCGAGAGCTTTCAACTCGAGCTGACAAATCGCTTTGATTGTCTAGGAGAAAACCTTGCAGTGGACGAGCTAAACAGCGGTTTGGTAGAAGCTGTCCATACGGTGGGATCTAAGTATTTTAGACCTCGCCGTAGAGATAGACCACAAAAACTCTCGATCCACACTCTTGACCTCATGGCCGAACGTCGATCTTTGACGCTGCAGTCTTCCGTTGACGCCGAAGCATATCGGCGGCTCAATAGACAGATCTGGAAGTCCTTGCGACACGATGTCCGTGCTCACAATACTGTGAGCATTAAGGAGACAATCGAGCGGAACGGAGGCTCCAAAGTGTTTGCAAGAGACTTGTCTATTGGGCAAAGCCAGTTGTCTAGGCTGAAGACGGAGGACGGCCGCGTAGTATCGACGAGGGCAGAGGTATTAAGGGAGATCGAGAGGTTCTACGGACAGCTTTACACCTCGGTTGCCAAACCTGCTGTTAGCTCGGCCGAAGACCCGAGAGCCGAGTTGATCCGACACTTTAGCGATGATATCCCGGACATCAGCCTGTGTGAGATTGAGATGGCCCTGAAGCAACTTAAAAATAACAAGGCGCCGGGCGAGGACGGAATAACTTCAGAGCTTCTGAAAGCGGGCGGAACGCCGATACTGAAAGTCCTTCAGAAGCTCTTCAATTCCGTTCTCCTCGAGGGCTCAACGCCAGAGGCATGGAGCAGGAGCGTGGTGGTACTGTTCTTCAAAAAAGGTGATAACACTTTGCTGAAGAATTACAGGCCCATCTCGCTCCTGAGCCATGTCTATAAGTTGTTTTCGAGGGTCATCACAAATCGTCTCGAACGCAGGTTTGATGACTTCCAGCCTCCCGAACAAGCCGGTTTTCGAAAAGGCTTTAGTACCATAGACCACATCCATACGCTTCGGCAAGTTATACAAAAAACCGAGGAATATAACTTGCCGCTTTGTTTAGCGTTTGTGGACTATGAGAAAGCCTTTGATTCGATCGAGACTTGGGCTGTGCTACAGTCTCTCCAGCGGTGCCATATCGACTATCGGTACATCGAAGCGTTGAAGTGTATATACAACAACGCCACCATGTCGGTCCGAGTACAGGACCAGAGTACGAAGGCTATTCCACTACAGAGAGGCGTGAGACAGGGAGATGTCATATCTCCGAAACTGTTCACTGCCGCGCTGGAAAACGCCTTCAAGCTCTTGCAATGGAAAGGATTCGGCATCAACATCAACGGCGAGTATATCACTCACCTTCGGTTTGCCGACGATATTGTAGTTTTGGCAGAATCGCTGGAAGACCTTAGCACTATGCTCGAAGACCTCAATCGAGTCTCCCAACAGGTGGGTCTTAAAATGAACATGGACAAAACGAAGATCATGTCGAATGTCCATGTTGTGCCCACTCCCATCGGTGTTGGGGGCTCGACTCTCGAAGTTGTGTAGGCTGTTGGCATACCTAAAATAGTCAATAAATGAATATTTTTGGTGGGGTACTTTCATCCGTCGTGTGGCTAGGAAGCGTGGGAATTCTGCCGCGGTATCCCCTCCTCGCTGTTTAGAAGCTAGAGGTCCTTAGACGTCGCCGGGACAGTTGTGCACCCTGCGGGAACCATGCGCTTTCATCTTACAGTGATTCTAAGATGGACGGTAGAACTCGTGACGTTGTGTCTCTCGTAGACGCCCATAAGCCCTTTAATATACAACATTCTACCTCCGTGGAGGTATCGAAAGGGGGGCTAATTAATAGATTTCTTCTTAGCAACATAAAGGGTATAATATATATCAAGACTGCTACCGAAACCGCAGTTGGGTGGTAGTTTTAGTGACTAAAAACACAATGAAAATAATAACTTCGCAAAGAAACGCGCCAATTTGTTTTTGTGATTTTGAATTACCATCTTTTTTGGGTGGTAAATTTATAGTAAATAATAATGTTAAATAAATAAAAGACTGTTCATTCTTATTTTAGAAATATACCATGTATTTACCACACAAATACCACATAATCGCCGTCCAAAATAAAAAATAATAATCGTCCCTAATATTTGCAAATATTTCAGTTGCTTTGTATCTGAAGACAATAAAACTACCACCCCTCTTCGTTTGTACTCTTGGCATACCCTGTAAAATAAATAATTAAATGTATAATACTGATGTTCCAGGACCTATCAACAACGGACATCGGCCGCGAGCTGTGGCTGGTGGCGTGGGTGATCCGCGTGGGTCGGTGGGCGGGCGCGGGCGGCGGCACGGGCGAGCGGCGCGGCCCGGTGGCGCGGCGGCCGCTCGGCGCCGGCGTGCTGCCGCTCACTGACTTCCTCAGGCAGCCGGGACAACATCCCGCTGAGAAGGAGTATACTTTCAAGGTAATGTCGGTCCAACAATCAGTATTAGGTTAGCGTGGTGGATTATAGTGTTGGAAGAAATAGCAATAGCAATCACAAATAGCAAGTGAAGGCGATAATAACATTTCGCAAGTTATGAATAAGCTAAATTTTGTGATTTTCTATTAGGATTCACTAAGCCGATCGGCTAATATTTTTGTACGGTCTCGTTAAACTATGAAGGAGTTAGTTTAAAAAAAAACTAAACAGTCAATAGTGTATGTAATTTTAGATGTGAAAAATGGTTATAATATATTGTCAGTTTTATTGTTTACAAATACTGTGGGGGCAAGTAGCAATAGCAGAAATATACAGCATGCTAAGGCTTCAAAAATATTGTTGATTTGAAATAGCAATAATTCCCAATACTAGTGGACTATATGGCCTAACCATTCTCAATCATATCCTCGTTTGTAAAGGATGGCCGTGTCCTGCATTGGGACTTATATGGGCTGATACAGTGCAGTACAATACTGCATGTATATTTGGTAATGTAATTTCCTACTGCCGAGCCTGGGACTCCCTAGAGTGTCTCCTTGCCAACCGAGTGTTTGGTTGTAGATGAATCACGGATTGATAGTCAATCACCACGCAATACACCCGTGAAGGAAAACATCGTGAGAAATCTGAATACCATAACGATCCGTAAGAATTTCTATGTAAAGTCCGCCAACCCGCATTCACAACCCTCGATTGTAAAGGTGGTCCGTGCCCTGCAGTGGGACGTATATGGGCTGATACAGAAGTACAGTTAATATTATAGGTTAAACACAGAGCGATCGCAGAGTACACTATAAAGACACTGTTTCATGTTTAATAACTTAATAATAACTTACTCACAGATTTGGTGGAGTTTATTGAACTCCAATTGTGTAATGAGAGGTTAGGGTTGCAATCCCCGCACAGAGTCAAATGTTTTCAGGCAAATATTGCACTGGGTCTTATGAAAATAGAAATCTCTCGTACTTTTTTAATATTCGCGACACGAGAATTGGGAAATTTACTATAGGATTGGAACTATGTGTAGCTGCTTCAGTCGGTATTATTTGCGGTTTATAACTTCGATCAAATATACACTAGATAAACACAGTAATAATATACACAGTTCCCTGTAAAAGTTCTGTTAAAAAGTGGCACCGATGCATGACATGAAAAAAAGTAAACAAAAAGATCATATATTCCAAATATATTAACACAAATTCCACCTTATTCCTGGAGCTTAAAGTAGCTTTTCACATAATCTATGCATATAAATAAAATTGTAGTAGTAACGGGTAGTTAACGGTAAGTAACGGGAGTTTACCGCTGCTCGCTAAGAGATGGCGCCACCGTAGAATTAGATCGCAGTATGGTTTCGTTACAAATGTTGATAATTAAAATAAAAATGCAAAAACCAAGAAAAAAATCTAAATAAACTAATTAATTTTTTTGGTAAATTCCACGCAGACGAAGTCGCGGGCACAGCTAGTATTGTCTAAAGTTCTGCGACGTTTTAGAAGCAACGGTCGGTGCGTGACAAAAGGCAAAAGAGTGCTTAAAGCACTCTTTTTTGGTGCCATTTTCTAAGCGCTCATGTTGTATCGAGTTTATATTTGATCGAAGGTTTATACCATTGACATATCAATATATGCCAAAATGATTTATGCATAATTATGTCTTTCTTTTTATGAGTCTAAAGCAGTGTGATTCTAGGAATTTTGTACAAAATCTATCCACCATGCGCTTAAATAACTTAATAGTCAATTTATTCTTTTAATATGGATTTCTTTTATGTTAATTTACAGGTGTATCAATGCGAAGAGAAAGATTTTCATCAACTACACGACATGCTGATACGGAAGCAGACGAATAAGTGCAACATCCTACCAGGACAACCTAATTATGGTACGTAATATATTTTATATCTATTGTAAACTAGCGGCCCGGCCCGGCTTCGCCTGGGTGCAAATACAGATTCCAGTCCATATTTTATTTAAAATCAACATGACAGCCCTTGTCTAAACTGCTTATCCAATCCCATCCTGTACCTATTCTTGTGTCCCATTTTATCCACCTTATATTGTATTCTATCCCATCTCTCCAGATTTAAATCATTGTTTTGCCTCGGAGATATAACAACACTGTTACTACTCCGACGACATTCATTGAAATCAATTTAAAGATACCATAGCTGACCCGACCACGCTTCGCTATGGTTTAGTTATTATATGATTAATATTATATTCAATTATTTAGCATAACAAAAAAGCCTGACCCACCTTTGCCTGGATGCAGATATTTTTTTTATTTTACTTCACACCAAATACATGTTATTTTTCGTATAAGCTCTTGTATACCTTAACATGACGTAGCTATCCTACTGTCCTGCTCAATTCCAAATCCCATCCCGTCTATTCAGTCACTTCCCGATACGTCCCGTCCTTTCTCTTCATTATCCATCCAATCCCATTACTTTTTGTTAGTAATAAAGAGATGAAATATTAATTTTCATAGAAATAACTTCAGTGGTTTCGATTTTCTTCGACATAACATTTCAAATGTATAATATTTCTATCAGTGAATTATAGCGAAGGAAAAGCCACTGTAAAAATTCGTGATAAAAATAAACATAATAACACATAACACACACACACACAAACATACACTATTAGCACTTTCTCACACTGACACCCACAATTAATGTAATAACAATTATATTTAACTGGTTTCTCAAGACACAGGCAACGCCTAATTTGAGAACCCCTGCAATATTCGCCATATGTAAAATTGTTATTTTAATAAAGATTTTTCATTTTCAAGTGACATTATATCTTGAAAAGAATTAAATATTCTTACGTGTGAATATTATTTATTTAATTGTCTATTAATTTCTAAACGCATGCATAAATATTGGACAACCAATTTAAATGTCAATCACTTTTTATTAACGTCATTAATTTACATCTTTAAAACCTAAAATACGCCATTAATCGAATATTATGGATATACCGGGTATCTCAAGACTGCTACCGAAAACGAAGCCGGGTGGTAGTTTTAGTGGCTACAAACACAATGCAATTAAAAATTTCGCATAGAAACGCGACAATTATTTTTTATGATTTTTTAAATATCGTCATTTTTGGGTGGTAAATCCTTAGTTTTTGCTAAAATAATAATTTAAACTCATTTATACCTTAGAGTATTTATAAATAAAAGGGTATACACTATTATTTTAGGAAAAAAACGTATTTACCACCCAAATATGGCCATAGAAAAAAAATAACAAAAAAAAAATTGTCGCTTTTTATTGCCATTTTTTCTGTTGCATTGTGTCTGAAGTCGCTTAAACTACCACCCGGCTTCGTTTTCGGTAGCAGTCTTGATATACCCTGTATGTTGTCGATTCGAAACCTTTATTTAAATACGTTATTTCATTTGAGGGAAGAGTTTACCGTATCGACGGGATGAACATTAAATGTTTGACAGTTACGAACCCATGAACATTTTGTATGAGAAAATGTTAATAAGCTAATAGAAACTCGGGAAACCGGGAACGTGATAAAAAGTATTGTATGTCCTTCTCCTGGTTCTAAGCTACCTCCCCACCAATTTTCAGCCAAGTCAGTTCAGCCGTTCTTGAGTTATAAGTGGAGTAACTAACACGACTTTCTTTTATATATATAGATGATGGATTTTGATATGAACTTAGGAGTATAGTTTACCTATTTGTACGCAGCATCATAAAGAATATCGAAAGCGTTTGTTTGTTTCTATAGATTGTGGAAACAACGCAAAGTTGATGTTAATGTCCTCACATCAAAGTTTATTTTCGGTTTGAGTATAATTCTGGACCTACAATATGGACATGACTTTGCCGGACAGAAATTATAATCACGGTCAAACAACGTATAAATAACATATATTACTAATAATGTTATTGTATTATATTAAATACAACTATTTATTTCGTCAATGTTAGGAATTTCCAATTAATATGTTTTGTGTTTACCATAATACAGCTTGAACCACACGTCATAAAATACGCGACTAAATAATATATCCTATAATTAATTAATATACAAAATGTACGTCAAACCAGGCACGTATACTGTGTACCTACAAAAATAATTAAATGAATGAAATTGACAAATGTTGACGTGCGGTAAAATTTACTCATATATTTCATGTAAAAACAAACAACATCTAACAGGAGAAACCACTTTGTGATTCAGTGTGCAACTTGTGCACGTAGGCACTATGCGATTATAAAAATGGAACAATTTTCTGACAGTTTCAAGTAATAGTTATCCTTATTACTCATGTTTGTTAACCTAAATACAATACATATCTTATTTTTTAATGTATGCGTTTATGTTTCGATGCACCGTTAGGTTATTTTATGTATATTTCCTATATGTTTAAGGATAGGAAAAGAAAGAACGTTCAAACACAATTAAATCGAAAATCGTTGTAATATTAATAGCAATTTATAGTTAACTAGTGGCCCAGTCCGGCTCCACCCGTTTGCAAATTATTATTTTTTTTGTAATATTTTGACGCCTGTGTTCATCAGAGATAATGTGGCCTTTGATTATATACTCGTCTAGATGACACATCACACCTCACCGCATGGCTCAAATAAAGTCTACCAAATTTGGTAGACTCGCTTCTCACGTACGTCAGTGTCATTTGAACTACATATGGATAACGTGCTCCCGAAAAATAATTAATTATGCCGGTTTGTGCTGTCGAATTGTATCGCAATTATGTGGGAAAACTGTATAATAACACCAATATCACTTTTCATCGGTAACATTTGTTGTTAAACCACTATTATTTGAAGAAAACACGAATTTTTAATTCCTTATTTTGAAGATGAGTTTCATTGGCCAGTGTTGTCAATTTATTACTAGGGAGATTTGATGAAATTATGGGAGATAAAACACAAATGTCATTACATCATATTTCGATCAGAAGAACAACAAGAAGAATGGCATTATTTATTTATTGAGGAAATAATAACATACCTACACAATATGAATGAAACCCATGACGTCATGCACTTCATAGTAATTTTGTTAGTTCTTTCTAATATTTTTTAGACTTCCTACGGATTCCGTACTATCAAATTGCTGGAGAGACATTACACAGCGGAAACGAAAAGAAGACCATTCGTAGCCTCACAAGACTTCAGTCATGTGTTGCGAACATTTTACGTATGATGATTTATATTTTACATAAATACAGAAATCAGATAACAGCCCAGGCAATAAATCCAAAGAGTTAATTTTATTCGGAAACAAACACTAAGAGATGGGTTTAGATCTAAAAATTACTGTACACTTTTACCATTGTATTTATTGTTTTTACTAAAATGCGTTATAAATATAATTAACAGTATGATTACTTTAAATAAAGAAAAAATATTTTATTTAACCTATTTTGTTTATCAAATAATGGGGAAAAGTTAAGTTAATCATCTGGAGTAGGCATCCCTAAACACATACACCTTGACAGTTGGATTACAATAAGTACACGACCGGTACTCACACATATCAACGAAAGGGAGGACAGTTTTAGCGCATCGTTTGTTGGCATTGCTCAATCTAGACGAGTATATAATCAAATAATGTGGCATTCTAATCATGAAATAATTTTTCATATCGATCCACTAGCTTTAGAGATTATTCAGTGCAAACAAACAATCCATTCTTTCCTCTTTATAATATTAGCTTATTACAATATATACTGTTTCTAAAAACGATCGTCCGTTGCCTCTTTGATTTCTTATTAAAGCTAAATCATGTTACCAATCAAATGAAAACGATACATTGCCTTTTAATATGTGATTGATTAACAACTATAGAATAAAATGTAACATTTTAATGTTCATGAAAAATATCCTTATTGGTAATATGCGGGACTAATGCTACTAATGGGAGTGTACTTGATCAATTAAATTTCAAGTGTTCTTCCTGATAGTAGTGTCATTTATAATCACCCACTTGTCATAGACGAAATAATTATAATAATTATTAGATATTAGGGCTGTACAATTTAACCGGCCAAGCCGGCTAAAAAAGTTAGCTAAATTAACTAGCTAGCTAAGCGATAGGCTTAGCTAATTTAACTGGATGACTTAATTAGCTCAGCTAATTAGCCAGCGGCTAACCGGCTAATTACGTACTTTTTGGGTGGTAAATCCATAGTTTTTGCTAAAATAATAATTTAAACTCTTTTATACCTTAGAAAAGGGTATACACTATTATTTTACTCAAATACTAAATTGAACATAAAAAAGTCCTTTATAACTCATTTGTTTGTGTATGAAACAGTTTTTATTGATTTCTGAAAAGTTTTGATTTCGTTTTTGAAATGACCGATTCAATTATATTATTTCCCAAAAACGATTATTTATACTTACATAATTATTTTAATAAACATAATTATTTAAATTATTGATAAAATATTAAATGAATAAATTTATTTATTTATTAAGCTTCATATACAAATGTATACAAGGCGGACTTATGCCTGTGGCATTTTCTCCCAGTCGACCTTTAGGTGATCCAGAGATGAGCTGTAGTAGGTGTACGAATACTTAATTAAAAGATAAAGAGAAAAAATACAAGTAATTAAAAATTGTATTACATATATTATTATTCGATTTACAAATATATATATACACATAAATATACACATACACATATACACTATATAAAATAAAATACTATACTGGGTATCTCAAGACTGCTACCGAAAACGAAGCCGGGTGGTAGTTTTAGTGACTACAAACACAATGCAACTAAAAATTTGGCAAAGAAACGCGACAATTATTTTTTATGATTTTTTAAATATCGTCATTTATGGGTGGTAAATCCATAGTTTTTGCTAAAATAATAATTTAAATTCTTTTATACCTTAGAGTCTTTATAAATAAAAGGGTATACACTATTATTTTAGGAAAAAATGTATGTACCACCCAAATATGGTCATAGGAAAAAAAAAAAACAAAAAAAAATTGTCGCTTTTTTTTGCAACTTTTTCTGTTGCATTGTGTCTGAAGCCGCTTAAACTACCATCCGGCTTCGTTTTCGGTAGCAGTCTTGATATACCCTGTATATACAGGGTATAATATTTTTTTTTGTTATTTTTTTTCTATGGCCATATTTGGGTGGTAAATACGTTTTTTCCTAAAATAATAGTGTATACCCTTTTATTTATAAATACTCTAAGGTATAAAAGAGTTTAAATTATTATTTTAGCAAAAAATAAGGATTTACCACCCAAAAATGACGATATTTAAAAAATCATAAAAAATAATTGTCGCGTTTCTATGCGAAATTTTTAATTAATAATAATAATAATAACACCCAACAGTCACATACATAGTCCTGACCCCACATTAAGATCGAGTCTTGTGTCGTGGGTATCAGGAACTACGAGAGACTTTTCGGTCTCACATACACCCAGACCCGAGAGAAATATTTGTGGGCCGCACAAACATTTCTCTCGGTGCGGGGATCGAACCCGCGGCCTCTCGTTTCACAGGCGGCGTCTAACCGCCTGCGCCACGGAGGCTGTCAAATTGCATTGTGTTTGTAGCCACTAAAACTACCGCCCAGCTTCGTTTTCGGTAGCAGTCTTGAGATACCCGGTATATATATATATATATACATATATATATATATATATATATATATATATATATATATATATATATATATATATATACAAGAGACTATAGAGAGGATTCTGCAACTTCTTTGAGCAGCATTTCACGGACCTTCATTTTAAATTTGAGACGGGTAGTTGACGTCCTGATTTCAAGGGGGCGAGCATTCCATAGAAGTATAGCTTGAATGTGAAATGAAGAATGGAGAAAATCAGAACTGTGAGAGGGACATGAAAGCAAAAGATTAGTAGAAGAACGAAGATTCCTATCATGGTAAATTTCGCGACTATCGTTTCTTAAAACAAAAAAAAAGAGCCTTAATATTATTTTTTGAACCTTTCTGTAGAAAAGGAATCAGTGAATAGCTGAAAAAAAATATAAGCCGGTTAGCCGTTGGCTAATTAGCTGAGCCAATTAAGTTAACCGGTTAAATTAGCTAAGCCTATAGGTTAGCTAGCTAATAAACTTAGCTAACTTTTTTAGCTGGCTTGGCCGGTTAAATTGTACAGCCCTATTAGATATGTTTACCCTACATTAGACTTATCTAAATGATGTTCTCATTTTGTTATGCCTTAAAAGGTACTGTCAGCAAAAAAGATGCACAAGTTAATTGCACATCTGTTTGAGTTTCCGCCTAGTCTTTTCGTACATAATAGGCCCCAGTTTTGGATTGTTCATTGGTTTCGGGCCGCAGTCAACATTTAAATAATTTTGTAAGCCTAAAGAAATAGCATGTGTTATCATCAATACAAATTATTTTATTTATATTTTCAGTACAGATTTACAGTTTTACGCGTATTAATGCATTTGTGGTTTTAAAAACAATCATTTTTAGTTTACGAAATATTTAAGCATGTAACAAAGTAAAACAAAACAAATAAATACTCTAATAAAATTAAACAGTCAACTGAGAAACAAATAACATGCCCTTAGCCTTTCAATGTCAAATTCAATGCCTTCTCAATTAAATTCTCAATCGAAGAAGGCTCGCGCCTTGACCGTATATATTAATATATTTTTTCATTTTAAATTGGGTCGTATATGAAGTTTTAATATTTTCATTATAATCTGCAGGCATCGTGGTGGCCCTCCGGCTACTGACGAACGCTGGCAACATCACGGAGGCGGTGGCGTCAGGCGCCACGGTGACGGCCAAGCGCGGCTTCCCTGACGTCATCATGCCCGGCGACGTGCGCAACGACCTCTACCTCACGCTAGAGAAGGCTGAGTTTGAGCGGGGTGGCAAGAGTACCGCCAAGAACGTGCTCGCTACTGTGTCCGTGCATGATAATACGGGACAAGTTATTAATGTGAGTATACTAATATTATTGTTGGTAAGATTCCCAAAATGGTCGAAATCGACTCTTTTGGGGTCGATATCTGTTGCCCAGGGATCGACATAAATGAAAACTTGTTTTGAAGAATTAAAAATAGATATCTGTTAATGAATATAATCTTATTTCAAGATATTGTATAAGTTGTGTTCCTTGTACAAACTTGTTATAAATTTACGAATAATTTAATAACAACATTGAATAAAATGTTGGCTATTGGGTGTAAGGTGTCAGGTTATTTTGCAAAAGGGGTTTCTCGCCATAAATAGTTTGGGAATGAATGGTCTAAAATCTATATCAGAGACCAAAGTATACAAGGTCTAAAATTCTGCGGACAGTAAATGAGCCGATGCTTTATGTAGATATCGTTTACAATTAGGTGCAGTGTCACCTAGTTGTGTCAGTATATAAAAATACCGGCAAAGGAATTTTAAATAGCTTCTTAAGAGCGTATACACCTTGCGCGCAAAGTCAACTATAGGTATTTCTTCGTTAATTTCACGCACACATAAGCGACCAAAGCTGTGTGCGTAGAGCTGCCGCATCGGCTCGCTATACAATCGGCTCAAACAACTTTGATCCGTGCGCTTCAAATATTCAATTGAAATGTAACTGTAATATAATATCATAAAAATATTTTATTTGCATTATAAGTAGACAAATATTACTGTGCAAGCAAAGAATAATACAAATTTTGGATACTAATCATATTTTCGTTATTATTACATTGTTAAGTTGCATTCAAATCAGTGTTCAATCAGTATATACTACGGACGTTTTATAAATCATTTCGTGTTCGAACACATAAATAGTGTTAGGGGCCTTATAACCCCTTACAATTACGAAATATATTTAATTTTATATTACAATACATAACATAATTTAGCCTCGGAATTACATCCCATTAAATTACCTGAAACATAATTTATACTCACTACAAAATCATTGTAGGTAATAAAAATAATTAAATATTTTACTACCAAAGTACTAAGATGTGGTAATCGCATTCCGCGCGTGGCTATTTTTACTACGCGCGGCATAATCGACTGCAGCCAGGCCGGAGCGACGAGCGATACATCCTCCCTCTAGAAGGCCTAGCGGCGGTCTGATTTGATCCACGTCGGACAGCGTGTTTTATAGTGGTTTTTAAAATATTTGTAGAAAACATGAAAACTAATTTTGTTGAAATATAAAAATGGTAATTTATTGATAAGATGTTCTTCTATTGTAATATGCAATTGTTATAAAAAATTATGTACGATAAGCTGGTGAAAAAAAATATGTTCTTGACGAGAGTTTCTGAATAATTTCGCATTGTTTAAATTTTTATTTTTCAGGAACTAAACACAAAAAGATTATTTTTCTCAGCAAAATCCCTCCATAATGGTCTTATTAGTCTGATAATATTTTTATTTTCATCTTATATTTAGTGGTTTCGGATATCTTAAGCTTCTAAATTGCCATTTAAAGCCTAAATAACGAAACTTGTGTTCAGTAATCCTTATAGTACTCACAAATTATCCATCAATCTATAATGTTTTCCACCAAAATCCCTAGATGACAACCTTTTCTAAAATTAGTACTAATTATTTTACCTTGAAATGGTTTATTGGTGGCTATTAACTCATTTGAAAAGTCCTGTTTTTAAGCCAAAAAGCGCGTGCAGGGTATAAACGCTCTTAAGGTTATTACCTTACTAGGTGTCAGGTGTAACTTGACGTCATATTGTTTTACTTCATGCATGAGCACCAATTAAACGGGATTTACCGCACATTTGAAACCGCATCTAAGAGGAAATAATATAATATTACTATATGGTAATTAGTATTTTATATAAACACTAGCGGCCCGGCCCGGCTTCGCCTGGGTGCAGATACTTTTTTATTTTACTCCACACCAAATACGTGTTATTTTTCGTATAAGCTCTTGTATACCTAAACATGAATTAGCTATCCTATTGTCCTGCTCAATTCCGTCGCATCCCGTCTGTTCATTCACTTCCCGATACGTCGCGTCCTTTCTCTTAATTAACCATCCCGTCTTATACCGTGCATTTACATTTCGTCCTATTAAATCTGTCAGCTATCCCAGTCTTCTCCCCTACCTCCCACTCTATTATATCCAGTTTCTCTCTACTTTCTAAACACTTTATCGATTTTGATTATCCATGCAATATCCCATCCCTTATTTCACCCCCACTATGCTGTTTTTCCAAATAGTAGAAATGCACTCACACACACACAATTAACGTAGAAACAATTATATTTAACTGGTTTTTGAAGACACAGGCAACGCCTAATTTGAGAATCCCTGCAATATTCTCCATAATTATATAAAATTTTTATTTTATTCAGTTCAGTTCAGTTTTATTTTTATGTGTTATTTTATTAAAGATTTTTCATTTTCAAGTGAAATTCTATCTTGAAATGAAGTAAAACTTAATACATGTGAATATTATTTATTTAATTGTCCTATATTTATGTAGCATCATAATATACTCTTTAGTTTACAATAAATTCCTGAACGTATGCATAAATATTTGACAATCAATTTAAATGTCAACCACTTTTCATTACTGTCATTAATTTACATCTTTAAAATCTAAAATACGCCATAAATCGAATATTGTGGCTATGTGTTGTCGATTCGAAACCTTTATTTAAATACGTTATTTAATTTTAGGGAAGAGTTTACCGTATCGACGCTATGAACATTAAATCTTTGACAATTACAAACCCATGAACATTTTCTATGGCAAAATGTTTTTCCTTTTTTTTATACTTTCGTCAATTCAATCGAGATAAAAATTATCCCACCTTTAAGATGGAACAAATAACACATATCTACAAAATTTCATTATAATCAGTTGAGTGGTTTAGGAGTCCATCGCGGACAAACAACGTGACACGTGAATTATATATATTAAGATAAAGAATAATGCTAACTTCTTTATTTATATTATTGATATGAATTATCCTCAATGTGAGTAACGGAAATTGTTTTCCCATAACAATTGACGTCTGGTGAGTGATAGATCGGTCATACAATTATTGAATGGGACTTTCCTCTAACTTCAAACCTATATGTTTGTGAAATAAAGAAAGGAGGTGGCAGAAGTAAAAATATTGTAAATTAATTTGACATAAAAGAATCGGCAAGGTATACATTTTCATCCGATACGACAATATTATATTATAGAGGCTGGCGAAGAAGCATTTAGATTTATTTAGTTTGTATATTCCTATTGGAACTGGCGAGCAAGTCCAGCATCGTTCGGATGCACCAATCAAATAAATAAATAACTATGTGTCTAAACCTTAATTATGAATCGCTCTCTTTTGATGACTACGGTGTTAAAATTCATTACCCAGCTTAAAGATTTAAGCTTTCATAAAACAGACAGTGCAGACAGTGGGGAGATATTATCTTCCTCTTATCCTCCGAATCGAAGTTTCGACTGAAGTAAATTTAAAGTATAAAGTGCGTGGTAGCCTGTTGGTAAATCTTCTCTTCTTAATAATAAACAAAGGACTTGGATTTGAATCCTAGGGCACACCACTGACTATTCCGAGTAATGTGTGTACTGATACTTAATCATCACACACTATAACGGCGAAGAACATCGTGAGGAAACCTGCGATTTGTATGAATTTATATGGTATGTAAAGTCCGCCAGCCCGCACTAGACCAGCGTGGTGGACTATATGGCCTAACCACTCTCAGTCGTACTCTGTTGTAGAGGAGGCCTTTGCCCTGCAGTGGAATGTGCTGATACATTCGAGTCGAGTATAAAATTTGTGCGAGTTGTATTTTTGTTGTTGTGCTATACTGGTGTTTACTGGTGTTAGATCTCTCATATGTGAGATACCATCCGGGTAGGTACCGCCGCATTGTCTATTTCTGCCGTCAAACAGCAGTGTAAATGTACTATTGTGTTTCGAATTGAAAGACATTGAAGCCAGAATAACTACTGGATATATTGAGACTTAACATCTTATGTCTCAGGATGGCGAGCGCAGTGGAATGCCATTGTTTTGTAATTAGAGGTGTTGTTCGGTTTTACTGCTGTTTATGAGCGGTCGTATCGCTTACCAGCAGGCGAACGGCTAGTTCGTCTCGCTTTTCTTTGTAATTAAAAGTAAATAAGTATGTGTTTGTTACGCGCGCAGGAGTGCGTGTGGGGCGCGAGCGGGTGCGGCGCGACCGCGTACGAGTCGGTGGTGCTGTACCACAACAACAGCCCCGCGTGGCAGGACCAGCTGCGCCTCACCGTGCCGCTCGACACCTTCACGCACGCGCACGTGCGCATCGAGTTCCGACACTGCTCCAGTACGTACACTCACGTTTATAATCGACTTCAAAAAAAGGAGGTTCTCAATTCGACTGTGACTTTTATACTAATTTTGTTAGGATGATGCTGTTGTGTTAGATATCATCGATTAAGACAGATTTTGACAGCCTCTGCAAATTGGTTAGATGCCGTTTGTGAAACACAGGACCGCGGGTTCAATTGCTAGCGCCGAAAGAAATGTTTGTGTGATAATGTGTGTTTCAGGTCGAAAAGTTTCTCGTAGGTTATTCTTCTCGTAATCTTTTATAACATACAATTTTTTATTATCTAGTCACCTATCGTTTGTTTTATACAACTGTAAACTATGCCTTTGAATTTGTGATAAGGTTTCCAATAAAAAACACAACTGTATATAATTTCAAAATTAAGTTATATATAACTTGTATTACAGCTCGAGACAAAAATGAGAGGAAGTTGTTTGGTTTCGCATTCGCACGCCTTATGGAGGCGAGTGGGGCGACTCTCAGAGATGGCGCGCACGAACTATATGTGTACAAATGTGATGATCCCACCAAGTAAGTACATTACATTTATGTAATTTAGAAACTTACAGTATACGTATATGCTATTCTGCATGTTTAAGTGTTTGCAAACATTAGACAATAGTGTTATGCTTAATTTTGTAATATCAGCCTATAGTTGACCCTTCGTTGGTTTTCGTCTTCACCATTCAAACGTTGCAACTCGTAATGTTGACATAACTACTTCAACGTCCACCTACCGACGGGCCCAAATGTCATTTCTTTTTAAAATAGAGAAATGTGGTATATTTCTATTGTCATAAAGGCTGTCAAAATATACCTTATTGAAACATTAAGTTGACATTACATTGATAAGCCTCTAATGAGGCTGGGTCGTTAGAGTACCTAAGCGAATATACAAGCCTTGTGCGTGTTACTAGATTACGCACAATATTTTAATTCCTTGGGAAGACCTATAAGATTACCAGATGATATCTCTATAACCATAAAAAATAACAATAAAATTAACTGAATACACAAAAAACTACAGTGACCTGTGTGCCATGGGTTAGAAACTCTGACCGGTACAGACTTTTAATAAAATTGATATGGTTTCTCTCAGATTAGCGACGGCGAGCTACCTGTCTCTGTCGTCGTGCGCCAACGACTCGGGCCGCAGCGCGCCCGTCAACGGTGTCGTGCCTTCATTCCAAAGAAGCTCCAAAGAAAACTGTACTATAAGCACCTTGCTGTGTTCCACCAAACTCACACAAAATGGTAATTCTTCGTTTTTATTTATAATCCTGCGATTATTATGAGTCAATCAGTCATACTGAATTGTGTGTGGTTTTTTGCATATTGCGTAATAGTCTATTATACAGGGTATATCACGACTGCTACCGAAAACGAAGCCGGGTGGTAGTTTAAGCGACTTCAGACACAATGCAACAGAAAAAGTTGCAAAAAAAGCGACATTTTTTTTTTTTGTATTTTTTTTCTTATGACCATATTTGGTTGGTAAATACATTTTTTCCTAAAATAATAGTGTATACCCTTTTATTTATAAATAATCTAAGGCATAAAAGTGATTAAATTATTATTTTAGCAAAAACTATGGATTTACCACCCAAAAATGAAGATATTTAAAAAATCATAAAAAATAATTGTCGCGTTTATTTTCGAAATTTTTGGTTGCATTGTGTTTGTAGTCACTAAAACTAATAATAATAATTAATTAATGATCCTTAGTGAATGCAGGCTAAATAAAAATAAATACATACCCCAAATAGAAAACTACACATCGTACCAAACTTCTAATCATCTAAATAAGGCAGATGGAGTAGTTGCTTATATTCAAAATAAACATAATGTCAAAGTCAAAGAATTAATATTAAAACAAGCGTCCTGTTTACGAATAACTTTATTACCAGATCTTGTAATCTTTGCGATCTATCGATCCCCGTCTTTTAAAAACTGTGACGATTTTACAAACTCCCTTAACAACCACTTAAACTCTATAAGATCATTCAAAAATATTATAATTACTGGTGACATAAACATAAACCTAATTTACAAACAAGATGAACAATCACATGAACGTACAAATAGACTAAATTATCTAAATATGTTGGCAATGCAGGGCTTACTGCCTGGACACACCCTTCCTACGAGAGACAAAAATTGTTTAGACCACTTCATTCTGAAGCTAAAGCCTGGGGGCACAGCTGCATCCATAGCGGTAATCCATACTACCATAACTGATCACTTCATGATTTTTCTGCGATTACATACTTACTCCAAGATAACTAATTATACTAAAACGAAAACAACTCTTAATGTAGAAGGTGCTCTAATCTATCTGAAAACAAATAGTTTATTAAATCTGCTTAACTTCACAGATCCTACCACACTTACAAATTGTCTCATTAATACACTGCAAAATTGCTTGACAGCCAATATCTTGACTCGGCATATTCCCATTAAAAATAGAATAATCAAACCTTGGATGACTATTGGTTTACTACGATGTATTCAAAACAGAAATAGCATGCAAAAAAAGCTTAGAGTAGAACCTCATAATAATATCTTAAAGATTACATACAAAAGATATCGCAATTTTTGTAACTGTTTAATTAAAAAACAAAAACGGAAATATAACAGACAACAATTTACCAATGTACAAAAAAATCCAAAAAAATTATGGCACATCATAAATAATATTACGCAGAGGAAACCGATTAAAACACAAAACTTTGACTTATTAGGTAGCTCAACTACCCCGGAAGTTGCAGTAAAAAACATAAATAAATACTTTTGCAATGTGGGAAAATCACTTGCAGAAGATATCATGGTGCGTTTAAATGCTGTGTCGAGCGATGGGTGTATGATCGAAATTAACAATACCCCGGACTCATCCTTCGTCCTTTTGGAAACTGACCCAGAAGAGATTGGCCTTGTAATAAGGAATTTAAAAACTGATAGTGCGCCAGGATGGGATAAAATACCAGCTAGCTTTCTGAAAGCTAGTCATAAAACCATAGTTCCAATTATGTCTCATCTAGTGAATCTTTGTTTCCAACATGGAATATTCCCGTCAGCGTTAAAGCAAGCCCTCGTTACGCCTGTGCATAAGAGTGGGGATACAACCGATATTTCTAATTACAGACCAATTTCAATACTACCTTCTATTTCAAAAATCATAGAAAAAATTATTAACAAAAGACTCATAAATTACTTGACCGCATTTAATCTTCTCTCACCTTCACAATATGGATTCAGGCATGGGATGTCAACAGAAGATGCAGTACTAGCACTTACTTCTAATGTTATAAAAGAAGTTGATAGCGGAAGAAAGTGTCTAGTTATTTTTCTCGATTTAAGGAAAGCTTTTGACACGGTATTTATCCCTATTCTCATACAAAGGCTCGAGAATATAGGCATAAGAGGAGTGCCTCTAAATCTATTTAGAGACTATCTAAATAATCGCACACAAAAGGTAAAAATTGGAGATTTTATCAGCTCCGAAGAAACTTATGCTTTTGGGGTGCCCCAAGGTAGTATACTCGGTCCCACAATGTTCCTAATTTACATTAACAACCTTTGTAACATGAGTCTCATCGGTGGAAAAATATATTCATACGCTGATGACACTGCCATCGTTATCACCGACAAGTCATGGGAAGGAGCTAGGAGAACAGCTGAGATTGCCTTAATGAAAATATCCGCTTGGTTAGATGCTAGTCTTCTGACTTTAAATGCCTCTAAAACAAATTATATCTGCTTCACAAAGTATGAGTGCACTCAGCCTCATAACAGTTTTCAAATAAAACTACATAAATGCTCCTCAGGTCTGTTGCAAACTACCTGCAACTGCACTGTAATTGAAAAAGTTCAATACACCAAATATCTAGGTATAACAATTGATCAGCAGTTATCCTGGCACCTACAAACTGAACACGTTATGAATAGACTTCGAAAATTAATTTTCACATTTAAAACACTGCGCCATATAACACCTAAAATCCTTCTGAAACAAATCTACACTTCCCTTTTTTTTTTTTTTTTTTTTTTTTTTTTTTTTTTTTTTTTCTCGCGGGGAAAATCCCTTTACGGACCATCCCACCCCCGAAGGGGCGAGGGTGTGTCGGACTCACCGGCGCCTTCCGAGCCCAGCGAGATGTTGTGCCGCCCGTGGATGTGGACGGGCGGCCGCTGGGTCGGGTCCCTACCACAATACGCGCCGAAATACCGACTAAAAACCCCGCGTCGGCCACCATCGGTGCACTACAGAGACGGCCCCGGGTTACCGTTGAGCGGACGCGCCAGGACCGCCTCTTGTGCACCGCCGCTTAGCGACGCGGCATGAGACGCTTGTAGCGTCACGTCTCGGGGGCCGCCAAGGTAGGGACGGCGGCCCCGCGTGGCCTCTGCGGCGCCGGGTTAGTTGTTGTCCCGGCGCCTCCTACGTCTCCTGTGGCGACGAGCGGGATCGGTCTGCTCCCGATCCCGCTCAGCGCTCTCCTTCTGCGACATGACACGTTCGCAGAAGGAGAGCATGGCTCGCCACGAACTCCGGCTGCCGACCATGGCGGCGACCACGGCCGGCAGCGAAAGGTCGCTACCGATGACCGCGACGAGAGCGCTGCGCTCCTCGTCCCAGGCTGGGCACTCCTCCAGCGTGTGCTGGGCCGTGTCCTCACGGCAGTTGCCACAATGGTGGCACACGGCGGACTCCTCCGCTCCGGCTATGCGACACAGGTACGCACCGAAGCAGCCGTGCCCGGTGAGCACCTGCGTCAGCCGGAAAGTCGGCGCGCCGTGGCGCCTGTCCAGCCACTGCTCGAGGACAGGTCGCACTGCCGCGACGGTCCTCGTACCAGCACTAGGGCTCTCCAGCCTGGAACGCCACTCCTCCACAGCGGACCTGCGGAGGGAGGCCAAAATGGCCTCGACCTCTCGGGGGACCAACCTCTGCCCACGCCCGGACGCCTCCTCTCGCCGGAAGAAAGCCGACGAAAGGGTCCTCGCGTCCAGCACCCAGGGCAGAGTTCCCGCCAATACGCAGGCCGCCTCGTGCGAGACCGTGCGGTAGCCCCTGATAATCCGCTGCGCCACCATGCGCTGCGGACGATGCAGCAGGCGGACGCAACGGTCGCCCAGGGACTCGGCCCAAACGGGACACCCGTAGAGGGCCATGGACCGCACGACTCTAGCATAAAGGTTTCGGCAAGGGATGCCAGGACCATCAGTGTTGGGCAACAGGCGCCCCAGTGCGCCCGCCGCCCTCACCAGCTTCGGCGACAACTCCTCAAAGTGCGCGCGGAAATCCCATCGACTGTCGAGGACGAGACCGAGGTATTTCATCCTCGAGCCGACGGGAATCCGCACGCTCTCCACCGTGATGTGGGCCCCTGGCGGAGGCCCACACCGAGGACCGTGGAAACACACGGCCTCGGTCTTGTTGAGGGCCACCGTGAGGCCCAGTCGCCGAATCCTGCTCACCACCAGTCCAGTACCGAACGAGGCGAGCAGGGCGGACCTCTGGAACGTCCTGGCCGTCGCTGTCACTAGTGTGTCGTCCGCGTAGCAGACGACAGCGACGCCCCGAAGGTTGGTACCACGCAACACCCAGTCGTAGCCGATGTTCCACAGGAGCGTGCGGCGGGTTAGGCCGCCCGCAGGTAGGGGTAGGTAGTTAAATGAGAACTCAGGGTAGTTACGTGGTTCGGGCTTTAATAATTTCGCATCACTATTTACACCCGGCACTGTTGCTGGTGGTATGCAACAGGAGTCACTGGCCTTCACTGGACACTGATCCGGGTCTTCGGCACGTGGCGGAACCCGGCGACAGCTCGCCGGCGAAGTCAGCTGCCACGTGGCCGGGCACGGTGCGCAGGTCAGCGGCAGGCGCAGGCTCGGATGCAGTCCGGCAGGAAGCGGTGCGGAGCAAAGCGGGCAGTAGGCACGGAGTTAGCGAAAAAACGCCAAGTACGCCAAGAACGAAGAACGCCAAGTGGAAGAAGAAGAACGAAGAAGAAGAAGAACGAAGAAGAAGAACCTGGAATCAGTATCCAAGAGATCGGAATGCAAACTAGGTTTGCATTCCGTGCCAGCGACTCGTGATAGTTCACAAGCCCGGCAGACAGAATACACTGACAAACAAGCAGTAAAGCGGTTAGCAGTTAATATTACACTGAACACTCACCCCAGCGGGTTCGGAAAGACGCGTGGTAGCACGCGGCTTTCAGGTTAGGGAAAAGGACGCGAGCGCCGTTACACGCGTATTTAAGCGAGCACCGATGACAGTTCGTACGTCACATCTGACAGATGTCAGATGGAATCAACCAATCAGCGCAACGGAGGCGTCGATTGGCATAGACAATAGGATTTATGTCGACTATTGAACTATAGATCGCAAATATAAAAGGTGACATTCCCACAACGTCACAAGCGGCCCAAGAACCGAGCCCTGTGGAACACCGCACGACACTTCCCTACGGTGCCACCCGTCGGCGCCCGGATACACAACGCACCTGTCAGAAAGGTACGAGTGCACCAGACGCCGAAGGTAGGGCGGCACCTCGTGGTACCGCAGTGCTTCTTCGATGCAGGCCCAGGGCATGGTGTTGAACGCGTTGGCGATGTCGAGAGACACCGCCACCACGACTCTACCCCGGGACACCGCACGCTCCGCTTGTGCCTTCACCCGCAGAATCGCGTGGACCGTCGACCGGCCCCGCCGGAACCCGAACTGGCAGTCCGCCAGATCCGGGCCCGTTCCCTCCAGATGCTCGACGAGGCGCGCGTGGACTACGCGCTCGAAGAGTTTGCACACCTCGTCGAGCAACACGATCGGCCGGTAGGCCGAGGGCGAATCTGCGGGTCGCCCCTCTTTGCGGAGCAGGACAAGCTTGCCCGTCTTCCACCGCGACGGGAAGATGCCCTGCTCAAGGCACGCGGAGAAAAGGCCGCGGAGCCTCGTACCCAGCGACTCGACGGCCAGCACCCAGACACGACCGGGCACTCCGTCGAGACCCGGGGCCGAGTTTTTGCTCCGCAGCCGAAGCACTGCCGCCTCTAGTTCTTGCGGCGAAACCTCCGGGATATCCCTTACCGAAACCAACGACGATGGCGCCGGTGGACGTGGCGCCATCGGTGGAGGAGTGAACTCCTCGGTGGCCGGAAACAAGGCCGCGACGACGTCCTCCAAGAGGTCGGTCCGGAGACTCTGGGTCAAGGGGGGCGCCCATGGGCGGAATTTCCGCATCGCCACACGGTACGGGCGCCCCCACGGATCTCTGTCCAGAGACCACCGGAACTCTTCGTTCGCCGCGGCCTTCGCTTGCGCGATGGCCACCCGCAGCGCTCTCTTCGCCTCTCTGTGGAGGTCGAGAAGGTGCTGCCCCTGCTCGTCGTCGCTGGGTCTACGGGTCCGACGACGACGGTGCCTGGCGAGTCGGCGGCGCGCGACCTGGCAAGCCGCGCGCAGCTCTGTGAGCTCGGCCGACCACCAGTACACCTGGCGCTTCGCTGGGAGGCGGGTGACCCGGGGCATGGCCGCGTCGCAGACTCGCGACATCGCCACCCCGAACCATTCCGCCTCTTCCTCGACCCGCACCGGCCCGTCCGGCACGGGGAGCCACGCCTGAACAATGGCAGCTTCCTTCGCGGCCTCCACATCGAGGCGCTTCGCGGCCCAACGTCGGCCGCCCGTGAATCGGGCAGTCGGACCACCACCGGACTGGCGGGTGGAGACCTGGGAGGATGAGACGCTGAACCGAATGTAGAGATGATCGGACAGCGTCTCCTCCTCAACCAAAACCCTCCAGTCCCGAACACGGCGGGCAAGGGCCGGGGTGGCGAACGTGACGTCCACCACCGAACCGCCGTTGTGCCGCACGCACGTGTTCTCCGACCCCCGATTCAGGACGACCAACCCGATGGAGATCGCCCAAATCTACACTTCCCTTTTTTTTTTTTTTTTTTTTTTTTTTTTTTTTTTTTTTTTTTTTTTTTTTTTTTTTTTTTCTCGCGGGGAAAATCCCTTTACGGACCATCCCACCCCCCAAGGGGCGAGGGTGTGTCGGACTCACCGGTGCGCCTTCCGGCCCAGCGAGACGTGGAGCTGGGTCGGGTCCCTATCGTAGTCTGCGCACCGAAATACCGACTAAAAACCCCGCGTCGGCCACCATCGGTGCACTTTGGAGACGGCCCCGGGATACCGCTCAACGGACGCGCCAGGACCGCCTCCTTGTGCACTGCCGCTTAGCGACGCAGCTTTGGACGCGTGTTGCGTCACGTCTCGGGGGCCGCCAAGATAGGGACGGCGGCCCCGCGTGGCCTCTGCGGCGCCGGGTTAGTTGTTGTCCCGGCGCCTCCTACGTCTCCTGTGGCGACGAGCGGGATCGGTCTGCTCCCGATCCCGCTCAGCGCTCTCCTTCTGCGACATGACACGTTCGCAGAAGGAGAGCATGGCTCGCCACGAACTCCGGCTGCCGACCATGGCGGCGACCACGGCCGGCAGCGAAAGGTCACCTCCGATGACCGCGACGAGAGCGCTGCGCTCCTCGTCCCAGGCTGGGCACTCCTCTAGCGTGTGCTGGGCCGTGTCCTCACGGCAGTTGCCACAATGGTGGCACACGGCGGACTCCTCCGCTCCGGCTATGCGACACAGGTACGCACCGAAGCAGCCGTGCCCGGTGAGCACCTGCGTCAGCCGGTATGTCGGCGCACCGTGGCGCCTGTCCAGCCACTGTTCGAGGACAGGTCGCACTGCCGCGACGGTCCTCGTACCAGCACTAGGGTTCTCCAGCCTGGAACGCCACTCCTCCACAGCGGACCTGCGGAGGGAGGCCAAAATGGCCTCGACCTCTCGGGGGACCAACCTCTGCCCACGCCCGGACGCCTCCTCTCGCCGGAAGAAAGCCGACGAAAGGGTCCTCGCGTCCAGCACCCAGGGCAGAGTTCCCGCCAATACGCAGGCCGCCTCGTGCGAGACCGTGCGGTAGCCCCTGATAATCCGCTGCGCCACCATGCGCTGCGGACGATGCAGCAGGCGGACACAACGGTCGCCCAGGGACTCGGCCCAAACGGGACTCCCGTAGAGGGCCATGGACCGCACGACTCCAGCATAAAGGTTTCGGCAAGGGATGCCAGGACCATCAGTGTTGGGCAACAGGCGCCCCAGTGCGCCCGCCGCCCTCACCAGCTTCGGCGACAACTCCTCAAAGTGCGCGCGGAAATCCCATCGACTGTCGAGGACGAGACCGAGGTATTTCATCCTCGAGCCGACGGGAATCCGCACGCTCTCCACCGTGATGTGGGCCCCTGGCGGAGGCCCACACCGAGGACCGTGGAAACACACGGCCTCGGTCTTGTTGAGGGCCACCGTGAGGCCCAGTCGCCGAATCCTGCTCACCACCAGTCCAGTACCGAACGAGGCGAGCAGGGCGGACCTCTGGAACGTCCTGGCCGTCGCTGTCAGAATCTACACTTCCCTAGCCCAATCTATTTTAACTTACTGCTTACCAATATGGGGTGGTGCTACAAAAACAAAATTTCTAGAACTCGAGCGAGCTCAGAGATCCCTACTAAAAGTCATGTTCTTCAAACCCTTTAAATTCTCCACAGACAGGCTTTACATTACGTCTGGATTGCAAAGTGTAAGAAGGTTATATGTAATGCAACTAGTTTTAAAATTGCATAAGTCTCTCCCGTTTGTCCCTGCTAAAACTAATAATAGGAGAAAATATAATGTTGCTCCTCATGTCCATGTCAAATCTACTTTCGCAAAAAGACAGTATGAAAAACACACACACACACACACGCACGCACGCACGCACGCACGCACGCACGCACGCACGCACGCACGCACGCACGCACGCACGCACGCACGCACGCACGCACGCACGCACGCACGCACGCACGCACGCACGCACGCACGCACGCACGCACGCACGCACGCACGCACGCACGCACGCACGCACGCACGCACGCACGCACGCTCGCTCGCACGCACGCACGCACGCACGCTCGCACGCACGCACGCACGCACGCTCGCACGCACGCACGCACGCACGCACGCACGCACGCACGCACGCACGCACGCACGCACGCACGCACACACACACACACACACACACACACACACACACACACACAATTGTGCGCATTAAGCCTCTTTTCTCTGTTTGTAATACTCTTGAATTGTATTCTTTAATTGTTGTAATAGTATTAAGTTTTTGTCATAGAAGAGCGAAATTTCCTAACACAAGCAAATATTTGCTTAAAAGGAGATTTCTTACCCTGGAATGTAAAATCACACTGAATTGAAATAAATAAATTTATTATTAAATTTATTATTATTATTGAAAAACAAGCAATGCGCCAAAAAGTTTAAGAGTAATAATTATAAAGGTTGCATACAATCTACGTGGCGCGGTTGGTTAGACGTCGGCTGTTAAACGAGAGCCGCGAGTTCGATCCCTGCATCGAGACAAATGTTTTATGTGATACGCAAGCATTTGTTTGGGTGTTTTGTAGCTGATACACACGACATAACCGAAGACTCGATTTTAGTATGGATTAGGATTATGTATGTGAGTCATGTGTATAATATGGGTGTCTGAAACCACATTTAAGAATGATAAATAAATTCATGATTATAAAAAAAATATGCAAACAATCTTAGAGTATTTATATATAGAGGGAGCGCTGGTACTTCAAAAACGTAGATAAAAATGGTGGTGCCGGGCCACCTTTTTCTGCCCTCCTATTGGCTAATATTTGAACAGGTTGTGCAACATACATAAATTACTTCGAAATAATAATAAAAAAAAAATAGTTTCGGTCTTTTTTATTTCACTCAAACTCGTTTTAAAAGGATAATAGCTAAATATAATTTCGGCTATCAAAGGAATTTATAGCAATTTATTGCTAATTAATTAATTCAATTTTTACTAATATAGGAGCGCTACCAACATAACGAACAAGAAAATATCTACGTTTTTTAAAACGCGAATGTATGACAGCGCTCCCTCTATATATAAATACTCTAAGCAAACAATATTAATCATCTATATCTTCATAGAGGATCTCCTCGCCCTTCTACAATGGCGCGCCCGACCCGAGAGAGTTCAAGAGACGTTACTACGAGTACTCAGACTCGGCGATGGATTGAGCTGCGAAGAACTCATAAAATTCTTGAGAGATGTGCTGGACGCTCTGTTCGCTTTGTTTTCTACTGAAGATGGCAACAGGTGAATTATTATTTTCGTTGTGGATTCTTAGCAGTGAAAGTCATAATGTTTATGGCACCATATTTGTGGCTCTTTTACGAATGCCAACAATCCGTGGTGTAATGTACCACTTAAAACATTTAGATAACTATTAGAGATTCGTTACTTCAAATACGCATCCTTTTAGGTTTGGGATCGTGGCATGCAAATTATTTGCCGTAACATTCGCTAAGAGTCCGTCAATCATTTACTTTAATATAATTATGTAATAATTAAGTAATAAAAACAGCTTAAACTGAGTGATTATTTAATATTTCCATTTCCAGCACTCCTCATTCGGGCACAGTTTTTCTCGTGCTAATATCGATATGCAGTCTCCTCGACGAGAGCAGGTTCCAGCACTTCAAGCCAGTATTAGATGTTTACATTGAAGAACACTTCTCAGCTGCTCTAGTCTACAAGTGAGTGATTTTTGTATTATAATATGTTTTTATCACTACTGTTACTTTATTTGATTTAAATGCAATTATATATATTTTAAATACTAATTTTAATTTTATAAGTTTGTAAGAATGCTAGTATAAACAAGTTTGTTAAAGTTGCTGTTGTAAGATATTCTTAAATAAAACAACTTGATTAAATAATAATAATAATAAATCTTTATTTCAGACCATATTTGTTACAAATCAGTCCATATTTTATATCTACCAATTATTTATTTAAACTAATAATAAACTATACAGGAATGACAAAACCAAAACCATAAATCGTAATTCCGAAAATCAGATAGTTTATATTACTTGTATGTGTTTAACATACAGGGTTAGGGTCTGCGGCCCTATTCACAGGCGTTAATAGCTCAGCTTTATATATTTTTTTAATAATAACACGATTTAATTGTGTAATTTCCTAAACAACAGACTTCGATTGGTGTATTTATGTGGTAAATGTGTAGTTGTCTAAACAAATTTAGATATCGGTTGGTGTATCTATGTCGGTGAGTAGATCAGTGAGAAAACAATAACGTGTGTTTGGTCCCCCCGCAGAGGTCTGTTATCATCGGTGCAGCGATATTGGTTGGTGTGTCCATGTAGTCGAGTTGATCAGTGAGGAGACAGTAATGTGTCTGGTCCCCCCGCAGAGGCCTGCTATCATCAGTGCAGCACTGCGCGGAGTGGGCGGCGGGCGCGGAGGGGCAGGAGCCGATCCGCAAGTGCCTGCGCTCACTCGGCGCCGTGTTCCGGCTGGCGGTGCGCTCGCGGCAGCTGTTCGCGCGCGCCACTGGCGGCCAGTACGAGGACAGCTTCAGACGCGACGTGCGCGCCGCGCTGCACGCGCTGAGGACGTTCGCGCAGCACCCGCACAGGGAACACCTGGCGCCGGCGCAGGTTAGCTGCACACCACGCACTACGCACTACGCACAGCAACTGTAACCACTTACTATGGCCGCGCTAGCTTGTTTATGAGACGATAAAAAAACTTGCTTCATGTGCATACATGGTGATTGACAATCAATACACTCATGACTCTAAAAAGTCAGAAGTGTGACCTGGAATTTCAACCCGCGAATATCGTGAACATGTTGGCGACCGTGTCTAGTTAATTACCATTAAGCAACCACGCGCTTTATGTAGTTTATTAAGGGATATAATAAGTGTCAATGTTTGAATACTCTTCAAATGATGTAATAAATGCATACACTGAGAATTTACATGAATTGTAGATAACTTCATCTTTAGCAACGACAAGAATAAAATATACAGAGGTATTGTCAAATCTTGTCAATGATCGATAGCAGCGATGTATTATCATGCGGACTATCAGATCATTTGCCGAGATACGCATTAAAAAAATATGATTTAAGTAAAAATAAATCAAGCGCCTTGTTTTCAGTATGTATTATAAGTAAGCGTGCGTGTGTCAGGTGGCGCTGATGTCGTCGTGGGCGGAGGTGGCGCGCGAGGTGTGCTGCGCGCTGGGCGCGGCGGAGGCGGCGCGCGCCTCGGCCGCCATGCTGGACGCCGCCGGCGCCGCCGCGCCCGCGCCGCTCGCACGCGCGCGCCTCGCCGCCGCGCGGGACGTGCTCGCCGGGCCGCTCGCCCAGGACCCCGGTCACTACTACATTATTTGATTTATACTATTCAATTTGCGTCTAATAAATAAGCAGAATACGTAGACAGTACGGTCCAGTCAATTTCCATTTGCCAGTAACATAATCTACCACTTATGAATACTCTCTTTATAACACTTCATTGAACCTTCGCTATATCGCTGAATATTGCTCCTCTCGAGGTGTGGGAAAAGTATGTGTCAATTCTCAGCTTCGTCAAAAATCTACCTAGTAAGTAGACTAATGTAATAAGAGTTGCGAAAAGTCACGTTCTGCTTTCAGTTTATTAGTCCGGAAATCTTCAGAGGAGACTCTTTTGAGCACAAATTTTAAGTTCTATGCCTTATAAGTAAATCAATATACAGGTGAATTTTTCACGAATGTTACAAAACTATTATGCAAAGCGATAATATTTTGTGAAGTGTAATATTAAGCAGCCATTTGATAACCATTACCGTTTGTACACAGAGGCGCGAAACATTATCCTGACCACGACGTGCCATCACCTCCGAGTGCACCTCGCGAGACGAGATGAGCTGGCGCTGTGCGCAGACATACTGGGGGAGTTGGTCTCGCTGCTGTGGAAGAAGAAGGACCCCGACCAGCCGTCCGATGAAGACGAACTCGACCCTGATGTGGACGTGTTGTGTTTGAACACGTTGGACGTGCTCGTCGAGACCGTGCTGTACCTTATTGGTGGGAACTCGCCCGTGTTGGTAAGTGGTTGATAATTTATTTTTGTGTCTGAATCTTTTTCATCTTAATGCCTACTAGATTTTCATGTTCCTTTGTAGTTACAGCAAAAATATTCTGTAATATGAATATAAATTATAAGAGTAGTGGTCGATGCTCGATCAAACGAGCTGCGTTGCAAACTGTTCAATAAATATTTTAGGTAATCTCCTATTCATTACACAACGCATTGAGCTCCCAATGACTCAACTTAATTTTGTTATTATGATGATGATCCTAATATATGTATGTGTTTGCACCAGGGTCCTATGGTAGCAGCGTTACTGGGCGTCATGGAGCTGCTAAAACCTATTCACTATCAACGGCTGTGGAGTCACCTAGCACCGCACCCGCACGATCGCAAACCGCTGAAAGACTTCTTGATGCGAGCGTTCCTTGTATTCAGACATCTTATTGAACAAGACGTGAGTACATAACCTAATAGTTGTAGAACGAAACGTTTTATTTGCCAGTTTCCGATTTGGCCGTATAAAACCTACCTAAAAGATATACAAACAATAAATAATAACATAATATTTTTTTATATGCCTGAACCCTACAAAACTTGAATAAAATGCATATAAAATATTGTTTCTAGGTATTCCCGTCGGATTGGATGGTGCTTCGGCTGCAAAGCTGCAAAGTTTTGCTGTCTGCCCTTAAAGACTTGGCTGTGCCGCTACAAGAGCGATTCTTGGGAGATGAACCGCCTCAATTTGACGCTCAGGTACATCAAGTTATTGTTGATACTTCTATTAAGGATGTTGACTTGTATCAAATATTCCCGTAAATTTATTTTTGTACGCTTTCAAACCAGTATTTTAAAAAAACCTATTATAATATTTTGAGAACCCAATTGCTTGTAATAAACAAATAAAAATATATAGTTTCATATTTACTTTCAATTTCGGTATTCTTGACGGGGTTGCTTTGTGGGGAATGGGATTCTAATATACAGAAGCTCCGAAGAAACACTCGTCATTGTAGGATTTTCAGTAGAACAGTACTGAAGGGAGGATATTGCATTCTGGGTATTAGAAAGACCTGAGTAAAAAAATTTCATTTTTTTTCTAAACGCTTTTAATACGGTTTGATAGGTCATTTTGAGCCAAAACATGATTGAAAGCAATTTTTTGTTGTTGTTAGATTACTTTAATTGTAAAGGTGCGATATATGTAGTATGCGTTGCACCTATAGTTGTGGGCGGGCTACCTGGAGCTGGGCGTGTCGCTGGTGACGTGCGGCGCGCTGCAGCCGGAGCGCTGGGCCGCGCGCGCGCCCGCCGCCGCCGCCACGCGCGCCGCCGCCGCCGCGCAGGTGCTCGCCGCCTGGAACCTGCTCGGTCAGTATCTACTACACTGTCGAGTGTTTCGAGTGCGGGGTGGCTTACTATATTACTCATGGTGGTCACGGGTTCAAAACCAACTACCACTATACTCCAGACTGTCTCAAGTGAGGGGCGATCTGCTGGTAAACGGACCAGATGTGTTTGCCAACATGTTCACAGTGCTGGCAGATTCAAATCCATTTCGGAGTCATGTGTGTATCGATAGATAATAGGCATGACGAATTTTTTAAAATCATGTTTTATAATATAGATACACATTTATTATATACAAAATAATCTATATTTCAAGAATTAACAAAGGTTTAACCACGGTGGTTTAACTTAGAACAAACAACGACGAATTATAATCATCGTTTTTACTAACTTAACACCAGAGGGCGAAAAAATCGTTGGTTTTTACGGGTTTCTCCATTTTATGTAGATTGTATTTTACGCGGATATTATTGGCCCTAAATTACTTTTAACAGCATTGATAGCTTATTTGCTGATGAGTTAATTTTAAAACAATTATTAAATTTATTAAAATGCATACACATGCGGAAATGATAATTGTTATGTTCACATTTCTATACAGAATAATTTGTTTCAAATAGACAAAATTCAAATCGATTGTATTAGATCTTATTCAGGTCCAAACCTGCCTAAATCTTTTCTTTTCGTATATAAAGGTAATGAAAGTAAGTATAGATATATTACTGGATTGTTTTTCTTACTTAACGCCAGAGGGCGCCTTGAATTGATTGAGTGACGTCTCTATCTTAGTATGTAAAATGTACTCTGTGGGTTTAACACAGTTTTAAGCCATTTTTCTAATAATCTTTCAATAGTGCACAGAAAAAACTAGTAGGTGTCATGGCATCCGTTATAACGTCACCACTAGGTAAACATGTCATTGTGTCTATGCGCAGCGAAGAAAGTTATCGAAATAAACATAATTCGTTTGATAAAAATGAATTCTAAAGTTTATAAGTGGTTCCGGTAAAGTTCACATTCCACATTTCTAAAGAAATTGGTATTGCTTATGGCAGGTTTACATAGGCGTGACGTCATGCGTCGTGGCTAGCGTTTCTGTCAAAATGGCCGATTGCTATATTTTGTACTTTTATTTTAATGAAAATCTTATTAATCTCCAATTCTGGATTAAAACTAAAACATCGTTTTAAACCCTTCTAATATGTTTTTTCCCCCTAACACCATAAAATATTTGATATTTTGATACTGTCGTCACGCCTATTACCACGTTTTAACGTCAAACGTTGTAGGGAAAACCTGCCTACCATAGTGATTGGTAAGATTTTCTATGGTATGTAAAAGTTCACCAGCCGTACTGGGGTAGTGTGCTGTGAGATAGTATTTAAAGATAACCACCAATCAGTATTGTAACCAAATGGTTGAGTTAGCCAAGTTTATTATGTAAATTTTATTTTATTTATATACAGGATATATCAAGACTGCTACCGAAAACGAAGCTGGGTGGTAGGTTTAGTGACTTCAGACACAATGAAACTAAATTTTGGGCAAAAAATTGCGACGATTTTTTTTTGTTTTCTATTTTCTATCGTCGTATTAGGGTGGTAAATACAGAGATTTTTCTTAAATAATAATGGACATCCTTTTATTTTTAAACACGCTATAGTACGCAAGGCTTTAAACTATTATTTTAGTAAAAACTATGGATTTACCACCCAAACTCGACGATATTTAAAAAAATATCGCGTTTCTTTGCGAAAATTTTAGTTACATTGTGTTTGTAGTCACTTAAACTACCACCCAGCTTTGTTTTCGGTAGCACTCTTGATATACCCGGTATATATCTACATACAGGGTATCTCAAGACTGCTACCGAAAACGAAGCCGGGTGGTAGTATTAGTGGCTACAAACACAATGCAATTAAAAATTTCGCATAGAAACGCGACAATTATTTTTATGATTTTTTAAATATCGTCAATTTTGGGTGGTAAATCCATAGTTTTTGCTAAAATAATAATTTAAACTCTTTTATACCTTAGAGTATTTATAAATAAAAGGATATACACTATTATTTTAGGAAAAAATGTATTTACCACCCAAATATGGCCATATGAAAAAAATAACAAAAAAAAAATTGTCGCTTTTTTTTGCAACTTTTTCTGTTGCATTGTGTCTGAAGTCGCTTAAACTATCACCCGGCTTCGTTTTCGGTAGCAGTCTTGATATACCCGGTATACAGGGTAACTCAGGACTGCTACCGAAAACGAAGCCAGGTGGTAGTGACTTCAGACACATTACAACAGGAAATGTTGAAAAAAAAAGCGACGATTTTTTTTTGTTATTTTTTCCTATGGTCGTATTGGATCGATTTTTTTAAAAAATGAATATACCATATATTCATTTTTTTTCCTAAAATAGTAGTGTATACCCTTTTATTTATAAGGACTCTAAGGTATAAATATCTTCGATAATTGTGTTTACCAGTGATGACATACGGCACCGAGACGTGGCCTCTCACTGTGGGCCTCATTAAAAGGCTCAAAGTCATTCAACGAGCCATGGAGCGGGCTATGCTCGGTGTTTCCCTACGAGATCGAATCAGAAATGAGGAGATCCGTAGGAGAACCAAGGTTACCAAGGAACCAAGGTGACATAGCCCATAGGATTTGCAAGTTGAAGTGGCAGTGGGCCGGGCACATAGCTCGTAGAACCGATGGCCGTTGGGGCCGAAAGGTTCTCGAGTGGAGGCCACGTACAGGCAAGCGAAGTGTTGGACGCCCGCCTACAAGGTGGACGGACGATCTGACTAAGGTTGCAGGAAGTCGCTGGATGCAGGCCGCTTCCAACGGGTCATCGTGGAGATCCTTGGGGGAGGCCTATGTTCAGTAGCGGACTTCCTGTGGCTGATATGATGATGATGATGATGAAGGTATAAAAGAGTTTAAATTATTATTTCAGCAAAAACTGGATTTACTACCCAAAAATTACGAAATTTAAAAAATCATAAAAAAAATGTGTTTTTTTCGTTCTTCGTTCTTCGTTCGTGCTTCGTTTTCGGTAGCAGTCTTGATATACCCAGTATATCCAGCAAAAACTTACAGTTTTACCACTGTGTTTGTGATGATTATAACAAACTTGTTTATCTTACGAAATATTTAAGGCAGCAACCAAAGTAAAACAAGACAAATAAATAAATGCAATTCACCGGACATTTAAAGCGAAGCGAGTAATATTCCTCGTCGTGTTATATCCAGGCGCGGCGCAGCTGCAGGTGGTGGGCGGCGGCGTGGGCGCGCTGCTGGAGATCACGCGCGCGGGCGAGGTGCGGCGCGCGGCGCTGGGCGCGCTGGTGGCGCTCATGGCGGCCGAGCGCTCCGCCACGGGCGCCGCGCGCGCCGCCGAGAGAGCGCTCGTAGACAAGCTGGACGATCTCGTCGCACACTCGGACGCGGACGATCACTATCGACGGCTGTTTGATACTGTGTTAGTGTTCGTTTTTATTTTATTAAAATTTCCAACGAAAATAACACATAACGTATCCATTAAACTACATATCGACGCAGGAAAACGAATTTGTCGTATCTCCTAAAATGCGTATATGTATGCGTCTTACACGTCTTTTCATTCAAAAAAAAATATCGCATTGAATTTTCTTGTGATAATATAAGATTATATTTAAAATGTTATGACAAAATAATGGTGTTCCAAAGCCATCTAGTTTAGAGGTTATTCATTTTTTAAATTTTATTTTGGGTTCTTGTGTAAAATTGCATTTTTGGAGTTACCACAAGATTGCTTTCTTTCGTCAATATTTATCCTTCTATGTGCATCTTCAATTACAGGAGAGTGCAGCTTGCACAGAGTTAGTTAACAACATAAATATTAGTGTTCTTTACGTCCTATAGTCTGTCACCTATCAGATCAGAAAGTTTTTTTAAATGCGTTTTTTATTGTATAGGTGCGTCACGCGAAAAGAAAGGTCACCTAATGGTAAGTAATTACTGCCATCCATGAACATCTAGAATCAAATCAAATCGAGAAGAGAGCTGGAAATAATAAGATGGTAAAGAAAAGGAGTATAGGGTATCCAGCATAGGCGTGACGACAGTATCAAAATATCAAATATTTTATGATGTTAGGGGGAAAAACATATTAGAAGGATTTAAAACGTTGTTTTAGTTTTAATCCAGAATTGGAGATTAACAAGATTTTCAATAAAATAAAAGTATAAAATATAGCAATCGGCCATTTTGACAGAAACGCTAGCCACGACGCATGACGTCACGCCTATGTAAACCTGCCGTAAACATTACCAATTTCTTTAGAAATGTGGAATGTGAACTTTACCGGAACCACTTATAGACTTTAGAATTCATTTTTATCAAACGAAATATGATTTGTTTCGTTAACTTTCTTCGCTGCGCATAGACACAATGACATGTTTACCTAGTGGTGACGTTATAACGGACGCCATGACACCTACTAGCTTTTTCTGTGCACTATTGAAAGATTATTAGAAAAATGACTTAAAACTATGTTAAACCTTTGTTATTTCTTGAAATATAGATTATTTCGTATATAATAAATGTATATCTATATTATAAAACATGATTTTAAAATAATTCGTCTTGCCTATTCTCACTCACCGAAAGAAACGCAACAGCTGAAGCTACTTTCACACGGTACTACGTCGGACGTAGGTTGGCCACACTTGTTTCCGCCGCTGTATCTCTCCAAAAGAAGTCCGTTGACAGCTCCACGTGCGCTTATATTCGCCTCAAATGACATTTACTACCGTCAGCTGTCAAGTGTAGCCTACCCTCGTATCCGAATACGCCCAAATCGATTCAGATTTGACGCTCCGCTTTCCAATCTCACATACATATAGTTTAATGGGAATGTTTCCCACCAGCTTCCCGCATACTGTTTTTACTGGACGGACTGAGTGGAGAGTACACCTATACCGCTTGTTGCCGTACCGCAAAAAACAGGATGTAAACTACTGTGTGTGAACACAGCAGTGAAACACAAACAGAACTGGATGCCGTGGGAAAGTAGCCTAAGCTGTCGCTTCACGTTTAGTTCCTGTGCTATGTCGATGAATAACCCCCTTAGGCAAGTTATCGCTTAAAATTCAAGGCGTTAACGAATGTAGAATGACAATAGATTGGAAGCGTTTTTCACTTGGCTAAAGTGGCTGTAATTAATAACGCACATTCAGTCTTACTATGGCTGACAAGAAATGCTGTCTGCATGTGTTTATACCGTAATTCAATTACTTTTCCATATTGTACTATTAATCACGAGCACATAAAATAAGAGCAGGTCAATCTTTCGTCTGATTTGATTTTCATAGTGTTAACGATGTGACGAATACCATAACTTTCTATGTAGTTATAATACAAAATATATAAATAATATTATTATTAAATTATGAATCATTAGTCAAAGCCATTAATTTACTACATGATATTTCCTGACGAGAAAATTATTTAGTTTCTACATGACATACATTGGGAAAGATCACATGTCTTGCTATACCTTAGCATAGAATTTACCTTAAAGGAGTTTTTTTAGCTAGATAATAAAAATTATCGTAATTCGATCGGGTTAAGGCATCTACTAATACCTTAATTTTGGTTATAATATGATTCACTCTCGTTTACATTTAGTTTTCTGCGGTATGTCATTAGTTTAATTTTTATCATACAAAACTATTAACGATCACCGATAAACTCATATGATAAAGAATATACAGTTAGAATTTACAATCTTCTCATTTGATAGTAAATTACTAGGCAGAGTAAAAAAATCCAGTTTAAATTATTTTGAACGGCGTAAACACGTCACTTTTGTACAGATTAGTTAATTGTGTAATTTGTTTATTAACAATGTTGTTGACATGTTCATGCTTCAGGGAGCATTTGAGTTCAGTGTAAGTAAAACATTTGTTTACGATTTTCTAGCATTTTTTCGACTGTTTATAGTTAGGTTGACTATAAATAGTAGTAGCAATCGTAGTATCGCGAAAAGGCTCAGTTTACCAAGACATTTAGGAAGATATTTCTCTTATTTATTCATAAACACTTATTGTATCTGCATTTTATTTTTACGGACAAATTATGTTTGTTGTGAAATGGAGTTTGATTATCGCTTTACATTAGAACAATGAATTCTATTTCCGCAAAATTATCCAAAGCGCTATATTTGCGTGTGTTTGACGCTTCTTCCACTATTTATATTAACAGCTTCGAATCCCACCAGGTCAAAGTAAAGTGATGTCATATCTATGGATGCATCATATGTCTCAGGATGGCGAACGCATTGGAATACCAAGCATTGCTTTGTAACTCAAGATGTTGTTTGATTATGCTACTGTTGATGAGCGGTCGTATAGCTCATCACCACACTAACGACAAGCTCGATTCATTTCATTGTAATACAAATTGTATTCCAGATTGATGGAGCGGGTGTCGACGGAGGGCTGGCGCGAGGCGGGCGCCGCGTTCGTGGGCTGCGTGACGCGGCTGCTGGAGCGCCTGCTGGACTACCGCGCCGTCATGCAGGGCGCCGAGCACCGCGACAAGAGGATGGCCGCCACTGTTAACTTACTCGTATGTTACTATACGGTTTCACACCGTTAGTTAATAATATTTTATTAAGCTGGCTAAAAAACCTAGACATAGAAGTTTGGTCCACGCAGGATAAATGCCATACGCAATGATGATTAATAACGGTCCGGCCATGCTCCGCACGGGTGCAGATACAGTTTTCAAAATTGCGGCCAAAATTTTCGATTCTGACTATCAATTTAGAATATCGACCAATCGGATCACGATAAACGAATGTGATTTTCTCATATTTTATAGATTTTACACTACTGCTTCCCTCCGATAGGTCATAGCGTGATGATATATAGTCTTTAACATTCCTAGATAAATATCCAACACAAAAATATTTTTTCAATTCGAACTGATTCGAATTGAAAAGTTCCTAAGATTAGAGGTTACCAACAAACAAACAAACAAACTCTTCAACTTTATAGAATATTTCTTTATAGATTGTTTATTTTTATAGATACGGCAGCTAGTTGAAGTCAATACTATTGTCTTTGCATACATTTATGGTCAGTGCTGTCTGTAGCACTGTAATAGTTTCCTGATATTTAAAAGAAAATAATCTAGTATTGAAACTGCATTATGAAATAATACATAAGTTAGATTTTGTTTCGACAATTTTGTGTACATTTTATTAAAATATCCAAGTATATATGTTTTTATTTAGGCAGTGATATGGGCATGCGCCACTCCTTAGATTTATTGTAATGTAAAATTACATTCAATCTCATTTCAAATTTATTAAAGACTATTTTTTCTTGCAGAATTTCTACAAGAATGAAATCGACCGGAAGGAGATGTACCTGCGCTATGTTTACAAGTTACACGATCTACACATCGCATCTGATAATTTCGTGGAGGCTGGGTGCACGCTTTTGGTTAGTTATCCCACTAAATAAATTATTTTATTATAATTGAATTACTTATTAAAATAGCTAAGCATTAAGTTATCTTTCTTGCCAACCATTATTGTATTGATTTATTTACTAATTACTGTTTTATTAGTATGATTTTAACGACATATCCTGATATTATTTTCATATTTACAGTTATACGCTGAAACATTAAGTTGGGACAGCGATCAGACGGGAGTAGATCCCGAGCACCCCGACACGCCGGAGTGGAAACGCAAGGAGGCGCTTTACAACCAAGTGCTGCAGTACTTCGACCGCGGCAAGGTAATTAATTACTTTGACTCTAAACCATAAACTGTTAATAAAGTTAAATTCAAATTGCAGTACAGCTTCTATTAAGTAATTCTTGGTTTTACTAGCTTTGTAGCAGGATTTGTTCACGCGAGTGGTCCTGACCGAAATTTAAAATAGTTTAAACAATTTCCAAGGAATCTGAGATAATTTTTTTTGGTGTAAATTTGAAGACGAGTGTTCTGAATCACTGTGTAACGCTACTTGTTCCTTCATAAATTGCGTATATAGAAAACACAAATTCATGGTATAAAATTACATCATTTAGCGTTCAATTCAGGATATTACACCCAACGTTCTTTATTCATTTTATCAAAATCGTTTTATCTAGTGTTGGGAGAAAGGTCTACCGCTGCTCCGTGAATTGGCGACGCTTTATGAAGTGAAATTGTGCGACTACCCGCGCCTGTCGCATTGCCTGAGGACACACGCCACATTCCTTGACTCTATAATGGAACAACTTAGACCAGAGCCCGAGTACTTCAGAGTAGGATTCTACGGGAAAGGATGTCCGTTATTTGTCAGGGTAAGTGCAAATATCTTGAATATTTTTTTATATTTTCATAAGGTTATAAATGTGACAGGGTGAAAACTTTCTGTAGGTACTTATAGTTTCTCAGTATTCATGAGTTTGTGGGTATTTATAATATTATTGTTACAAGTTTCTGATTATAAAAGAGCGTTAATTACGGAACGTCAAACAGTCGCTCTTAGGATTTTGTTGGGTACAGTCGTTTAGTGCAAACGCATTATTTACCATTTTTCTCCATCAAATGGTAAGATAAGAAACGTTTACGGCTGTATAATTTCTCAAAAGCTATCCTGCAAGATCAATAATAGGAAAAAAATATACCTAGTCAGGTCATAAATTCTGTCACATGTTTAATATAAAATAATTGAAACAAGTTTATTCATTATGTAACCATTTATATACCAAAATTAACTTAACAAAACATAGATTCTTATGACACTAAAGTTTATTCAAAATGACCTCCGTGATTTTGAATACAGGCCTTCAATCTGCGCGGCCAGTTGTCTATCGCAGCACGAACGAGGTCCATGTCAATATCGGCGGCTGCCTTAATCAAGGATGTCTTGAGTGACTCCAAATTGGGATAAGGCTTTGAGCACGTCTTTTTATCAAAGTGTTGCCATATCTTGTAATCTCACGGATTCAAATCTGGACTGCAGGAGGGCCAGTCTTCGTGCTGGATGAAGTCGATTTCACGCGCCGCCAGCCAGTCTTATGTGCTCTTCGCTCTATGAGCTGGCGCCGAATCTTGTTGGAATACCCAGTGCCTGTTATTGAACATGGTATGAGAAACAGGTTCCACAAGGTTCGTCGGGACTGTATTTTGATACACAACTGCATTCGTTTTTACACCTTTCTCACAAAAATGTACCTCTGTTAACCCCCAACAAGAAACTCCCAACCATACCAGTGAGCGAGGATGGGAAATGACCTCGTTGGACACGCGGAATACGGTTGCTCGCTTCTTCACTACTGTTTGCGTACACCTTATCATTTTGTTTGTTGTAGCTCCCTTCTACGGTAAAATTTTTTTCATCTGAAAATAGAATTTCCTGATATTTTTTTCCCGCGTACCGCTTCAACAAAGCGCGGCATCTCTTCAGTCTCGGTTCCATTCGACGAGCATTCAAACGATGTCCTGTTTTTATCCGATATGCCCGAAGCCCTAAGTCTTCATTTAACACCCTTTTCACCGTGGTTCTGCTTAACCCCATCTGAAGGGCCAACAGTTTCTGCCTTACGTTTGGGATTTCTTTGAATTCGCGCCTTCACAGCTTTTATCACTGCTGGAGTCCTAACAGACCGAGGGCGACCACTTCTTGACCTGTCATCTACACAAGAGTCTTCATTGTATCGTTTGATGGTACGATGAACGAATCTTTTGGTTATATTCAAATTTTCAGTATGTCAAAAATTTGAATTGGCGCGTAACCGCAACGATGCAACGCAATAACTGCAACACGGTCTTCTTTAAGCGTCCACTCCATATTAAAAAAATGAGTAAAATTCTAAAAAGTATACATTTTTATTTTCATGAACAATTCTAAATTCGAATTCCATAAACTTTTTTGTGGCCAGCATTCTAAAAGAAAAGTTTTTACTGTGTGACAATACTTATGACCTGACTGTGTATACTAATATTTTTTTGTTTGATCAGTCACTCCAAGAAACATGTCGTGTATTTGTGTTGGCGATATGTAGAATGAGAAATATATTTTGAAAAGTGAAAAAAGTGAAATTTAAATAAAGCATTGATGTTGAGTGACACACTGTACGTTTGTTCAGAACAAGCAGTTCATCTACCGCGGGCTGGAGTACGAGCGCATCGGCGCGTTCACGCAGCGGCTGCAGGCGGAGTACGTGTCGGCGCACATCCTCATGCGCAACACGCCGCCGGATGACTCCGTCATCGCCAGCGATGGACAGTGTCAGTACACATTATTTAACCTTTTATTTCTGGCCTTTGTATATCAGAGAAATACTGGAAGCGTCTGCTTAGCAATCTGCCTAAACATGACCACGATACGCCTTTTCAAGGTTGCAAAACTACGAAGAAAATCGGCGTTTTTACTTTATATGCATTATCATGGATGCAAGAGTCCATTCCTAAGTCATATGGCTGCTGTTGAGAGTAGTTTTCGCATTATTCATTAATTTTCGTTAGACTGTTTAGTACATTGTGTATTCAACGGCTTACGCCTTAAGTTTACTAATTAGTTCATATTTATTTTTATCGATCCATATGCCCGCAATAGTAAGTACTCTATTTATAGTATTCTCTTATTTTTAAAGCAGATGATCAATAAGAATTTTTATAAGTATTTCTATGGGTATGTAAGTCCGCCAACCCGCACTAGGCTAGCGTCGTGGCCTATGAGCCCGTGCCCTGCAGTGGGACGTATATAGGCTGATACGACACGAGGTGATCAATAATCAAGGGTCAGTATATTACTGTTAATAAACCAAATATGTGTGTTGTTACACAGGATAATAAGTAAGAACGCATTATTTATATTGACAGACATCCAGATCTGCAACGTGAAGCCGGTGTCGTCGCGTCGCTCGTGGCCGGCGGGCGCGCCCGAGCAGCTGCGCCGCTTCTACGCCGCCAACGACGTCGACACATTCCTCTGCGACAGACCGCTACACAAGCCGCCCATCGACAAGGATAACGAGTTCAAGGTATGATGTTAATTCATTGCTGTGTTTTCCATGCATTTATGGAAATTACATTGAAGAAGTACAAAAAATATTTAGTTTTTTTTTAATCAGTGCTAATAAATAATTCAATCCAATCATGGTTGGTTGTTCATGTGCCCCTTTTGAATTTGTATTTCTGTATCTCTCGTTAAATTATTATTACGGTAGGGTATTTCTACCCGCTGAAACTACAAAGGTGACGTATCTTTGCCTGTATAAAAGCCTGGTTTAAGAATGACGTTCATTCTGCTTGAAGTGGTCGTGCTTGCAAGTTGTATTTCGTGTCGATTAATATTTTTTTTTGTTTAATTTTATTTGTATTTTCTAAATACTAAACAGCGCTGTTTATTTCCAGAGCCTGTGGATTGAAAGAACAACATTAGTGACAGAAAACAGTTTGCCGGGTATACTTCGGTGGTCCGAAGTGATATCAAGATCAGTTGAAGAGATACCACCAGTTGAAGTAAGTATAAAAGGAATGGATTTAAGTTTGAATCTATCGGTTCTCTTTAAGAATCCAAACGAGTATAAGATGGTCTTGCGTCGAAATAATTTTGAGGTTGTAATCTATACTTATATATACAGGGTATATCAAGACTGCTACCGAAAACGAAGCCGGGTGGTAGTTTAAGCGACTTCAGACACAATGCAACAGAAAAAGTTGCAAAAAAAAGCGACAATTTTTTTTTTGTTATTTTTTTCCTATGGCCATATTTGGGTGGTAAATACATTTTTTCCTAAAATAATAGTATATACCCTTTTATTTATAAATACTCTAAGGTATAAAAGAGTTTACATTATTATTTTAGCAAAAACTATGGATTTACCACCCAAAAATGACGATATTTAAAAAATCATAAAAAAAAAATTGTCGCGTTTCTAGGCGAAATTTTTAATTGCATTGTGTTTGTAGCCACTAAAACTACCACCCGGCTTCGTTTTCGGTAGCAGTCTTGAGATACCCGGTATATATATATATATATAATATTATAAAGCTGCAGAGTTTGTTTGTTTGAACGCGCTAATCTCTGGAACTACTGGTCCGATTTGAATGATTCTTTCAGTGTTGGGTAGTCCATTTATCGAGGAAGCTATAGGCTATATATCATCACGCTATGACCTATAGGAGGAAAGCAGTAGTGATATTTCTAGCAAGTACGAGGAAATTTTGTTCGTTTTTCGTGGTCCGATTGGTCGATATTCTAAACTGATAGAATTAAACATTTTCACCGCCATTTTAAAACGTGTATGCACCCGGGCGGATCTGGGCCCGACCGCTAGTATAATAAAAACGCGAAGAATTTTAAAACCTTTGTTAATACTGTACGTTTACCACAGTTCGCATGTGAAACGATGGAAGCGACGGAGCGTGAACTGCGCAGCCTGATCTCTCAGTACACGGCCGAGCCCACGCGCAACATCAATCCCTTCTCCATGCGGCTGCAAGGCACCATCGACGCCAACGTGCAGGGCGGCATCACCAAGTACGAGCAGGCGTTCCTCGCGCCCGCCTTCGTACGCGCCGCCAGCCCGCGCGAGCAAGCCGCCGCCGCGCGCCTGCGCACACTCGTCGCCGCGCAGCTCGCCGTGCTCGACGCCGCACTCGCGCTGCACGCGCGCCTCGCGCCCGAGGACGTCAAGCCGCTGCACCGGTACGTACACGCACACGCACACGTACACACATACACACTCACACTGCACGCGCGCCTCGCGCCCGAGGACGTCAAGCCGCTGCACCGGTACGTACACGCACACGCACACGTACACACATACACACTCACACTGCACGCGCGCCTCGCGCCCGAGGACGTCAAGCCGCTGCACCGGTACGTACACGCACACGCACACGTACACACATACACACTCACACTGCACGCGCGCCTCGCGCCCGAGGACGTCAAGCCGCTGCACCGGTACGTACACGCACACGCACACGTACACACATACACACTCACACTGCACGCGCGCCTCGCGCCCGAGGACGTCAAGCCGCTGCACCGGTACGTACACGCACACGCACACGTACACACATACACACTCACACTGCACGCGCGCCTCGCGCCCGAGGACGTCAAGCCGCTGCACCGGTACGTACACGCACACGCACACGTACACACATACACACTCACACTGCACGCGCGCCTCGCGCCCGAGGACGTCAAGCCGCTGCACCGGTACGTACACGCACACGCACACGTACACACATACACACTCACACTGCACGCGCGCCTCGCGCCCGAGGACGTCAAGCCGCTGCACCGGTACGTACACGCACACGCACACGTACACACATACACACTCACACTGCACGCGCGCCTCGCGCCCGAGGACGTCAAGCCGCTGCACCGGTACGTACACGCACACGCACACGTACACACATACACACTCACACTGCACGCGCGCCTCGCGCCCGAGGACGTCAAGCCGCTGCACCGGTACGTACACGCACACGCACACGTACACACATACACACTCACACTGCACGCGCGCCTCGCGCCCGAGGACGTCAAGCCGCTGCACCGGTACGTACACGCACACGCACACGTACACACATACACACTCACACTGCACGCGCGCCTCGCGCCCGAGGACGTCAAGCCGCTGCACCGGTACGTACACGCACACGCACACGTACACACATACACACTCACACTGCACGCGCGCCTCGCGCCCGAGGACGTCAAGCCGCTGCACCGGTACGTACACGCACACGCACACGTACACACATACACACTCACACTGCACGCGCGCCTCGCGCCCGAGGACGTCAAGCCGCTGCACCGGTACGTACACGCACACGCACACGTACACACATACACACTCACACTGCACGCGCGCCTCGCGCCCGAGGACGTCAAGCCGCTGCACCGGTACGTACACGCACACGCACACGTACACACATACACACTCACACTGCACGCGCGCCTCGCGCCCGAGGACGTCAAGCCGCTGCACCGGTACGTACACGCACACGCACACGTACACACATACACACTCACACACTCACACTGCACGCGCGCCTCGCGCCCGAGCACGTCAAGCCGCTGCACCGGTACGTACACGCACACGCACACATACACACTCGCACTGCACGCGCGACCGCTGCACCCAGTCACTGCACCCAGTCCATGGACGAGTATGCGAAAATCATCACTCCCACACATACAACAAAATTGCGTAAGTGGATTGCCCTACCCCATCTGAGGCCTGTGTCCAGTTAGTTGTGAAGCGATGTATGTAACTATGCAATCCGTTGTGTTCATGGGTTTCTGTAGGAGAGTGTCCCTCGGCTCCCAGGCTTACCGTACGCAAGTACGTACAAGTACAAGTGTTACAAATAGTCTACACCGTCACTTACCTTATTCCGGACAATGGCGATGTGTTAAACTTTCCCACACGGCACGTTGCCATGTCGCCTGCGAGGATCCCATGGTGGCAGTCCACGCCTGCAAGCATCACTAGGATTAGTGCGTACTCACACTCTGTAGAACGTATACGTTACGTATCGCGCCGATGTGTCAGCGTTTGACTACTGCTAGACGGATGTACAGTCAGCAACATAAATCGCTGAACACTTCACATTTTTTGATAACAAGTCATCTATGCCGATAAGTGCCATACGATGTTGAAAATAATTATTATTTTGGATGATAAGATAATTTCAAACCTCGAGACTGTGTAGCGACTTATGTTGCTGACTGTACTTTTCATTTATGCGACGATTAAATTACAATAAACATGATTTCCTAAGTGTTATGTTTTTATTTGCCTCAAGAACAACCTATGTACTATAAAGAGGAAACTTCACAGATATGTCTTTTTAACCTAGCAAGCTATCTCCGAACAGGATCTTTAACGAAAACCATTATCTTAACCTACACTTTAGGATCCATTCATTTGATGAAATGGCGCGCATCTGGCGTGGTTCTGATGTGTCAGCCAATCACACGGCGGCGTATCGACAAGATTTGACCTGAGAATTACAAAAACAATCAATTCAACAATTCTGAACGATACAAACTTATAGACAGATTAAACAGGGATAATTTTGCAATTGTGATTGTAATGACAAAAGCATGCGTATTAGCAAAAAATTATTGTGATGATATAATGAACAAATTCTGAAAAATTACGTGAAATAATTGCCTTCACCGCGAAATCACTCGAAATCCGTCCGTGCAGTTATTTCTTACACTTCCGATACAAATACCTGACTTATTTAAATAAAAAAAATCTTAAGCTAGATGTAACTATAAAACCATCCTGCCCGAGTTATTGTTAGGATGCTTTAAAGAATAAAAAAAACTCTTAAAAGATATTAACTTCGATACAAAAGCGCAAATGGCACTTCACACTTGTACCCTTGAATTAAATAAATAAATACTCCCATACATGATCCTAACCCCACACTAAGAGTATTTTTTTTGTCATGGACATCAAAAACTACGATAAACTCTTACAAACATCCAGACCAGAAACAAATATCTGTATATCACACAAATGTTTGCCTCAGTGCAGAGATCGAACCTGCGAGCCCTCATTTCGCAAGCGGCTTCTAATCAACTGCGCATCGGAGGCTGCTATTCAATTAAATCTATCATAAGTAAACCCATATTCAAATAATTATTATTATTCCAAATGGTGAAATCTCATCCACGCCACTTCAAAGTTACTCGATATGATCATCCATAATATCTATTTCCTGACATTGAAATGATGCGAAAGTATCTATCTACTTTTTATTCATTTTTATTGTCACAGATTGATTTATTTAATTTTAAAATTATGGAAGTTTCTAATAAACTGATAAAACTAACATGGTGTGGATAATGTTGCACGACATAAGGCGCTTAACCGTCATAATCTAACTCAAATTAAGGGGTTGCCCACGCCTCTTCCATATATACACTGAATTTGTGTGATTCTGAGACACAAAACTAAATGTATGATGTGACATTATGAAACAGGCGGCTGGTGGAACGTTTCAATCAACTGCGACAGAATTTGGGCCCGGGACTAGCTCGAGCAAGACGTCAACTTTCAGAAAGTATTGTCAAGTAAGTATAAAAGTATAATAAACCTAACACAAAAACGTTTAAAATTCCACACTAGTCTCATAAAAATGAGCTAAACCCAGCTATTAATAAACTTACAAATAGGTCGTGATACCACAAAAACGGTCACAAAAAGTATTAGAATGGTAATACAGTTACCATTGCACCGTCAATTGGCAGCACAAAATATAAGCCTACTTAACAAAAGCTCAATTAGTTGCATAAACGTCATAGTGAAAAGAAATATCACTCAAAACTAATTTATTGTATGTAATTTTAACATACTAACCTAATCTTCGATCAAATATACACTAGATACAACATGAGCGCTTAGAAAATGGCGCCAAAAAAGAGTGTTTTAAGCACTCTTTCGCCTTCAGTCACGCACCGACCGTTGCTTCGAAAACGTCGCAGAACTTTAGACAATATTATGTGAAAAGCTACTTTCAGCTCCAGGTATAAGGTGGAATTTGTGTTAGTATATTTGGAATATGTGATCTTTTTGTTTACTTTTTTTCCATGTCATGCATCGGTGCCACTTTTTAACAGAACTTTTACAGGGAACTGTGTATCTAGTGTATATTTGATCGAAGAACCTAATCTAAATTTCCAATATTATAGTACACCATTGCCACCAGTACCTGCATTAGACAAGAGATCTCAGAGTATTCAGCAGAGTGATAATTACTATGAAGATGGACACCTTTACGATAAACCGGTAAGCATTTTTAAGATTGTAACGTTATAAGCTATTTCATTTAGAAATGTGTATTTATGAATAAAACTCCTTGATTGTTTTATTTATAATACATGAGGGGTAGAATGCAAATATCGAATTGATTTTACATTCCCAATCCAACACCGTTAAAACAATAGCTTTTAATTGTTATTAATCTAGGTGTACATTATCATACCAATACACATCAAAAATAATAAAATATTACTCACAGCTTTCCGGTGAAGATCCAATAGACCAGCAGAGTATAATGTCGTCCAGCCTACCAGTGACCGACAACAGAGATTGTCTGGACGACAACATGATCAAGTCAGCGCCGCCCATACCCACCAGACCCAAGTCCGGAGATCCACGCAGCCCCACGCGACCGCCACTGGAGAAATATCGGTATGTAATGCTAAGAACAAAGGAAAATAGCGACGGTAATAAAAAATAAGAGTTGTAAGAAATGGAGATGAAGTAAAGTACTTTTACCGTTACATTAATGAATTTGATAGCGAGAAACGTGTTTAATGGTTTTATAAATATTTACGCGAATGCATTTACATAAGGGACTTTATTGTTTATATCATTTATATCATGATAAATTCCTTTAAAAAGTCGTTTATTTAAAGAAGCATGTTTTTAAATACAATTGGAGGTTACTGATATCGCAACTTCAGGACATAATTATAATTAGCATAGAGTTAGTATATTATAGTCATTATACAACGTTGATGCGACCGATGGGCGTTTCTTTAAACTGCATATACTAGGTACCATTTTGAAGCTCTGTACTAAAAATCAATTAAATAGGAGCAGTAGTTTAGTCATAAATGTTTTTTTAAGTTTTTGCCCTATTTGAACACGATGTAGCTTTTCTAACAGCTGATTACGGCTAACGCATGGTCATTCACCTTAAAACGATAGATCGTACTAATATCTGCGCGTTGTTGCCGCTCTTACACAAGTCACACAAGTCGCGCTGCGGCGGCAGCGGCGCGCGGCGCGACAATAACACGCGCCGCGCGCGACGTTGCCAATTTGTTATCTATTCGTATCTACAGGTCAATGAAATTTATTTACACAGGATGTTTGCGTTTTACTCTTATTTGGAAGCTATTTAGTTTGTTTGAAACAAACAAAATCTCATTTTTGGTATTATTAATTTTTGTACCGTGCCGAATTAATACCAAGGATGTATAGCATACATAGTGTAATTTAATGCCCATCGGTCGCATCAACGTGTTATATCACTTACCACACCCTGAATCACTTTGTAACTTTGTTCGTACTTTTCGTAGCCAGCAGCGAGAGCAGATTGAGGGTTTTGACAGCTGTGTACATGTTTTATGCTGTTAATTAATGAAAATACCTTCGAATGTCAAATTTATACCGAATAAGTACCGCCAATATGCATTATATGTATACTGGCGGTATTTAAGTTTTTTATTAATATTTTTATAAATCTTATATATTTACAAAATTCGTAACATTGCGGCTAAATTGGTAACATAAATTGCAATATTAACTGGAGGTCTTAGAACATTGAGGTATTTTACTAGAGCGGACATCTGGAACAAAATCTCTGCGTACGGTGCGTGCACACGGGTACACAATGAAGCGAGAGCGAAGGTAATGTTGTAGGCGTGACAGAGACAAAATGTACCCTTCATTTTGTTACAAACATTTTGTTTGCAGTGTCCCCTCTAGTATATTATCTCAATGACCTTTTTAATGGATGAACATTTTAATGGATGCAATAAATTATTTTCATTTTCATTTTCAATGGCTTGTAATCAAGTTTTCATGTATAAATGACTACAGAAAATGTAAAATAAAATATAGGTAAACATATTATAAATTAATATCACTAATAATGTATATTTTGTTTTAGTGATTCTATCGATGGCGAGATGGTGGAGACTCGTCGCCACAGCCGCGCGTCGTGGAGTGAACCCGGAGATGCACCTCCACTGCCGCCACGCGTCTCAGGTATGAAACTATTGTTTTCCATCATAAAATTTTAAATATATTGTTGGCAGTGCTTACTTGTGTAAATTAACAAAAAAATTGCTTTCACAAGTTTTCTCTATCTATAGTATTACAAATGTGGTGACACGCTGCAACACTGAAGCTATTATAAGTAAATAATATAAATATATTTGTGATAGGCTCGGTCGGTATGGGGTGTAAGGGGGAACGAATGTCAACTTAGTGCTCCAAGTCAACCTCACCTGCTCGCGGTGCATCCTGCTGACTAACCAACGAGGCTCTGGCGACCGATGCACGGCGGTATATCCATGCCATATTGACGTAGCTAAATACCACAGACCAGTGACGGGCAGCAGCGTCACTGGTGCGAGAGGTTGCGTCCTGCGATCGCCAACCCGCCTGCCCAGCGTGGCGATTATGGGCAAACTCTTATGGCTAGCACCACAATTAAACGGCCCCCAGTTCCCGGTCGCCCCGCTATTCCTGGCCAAGGCGGCGGCCACGGTTACGGCGGGGTAGGGGGTGCTAAGAATCCCCGGGCTACGAAAGGCCGCCAACACCAACTGATTCTGGCTACGTACAACGGACGCACGCTACGGCTCGATGAACATCTGGCAGTACTAGAAGAGGAGCTGAAGTGTATAAGATGGCACGTTTTGGGGTTATGTGAAGTCCGAAGAGAGGGTGAGGACACCATCACATTAGATTCGGGCCATCTTATGTATTTCAGAGAAGGAGACCAACCCTCTCAAGGTAGCGTAGGGTTTTTGGTCCACAAGGCCCTCTCTGACAACGTTTTAGAAATCTCCAGTGTGTCGTCCAGGGTAGCATACCTTGTGATCAAACTCACCGAGAGGTACAACCTCAAGGTTATCCAGGTATATGCACCGACTTCGACACATTCGGATGATGAAGTGGAAGAAATGTATGAGGACATTTCAAAGGCTTTGCATAACACCACAAAGGCTCACTTCAACGTTGTCATGGGGGACCTCAATGCTAAAGTAGGAGTACATGCAAGCGGTGAATCGGTAGTAGGACCACATGTATATGGAAACAGAAACCATAGGGGGCAAATGCTGGTCAACTTCCTGAGTAAAGAAGGGCTTTTCTTAATGAACTCATTCTTTAAGAAACAGCCCCAACGGAAGTGGACGTGGCAAAGCCCCGACGGTATGACGAAAAACGAGATTGACTTCATAATGACGGACAAGAAGCGGATATTTAGAGATGTCTCAGTGATCTCCAGGTTTAAAACCGGAAGTGATCACCGTCTCGTCCGAGGCACTCTAACTATCAATTGTAGCTTTGAGCGTGCCCGTCTTATGAAGTCTACGCTCCGACCAAATCTGTTCCGTGCCGTGGTTGGGTCTGAAACGTTCCAGTTGAACCTGGAGAACCGATTCGCTGCTTTGGAAACTACAGTTTGCGCTGATGTGGATCAAGAACTCAACCAAGTGGTGGAAATCCTCAGGGAGGAAGGGACCAGGTTCTGGGGGATGCGGAGGATCCGAAAGGGGTCCAAACTTTCGGCAGAGACTCTGCAGCTTATGCAGAAGCGACGCGATGACGTGGCTGTTACTTCGGCAGACCAGCGGTCACTGAACCGAAACATAACCAAGCTGGTTAGACGCGACCTTCGAAGGTTCAATACGCGCTCTGTAATGGAGGCGATTGAGCTAAATCGGGGGTCGAAAGTCTTCGTTCAGCAGCTGGGCCGAAGTCATATCACCAAGCTGACCACATCATCCGGAAAAATCGTCACTTCTAAGCCGGAGATTCTGTCGGAAGTTCAGGACTACTACGGGAGACTCTACGCATCTCACATGCCCTGTCCAGAACCCGATTTTGAGGATCGACGAGCCACTCTTACACGCCACTACTCAGACGAGCTGCCAGAAATCAGCCTAGACGAGATTGTGATGGCTCTCAGGCAACTTAAAAATGGAAAAGCCCCTGGCGAGGATGGCATTACGTCTGAACTGCTGAAGGCAGGAGGAACACCTGTACTTAGCCAGCTTCAGCGGATTTTTAATTCCGTCCTCTTTTCGGGGAGAACTCCTAAGACATGGAGCAAGAGTGTCGTTGTATTGTTCTTCAAAAAAGGAGACAAGTCCCTCTTGAAGAACTACCGACCGATCTCCCTCTTGAGCCATGTCTATAAGTTGTTTTCGAGGGTCATCACAAACCGTCTCGCGCGTAGACTCGACGAGTTTCAGCCTCCGGAGCAGGCTGGGTTTCGAAGAGGATATGGCACCATAGACCACATACATACAGTACGGCAGATTGTACAGAAAACAGAGGAGTATAATCTGCCTCTATGTCTGGCGTTTGTGGACTATGAGAAGGCCTTTGACTCCATTGAGATCTGGTCTGTTCTGGAATCCTTGCAACGTTGCCAAGTTGATTGGCGATACATCCAAGTGTTGAAATCATTGTACGAAGCTGCCACTATGTCCGTCCAAGTACAGAATAAGCAGTCTGAACATATCCCTCTGCATCGAGGCGTGAGACAAGGGGACGTGATCTCCCCCAAATTGTTCTCAAACGCATTGGAAGATATGTTCAAGACCCTAAACTGGAAAGGTCGCGGCATCAACATCAATGGCGAGTATATTTCACACTTGAGATTTGCGGACGATATCGTCATAATGGCTGAATCCGTGCAGGATTTGCACCATATGTTGACCAGCTTAGCTGATTCTTCAGCTCGCATCGGTCTCCGGATGAATTTGGATAAAACCAAAATAATGTTTAATAAACATATTGAAAGTGCGTGGTGGCCTGTTGGTAAACGGACTAGACGCGACTGCCAACATGTTCACGGTGGTCGCGGGTTCGAATCCCAGGGCACACCTCTGACTTTTCGGAGTCATGTGTGTATTGATAGTCAATCACCACGCACTAAAACGGTGAAGGAAAACATCGTGAGGAAACCTGCATACCATAGCAATTCATAAGAATTTCTTTGGTATGTAAGTCCGCCAACCCGCACTAGGCCAGCGTGGTGGACTATATGGCCTAACCACTCTCAATCGTATTCTCGATTGTAGAGTAGGCCCGTGCCCTGCAGTGGGACGTATATGGGCTGATACAGAAACATATTGATCCGGAACCGATCGTTGTGCACGGAGCTCCTCTTGAGGTTGTTTCGGAATATATCTACCTCGGGCAGAAACTGCAATTAGGTAGAAACAACTTTGAGAGTGAGGCTCGAAGAAGAATCCAGCTGGGCTGGGCAGCATTTGGGAAACTTCGTCGGGTCTTCTCGTCGCCAATACCGCAAAGCCTGAAGACGAAAGTCTTCAATGAGTGCGTCCTACCCGTAATGACATACGGTGCCGAGACGTGGACACTGACGGTGGGACTGGTTCACCAATTCAAAGTCGCTCAACGAGCAATGGAGCAGGCTATGCTCGGTGTTTCCCTGAAGGATAGAATCAGGAATGAGGTTATCCGACAGAGAACCAAGGTGACCGACATAGCCCAGCGTATCAGCAAGTTGAAGTGGCAGTGGGCTGGCCACATTTGTCGGAGAACCGACAACCGTTGGGGTAGGACGTGTTATCGAGTGGAGACCGCGCCTCGGTAAGCGTAGTGTAGGACGCCCTCCAACGAGGTGGAGCGATGATATCCGAAAAATGGCTGGCAGCGGTTGGAGACGTTGGGCTGAAGATCGAGCCCAGTGGCGTGCCATAGGAGAGGCCTATGTCCAGCAGTGGACGCTAATAGGCTGATGATGATGATGATGATGACGGTCGGTATACAGTAGTTGACAAAATTCGTTGCGCAGTTGATAAGACGCCGGCTGTGAAACGAGAGGCGGCGGGTTTGATCCCCGCACCGAGACAAATGCTTGGGAGTCCCCTAAATATTAGTTTCAGTTTGGGTGTTTATGAGACCGAAATATCTCTCGTAGTTTCTGAATTCTGATACCACGACACAAGACCTTAATTTGTGTCAAAACTATGTATGGGACTGTCGGGTGTATTTATTTTTTTATATTTTTGCGTGCAGGTGAGAAGCGTTCATGGGAGTGCGGCACGTGTCCGCCCGCGCTGCCGCGCCGCTGCCGCGACGACGACGCGCGCGACTCCGGCGTCAGCGTGGATGCACATCCGTACACCAATGAAGACCATCGCCACACGCACCGGGGACTAGGTACGCACTAACATACAGGGTATATCAAGACTGCTACCGAAAACGAAGCCGGGTGGTAGTTTAAGCGACTTCAGACACAATGCAACAGAAAAAGTTGCAAAAATAAGCGACAATATTTTTTTTTTAAATTTTTTTCCTATTGCCATATTTTGGTGGTAAATAATTTTTTCCTAAAATAATAGTGTATACCCTTTAATTTATAAATACTCTAAGATATAAGAGAGTTTAAATAATTATTTTAGCAAAAACTATGGATTTACCACCCAAAAATGACGATATTTAAAAAATCATAAACTACCACCCGGCTACGTTTTCGGTAGCAGTCTTGAGATACCCGGTATTATACTTGATGCAATTAGATACCAATATCATGCTCTCTCAGTTTTATCTCATGTCTAAATCGGGTCGCCAAACTAAGACCTGTTGGCTAAATGTTGCAATATGAATCCGGGGCTCGCCTGTTACAAACTTTTTTTATTTGTTTTATTACTGCAAATGAAATTAATTTACGTTCTTTAATATTTCCTGATTAAAAAAAAATATACGCTATATTTATCTAAAAAGGCTATATTTGTTAAGAAAATTAAAGATATATCAGCAGAACAATATAATAAACTCACCTAACTCCAGAGCCTAGCTATCCATATCTAAAAGAGAAACAATTTAAATTATTATAAATAATTTATTTTGTAAAATTCTCCCTCAGACCTGGACCTGACAGTGGAGTCACTGCGCTACGAGGAGATAATATCGATGATGTCGGAACCGCTGCGAGTGGACGAGAACGAGACGCCGCCGCCCATCCCGCCCAAGGGACTCGGACACCTCAGCAGCTTCGACTCGGGACACCACGAGAACGGTGAATCGCACTGCTAGACACTTCTCATATCATCATTACACCACATGACCGCTGACGATCAAACGGAGGTCTCAAAACTCGGGTGTGGTATGTATGGAAATAATATACGTTAAGGTTACGCGTGCGTTGCGTATAGAACGGGCACGTGCGCTAAAGTTGGCGTGTTAAATTATGACAAAAATCAATATCTCGTGACGTCTAAAAATAAGTTGGTTGGCTTTTATATTGAAATTTTCAAAGCGAAGACAATAGGGTGGAATTGAAAGTGAAAACTTTTTTCAAAATCACTAAAAATAATTTAGCATTTTCCATACCCGTAATGGAGTAATCGAAATTGGCTCTTGAAGTTGTTATAAAGTGATTTTAAAGATTTACAAATGTTTTCTTTCTGATGTACTAGCGAAATTAATTAACATATTTTTAGGTGTCACGGCAATGAAAGTCACATGTTAGTTTTCATTCACATGTTTTCATTAAGACTGCTTCGTATTGATGAAAAAAATGATTTGAAAATGATGTCTTCAAGTAATATAGGTTGCCAAAGTAATTAATTTCCAGAGAAACTATATAAATTCGACGCGCACAAGTAATTTGTGTTAGGATAGAAAGTATTTGAGATTTCAAAATGTTAATTGACTTAAATTATTTTATAAGCATACATAATTGTATTATTCATTGACTTTATTCTAGAATAAGTTCTAAACCTACATTAAATTGCTATTACAAAGACTAAACTCGGAAAACCGTTTGGATCAATTGTGAAAGTTAAGTGTTACGCCTTTGATAAAGTTCATAGCAATGTTTGTGTAAAATTTTTGCCCGCGTATTTCCAACAGGCATTTTATGACAAAATTTAAATATGGCTTATTTCTCTGTTTCCTACATATCAATCTACAATGCAAGTAACTATAAACTTAAGACTGTTCACACTGTGATTGTCAAATGGATTGTTTTGAAATGCATTTAGTTTGTATTGTCGGGGCCATAAAACAGGTGATATATGTTAATTAAAACTATTTTCACTAAATAACAACATTAATATCAATGACCATTATAATTTTTAATTAAATAAAATAGTGAATTTAAATGTTAAAAATAATTTAAGTTACTTCCATTGTGGAAGTTTTATACTAATCTGTAATAATAAACATTTAAATCGAAATCACAACATGATTACCAAAATGTATACGTTATTATTGTTATTTATTTATCACACACAGTTGATCGGATACTCGCATGAGTAAGCATTTGTGATCCCGACGCGAACCCACTGTATTTATTTTATTACTGCGATCATTATCTCTTTGATCTAGGAAAATATGTGATAAGACGATTTTATGATTCCTATAAAAGTATTAAAATTGGAATTAGTAACATTAAAAAATATTAACTAGACATTTGATCTTGTTTGAGACTGAGATCGTATGTTTATGTTTTTGATTTTGACGCAGCTTGATTAAGAATTCAGAAAAAATATTTTGGGCTGCTGTGTAACAAATTTAATACGATCGAAATATAGGGCTATTTTTTATATCTGGAGTGCATTATGATTTTAAAATTATTTATTTAAATTAGGCTGAATAACTGTGACAAGGAAGTTGCGTGTTTTCAATCTACAATCATAGAATTGTTGTAAATCAATAAGGTAATAATTTCTAAAAAAAAACATTCAAAATAAATATGCTATAAATTTAGGGAGTCGAAATCATGGAATATTTTTACAAAGAAGAGGGTTAGCAGACTTTCACGTCTTTCTTTTATCTTGCTCAATCTAAAAATGCAATATTTAATTTTACTATTTAATCTTTATATTATTTTAATTAAATTAGTGATGATAGGTATACATCATAACAATTAATTTATACATATTTAGACCATTCTAATCATTAATTCTAGTATCAGAATGATTTTAATTTATTATAAGATTTACTAATAGCAAATATTTAATCGCCAAAATACATTTTAGAAAATCTCTAAAATAGTAATTATTGACTAACATATTCGCAAAAGAAATAAATTTTATTGGACACACTGCCAAATCTTATGAAATTGAATTTGAGTTTTAATAAAAATATGAACTATATTTTATTTAATATAATATATTAAATAAAATCTAAAGGAAATTATCAATTAAACACATTTGAATTATTCTCGAGCTCTTAATGTAATGTAATAATTGTTCTTCAGCCATATGAATAGATGTATGATTACCAAATAAAATAGTATTCCAATTGAAATTGTGGATTAATTTACAATTTATGCAATTTTTAAACAATCGAATATCTTTACGTGTCTTATCGTCAATATTTCACGAATTCATAGCACAAATAGTATCAATTAGATAAACATACACAGTATTAAATTGAAAATAAATATTTTTAAAACTTTTTTATCTGTTAAGCCTATATCGAGAACCTCGTAACTGGTGCAATTTTTATTAGTCTTTTATACATCGTGTTTCGTTCAATTATAACATTACATATTATCTGTTTTTAATACGGTATTAGCAATTTTATTTGTAGTTACATATTTCTAGTATAAGACAGAATGTTTTCTAGACGGAATTACTTGGAAGTAATTGCTTAAAAATCATTGATCTCGATATTCAATGCACACAATTAAATTAAAAACAGTTTGCATGCATAATAAAACATTTATTCGACTTTATCTAAAACATTATTGTTATGTTATTGAAGTTTTAAGTACTTTTATATAAATTTTAACTTGATAGTACTGTTCAAAAACATTAAAATTACTGCAGGTTAGATAAAAAATGAAATTGTTCTCTTTAATCATACTTATGCCTGTACCAAAATTGACTGTCAAACTTTTTACTCCAAATATAACTGTCTTTCCAATAATCAAGTGATATTATTCATTATAATGTAGATGTTTTTATCTGTATAGCGTTTAGGTTTTAGCCTCTAAGACATTTCCAACGAACAATTTCTTAAGAATTTACAGTTTTTGAATGTTTACTCATGTTTATTGTATTTTATGTGCTGTTCTACGCTATTATCGATATATTATAGTTATAAGTTTTTGTATGTTAAACGTTCATATGCATTTGCAATACCAACCATGTTTTAATATATCTATGACATACGCCCAAATACTGGAATGCAACTTAAATATAACTTGCGCTTAACTACGTTAATCCCGATTAAATGTACTGGCTAAGTGGGCCGTGCGCTGTTAAGCGCAACTTATTATTTGAATGGCGTTTCAGTATTCGGGCGATAGACGCTTAAAAATAGCTGCGAAAGAGCTGTTTTTGCTACATTGATGAAAGACAAATTACTATGACACCGTAAAAATACGTCAAGCTGATTATTGCATAAAAAGTTTTTCGTATTTTTTCGCTGACTAGTAATATTGTCACCGAAATCCTCTTCAAAATTTATATTAAGAGTTGAAACATACTGAATGATGAATTGTAAAAAAGTGTTTTCTTAGTATCCAGTGCAGTTCTCGTATCGTGTCACTAATTAATATTAGTAGTGGACTCGAATGTCGGGCATTTTAGATCTTCATTATAGAGATTAAGTATATACAGGGTATCTCAAGACTGCTACCGAAAACGAAGCCGGTAGTTTTAGTGGCTACAAACACAATGCAATTAAAAATTTCGCATAGAAACGCGACAATTATTTTTTATGATTTTTTAAATATATTTTGGGTGGTAAATCCATAGTTTTTGCTAAAATAATAATTTGAACTCTTTTATACCTTAGATTACTAATAAATAAAAGGTTATACACTATTATTTTAGGAATAAATGTATTTACCATCCAAATAGGGCCATAATAAAAAAATAACAAAAAAAATTGTCGCTTTTTTTTTGCAACTTTTTCTGTTGCATTGTGTCGGAAGTCGCTTAAACTACCACCCGACTTCGTTTTCGGTAGCAGTCTTGATATACCCTGTATATTTCCAAATTATTTTTATATTTTTAGCGTACTCGTATACTTTAGTATGGAAAATAATGGCTTTGAAAATCGCTGTAAGATGTATTCAATGTGATTAAAATTATTTAAATAAGCAAATAAATGTGCTTGTGTTAAAATGTTGCCATAGAAATAACTACATCCGTTACTGCGCTTTGTTCAATGAGAAAAGCTGAGAGTTAAAACTCTGTAAAATAATATTTTGAATAGTCTTTAAATATTTCGGTTTTCATAATTAATGAACCGACTAAAAATATTAACAATTTTTTAACATAATTGAACATTGGAACTATTTCTTTAGCGTCCATGCAATTTGACCACGAATTTGCAAAGACTAGTAACGAACGTACAGCCGACGATACACTTGTAATTTCACGCAAAAATAACTATGATAATATGAAATAACAATATCTCGGGCATTAACAAAGACTACGGGTGACCAGTCATCAAATCACCTGCCGTCGTTCACAGGAAAAAATACATACGCCAAAACTTAAAGTGTAACGTCGGTCAAAAATTATGTGCACTTTTAACACGCTTGTCCAAATTGTAAAGGGCCAGATCGCTCGATAGTATTCTTTTAAATATATTATTCATGTATTTAAAGTATTTAGTACCGCGTCCTTATCGAATAAGAAATGTCAAGTTACCTAAGTTTGATCGTGTTTGACTCGCATGGTCACTGTAATCATTTATATGTAGTGAATCGTTTGTTTAGATACATTTACGTAGCATAGTGTCCTCGTACCAAAAAGTCGATAGTTATTTTTATAACGTTCGCTATCTCATTGTATTGGTATTTATTTTTAGAGTTGTAAGTGGATACTTGGAATGCCACATGATTGGCGATTGGCGCGAAGAAATGTAGAGGATAAGTGAAAAGTATGTTTTATTGGTATATTTTTTCAAATAATTCTCGTACTGTAATCGATATTTTTGAAGATTAGCTTAGAGGGATGGTAGATTGTCGCCAAATGAAATTATTCAGTACAAAATGTAGTGGTTTATAAACAGGATGGAGCGAATAATGACGTGTAGCTATTTTTAAAATTGTATGTAAATGGGCGAAATAAATTAAGTAGATGCAGCATGAATTTGTTGTTTTATTTCTAGACTAATATTTGTCTAATATTTTTGTTGCATCAAATCAAAACAAATCTTGTAAATTTTGCTGGTCTAATAAGGTAGGCATTTATTACACTTAATTTTCACTTAATTCTTTAATCATCTGAAGCAAACATTTCAACATTTTTTTAATCCTACTGGATGCCAAATAACAGATTATATTTTTTTGCATAGAAGGTTACATAAGAAACTAATTTTTATGTCTTCAAGGAATACACAAATAATTCCAAATGAGATATAGATAGAGAGAATACCATACATGGTATATCAAGACTGCTACCGAAAACAAAGCCCAATGGGCACAATGAAATTATTTTTTTTAAAATAAAATAGCGCCAAATATTTTAGGTATTTTTTTCCTATTATCTTATTTGGGTGGTAATAGGGAATATGCATGTCATTTTTTTATATTTTTAATCAATTCTGTATGTTATTACATTATCGGATAAAAATATAAGTCTGAAAATATCAATCAAAAGAGTACAAAAAACTTAGAGTAATTAACTCTAGAGAGAGCCGAAATGTACTGTACATCTGCAAAAATGAGACACACCCATACGAATTTCTTTATGTCAGAATGAGATGCAAAATAATGTTCTATTTCATGTGACGTGCCACGTTTAGTTGTTGGGCGAAAAAAGAATTTCGCCAGACAAAGCGACGTCGTTCAAGCAATAAAGCAACCTAATGTCATTGAAATAGGGTCTATTTTAAATCCAGGCCACAATATGGCGCTTATTTTCTTGTGTTGCTAGATATAGCTATTGATGTCTCATGTGCGGTTACAGCGTGAATCTCTCTAGAGGTAATTACTCTAAGACAAAAAAATAATCAAAACTGCTGTCAGTTTCGAAGCATTCAAACGCCATGTTGGCGCGAACTCGCTGTGACATCAGAGGTCACGATATGAACAACGTAGTATTTGGATTAAGTTTCTATCATGAATTGCTACAGAACTGTATTTCGTGACAAAATAATCCATTTTATTTAATAGTATAAAGAAAGCACAAAATAACTCATAAACAAACGTAAAACAACAAGCTAAAACTTCATAAGTACTTGCACGTCCCGACCTCCGATTTTGACAGTTGACGTTTGTCAACGTTTGTCGGTATATCTCTATATTAATAAAGATTACAAAAAAGTATTTTGACTTATTTTAAAGTCTGGTGCATATTCCCTATTGCTAAATACATAGTTTTAACTAAAATAATAGTGTAGTGTCTAAAATAATTTTAAAGACGATATGGTACACAAATGTTTAATTTATTTTAGGATTTACCACCCAAACACGGTAATATTTAAAAAATAACGAAAATTTTAGTTGCATTGTGTTTGCAGTCACTAAAGCTACCACCCGGCTTCGTTTTCGGTAGAAGTCTTGATATATCCTGCATAAAGTCCCCGTCACCTCACGTGACTGACTCAACATTTGCAAATTCCTCCATGATTGACAGTTGTTAAAGTGACCCTACCTAATAAAGATTCATAAAACCTCTATAGAAATGGAAAGTGAGGATGATCGCCGCGAGCCGTCGGCGTACATCGCAACGCAACGTCATGCAAATCGATTATTGTATTTACCGAACGAATTTCTAAATAATAAGCGCTCTTAGCGCTGTAATTGAAGGTAGTCACCGCGGACGCCCGACACGCCTCTGACACAAGGCGTGCTACAGACGAACCATTATTGGAACATGCATCTTAAGATTTTTTAACTTACCTTTGGAATAGACTTCACTATTCCAAAGGTAAATCGTTTTTCGTTTTGTTGGTACAATGCTGAGTGCTACAATTTTCAACAGCTACGGCGCGTTGGTACGATGATTTCAATCCTAAGGAAAAGAAAAAAGTTTTGTTCAGTGGTTCATGTGAAAAGCCATAAAAACCTACTTGCGGATACTACGTTATGTACCTTTTGTCAATAATGTAATGAGTCAGTCTGATTCACCGTAGTGAATAATGAAAAAGCAAAATGAAAGTTCGACTGGCCAAAATTACCTAAGTTCGTATGGTATTATAAGTAAGAATCCGTTGAAAACAGTCCGAAACAAATAATTGTTACGAATATAATTATTGTGGGATGGAAGAGATTTTCGTAGTTTGTGATAGCCACAATACAAATTCTCATTGCGAATTCCCATTGATCTCTGTATGATGTTGGTAACCCATATTCTTTTAAATCTCGACCGAATATCTATAGCAACTTGACTGAAGATACATCGCCGAATCTGACGGATCATGTGCGTTATTGCCGATAAGTTCTCAATGGTGCCGCCTACTCCGGTACCCTTAATGGACGCGGGGAATATATTTGACAAAATTTGACACTATAATGAGAGGGAGCGCCTGGATGTGACCCGCACGTTATCACATCACCCATTGAAAGTAAACGGACGGTTCTCGGAAGAAAAAACAACCAAATGTATATTTAAAATTATTTTATACAATGTTATCTGCTTGCTGATTCCGGTTCAGTATAGCTTCTTGGTATTTTAAACTCGTTCATTTTTATTGTTATTATGTAACAATATAAATACCTTTATTAATATAGACACCGTTTAAAATCTTAACGGCCAAATCCTTTTTGCAAATATAAATTCAAAAAACACCTTAATTGTGTCTGGTTTTTAGTTTTAACGTATTATTTGAATGTTCCGAAACTAATAAAAGAATAATACTCAAAATAAATTGATACTTACGCCTTTACAGAAATTAATATAAAGAATTAAACTGAAAAGAATGTCCTTAGCACGTCATAACATTCAAATATATTAATTCTATGAACTTTATTCAACGTCGAGTACGTGTATAACATTAGTGCAACATTACGTAGTATTAGCGGCTATTAAAACAACCATAATAAAATAGTAGCCCCATTACCTAATGACATGGGCGATTTCCAATACAAAACGACATTAGAAAAAGCAAATAAATAATTGTGACATAATATCAACCTTTACAATGTGTAATCTAACAAGCATTCATAAATTCAGTTGGAGCATAATTATAAACGCATTTACTTACCTTGTAACTTTTATGATATTAATGTTAACTTAATTGCTAGATATTAATTTGTTTGAATGTTCTGATAACACGAAATGAATCGGTACATCGTACGTACAACATACGTTACGTCCTATGATATGTCTTAGCAAATAAAACTGCGCTCAAACCACCTGCCACCGTGTTGCCATCAATTACAATTATAATTTCATATGGCAATAAAATTTACTACGATAGAAATAACCGTAAAAATATACTATGAGTGAAAATTGATTAATGCTACAAAGGACAGACCTTTAAGCACCGCTGTGATGTCAAAATAATTATTTATCACACAAACAGTTCTTGTTCGTTAAGGCCCGAATGGCTTGTCCGAATTGAATAAAACTTTGCAATTATACCTATGGGCATATTCTAGATAAATAATCATATAGAATGTAATTCACTCAAGCAACCGACATCTCCTTAATCAATTATGTGTAAATATGTGCTCGCAATTTATTGATTTAAGACATAATAGATTGTCCATATTAGGCGTAGGCCAAACAATATTTTCCGTTGATTAATTGAATAGCTACGTACGGCACGGTGTTATAAAATACACTTTTTGAAAATAAATATCCTAGTTTTTAACATAGTATTTATTACCTATGCTGTCGAACACTATATACTCGGAAATGGAATCCGAGATCAAAAATGTAAACAAAAGTGTTACCACTACAATAAAATAATTTGTCATGGTAGTTTGTTCACAACCGTTAAAAAAACAGGTTGGAATTATTCTCATTCGTTAAAAAAGTATAAAACAAAGCCAAATAAAAATTAATTGTTATAATATTTACATAAACTACAATTTCAACTTCTTTTTTAAGTATGTGGAAAAAATGGTACGAAAATATTTTATGCTACAGGTATTATGCAGAAATTCGTAACCTTAGGCCACTGAAATAAAACCTTTTTTAAATTTCGTCTCCTTAACTACAAATACGTCGCTCTGATGCCCGCGACACCTCCCTTTAGTTCATTTAGTTGCTTAACTTGATGAATGTGCATCATGTGATAAAGTAACGTCGCTGTGATGCTGGTTTCACGTTTTCTGTTAAGTTTTTGTTCTATTTTGTTCCTAAGATTTCTGGCGCTCGTGTTCCTAGACGAACGAACTATGGTCTATGAAAATCACTGTGAGTTGAACCCATTAGAATTTGTTTGGACCCAAGTCAAGGGTCACGTCGACAGGCATAATAAAACATTCAAAATGTTCAATGTTCAAAAATAAATATAAATAAATAAAACATAGTACTCGCAACATTTAAATCTATTCACTAATCAAATTATACTCAATATATTTTTGGGAAAATGTTTCATAACCCTGAAATGTCACTTTTACAATGACATTTGTTTGTTTACATTTTTCATCTCGAATTCGATTTCCGAGTATAGATAGATAGGTATTTCACGTAATGATAGGATGTTTGGCTTGTAACAATAATTTGTAATTGCCTGCCACTAAATGCAACTTAAGCAACCGTTGATCGGTACATTTACCAATACGACGGATCTTAATAACAAAATCACATATGATGATATATTCTATAACTATTCATTTTAGAAACCTATTTATAAATTATAAAATCAAGGAATAAAAAAAAATTGAAAACTACTATGTATTTTTATTTCACAAGTATAAAATAAATTTACATTTTTGTTTATAATAAAATAAAAAAATATTCGCGAGATTCGGTGATTTAAACAAATAAATCCTACTGCTAATGAAGAGTTTAGGTTTCATTCGTTGAACATTTTCTCCTTCGCTATAATATGTCAATTTGTCTAAATATTAACAAAAAGAAGAAATATTGTCCGCCGCTGTCATTATCAGTAACAACTTATATCGCTTTGAATTATTTCTTTTCTTCAAGTGGAATTAGCAACGATGTCTATCGTGTTACCTATGGAGTCGAACCCTGAGACCATGAACAAGTACATGCAGAAGTTGGGCGTGTCTGAGAAATGGCGCATGGTGGACGTGATAGGTCTGGAAGGCGAGGCTCTACAGTGGGTCCCGCGTCCCGTCCTGGCAGTAGTCCTCTTGTTGCCCCTCTCAGACGCCTACGAGCAAAACCGATGCGAGAAGGAAAACGATTTCTTGAACAAACGCCAAGAGCCGCCTAAAGACTTGTTCCACTTAAAGCAGGTGTTGAGTAATGTTTGTGGAACTATCGCTTTAGTTCATAGCGTCGCCAACAATACACATGAGATCGAACTGGATGATGGACTCCTTAAAAAGTACATTAAAGATGCCCAAGGCCTTGATGCATCTGCCAAAGGTGCACTCCTTGAAAATTCTATGGCCATTATGGATGCTTACAGGGACATAGTTAACGAAGATGAAGGAGACGCCGAAGACACTGTCAACAATCATTTCATTACCTTTATTCATAACGATGGAATACTGTATGAGTTGGACGGTCGTAAATCTTATCCTGTTGACCACGGTCCGACTTCTTCTGAAACCCTCCTGGAGGATGCTGCCAAGATTTGTCGTGATTTTATCGCCAGGGAGCCCGAAAACATCGGCTTTAATGTTGTGGCTCTCGTTCCGAACCAATAAAATGTTAAATTAAAATTAATTCCTATTTAATGGCAATGTCGCAATATAAAGTTGATTATAGTTAAGTTGATGTTGTTTCATTTCTGATAAAGTATTATCACCTGTGAAGTAATCGCGTAATGATGACGTGATGAACTTATGCACCAATGTCACGCAATCATTCACTATGACACTGCGAAAAATGGGTTTCATTAATTCCGTTCATTAGCGAATACCGGCGGTGGCGGAGAGTCGGCGTCAGATGCTCGCCGCTACATGGAGCTCGTCCGAGCCTTTAATTCATAATTAATCTCTGTGTATTTAACAAATCGCCTCTCAGTGTTCGAAACGGTGCGTCCACGTCTCAATTAAGATATCTGCGCACACTCGCGACACGGCTCCCGCATTCCTCCTTAAAATTCTCTATCTTCGGAAACTAATTAAAAATTCGCCTCGCCTCCTCGGTTCGGTGTTCAATCGGGACGATATAACTTCATTTAAAAACGAGCAATCTTGTCGAAGATAAGAGCTGGCGAGAAAACAACGAAGAGCAGAGTCCGCCACACGCGGCCCTCGGCACTCGGCGCTCGGCAGCGACGCGCTGCGACGCGTCCAACAAAAACGACCAGACAAACAAACAACTCCAAACTTTTAAATGGAACGCGAGAGAATTCACCGCGTTAACTATGTCGATACTGGGAAGGACGCGACATCGGTAAGTCACGTCACCAAATAAATGATGCCAGCCCTGAAATAAATATATAAATATTGTGTAAATAAAGAAAATAATACGGCGCGGGCGGGGAACCGAAATGCTTTAAATATTCAAATGAAGCGAGCCGAGGTGAAATACGAAGGTGCGCTCGCTCGAGTTGAGCCCAATTAAATCGGTGCCACTGAGGTAGAAATTAAAAACAAAAGGAGGATGACGGGGGTCCGCCGCGCATTTTTCTCATGAGTATTATTAGCGCGATGTCAACCCACAAAAAATGGACTTAGAGGGTTGTCGTGGCTGCGATCATTATCGACAACATCCCGCGTTTTGTATTGTTTTGATAAGTGTGACGCAGCGGCGGCCGGACGTTTTGGTGACGTCTCTCATTCACCATACACAACTGATGGATACCTGCAGTCGCTCCGACCAATTGCGACATTCCACTGATTCCTGATCGAACTCAGCTCCATTGCACGAAATTGTGCGTCAATCAAACGCTGACAAGTGCGCACGCCACATGAATAAATGGGTGAAAAACAAAACCTCAAACAACATTGGGCACGGTCATTAGTCATTTAGGGGCCTGGTGAGAACAGATTTAATATTTGCCTATAAATCAATTATGGACGTGTGGGGAGTCGCTTTAACGCTCTATTATTGAAATCTTTTCTTAGCACTTGTGATAAATTACGTGTTTTTACGCCTTGGTACCTACATCGTGTACGAGCGTTGCATACATGCTGTTTGATCCTACCTTATATAGAATGTATACACTTTCTTTGTGAGTTGTCTGAATTCCAGCGCTGTTAACGACGACTTGGTTTTCAATAATTTCGATAGAATTAATTATAAAAGCCACAACCTCGCAACTAATTAAACAACCCCTTAAAGGTAAATCGCCAGAAAAAGCTCACAAGCCTTTTAATATTCCTTTACTAATTTTAGAAACACACGACACAACAATATATTTAAGCGGACCTTATTAAAATGAACTGCATTTATTTAAGACAATGAGGATCGAGGTGCTTATCGCCATGGTAATATAACACTCGAGCAAGCCATGTATATTTACATCTGTGCGCGCAGTACACTGCCGAGTCGCAGCCGCGAACAGGGAGACGGCAGCTCGGCCGAGGTTCGTTGGAAATGGTCTGTAGCGAGCTCGGAATATGATATGATAAGTAATTGTGTGGCCGTTGAGAGCCGCGGCAGGGGTCCCGGAGCGGCCTACCGACGCTCATCACTATTCAATAAGCTCCATTTATTGAAATTACATAATTTGTGTGTGAATAATGACGATTGTGATGAATCTTCGTGGGCGATGCGAGCGACTTAAACCCGATTAACTTTTGACCGACGTACGATATTAATAAGCTGTCCGCTCGACACTGCCTCGCACTTCTATTTAATGACATGGAAATAGACTCGGCTTAAGCCGCGAGCACGCTCCATTGATTGTTGGCCTCTGCGTCGTTTATTTGAATGAATCATATTGTGTGTTTGAATTTCTTTGTTGTGCTACAAAATACGCACACTTGCTTTCTTATTTGAACATAATGCGTAGTTAAAACACTTTTACGCCTGTCCAGTTTGTATTGTAATCGTTGAAAGCTATCTGAGCATGTGAAACTATTATTTTCGTATTAAACACAAGATTTATAGTTGTAAGGCATTGCGAAAACACACACGATCACAAAATACATACATTATCGTGCCTTATGAATAAAACATAATGCTTATATCCGAGTAGGTACGGAATTGTAGTGAACATTAAGAGAAATATGTCATTTAGCGGAACGAATTGTCTAGCCGGTTCTTATACTTAACGTAAATTATCGATTTATTTCATCCGTGGTTATATGGTATATGGCACGAAAAAAGCGACGAAATCTCTACTCACATGTTTTCTCGTAATCTTGATTCATATAAAAAAACTATGCGTTTATTGGTTACCTCATTATGTCCATAATGTTTATGACATATGATATAGATAGGTAAGCGCAATTTTACTCCAAACATAAAGAAATTCAGACGCGTGGCGTTAGCCGACAGGTGCTAGGTACTTCAAATAATATTTTTATGATGACCTATCTTTGATGACACATCTTTCCCCAAGATTTAGATAGTCTGTACACACTAGGTATATGGAGTCTTGAAATATGGAAACAATTAATGTTAGCTATAAGTTTTGTGCTATATATACATATATAGATAAGTTTTTACTATTAAGAACAAAATCCAAAAAAAATGCAATTGAGGGGTAATAATTTTATTCGTAATTATATTTAGTACAAGTTAAAATTAAGCCTCGTCTATTAATAAATACAAATATATTATCTTTAATAAACTTAAAAACACCATAAATCTGAGCCAACCGATTTAAAATATTTAGCAAAACGTCAATTTTTGCAAACCCGCATTCCTTAACAAATATATAAAGTATACTTTACGAATACGGCATGTGATAAAATGAGCCAAAATTCCGACATTGCAACAACACGCGTATATATCGTTGAGGCGAGATGATACAGACGATGCGCCCGCGACGTCGCGAGCCGCTTACGACTTCCGAGAACCGACCGAGGCAAGCCGTGAGCCGTAAGCGGGTAAGCCACGAATAAACGGTAAACCGACTAAATTAAATTAAACAACTGACCGCTGCTACTAATTAATGCTTATGATGTATGAATTTAGTTGTGTTATGAGCTCGTAAACGCTTTTATGGACGTTTGGTTCTCTTTTAATTATCACTACAGGGGGATGGGTTTTTTTTCCTTCAAGTAGGATAGGGGTTGAACGCATGTGACGTAACAAAAATATTTTTGTTAAAAGAATCAAGACATGACAATGAAAATATTATTCAGTTTTCATATACGAAATTCAACTGAATAACCAGAAGCTGTGTGTCCTTTTTCTTGTTTTTTATAAACAAGAAAAAGGACTAAAATCATATAATCCCTCATTAGCGTTTTATCCTACCGCAGTTTATGCTGGCGGTCGGTTAAATTAAGCATAAATATTTTTAATTGCACGCACACTTGTCAATAAATTCATACATGCGGTAGTCGGTGCAGGCAAAACAGTTGTAGAGTTGAATTCGGCAGCGGCCGCCCGCGGCGCACCTCACTCCTCAATTATACCCCGAATGGTTTACATTAAACAAACGCAGCGTTTTACTGCTGTGACATTAAGATCGCAGTACTCGTAAACTCTGCACTTGATTGATAAATACACGTCTGTAACCGTAGGAGCGACGCCCGCGTTATTATTGCTGCTGAACTGTATAAAATCTGCGCCTTACTCGAACATAGTTGTAAAGTTGGCCGATTAAAGCCAGCTGCTCATATTCCCTGGTTTCTGTACTTTTTCCCTGAGTGGATTTTCCCAGAACAAATCACAAAAACAAATGTGTCTTTAATTCGCATTCCAGTATAGTAGTAATCGCTTATTAGCCTTCAAATTCGTTATTTTTTTGTCCGAATCCCAACAAGACTTTTTGGGTACAATGAAATGGGCATAAATGAGTGTTAGGTTTGTGGAATCACCTCCGAACATAAAGGTACAAAATTTTAAACAAATGCATTGAAATAATTATGTGCAAATATATTATATTATTATTCAAATCGCGACTTCTTCGAAATTTATACATTTTTGCAATTTTATTGCCACGTTCAAATATGGTAAAAGTCGGTCTTGTTCAACATTTTTTGACTAAATAAGTCAATTTGTATAATATTTGGCGAACTGTTTGCTTCATTGAAGGTAGAGCCATTTGCAACAGCTTGCAACGATTACAAATTATTTGATAAGATCAGGTCATATACAGCGAACAACGTGACAATTCTTCATATGTTCAAATCTTCGCTTAGATTGCCTTAAATGGAGAAAAAGGTTAATGATGACCTTTATATTAAACTAATACGGAATTCGTCGTGACTTACGATTCCCCTTCAAATTGTCAAACATAAAACATAAATATGCAGAACATTTTGTCATTCCAAAAATCAAGGTCCGCAATGCAAAGAGTAATAGGTAAGTTATATGACACATACGTAGACTATTTATCCACTTTTGGATAACTGTATTTGAAGATCGTAAGAAGGCATAGGTATGCATCGTGTCCGGTTAATTGGTAAAGTGGTAGTGAGGTGGGGGCCGAGGAGTGGGGAGTGGGTAGATTAATGAGCGGCTACCGCTGGCTTATCGGGCAGCATCTGGCGCATGACTGATCATCTGTCGTGTGCCTGCGCCTGTGTACACCCAGCGCAGGTCGACAGACATGTCGATACTATAAACTGAATTCATTATCGATAAACAAAGCCTACTAACTAAGCTCTATTATTATATAAACATTATTTTAAATATTAAGCCCTAATTGATACTTAATAGAGATGCAGAGCAGTTTTGATTGAAAATTATCTGAAAATGTAAAAAAAAATCATAAAATAAACAACTGCAAAATAACCGCAATTGAATGGCCACGCATTTACACAAATATAAATCGGCATCTAATTTCTCGTATGCATGAGCACCGTCGCATTAGCGTAATGTTTATCGACAAAAAATCACATAAACGGAGAGCCACACTACCGGTCGTGATATGACAGTGGACCGCATTGCTTCCCAGAAGTCGTACTCATTGAATACCTTACGAGCCCGTGTTCCATTCGCCCAACGTTTTTTCTCCTCGCCATAGTTTTATTGGGCGCATTGAAATATTTTTGTTTAGATTAAACGACGTTTAGCCAGTAGATCGGTACATTAGGATTAATGTTCGACATCAGTTACTTTGTCCCGATGCATGGTTACTGAGAACTGTTATGGGACTCGGATGTTGAATGGCATGGGAGTGCTTGATTTCAAGATTAAATGCTCACCTTCTGTATTACGAAAGGTTATTAGGTTCCCTATTCGTTTAGTTATTACTTACTGAGTAATTGTATTCGAGCTTTCTTAGTTGACTTTGAGGTGTGAAATGGCCATTGTTTGTAAAACATGTGCATTAGGCTAAATTTATTAATTTTGATCTCAAATTAACTCATTTTATTCTGTTCTAATAAACTTATATTTATGTTCGACCAATTAAATTTACATTAAGTAACAAGAATCTGTAGGGAAATTTAAAGAATAGCGGTGAAAGCTACTGTAGTTGTAAATAAACTAGTCAAATAAATCATTACAGTCATAAATTTAACATAGAACATACACCATAAATAAGACAATAGCATCATAATGCGCCAATTTAAATTATAAGCAATTACAACCCTGATTTGTAACTAAATAAACAATAATGATGAAACTGGTGGTAGGTCTCTCATATGTGAGAGGCCATCTGGGTAGGTACCACCGCAATGTCTATTTCTCCTGTGAAACAACACTGCTTAAATGCACTGTTGTGTTTCGGATTGAAGGACATTGTAGCCAGAGCAACTACTGGACATATTGAGACTTAACATCTTATGTCTCAGGATGGCGAGCGCAGTGGAATGTTGCTACTGTTCATGAGCGGTCGTATCGCTTACCATCAGGCGAACGGCTTGCTCGTCGCGCCATTCAATGCAATAAAAAAAAAAAAAAAACTTTTTTCAACTTTTTGAAGTGTATCGTTTACGCTTTATGTATTTTCTTATCAACTCATACCTGCCACAAAATCGCACCTTTCTACTACTCAAAGAGTAGACTATTTCGATTTTGTTCTCAACTGACACTTTTATACACAAGTTTACAGCACAATATGGGTATCGAATTTCAACAACAAAGTCTCAACCCTTAGATTTCATACCAATAAGTAGTGATCGGCTCCTAAGATATTTATAGTTAAAATAAACATATTTACATTAAATATTCTCGACATAAACGATTTGATTTACTATACGTAATTACACGAATGTAATGTTCATATACTATTACACTTTATGAGGCCAATTATTTTGCATTAAGCACCGGATTATATTTTTTATCTCTCCGGCCATTTGGCAGATGCAACTGGACATTTTTAGCTACATTCACATTTATTTTTGTATTCTTTTTTTAAAATTTGAGATCATGAAAGTGATGAAGGTACATCTCTTGTGTTCATCTCCTTATCCTCAATCTATAAGGTTGTAAATGCAATATGTGTAATTGTTGATTAAAATCCAACAAGCTTGACAAAATAAACGGAATGTTTTACTGCCTAGTTGACAAATTTGATAAAAAATATTACGAAAGCTGAAAAGAATGTTTCCGAGATATACCGCCTCTAAATTATGGTGTCAAATCTCTGCAAAATTGTTTTGGTTTGCTTTATTACAATCTATTTACTCGCAAAACAAAAACAGACTTGCTTTAAAGATTTTCAAGTCTTTTTTCTTCTAAAGAATTTTCTATGTGTATAATGTGTTGTAACCGATTCACATTTCATGCTATATCTCTAAACTGACAACAATCTTTATATGAAGAAAATATTTCCAAATTTTTTGCAGTGTCAATATAAATTTTAGAAGACATAAACTGGCTGAGATACACTGTACAAAAACAGCTACATATGGATGGATGTAGAACAACCAAACCAGAAGCACATTCGTATAATTAATTGTTCATTTAAATACAAAGACTAATTTAATAAGTGGCCGGACTTCGAAATGTCAAAGCTTGAAATAAAAAACGACAAAGAAATATTTGAAGAAGGATGGCTCGATGCGAACAGTACGGAACGCCCAGGCTGGTGTCATGGGAAATGTGAGTTTTTATATACAACGAATAAATTGGGAGTCATTTTTTAAACGGCTGACTTTTTTGGGGTACCGTAGGATGGTACACAGCTATCCATATACTAAATATATCACGTTTATAGGCACTTTTCTTAGAAAATTATAACCAGTTCATTTGTTTGACTTATAAGTTGTTTTCTCGGAACGAGGTTGATGAGAGTGTGTATTTATCATATTTTGAAACATCAAATAAATTAAACTGGGTGGAATTTACTAGATGTCACAGATTTAATGTTATTCTGTATTTCTTAATTATCACATAATTTTAATTTCAGTTTATAAATAATTTAGTTAAGTATACTACCGGTACAGCAGTACACGTGTTAAGTGTATTAGCATTTGAATTAATTCTCTAGTTTAGACTCTACTATAGCAAAAATAGAATTCGTTAAGGTTTCAATAGCTAACTGTGGAAGTAACATTACAGAGAACTTTTTCAACAGAATAGATCATTCGAAGGTAGGACGTGACTTAGAGCTGCACATATACGATAAAAAGGTGGTGCAATTAACAATGGTATAAATATGACCTGCTAATAATACTAATATTTATTCCAGATCTGGCTGTTACATAATGGTTTCTTAGATTTACGCGAATGTTACACATTGAAATAAGACTATTATTTACGGATTTTATCGCGTCCGCCCCGTGACCACGAAAGCTGTAAAGTGATCGAAACGTCGGGAATTCAAAAAATGTAACATTAAACTAAATCCGCGATAAAATCCGTAAATAATAGTCTTATTTCAATGGCTGTTACATGTGTAAAAAATGTAAACCTACACACGAGGCAGAAGTGTGGCAAAATATAAAAGCTTTATGCTTTTATACATTTGTTGATAATAAAATGCAGGCATTAGTGTAACCTTAGATTATATACTCGTCTAGATGACACATCACACCTCACCGCGCGGCTCAAAAAAAGTCTACCAAATTTGGTAGACTCGCTTCTCACGTACGTCAGTGTCATTTCAACTACATATGGATAACGTGCTCCCGAAAAATAATTAATTATGCCGGTTTGTGCTGTCGAATTGTATCGCAATTGTGTGGGAAAACTGTATAATAATACCAATATCACTTTCTAACGGTAACATTATTGTTAAACCACTATTATTTGAAGAAAACATGAACTTTTAATTTATTATTTTAAAGATGAGTTTCATTGGCCAGTGTTGTCAATTTATTACTAGGAAGATTTGTTGAAACTATGGGAGAAACTATAAAACACAAATATCATTACATAATATTTCGATCAGAATAACAACAAGAAGAATGGCATTATTTATTTAATGAGTAAATAATACTTACCTACACGATATTAATGAAGCCCACGACGACATGCACTTCATAGTAATTTTATTAATTCTTTGCCTTGCATGTGTATTACCATTCAAAATTTCACAAACGGGGTACTGCTATTGTCATCTTTGAAGAAACAGCGAGAACTTATTCAAGGTCCTAATAATATTTTTAGACATCCTACGGATTCCGTACTAGCAAATTGCTGGAGAGACATTACACAGCAGAAACGAAAAGAAGACCATTCGTAGCCTCACATGACTTCAGTTGTGTGTTCCGAACATTTTACTTATGATGATTTATATTTTATATAAATACAGAAATTAGATAACAGCCCAGGCAATAAATCCAAAGAGTTAATTCTATTCGGAAACAAACACTAGGAGATGGGTTTAGATCTTTATTGTTTTTACTAAAATGCGTTATAAATATAATTAATAGTATGATTACTTTAAATAAAGAAAAAATATTTTATTTAACCTATTTTGTATATCAAATAATGGGGAAAAGTTAAGTTAATAATCTGGAGTAGGCATCCCTAAACACACACACCTTGACAGTTGGATTACAATAATTACACGACCCGTACTCACACATATCAACGAAAGTGAGGACACTTTTAGCGCATCGTTTGTTGACATTGCTCAATCTAGACGAGTATATAATCTAAGAGTGTAACATTTATTGATGTTTTAGCTCATAGACATTAAATGCGGAACCCGCTGTTCACCTACGCATCACACTTTCCATTTTTTTTTATTATTTTGGTATTGAGCATTGGTACAATGGGTGGACACGATGGGCTGTTAGGTAACATTTTAACATCATTATAAGTGAAAAGCAGTGAGTGATGGTGCATCCGCCTCGACCCACGACTATGCTACCAACACTATTCCTGGAACTTTGACCTTAAGCATTACAAGTCATTTGATATTACATGGTTTTTTCCTGGGTTGTATACAAAATATTTAGTTATTTATTTTGCCAAGGTTTATTTATTTTATTTTAAAAACTAAGAAATCACTTAGGTACCTACATAATGAAAATAACTAGCTAATTATGTGGTGTAGCTAACTTAATATTTTTAATGTCGCAGATTAGTTTAGAATCGTTTCTTTTCTGTAAAAGATAAAGATAAAGATATTTATTTTGTGAAACATGAGTGACAATAAATTTGTACAAGATCTTCAGTTTTTAAAAAAGTAGCTACATGTTTTGCCTTTTAAGGCGTACAAAATGTATATTTAGCGCATAGGCGTATAGATTATGAGAAAAAAAAATGCTAATACAATCTAGTTATTATTGATTACAATTTACAGAAACAAAAACATTTGGTAAAATTATGATTAGATTAAAGGAAACATCGTGATTGTGATTAATTTATGATATTTAAATATTATTTTATACATTATTGTGTTTATAGGGTTAAATTTGGTGTCATTTAAAAATTCTGATAAGCTGTAGTAACACCTCTGTAGAAGAATTTTTTTAAGGGCGAACTTGTATTGTGAGGTCGGCAGTTGTTTAATAGTGTTAGGGACTTTATTATAAATGATTGGTGCCAAACAAAATATACTTTTATGTTTTAATGCTGTGTTTGATTTTATAATAAATAATCTATTTTTGTCGCGAAGATTTCTTAACGTGACATCTGATAATTTCATAAATAACTTCGAATTGCTGTGGACGAAACTAGCAACTTCATATATAAAAAGGGAAGGTAGACTTAAAATGTTATGCTTTATAAAATATGATTTGCAGCTTTCAGTTATTTTTAAGCTGAACATAGCTCTAATACACCTCTTCTGTGATTTAAAAATTATCTCTTTATTTGTAGAATTACCCCAAAAAAGTATACCAAATCTTAGGACCGAGCCGACAATACCGTGATAAGCAGTGATAAGTGCATTAATACTGACTATAGGTGCCAGTTTATTCAGGGCATAAGCAGAAGAACAAATTTTTTTGTTGAGTTCTTCTGTGTGCGCTTTCCAATTTAGATTTTTGTCAATTGTGACCCCTAAAAATTTTGTTATATCTACTTTATCGATAGCTGTTCCCTGGTAATTAACATTAATAGACGGTTCTGCTAGACGTTGACTAAAGAACATAATTTTTGTTTTTTCTAAATAAATTTTTAGGTTATTGTTATTCAACCAATTAATTATTGATTTTATGGTATTATTAATCTCATTTTCATAAGTGTTATTATTGGTTGAGTGTATGGTAACTGTACTATCATCAGCGAAAAGGGATATTGGATATTTTGTTATTTTTGGTAGATCATTAATATAAATAATAAACAGCAGTGGGCCTAAAACACTTCCTTGGGGGACACCATATTTAACAATTCTTTCATTAGATGTGTATACTTGTTCTTTTTTTAAATTAAAGTTTATATTAGAGATTTCTGTATATTGCTTGCGATTCTTGAGATATGACTCTAAGAGCTTTAGTATATTTCCTCTTATACCATAAGCTTCTAATTTATTAAGTAAAATATCATGGTCGACATAATCAAAAGCCTGGGTCATATCGCAGTAAATGGCACACACAGATATCTTTTTATCTACATTATCCATAACTTTACGTAAGAAATCGAATATAGCCATGTTTATACTTTTGTTTTTTCGGAAACCTTTTTGATAATCTCTAAGAATTTTATTTTTTTCTAAATAATAGTATATTTGTGAGTAAATATATTTTTCAAACACTTTGGAGAATATCGGAATGAGTGCGATAGGCCTATAACAGCTCATGTTTTGTTTATTGCCTTTTTTGAATAGTGGCTTTACAATAGACATTTTTAGACGTTGCGGGTATATTCCGCTAATTATGCTTAAATTAATGATATGACTTAAATGATCACAAATGTGATAGGCTACATATTTTACAATTTTAGTGGCAATCCCATCATGTCCAACACTGGAAGTATTTTTTAAGGATCTGATAATTTGTAATATTTCGAAAGGGGTACTAGGTGCCATAAACATTGACTTAGTTGGTTTGATTATATTCGAAGTAACTTGTCTACCAGAGCCTGGAATTGGTTTTATTTTATCTATGAAAAAGTTGTTAAAGGCGTTAGTAATTTGCTGTTGCCTAGTTATAATTCTACTGTCTGTATATATGGTAGTAATCATGTCTCTTGGTACATTAATTTTCGATTTATTTATGATTGCCCAAGTAGCTTTGGATTTGTTAGTTGCCGACATTACTCTATGATTATTTTGTGCTGGTTGCGTTAAATGAATAATTTTTTAAATAACTTCGCATACTTTTTGAAGGTAATTTTATTTGCATCATTTCGATTCAGCCTATATTTCCACATAAGCTCTCTATTTTTTTTACTACTTAATTTTATTCCACGCGATAACCACGGTGATTTTACTTTAGATTTAATATTAATTCTTCTTAAAGGAAAACATAAATTATATAATAATGTGAACGTATCGATAAATGAATTGTAGGCTATGTCTGAGTTATCGGTTTCATAAATTTCGGAAAAAGCAATATTACTTAAATATTCTTTAAATTTTTTCATATTTTCTATACTATAGTCACGTCTTTGTATTTGCCAATTGTTGATTATGAATTTTTTTTCCACTGGTACTTTTAAAATTTGTGCTGTGTGGTCAGATAAGCCAAAATCAATTACCTGGGATTCGGTTCTCCCTAGATTGTGTGCAAAGTTATCAATACATGTCCCACTTATGAGTCGAGTAGGCTGCTTTAGTTGTAATTTTAAATTATAGCTTAAGAGCAATGATTCTAACTCTAAGAAAATATTATTACGCTTAAGAGAGTCAATGTTAAAATCACCTGCAATCACGATATTTCTACTTATTTTGTTCTTACATATAATTTGTAATATTTTTCCTAGTTGTTCATAGAACACATTTAACGCATTAGTTTTAGGTACTCTATATATACATACAATAATCGTTTTATGTTTAATTAAGTCAATTGCACAACATTCGAATATGCCTTGAATAGAGAGTTGCGCAATATCACGAAGTTCATTGTATTGATGTCCTTTTTTAGTGAGTATACATGTTCCTCCTCTTCGACTTGTTTTTCTAGAATAACATGCGGCCAGAGTATAGTTGGGAAGAAACAATAAATGTTCATTGCCCTCAATCATGAAGTGTTCTGATAGACAAACTACATCTATTTCTATTCCTTTATCTGACATCTCTTCTACGCTAATAGTAAGCTCATTACTTTTATTTATTAAGCCTGCGATGTTTTGGTGAAGTATGTATAAATGTTTATTATAGAAAAAACTGTTCGGCTATTTGTGTTTTTTTTATATTATCAGTTGAGTAATATTCTTTATCTTCTATGCGATTTTTGTTTGTGTTAATATAATCGACAAGTTCAGCGACATCTTCGAAAATAATTTGCATGCCATGATTATTTAGAGAACCCATATTTTTTTTGTACATTTTGTAGTCCCATGTTAGATTCTTGTTAGAGTCAATATAGTAGGCATATTCATAGTTTAATATATCATGGTATAATAGGTTGTTGAAATGTTCAACTCTCCAGTTGTACATTGTTGTATTTTTTACACATTTTTTATAAGTAGGCATACACACAATGACATTTGTGTGCTGAGCCTTTGCAAGTATTTTTCTTATATTAATAATTATATTAGAATAGTCTTTTGTTGTTTTGAAGTCGGTTTCACCAATTAAAATAATACAATAATCTTCTACAGTAAGTTTTTTAACTTTGCTTTCCAAGTTTCTTAACATATTATTTATGCCAGAGTTTGGTGTTAAGTAATGGTATACTTCACAGTTTTGAAACTTTTTGTCTGCAATTAAATGTATTTTATTATATTTATTTTCACTTAAAATACATATTTTTCTCTTCTGTGTTTTTAGATTTTCATTTGTATTTTTCGACTTAAGTATTGTTAATTTCTCTGTAGAGTTAATTTTCTTAAGTATTTTAGAATCTGATTCAGTTTGTGTACTTTTATTATGGATCTTTGATTTTGACGGTAATGTCTGTGTTTGTTTATTTTGTGAAACTTCTTTTAGTTTTGGGCAAGAGCGTGGAGAAGATTGTTTCGAATTAGATCTTTTTGTAGGGGTAGAAGCAATATTTTTATAGAGTTCATTTTTCTTCACTAACTCCTTATTCAATCGTTTCAGTGTGTTGTTTTCTAAACTAAGTAATTCAATTTCCTCTTCCGCACTACTTAATTGAATAGTTAATTTCTCGACTTGATTTTTAAGTTCACTGATTATTTCTTTATTGAATGTATCGTCATGACTTATATCAGGGAGGCTGGTGTCAGTGTTATTCATTGTTTGATATAACATTTCATTTAATTTACTTACATTACTTTCCGAATCTGATTTAGTACGAGTACGATTCTTACTTCGTCGGAGTGTAATATTTTCAAAACTCATCGTATATAATTTATTAAATTTCAAAAACTTCGCAAAAACCTTTTAAGGCACAATATTAGTCACAAAAAGCAGAGAGGCGATAGCTTATTTATTGTGGGACTCGAACTCGCATCTCACATCAACATCTAATGTTTATAACGTCAGCGTTGTGCGTTGGTCTATTTTGTCTATATACGTAGTTGACAAAATTAAAGATAGTACTCTTTTTATCGACCGAACTAAATGACCGTTACAGTGTTGAATTTTTTTTTTGTGTGAACCACGGGTACAAAAGTCGTCTTATTGACATTCACTATTTTTGTCTTTTTATTATTTTTGTTTTTAACACTGTTTATTACACAATATGTTATTGTTTGTATTAGATCGTTTTTATAACACTTTACACATATTTTAGACACATATTACATTAGTTACACTTCATCGTTATAGATTTGAACCTCGGTAGAAAAAAGTGAATTATTTATATTTTGTTGAAAATAGGTTTTGAAAACACTTGTACAGACGTTCACTGTTACACTGGTTGTTTTGAGCATGAGATCTTATAAATTTATATGTTTTAACAATTTTTAACGAATAATTAATACGGATCAAATATAGCAATGTAAACATTGACCCACCTACAAATATTCCGATGTATTAAGTAATATATTAAATTTTAGAGTTGCGGCCAACCATTTGTGCTGGTTTAGCAACGGACTTATAACAAATACAATGTCACACAATGAACAAAATAAAATAAAACTAGAAAACCTCAGCCACACAAAAAAAATCAAACTTCTGTAAATAAAATAAAAGCAACAAATAAGAGGACCTGAATGGGCTTAATAATAGGTTTTAATAAAAACTAATCTTACATCACAAAAATAATTAATATTTTTAAGTCCCCACTCTTAGAAATGACCCTTGATAACAGATGATTAGATAAGCTACTGTTTTTATAACATTAATGTGATACTAAACGCACCAATAAAATCATATTTTGAATATCCAATTAAATGTTATCTGATGAAAATATTTTTGGAACTATATTTACTGATCGTTATCATAAAAGCAGGCTACGTGTAAGTTAAGGCGTATGTGCAGCGTCTTACGTACGTTGAAACCTAGGTTCTAGTTTCGATTCGATTAAAATTGTTCACATACTTACTACGTTGTATAAATTTCATTATTTAATTACCTTTTGATTTTTGCAATTTTTTTTAAATATATTTTTTGTTATTACTCTCCTTAGTTTTAATTTTTTTTTAAATGTAAATCAGTAATAATCAGTAAATTATTATAAATAGCCAAGTTGTTTTAGAATGCTGTGTTCACTATTTTAGGACATGCATGTATTAAGTAATAGGAAGAGTGTAATTAGCGAGTAAGTGTGAATTTGTATTGTCTGATTTGTGAACCTAATAATAAAAATAAAAAAAATATATTTTGATATCCTTGTATTATTTTATAATATATGATGCTACTTGATTGTATTCTTTGAACTGCCATCAATGAAAATAATGATTATTAAAGCGCTTCATCCATCGTGTTGAGTCAAAATATTATAATTTCACAAAATCAATAAATATGGTAAGTTATGTGGGAGGTTGTTCGGTCGAGTAGCGGTAGCCTCCAATCCCGACCCCCGCGGACCGTCGCTCCTAACCATGTTCACTAAATCGTTAATAGTGATAATTATAATAAATTCATGCTTTTATAATCATTATTCATATGGCAATCAAACGTGATGGACTTATTTTAATTAATTTATAGTCTCTTCTTGCAGTCATGAGGATTAAAAAAAGTACACTTGCGCGGCTTTATTCGCATTACTAGAGTCCCAAATAAACCGCTTTTTTTATTGTTTCGAAATAAAATAAAGTAGGTCTGTAAATGCAAACTAAAAAATATAAAGCTACGATAATGTGAAATTGATCGAATAAATTCAAACAGAAATTATTTTTAATACGGATCAAGTTTCATTCACATTTCCTGCAAGGCAATAGAAAAATAAACATTCTACAATCGGTGTGTAGTATATTCTCACAGATAAAACAACAAACCTGTAAACCGAAATCGATCAACGCACCACAAACCATATCTCAAGCGTAGTATGCAAAGCATTTTTTAACGATGTCTTATTTTTTATTCGAAATTTAAAAATTCCCCTCTATAGTTATGGAGCGGTATAGATGTAGATACGAGATGTTTCATTTTTTTCACTCCAAATATAAAAGCAGCATAATGCGAGTGATATTCAGGTATCGACAGTTACTACATCTGAGACGTCGGAACACGGTATCGATAAGAGATGATAAAGTAATGGCCGCTACCGAATCAGATAGGGAACAGTAGCCGCACTCACGGCCACACGTCATACACTTTATTGAATTCCATTCTAATAACAATCAGATTGTGGATCGTTTACGAGCAATCTTCAGAGGTAGCAGCGCTAATTTTATCGCGCATCCGACGCCTTATGACGAACCACTGAAAGACTAATCTAAAATCCATCAATACACCGTTATCTGCCACCGGTGACGTAAACCAAGTATACGATCCATAAATGACTACACAAACCCGCTAAAACCCTAATAGCTGTTCGGATACCCAAGGAAAACACTGACGATATTTATAACGCTGGAATACAACAATAAAACCCAATGCCACGACGCGACAGTTTATGTTAATCGCCGATAAAAATATAATAAAAAGTCGAGTGGTGGACGCGTCAACAGAGTTCTGTAGACATTGTTTATGTCGGCTTGATGATAATAGCAAACTAATATAAGAAACAATAAGAGAAAAATAGTTCTTCTGCCTTGTCTAGTACGACACACACGTGTTGTCGGCGTATAATTATTTTTCTACGCTTGCAAGGGGATCCATGTTTCATAATGATTTGTAAACATTGACTTAAATTCTACCGATAGACGAGGCGCGTCATAGAAACTATTTGTCCCGTATTTGTCAAAAGCTCAGTAGCGACATCTAGTACGTTTACTTGAATATTACAAATTATGATCAAAGATTATTAGACAGACAGGACAGTTCATGTCAATAATAGCTTTGCCTAAGTATCAATACCGTCATAGAAATAATATATTTCTAATGTTTTTTTTACGTGAATAATTCATGGAAATGATGTAAATGAAATTAAATACTCTTACGCCCGAATACTGGAACGTCAATCAAATAATAAGTTGCTCTTAACAGCGCACTGCCCACTTAGCCAGTACATTTAATCGGGATTAACGTAGTTAAGCGCAAGTTATATTAAAGTTGCGTTCCAGTATTTGGGCGTTACAAGTGTACAAGTCTGACAAGCAGTCAATCAGCGTACAATCAGTCTGACATTTATTACAATAACATTCATAAACAAGCTGATAAACTTTTTTCGAGACTAATAGACAAAAGGAATGGTACAACATAAGTTTTCAAAAATGACTACCGCATTTGGAATATCTGAAATCTTCGTGTCGAAAATGAATTGAACAATTATAGGTATGTTTTCATGGTAGGCACTTATATCCATTCCAATAATTCTGGACAAATATTATAACGATCTCCTCCTTGATATAAGTCTTCAATAACAATCAATGGGTTCGAATAGTCCATTAAGAAATTCATATTAAGAAATGGAGTCTAAATACTATCCACTGTTTCAAAACATACATACAACACACATATTTTGAGTTATTAATTAATAAGATATGAATAAAATAAAATACTGAAATAAATTTGCAACTACATTTTTCCTACATATTTGTATTTGTAATGTATTCGAATAGTTTATGCCTATTTGGTCCTCTGATATGAATGTCCCTTGAATAATCTATATCTTATATAGTTCGTCTCTCTCACTCGACGGGCAATTTTTATGCGCGGAAATGAGATATACGATTAAGGAGCTAACCTTGTATTTTAACGAGCTCTAAAATATATTTAATCCGTTAATAAATAAAAGATCTGTATTATCGACATTATTCTACAATATTATATCACTTACGTTGTATTCTTTAATTTTATTGTAACTTCAGAAAATTTTGCTGTTGGTTTGACGGGGAAACATCAAAATAAATTACATAAAAGTTTATACAAAGAGGCGTACTGCTGCGTAGCTGTCACGCGGCAGACTGATTCGTGTGCGGTGCATGCACCGCACTTGGGTGGGACACGTTTGTTACAAAGAACGTCTTATCTAGTGTAACATTGATATCGATGTTTGTAAATAATAAAATGCTTAACCTTGTGAATTTACGGCCATCTAACATACATTATACCAGACATAGGCGTATTAGTCCCGTCTTGGATTGATAGAAGCATCTAAAAAGCTAGTAATAACCAAAGGGACATAACTTACACACAAAACATGTCGTAGTGTGTACTTTGCCATGTTAAGTGTGTACACACACTCGGCAGTACGGTGTAAAATATACACTAAAAAGTATACCTAATTAAGTTTATATCATTTTTATTTAAAACGAGACATGATTTCATAGAGCGCGTTTATACTACTTATTATATTTGATTGCTCATTAGTTATTATATGAAATATACCATATTCGAAGAGACAAACACATACATAATTTATGGATACCATTTGAAATAGACCATATTCGAGGATACTAGATAAACAAACACATACCTATATAATTTATATTATAAATCTTGGTATTGACCAAAAATCACCGTGTTCGTTAAAAGACCTGTAACATTGATCTAACAATAGTAAGACAAAAAAAAAATATTTAATTGATAACTAGATACACATTATACAACTTTTTGGTAATATTCAAAATACCTTTCCCTAAGTAGAAACATAGAAGGCAATAAGAAATTCTTAATACGGACTGGCAAAGAATGCCTCAGGCATTAAATACACCTATACATCATTTGGATAAAGTGTAAATAAATGAATAATAAGAAAATAATTATTTTTCAGTCATAGAATTGAAAAAAATGCAATGTTTCATGTGTGGTGTTATTAAGCAAGCTAGCTCGGCATAATGTGCATTAGTCGCACAACACAGGAATCTGTCATCAACGACACACGACATAAACCATTATTGAGCACTTACAAGGCGATCGGCGTCGGGTATTGATTTATTCCTACACTTTCTATATTTCACGATGTGTTTAAATATCCATTATTCATAAAATTTGATCGGCGTCGGTGATGGAATCTACCTTCTTATTTATGTTGTATCGTGTTTGCTTGTGGGTGTATCTGTGAACCTAATAATATCCTCCTTATCGCTCGTAAATTATTGGAAATCTTATTTCTCAGGATCATAAAGGTTGATAATTGTTGTAATATTTTCAACACCTTTTGTTCCGAGACAATTTTGAATTATTGAGTACAAGTTACCAATAATAATAATAAAACATTTAATAGTTTCACATAGAGTTCCGAAATAAAAACAAGATAGAAGTTTTATGCCATAGATATCAGCATCAGAAATTTCGATGCACTTCTTTCTATAACATTCCGACTTCATTTCACATATAAACTTGTGCAGATATCGAATCTATGGCCTTCAGTTTCATAGTCGGATTCTTGCTTACTGTACCACAAGAAGATTGTTAACTACGTTTCAATAATTGTATTTATTTATTAGTAATAGTTTACCGCTAATCAGTACTCGTATGTGCTCATGTAAGGTTCATTATGAAGAAACTGAGACCTTCACTGGTATAGCGAGAAGGTCGTAAATTCCAATATATAATGTGTCAGGCCCTTTAGCAGTACACCGACTAATCATAAATACAGGTAGCGTATCAATATCATCTCGCTCGCGACTTCAATCCAGTCCGGTTATTAATGAACTCGGGGCATTTTCGAATTTCGCCGCCGCACAGACAGCCTATTGACAGCTGTTTATTTGTCAATGTCTACTTGGCTCAACGCGAGCCATCATCCGCTGCAAACATCCGAATTAGTATTCCGAGAGCGCTCGGTGATACGCTTTCACAACTCTGTCTTCAACCAACACCGACCTATTATTGTCCATAGAACGTACGAATAAGAAAATCAAACGATAGCCCGCGCGTTTCTTTGCCCCTATCGGTTTTTCCTCGTCGGCACATCACATTAACATTTCATAACAAACCTGTCGGCAACTGCAAGAATTCGCGTTTAATATTACGTAGACGGCATGGTAATGCGGGATTAAAAACTAACCTTAAGTAGAAAAATCATCGAAGCGTCCGATGGGACGACGGCGCCGCTGTGTTAAGATTAATTGATGCTAATTAATAAATTAATTATCCACGTTAATGCAACGCTTCAGCGACTCGAGTTTTTGTTCCGCCACGTCCGAGCAACATTTTTATTGACCGCCGCTGCGTCGGCTGCGTTCCCCTTTTTGTTAGAAGTCCTCGATACGGCGTTCTTGCGACGCACACGATCATATTTCGAAATTAAATTATTGATATTAATTATATGAGTCGCGGTGGAGCCGGCCAGCTCCTAATTAGGACTCTGTTGTGACGATCATTCTCTCTTAATGACTGCATTGGATCGGACCACGACCGTAACTTATGTCACATTATTTTATTAGTTTTTGCAACACGAGACCGCTTAGCATTATAAAGAAATATATGATAAGGTTATAAATATAGTATTGTAGCTGGCATGTCATAAAAACTTAATAGCGTGTGTTTTGTGGAAAAACTGGAAAAACGTAGTGCGCACGCGCTGGGGCCATTGATGTCACGCCGCTGAGCCGCGCGGAGCCCGCCGCTGCCGCGCTCCGCCGTCACGTATGGGACACTTCATGGAGATTTCTTCTTAGAAATGCATTCAGTTTCAAGAGCACGACGCAACCTGTTCTTTTCTAAATCTAGATTTGGAAGCCGCGGTACGTGATTCAGCGGCGTGTGGGCGTACGCGACTATTTTGATATGCCTGTGCCTTCTCAGAACTTTGTTCCGCTGTGATAAGTGAAATGACCAAAGAAACCCAGCTCGCGTCTACTTATCTTGTTCCGTAAAGGGAGATAGCTGATATGTTTGCAGAAAAATTAATAAAAATGTGGACTACTTTGTGGCGTATTTGAGCAAAACGAGTTTAAAGTAACGGGAACGGAGTAATGTCTGCGAATAAGATAAATTGTATCTTTTAAATGACGCGTTTTAAAAGCGAATGAAGTGTTTTGTTTTAGATCTTTTGCAAAACTTGATACACATATTATCTTACTTTAAAAATATTGCCAATAAATTTGGTATTTTTAAGTATAACGTTACTTGCAAAATATTTAAAAATCAATAGATTGTATAAAATCTTATTAGTTTGCATTTTATACTTACAAGTAATTATGTTTATCGGTCCAATAAATAATTACAAATTACTTAAATAATTAATCAAATATAAACAATTTACTCGTTTTTTTAATATTTATTTAATAAGTCTAATCTTTATATTTTTATTTCGACAGTTGATTAAAATCTGTTCACAGCGCGAATACTACTTGTACTTATGAGTCCAAAACTTGCAGGAACAACGCACTTGTACTATAAGGTCAGAAACGTGGGGTGTGGACTCTAAGATTGTTCTTCTGATAGTAATTTCGAGGAACATTCTGATAGCTAATAGTCTCGACCATCGTTTATGGAGAATCTTGCTCCCTCGCTGTATCAAGATCCAGATGTAGAAGACAATATTGTTTGCCACAGCGTACGTGAAATTGTCTACTTTGAAATCCTGGTTGAAAGGCATAATTTAATAAGCTATATAGATACTCGTATAGATGTCTTCCTTCTTTCTGGTCAGCCTTGTTCTGTTCTAATCTAACGAGGTGGACATAGGTAAAACTCCTTCTCTATAGTTAAGCCCGCGTTCCGTCGTAGATCAGTATAATTACGTCGATGATATTAATAAAATAAATCTCAAACAAACTATACGATAACATTTATAAACATATACAAATCATAGAAAGCAAAAGGATACAGCCAAAAAAGTACAAGAAGCGAGCGTCCAGCACGGTGCAACATAAACGCAGCCTCCTCGCGCATATATAACCAGTATAGGAGGCCAATTTAACAGACTTATTGTCTCCGCTCTGGTACAATGCGAGACACGGGGAGACAAAAAAGGAGGAGTGGCGGGGACCCCGAGTCTGCCGGATACAAAACAATGGTATTTAATCAACGATGATAAATGCCGTATTCAAGCACGTTTTTTAACGATACTGCCGTATTGTTTTGGCGGGAGCTTACCGTTGAATACGGAGATAAGTTGCCGCTGAGAGTGGCTCAACTGACAAATTGGAATAAAACGAATATTTATTCGTGTTGGGAATCGTGGAATATCGGATTTGCGTTTCGTTAACATACTCGCGTGTTTCAGCTCGGACGCGATTGTTAAAGAAGCATTCTTTCTAAATTCTAAATACTTTCAAGCGTGGGAAGTAGGTAGTGGCGAGTTTTGTAAGGTTTTGCTAAAATCCACCAAAGGCTTAGTTGTTAGCTTAAGATGCACATTTTGGTGAACAACGGCGTGATATAGGTACGAATTCCGAGCAGATGTGGTTTATTTATTTAAATAGGTGTGTTTTTTATAGTCCTGATGACACGTTAAGATTTGTCGTCTTTCTGATATTTCATGATCCACATCGACTTGATGTCTCCGAATGTTATATAATTTCAAGTAGGCTATATAGCTCATTGAACGACGTCTGAGAAATGTATGGCAGGAGGCTCGATTCCTGTACCAATACATGTTTTGTATGGTCAATAAATATTTATTTATTTTATACTATACAGGCATGTATGTTAGTCGTAATTGATTCGCAGTGTGTGGCACATACAAATGATGGATATACAGATCTCATTTCCAAGTCGGAACTAAAGACAAATAAAAGTGGACCGCAGTTTTCCATTGGATGTATTTATTCATTGATTATAAGTCTTTATTGACTAGTAATGTCGCACAATTGTTTGGCTTCGTTATAAAGGTACATGTGGCATATCATGTTAAGCAGGTCGTTTTTTCATTTCACTAATACGTGAATATGTTGCATTTTCTCGAAATAAGATATGAAGTATTAAAGAAGTGTAATTCAAATTTTATAGAGTTGCAAATGTTTAGTAGAGTTTTGCAAGGGAAAGTAGCATATCATAAATGTTTGCAGTTTAAATTTTCAGTCGAAATATTTATATATTTAGATAAAAATTTCTAATACAATTCGGCGACTATTGTATTTGGGGAATAACTCGATAGGCTCTATCATTCAATGGGAGACACGTTGACGAAAACTGCAGTATGCACAAATCCTACCTATCCTATACTTATCTACGGTACTGGCGTAACGAGACTATTAAAAACCTTTATTAACCGATAAGATGATAACAATTATGAATAATGATGTATTCTGTCGCCAGTGACTGGGAAGTAGACTGTAGAGTGAAGAACAAATATTACAATACCCGTGATCTTCGATTTATTGCAAACGTGTAAAATTAACCCCATTCAATTGCATTAATATTATGTACCTATACCGGGTATCTCAAGACTGCTACCGAAAACGAAGCCGGGTGGTAGTTTTAGTGACTACAAACACAATGCAACTAAAAATTTCGCATAGAAACGCGACAATTATTTTTTATGATTTTTTAAATATCGACATTTTTTGGTGGTAAATCTATAGTTTTTGCTAAAATAATAATTTAAACTTTTTTATACTTTAGAGTATTTATAAATAAAAGGGTATACACTATTATTTTAGGAAAAAAAATGTATTTACCACCCAAATACGGTCATAGGAAAAAAATAACAAAAAAAAAATTGACGCTTTTTTTTGCAACTTTTTCTGTTGCGTTGTGTCTGAAGTCGCTTAAACTACCACCCGGCTTCGTTTTCGGTAGCAGTCTTGATATACCCGGTATATTATTATTATTGAATTACCTATATCGATATGTGTTACAATGTAAACGCACTTTGTACATGTACATACACTTATGTTCTCTAAAAAGTATAAATAAAAAGCAATATTTAGAAATTGAAAAATCTCACGACGTGACGGGAAGAACGTAATTGAAAAATAAAATATTAATTTTAGAAATACATATACCAAGAATATCGAACTGCCAACGCTATTTTAAATTTTAACAAAATATATCTTAGTATATATCTCCAATGTCATACACGTACTTAGATTATTTTATCATTTTACAATTACCTTGGGTTCCATCAACCATCATGGCTTTTTCAAAATATTGAACTTTGATTTTTACTTAGGTGTAATGGTTTCGAAGTGTTTCGAAATGCTAAAAATCTTTATACAATCTTCCTTCCCTTAAATGGTGAGAATATGGCGACATTAAACAAAACGGTCGCTACGAGACGATATAAAATATTTTAAAATTATGCAATTCCTATGTGGTTGCCCCTACAAAAAATCAATCTATCTAAATGAGAAAATAATCGTTATATATAATTTAATGATTTATGGTTTGTTGTTTAATTTCGGATTAAGATTCGGATTTTGCTGTGTAAATAGGGTCAACTAATGTCATGTCTACACAGTAGTCATTGTATAAATATAAAATCACGCATCTTGCTACTAGGACAGCAATAACAACAATATTGTTGGCAATCTTGTATATAGCGTGAGAAACCAACGCGACTGGGTAGTGTGTTGGTAATATTTTTATTAAAAATATTAATCTGAAGTAATTGCTTTGTTGTTTTGTACGGTAAAACACTGCAATTATAAGTTTGGTGGTAGGTCTCTCATATGTAAGAGGACGCTTGGGTAGATACCACCGCAATATCTATTTCTCCCGCCAAATAGTAGTAATGCACTGTTGTAATCCGGTTTAAAGGACGTTGTAGCCAGAGTAACTACTGGACACACTGAGATTCAACTATATCTCGGGATGGCGAACACAGTGGAATGCCAGGCTTTGCTTTGTTATTCATGGTGTTAGTTAGTTGTACTATTGTCCAAGAGAGGTCATCTCGCTTACCATCAGGCGTGTGGCATGCTCGTCTCGCCATTCATTACAATAAAAAACTATTTCATCTAGTCCACTAGATACTAAATTAAATTATCAATGTATGTTCTATTAGCAATAATTTATTCAAGGCTAAAACAACAGGTGCTAAAAATGTTCCATCATAATTATGCAAGCACCGAAAAATTAATATTCCACGCAGCTTTTCTTGCCTCCTATCCTGTCATTGTAAATGAACGGCTTGCTTTGAAAGATAATATGTAATAATGTGCTCTTTATTAACAAATATTGCTCGTTATTTCTGTCTAAGCGTACATTTAATATGTCTTCAGTCCTTACTTCTGTCTTGAAGGACTACATTACGTTCTCCATACAATTTTTGGTTATATTTGATTCACATAAATTATTATGAACTTTTTAAATAATGACAAATTGCCCAATTTTTTTGTCAACATTTCTTTGAATTTCAGCTTTTCGATTTAGAAATTTCAGAGCATATTTATCCTCCCTAAAATGGTTGAGTGTAGTCTGGTTTTCACTCACTAGGATATTTGAATGTATTATGGTTAAAAATAAGGTAATTAGTGTCTTAATATTCTTGCTGGCAGACCCTGCACAAAGATCACAAGTTTCTACTCGTATTTCTCCTCATGTCATAAAAGAAAACCTGTGTAATACTATATTCTTCAAATTACATATTACCTAGTTATAATTTACCTATCCTCATTAATTAGAATTCTAATATAAAAATAAATAATTTCCAACTCAAAAATATCCCATTAAATTATATTTGAAACTAAAGAGGCTTGTTGCTAAAAGAACAGCGGTGCTCGTGCGCACCCTACAAGCGGAGTGCAATGGGTTTTGTATAAATCACGACATTTTGTTGAAATAACGCTGAGAAAGCGATCGGCATCTCGTGTAGCCGAGGGTTCCGTACGGGGGCGCTCGTAAATTTGTGCGCTTAACCAGCATGACGTCCATATTGGAACTGAAGGACAACGCGTACAGACGGATAGAGCAACGTTTTGATTTACAACAATGCCGAGTACATGCACATTACTCACCTGATATATTTTGCATGATTCCGCGATGTCAGGCGACATGTTTCGTTTTTGCAGGGAGATTGGCTCGGTTGGTGATTGCGTGAAGTTTAGTTAAAGTTTGGTTCACTAAAGATTTGGGTCAAACTGCATATAATTTAGGTATCCTAAACTTCGTTTCGAAGTAAAAATGGCATGGCGAATGATATCCAATCCATATTGAATAAGTATCAACAATTTCTTAGAATTAATTATGATTTTCCTTAGATTATTTAGAAGAAAAATTAATTTCGATGTACATTTATTAAAATTTAATCAGATCATTGTGCAGATATTTCATATATTATCCTGGAGAACTGATAATTAATGGGCCTAAAAGTTTCTCGAATAAAGGCCACGTATCTCTAAGGATGTAGTCTGCTGGCCACCCGCTAATAAATAAAAAAAGAAAAAAAATGTTTTTATTGACATTATTATAGCACCACACATACGCTACAAGTACAAATACTGAGACCTAATAAAAGTTTCAGGAAGTTATTGGATGCAGGAAGCTTTCAACTACTCACTGCAGAATTTCTAGAAATCTTTGGAGAAGGTCTATGGTCAGCAGAGAAATTCCTGTGGTCCAAAACGATAAGGCAACAAGCAAAGAAACGGTTTACCTAATTGTAACATATTATAATGTCTCAAATTTCAACAACAAACCTTATATTAGAATGGTGGTTATCAATACCTAAAGATTGGCGTCGAGTTATTACAAGTTTTTCTGAATTCTGTAGAAAAGAACGGTAGTAGTCATAGATGTAGTATAGAACATAGATCGGCAATGTTTCATTTCGAGCGCGACCAAAACTGATTTACGATTGTGTGCGTGAAGTTTACATGTGTGCTTGACATATAGTGGTGTACCATGCACTTCCGATACTATCATATCGATATCGATATAGCCGTCGGCCAGTAGTTGTGAAATAAAATGTTATGGATATATGCAACATTTTATTATATATTAACAGAAACTTATTGATGTGTTTATTTCAATACAGATTGATACATTAAACACATAAATAAATAAAGATAAATTGTCATATTATTTGAAAACATTTTGTTTGAGATGTTTTTTATGGGTCTTTATGTTCACCTGAACAAAATTATTTTTTTCATTGTGATGTATACCTAGTACATACGCCTAATTAAACTGAGAACAAAAAACACTTTTATAAAATAAAACTATAATTTACAAAGTTTTAGCGTTTTCGGTTTATTTTTTTCATTTTTAATTTCCCGTCAAGAAGTTTCAATTACTTTACAGCTTTCGCAGTCACAGAGTGGACTCAGTCTGTAACAAAATCCGTGATTATTAGTTTTGTTTCAATGAGTAACATTCGCGTAAGTCTAAGAAACACATTTTTACTATATGTATACTGGAGTTAAAAAAAATAAGCTTATTCAAGTCAATTAATTGACTTGTAACACATTGGGAAGTGTTGGACGCCTGCTAGGCCGCGTTGGAGGTGTACGGAAGAGCTTGTAGGAAGTCTTTGGATGCAGGCAGCTTACAACAAACTGATGTAGACATTCTTGTGGAAGGTGTTTCTTATGTTCATTAGTCGCATTCCTGTGGCTGAAGAAAGAGACAGTTTAATAAACTAGGAAGCTTTTCTCGATCACGTTACCTAAACTAATGTTTTTCCTATGAGAATTATAAATTTGAAACCTATACCTAATGTTATGATAAATGAATAATGTTGCTTCAAGGTTTGGACGATGATACTGTGCATAGAAGTATCGCATATTTTATAATAATATCGAATATGTTCTTGTTTTACTATTATAAATTGACAGCCTCTTGGCAGAGATTGAAACAGGTTCTTAATTCATAAATCACACACATGAAGTGTTATAATAATTATTCCACAAATATAAAAAATGAGAAAAAGTAAAGTAATAACTAATATTGTAGAATGAATACTATAATAATGGCCGGGCTAATTTGGCCGAGATAACGCCAGGTAGAAGAAGAAGAAGAATGCACACTATCACAACATACTATAGCTCCATAAAAATGTAGGGAAACATGTGTTGTCATCGACTATTTTATCGACAACCTTTTATTGATCGAACCTGTCAGTCAATCCCTAGCAACTTTTGGCTGAAATTATTGTAAATTCACGTATTTGAAATTATTTTTTTATACGCAATGGATGCTTTCAGCGTATTTATATAATGAAATACTATATTCTTTTCTACCGATATGTATACACGGATTTCTATTTAATTCTATAATATCGTCACAAAATAGGATTGTACAAAAGTGGCCGGTACCTGTGAAAACTTTAATTATTGCGGATTTTTACGCCTGCATGAACCACACCTTGGCACTTCACAATGCACTATAATAAACTACGTTTAATAAATATAACCAGCTACTGTAAAATTAAATAAATTATGAAAATAAGCGAATTTTGTTGCTCGCTTAGTTTGACATATTTCGACTCTGGGTCACTGCAGGCTACTTCTGTGTAAACGTATGGTCGCATCATGCATCTCGCTTTAACATATGAGTTAAGTTATTCTATCTCTTTCACATTGCCGATCTATGTTTTATACTAAATCTATGGTAGTAGTACTTTTAGTTCATATGTGTTTGTTGCGCGGTAGTAAGAATACAAATACAACTTGGTAAATGAAAAAACGCATTTCATATTTATGATCTGTTCCGGTTATTATCGTTTTGATTTTGGATGTAATGCCAACCTGTATTTGCCTAGAACGATATATCAAATCCCATACATCCAATCATCCATGTATTAAATCACTTCCAAGCCCCAGAAATTTTGTACAAAACATAGATGGTGGTATGTATTAAAAAATAAAACGCAGGAACAGCATTTAGCAATAGAAGTATACGTCAAATTAGCGCATCCGTTCAAGTTGTCTGTCTTCGTAAATTCTCAAATCCGGGAATTCCGAAATTAGTTAATTTAGATAACAATATTAACTTATCAATTTATAATAATAATAACAAACATTTATTTCACTAAAATATGATTTTTTCCTTTCCACTCTCATTTTTTTCTTTTTAATTATTCGAAGAGACCGCTCTGACCCGTGCATGGTGAGAATATTATATAAAAATGTGTTTATAATAATATTTAAAAATGTGTTTATGATACATCTAAAGGCGTAATGTGGTTTTAGCAAAAATAAAACTATAGATATAGATAAAATATATTGCTACTTTAGACTTTCGAAAAACGTTTAGGGTAAAGTACAAAAATGTCCGCAAAGAAACAACTGGTGAGTAAAGAATGTAAATTACGTGCGAATCCCCAGACCGACACAATTAGAACGATTCTCAGCTGGCCTGTTTGATCAGCAGCATTATACCGGGTAAATAAGATACAGATGTAACACACAAGATAAATTCAACCTAACATACAAAATATATAGTAGCACCTAACTATTCTTCAAAGCTGATAATTTTGTAATAAAATCTCACACTGCCTCGTTAGCGTAGTGGTTCTACAGTACGGTTACTCGGTACTCAGGCACGAATCCCGGGCCGAACAGTGTGTCAGAAATTCGTATTCGATATAGCTATTGGTTCTCGCCCCCTATCACATTGTAGGACGGAACACACAAGGCGAAACGAGAGTGTCCTGGTACCACATCTGCCTACCCCTTTTGGAAAGAGGCATGAGTTTATGTATGATCTCAGCCAGTGAATATTCATTTTTTAATGAACATCATGATTGCAACTGGTTGATCCCTCACCTCAAAGACACGGTAGTAATTTGTTTTATTAGTGCTTCCGGAGCAAATTAGTAGCGTCCAACATAGACTATGAGGTAAAATTATTATCAGGTTGCTTTGAACAATTTGTCAAGATATTTCTTTACGAGTATAATCGCTGTCAACAGCATCTATATTATATTACTTCTCAAATCATGGTAAAAATAAGTCATGTCAAGACTAAGGTTTAAGATCCTTTCAAGGCCAAAGAAAAACTAAATAGAATGCAAATCTATTAAAAAGATTAGAAGGCATTGTAAAGTTATTACCACATTTCTTTGTAATCCATGTTTTTCTAACTTAAAGCTAGAATATATAAATTATATTTAGAGAATTGATGACATAAAGGATCGTTTCTTATATCACAGTACCAGCACTAATTTTGTTATAAATTAACAGATTTATGTCACCAAAAAACACTATTAATGTGAACGTCTTAAAAGTGGCACTAACGGTGGGTCCCCTCGATCAAATTCTCGGTCAATCAGCAAAAACAATGATGTTTGTTTAGAATGTTGTACAGAATCGTTGGGTTCGTTTTGGGCTAGGGCGGTGGCCGGTGGCATAATGCCTGCCGATAAATATTTATGCAATTTATTCATAACTGCGGCTCAAGAGGGCCGGCGCTGTTGTTAGCCCGCTGATACAGTTTGCAGTTCTATTTTGGTCCGCAGATTTATGCTCACCGCCTAATATTGCTCGAGTTGTGACTTGTGAAAGTCCGTTGCGTTTTCTGCTGGAATTTGACAAAGGTTAAAGGTTGAGACGTGAAGGTACTTATGCATATTAAAATTTGGTCGTTTGTGTTACCATTTTTATAATTTGGATTATTTGTTAATACTTTAATATTATTTTTTTATTTTAATAAAATTAAAAATGATATAAGGTTCTTTAACAAAAAATATGGAATAATAAAAAAAGTATCAAAATATTACTAAGGAATATGAATCGGCCTTCAGAAATATGAAACTAAACGTGCACAAACGAGTGAAGCTACCGCGTATGAATTCTGGCGCGAACGAATATCAAAGTCGATCAATAAAAACAATGGCAGATACAATAGGTGGTTCGGTATCTAAATGGAGTGGATCGTTGTCAAAGCTGGTATCTGAGCGGGCTGCGGGCATCAGTGTTGCAATAAATACGTCTGTGGTGACAGGCAAAAAGGCGGGAATGCAGGCGCGGCCGGCGGTCCCCGCGCCGAGACCGCGGCCCGAAGACCGCGAGACCGCAAGACCGCGAGACCGCGTAACGCTTTTTCGGCAAACCTCATATTTTGATACACTTTTATGAATTGTATTGTGTTTTTATTACATACAAATCATTTCTCGCTGATATTTTGTTTGTTTAGTAGCGAGCGAGCCGAATTTATAACGGACTTTAACAATACGACAAATAAAACTTCGACGCTTTTTGAAAGTGAAGGGAATTGTACGTTTACTTTAAGATTTTTGTTCAATAAAATTGGAAAGAGTTTTGTTCCATTACTTTAGTTAGACAACACCTAGGACACATTTATTATTCGATCTAGTCTATAACTTGTGGTGCAGAACAAAAGGAAAAACATTGTATACACGTTTTGTATGATATGTATCTACGATATGTATTATTAGATTTTGGTAACATTTTCGTTGATTGCAAAATAAACTTTTCCTAATAAATAAGCCTATTCTTTGTGCTCAATCTGAAGTGTTAATATAATGTCACAACGATTAAATTCTAACCCCCAGTAAAGACATCCGGGGAGTTTTAATGTTCGCTGTGGTGGACAAACCCAGGGAAATTTCACGTGGACTAGTCGAAAGATCATTACAAGAGTACATCTAGAACCTACGCCCTAAAGCTTGATATCGGTCAATAAAGTACCGGCTTAATGATCTTAGGATAGGATATAACGTGATATCAATATTTTCACAATAGAGAAGGTTTTATATAGTGCGAATAAGAAATATCGTGTTAAAGGACCGATAGAAGACAAAGTTTCATCAGTTCCCGTATTCACAAAATCTACACATACAAAAGTTCACCAATAAACTGACAGCATATAAAGAATTATCCTAGAATCAAGCTAATTGGATAAAAATTTAACATCCAAGCACAACATAGTGAAAGCCAGAGCCTTGTCAATACACGCCAGTAGCAGACTGAGATAAAGTAATCAGTTTTGCGTGTACCTGTAATGTACATTCCTGAGTTGTGTCGCGACGAGTCGGCTACTATCTGATCAGCGGATGTACGTGACGGAATCTACGCCGCCCCTAATGCTCTGGACTACCCTGGGAGGTATTTATATAGGAATGATGAAGTATGGGCAGTGGGGAAGACGGTAGCAGTTGGACCAATTTCAGCTGACGATCGAACAATAGCGAATAATTGTTTTAGTTTATGGTTTAGTTGGTATTTCAACAATCTCCAGAAAAATGGCACTTTTATTATGGGCAAAAGATTAGATTTATATATGTAATGATGAATATATGATAAATGAGCGGACGTGGATTCGATTCCGGTATCTAGAGAAATATTTGTGTAATACACAATTTCTAGGCTTGGTGTTATTTACTGAAAGTTTCTCGCAATTAAAAAGTTTCTCGCAATTAAAAATACCTACATTTATTTATTTAAAGGACTCAGAAAACTCCCCTTCGAGAACCTCTACCGATGAGTATATTACAGTGCATTTGTACATTTTCAAGAATATTGGAGCTTTTCAAATCTCAGCGATTGAAGTGTATATTCTGACTTCAAATTATTATACTCAAAATCAAACATGTGATTTTGAAAAACGTTGCAATGTGGCAACGTCGAGCGATTTTACTAAAGCCGTTGGAAACATTACACCTCAAAAGTGCTATCTAACAGTCAAACAATCTTAACTACTTTACATCACTAGTAGAGCATAACCCTTAGGCTCGGCACGTGGTCGTACGTCTCCGAAGTTCCCCGAAGCAGGGCATTTCGCATGTCCTCACGTCGCTGGCGTGCGTGACGCTTCTAACGCTACAGATTTATCTGCTAACTCTCTATGGCACTTTTACGCAATTCTGCAAAACTGATGGCATTCCCTGACAACCCCGCCATTCCGCTCAGCTCGTCACGTTTCGAATAGAACGTTTTTTTAGATCTGCCGACATGAGGATTTTGTTTGATGTTGGCTTACAGAAATTTGGAGTGAAATTCATAGTAACTATGAGAGCCGAAAGAAAGTGTGTGGTGAGAAGAAATATACAGTAGATATGAGAATGCATTCTGGTGAGTGCAGTATGATAAGTAAGTATTAAAGATCAAGACAGGAAGCGCGATTTGTAAAAGGATTTGATTATGTCACGATACCTAAGAAATGTAAAAGAATACGTACACCTCCATTAAAATATTCATAGAATATATAAGGTAGAATCTTGTTCATTTCTGTAAAGTGCTGGATAAAAAATATGGAAATTGAGACGTCGGTAAAGTCTATTTAACACAAGTGTTGGCAGGTCGGATTTTATCGATTACAAATTAAAATATTATAAGAAACATTTTCACAATTCCATTAGTTTTAATCGCACCCTTGAAGGCGGAGTAATTATACATGAATGGGCAAGTCTGCGGGCATGCGTGCGATGTGGCGCGGCGGGGGGTGCGGGGCGCGCGGGCCGCGCTCGGCTGGTGCAAGGCGAGGCATGTAGCAGCGTGAATAACTGGCGTGGTTGTGAGGCGGGCGGCTTGCACCACTGAGGACTGAGGCACCGCGCGAACCGCAGCGGTGTTAGCAATTGTCGCGCGAGCGTTTGCGATAGCATCGACCGCCGCCCGCCGGCGCCGGCGCATCTAGATCGCGGCGTCTGCACACCAAAGACGCGCGACGGATAAAGTCCTCAGCGGCGAGCGGCGAGGCGCGCGGCGCATGCACCACGAGCCATCCCTTTGAAAAACGCAGCAACTATTCAACAGACGCACTCGCCAGTCGCCACGTATCCTAGCGCGATCGCGCAACGTCTTTATTGACTTGTACGTATTTGTTTTTATTGAAACTTACGATTTATGTGTCACGGGACGTTTTTATTTGCCGAGCGGCTTGCGTGCCGAGCGAGCTTGCCATGAGACGCCACGCGAAAATCACTTATATGGGCAATCCTAGAACTAGCTTTCGTAATGTAAGGAAATGCGTTCGCCACATGTGTCCCGTCGCGGAGTAAAAAAATTAACTCGATATAGAAAATAGCTTGTTCACCATCAAAGCAACCGATTCAAAATGACTTCCCATCCTCGTACAAAAAGTTGCATCACATTATTACCCTATACACACCGAGTAAAACAAATATATACAAAACAGATTAATTCAGCCACCTACAGAATACGATTATGCGGCGCAACAGTTTTTTCCGGGGCTACATGAGACAAGCATGCGGTACAAACGACCTGTCCATAAGTGACAAGAAGAGCGTCGAATTGTTTTGGCCGGTATGCCACTATCAGATCTGCGAATTTTGTCACCGTCCGTGTCGCAGTCGCCACGTCGCCTAACTTGTATTAATCGGCGTGCCTCTACGTACCCATTCGAATTTTATTTCTTGTCACAAATATGGATATCTGAACGCAGTTTTATCTTTCCAGTAATAAAATATAGTAATTAACAATGTTTATTCCGTACAAGAAGCATTTAAACCAATTAACGTTGGTAAGGTCCAATAATTGGTACGGCTTTCAGCTATCTACGTAAGTTATTTGTTGTTCTTTTACTTGTAACAAATGTTGGAGGTTTAGACGTAGTTTATGCTGTTAAATTTTTTTCCTTCAATTGTGTGAGATTGTTTATTTCGTGATAAGATATTTTTCTATGATATCGTAGTTTGTAGCTACACTGGTAGCAAACGGTGTAATTTAGTTTTGTTTATTTCGTTAGCATGGTTATTTAAACCACATTTCAAACTATTCTCATTAATCTGCCAATCTCAACATCAATGGATCCGGATATTATTAAACGGAGAAGTAAAAAAATAACTTTCTTGAGTTAAAAAATGTAAAAATCTTAATAAAAGAGCGACGATAAATCAATTTTTAATATAACTTAAAAACTTATCAATACGGCCTTAAAAATTCGCCGTCCTCTTTAGAGTCTTCATTTTTTCCTCGGGTCAGAATTCACGTGTGTTTAATTTCCAAAAAAATCTCCTTAAGCCCTTCTATCGTCCTCAAATTATAGTGTTTAAGAATTTTAATACACAGCTAAGAAATGTGTGTAAAAGTTATAAAAAACTGGTTTTGTAATATATGTAACGCTGCCTCCTGGCGGCCATTACTTAGGTCCAGACTTGTTATTAAATTCGGCCCTATTTATTTATTTGTGAGCATGTTTATTGTATGTACATTGCCTGGGAACAATGGTGCCGGTTTTTACTTGTAATTTGTTTGGTGTTTTAGTTTTATTTTGTCACAGTCGAATGAGATTTATAACTTAGGAACATTTCTTTTTAAGCATTCATGAGAATTATTCCTTTTAGATCGGACATTATTTATCGATTAGTTTAAATATAAATTGATTCAACAAAAGAGTTTTCAGACACAATCCACAAATCAATATCAATAGGTAACTTCATTCCTTGATGTAAAATTCTAGTCTCTAAATCGACAACTACAACTTTATATTGCTTTTGAAGAAATTACAAAAACCAGTGTGTAACACGTGAGTTTAACAATAACATTTACAAGATTCTTACACAATTCTTAGAATTTCTATTCCAGTTTCGAAATAGAATTTTCGCAGTAATACAGCTTCTGTTTGTGATTTGGCAACTCATACGTTACGAGTAATAATACCAACTTTATTTGCCATAAACCAAGTACATAAATATTGTAGAAAAAGTAATAAGTAAATATGTGTGATATTTAATAATATTTGAACAAAACAAATAGCGAACATGTATCATACAAAAGTGTCAATTATCGGCGGCGATCCTAACGCCTAGGTGTGATACAAGAACACGCACTTTAATCCAGACTTAATTACATACGAGCAGTGAATTATCGATTTGGGAATATCCGAAGGCTCGGCACAGGTGGCGGGCGCCGCCCCGGCCGCGGGCTCACAGTTTTACCTTCAATACTCCACTAATTTATGGGCGCCGTGTACTTATTACCGAAGCAGTGCATTTCGCACGTCCGAGTTCGTTAACCTGACGCTCGCTGAATACAGAAATGGAAACGACAAAAGTTTCGAGAAAGTCTTTTACCTATCGCGCAGATTTATCTTTAAAAGCAACTCGGATCGTTTGCAATATTAGCGTGGCTCGCGCCGTCTTCCCGCGAGCAGATGCATCGAGCACGAATCGAGTTTTCCAATAATTTCATAGTGAACGAGGTCCGATCGAGAAGGGCTGGTATCGCGCCATCTCCGCCGACGGCCACGCGCGCCTCGCTATGTACGCATCGGCCGGCCCTTATTAAATGCAAAATATTGCATCTTTACATAAGCGAGATCTTGTTAACGCGCCATTAACCATATTTCACGAGAACGCGCCGGCTCACAATCTGTCATGCGAGCGAGATGTGAACCTTCTCTAATGCTCTTAGAAATTCATCTTGGATACTCAACTCAACTGTACTTATAGATGGAAATTCATACTAACAAATGTTGGTATAAAACAGGTGTACCCTGTTTAACATGTCTCTGCAACATTCCGATTCATACCAATATGATTTAATAATTTTAAAGCTAAATTATGTTGCTTATAAGGATGGCAATAAAATATATTTTTGAAGTTTTTTTTTATTATAAATCAATTCTGTAATGACCCTTAAAACTCCTTTCCATTTAATGATAAACTCAGAACGAAAACTATAATTAGAAAGTAAAAAAATTTAAATGAAAATTGCATTAAAATCATTAATCTAAAATTCAAAAAACAGTACTTTCTTGAATATATTTTCAATAACCGCTAAAGAATAAGTTGCTAAAGGCATATTTTCATATATATTTCCATCTAGATATGTGAGTTCTCGCACCATCCTTATAAAGCAGAGGGCGTGGCGATCGCGTCTTTAAGATCGAGCCTTCACACTTTACAATGTACCACTTTTCTTGATGAACCCTGTGTTTCTATACAACGCGAGAGAGAATGAAGCGTACACAATACCGCTGTAAATTGTAAACTTGTTAGCTGGAGTGCCGATTCAATTCCCGAGCAGTTATGTCTCACAAAATCTTCTTAATATAATTTTCTAAATATGTCCAAACACCTCTATGCTATACAGCATGGAATATGTCCTGGACGGTAGGTACGTGGCTGAACTTTGAGATTGGACATACTAAGAAATGGTATCATATATAAGAAATGGTACAGGAGGATCAAATTAGTATTATTGAACCGTCACCAACCTCTCTTACTAAAACGCGACGGTAAATCTATTCCTTCACGTCATTTTTCCTTCAAACAATTTTGCTACATGTCAGCAAAATTAGTATTTAGAAACCTACTGCATTCGGGATCGCCTTAGTGGCACTACCCTCATATTTACTTGTGCCAAAATAATATATTAATTTAAATCGACAACAACATCAATCGCTTGAATATACACAGATATATTTTTATTGATCCATTGTGTGAGAACTAATAAGAAATGAAAGTTAATTTTATTACATTGGTGTGTGGGTGGTTTTGTTGATCCAGGCTAATATGAATTTATATCAAAAGATTATCGTCTGATAAACAGCATCCATGCTGTTGGATGTTGGATACTTAACTATGTATTCACAATGCTAGGAATGCTTATCAAACTTTAGAAGGTAGTCATGTTAATTGGGTTGTGAATGTTCCACGGATTCGTAGGTTGGTTATATGTGTCAGTCTGCAGGTTTTTATTTGGACATTATTGTTTAGGTATTGTTTTCGCGCACTATACAGTCTGCTCTCATCACGTATTCGTGTATCGTAAATAAAAATTAAATAAAGTTCATCTGGTCTAGGTCTACTATCTACTAACTTCAAAAACCCAGAAAGAAATGCAATCATAAAACTGTAACTTGACGCCGATATTTTGTGAGAAAGACAACTGATGCTGGAAAGTTAATAGCTCTACAGTTCATAGCTTTTGTCACCGCATACATACAGGCATAAACAATAAAACCATTTTATTATTCACATTATTGAGAAAAACCATCACAATAAATATATAGCGAGAAGGAATCTAATTAATAAGCATGACTAAAAATTCTCAAGTGTTGGTTTATCGAGTGCGAGGCAAGTTGATCTGGCTTTAATCGTTCACGCGAGCGCGGCCGGGGCAAAAACTAGTCCACGATAAATTACAACTGTCGTTTCGCCTTGGGATGTTGATCTATCTTTATTGCGTTGGTAAACTTTAGCTAGCATTTAAACCGGAGCTAATGATAACGAATAATAGATTGATAATTCAGATTTTACAGATTTCGAAAGGTTATTTAAAATAACTTATTTTGATAGACATTTTGGTAGGTATAAAGTTTTGAAAAGATTGTCGCCAATTTCATTTAATTTAATATTACATTTGAATATTACCAGTTCCAAAACGCATACCACAAAAATTTAAGTAATAACGATTACATTAAATGATCCACCTTTAGGCATTTTAAAAAAAACCTCTTGTAAGCATAAATAAAGTTAAAAGTAAAGCTCTTGACCGTTCATAAACGACCGAAACTTCAGCGGTATTGTATAGCTTTCTCTTGAGATTAAATGTGTTTCGAGCGTTCCTAGTATATTTAGGGCAGAATTCATGCACCTCGTACAAAGTTGTATTGTTAGTTTTGGTGAGCTCCTAGATGAGCAAACCTTTGTTGTGTGATAAATGTTTTAAAGACCGAATTTAACCATATTGCAAACAGCAATACCACTGCTCGCGTAGTGTTTACTCTCAACTAAATATCGAGTCTCAAAAAAATACCAATAGATTGGTTAGAAAGAAGTTACACACAATTTAATTAGAAATATAATATTACATCAATTCACTGAGCTAATTAAGCTGTGGACACAAATTGGGAATTTGTATGGACTTGAATTAACCATAATCAATTCGTAGGTGAAAAGAAAGTTATTACTTATGCGCTTTTTAAGACAAGATAGGTTAACTAATTTGGTCTCTCTTAAATTATTGCTAGTGGTGACTAGTTAAAAGACTGAAAAAGAAAAAGACGATCAAGATTTAATAAGGCAAGCAAAGATTCAAGTCAATTATGCAAAGTTCATTAGTTTTAGTATTACTACGGACGAGACAGCAATGCTAAGAATGCGGCCGGGCCCCAGTTAAAATTGCTCGAAGATAATAAAAAAGTAATTATGGTATAAGTACACGTTGTAAGTAGCGGGTCGTCAGTTTTGAATTTCAATTAGGGGTTTATTCCTTAACCCCATGTCAGGATTGAAGATGTAGGTGAGATTTGGATGGTTTCGGATACACTTTAAGTGTCAAGTTTATTAAGATTGGGTGTAGTTGTGAAGTGGAATTTGAATGTGACGTCTTTCAGTGTAAATGTAAATTAGATACATGGAGAGGTTAGAAATAATCTTGACATCGCATAATTTTATGTTCAGTCTAGTCAGTGGAATAGGCAATCGAATCGTTCCGAGTTTAATTTCCAAGTCCTGAACTTTGTTTGAATGATGTATGAATATGATTTGTCTTCGTTGCGAAGATAAATATTGTCATGAATAATCTGTGTCGTATTGACTGGATGCTTTTCTGTTTAGGGTAAACATTGACATTTGATATTGTATGTGCGATGATATGCCAATTTGACATGATTAATCTTTGTAAACATTTAAATATTTCAATGAAAATGTTACATTGGTCTTTAGGTTGGTTTATTGTAGTTAATTTATTATATCCATTATGAGAATTTATAGCTTCAAAAGCGTATTTTATTTCAAAATGATGGTGTTGAACAGATGTAAATAACTTTGATCTATCTGCTCTTATCGTTGAAGGTATGCAGTGACGTCCACGCATCCTGTAATAGACAACCGCAAGAAGACGATATTTAAGGGAGTTTATTTGTTCGTTTCATTTCCCGACGGAGTCCAATCTCCTGGAAGCTCATAACATACGTGAACATAAAACAAATCAGACGCTACCAGTTACATCTGTCACAATTACCGGCGCACACCTGCATCACAACGAATTTACATAAAACACGAAGGAAAACTTGCCCCGTACGATACACCACGGAATTCTGAATATCCATAAACGTAGCTGCCAGCATACCGTGGGCCATACTTAAAAACAAAATTAAAGGGGATAGCCGTACGATAATATGAATTAAAAATAATAAAACAAAAAATAGAAGTCACGGATCGCCTCGAGTGTGTTTTTTTTTCGAGTTTTTTTACCGAACGCCGGCCGCGAACGCAGTGCTCCTATCTACTGACAATATCTTTGACGAGTTTTTTATACGGCATTATTTTTAAATGAACAGATTATAAATGGTTGTTTGGCGATTTAACGCCCAATCTAATTAGGCAAATGATATGTGTTTTCGGACAAAGATTGCTTTCAGATAGTTTCGCTATTTTTATTGATTGATTTATAATTAGATGGCGTTGTGGATTTACGTGTGGGAAATGATTTTTATTAAGATAGATTGAGCTGAGTTCACAATACTTTTTATGACCGTAAGACATTTTTTTACTCATTATTGTTGACGTAAAAGAAGAAATGAATAATTATACAATTAAATGATAAATGTTGACCATTACGTCGCATCACGCAGTTATAGACCTGGACAAATTGTGCGTTTTTTGTTTTTATGTGCTTGTGTTTCAAAGCAGATATAAATATAAAGAATAATTTTATATTTCTTTGAAGACGCTCATTTCCGAGTGTCGTAACGTGGGTAACGTCAATAAAAAAATTATGCCATTTATCCAATTACTTGGTCTTTGACTTACATTACGTCTTAAGATAATCAACAAAAGAAGATGAGATGGATTTTCGTAATTTATGTCTTATTCGACGATATTCTCGGGTACCAAATATGAAACGTCAAACGACTGATTCTTTCATTAACTTGTGCACTGTTTTTGAAAAGATACAATTAAGGTTGGAAGTTAGGTTCGTTTAGCTGATATTATTTCAAACATTAAATGCACCAATTATATAACTACGCAATGTAGTTACAATGTGGATATTTTACCACCAATGGATAGAAAATGCTATGGTTGAAGTAGAATTAATGCACATTATAAAGTCAATGAGGAAATTATTGAAGTCATTAATTTAACTTTAGGGCTATTCTAAGGTTCGTAGTTGTAGGATAATTATAATGTAATTTACCTATCTGGCTAAAGTTCCCGGTATAGAGTTTGTAGTTGAAAACTATAGTAATTAACATATAAATGACTTAATTATAAAAAGAAACCAAAAATATTTTTTTCATAAATTACTTGCTTGTACTACGTATTTTTATATATCAATCACCATTGGAATAAATTAGTTCACAAGAAACTTAAATAACTGATGTGCTTTTAGAATAATAAAATGCAGATTCAGCAAAACTGCTAGGTAAGTTCAGGATTTCCAGCCTTTCGTTTTAAGGCTGAGTTTTAACCATTCATCTTGAAATACTACATATTGCTCCTTTCCGAATGCCACATAAAGTTAGCAAGGACAAGAGAAACGTAATAATATTTATAAAATATAGTTTTTAATACGCTTTTAATAGCTTCGCCTGTATTCATGAACAAATATATACATATATATGTAACTGCATCTTTAAAGTCGATTTTCGAGCACTTCAAAACGTCGAATTGACTAGCAATTTTGCGCACTTATCCAAGACCGATGACACTACAACAATTTAAAAAGTATGTGCCGTTATCATATCCAGAACCATCAGAAACGATAAAAAAAGGGGAATTTGCTTGCAGCTGTCTTCCTTTGATAAGATAGCCGTAGATAGAAGTTTTTAAGTACATAAACTAACAATTAAATAAATAGTTATAAATTCTTTAAAAAAAATACTTTAATTTTAGTAGAACATCCAACTAAAAAAGTTAAAATAAGATATACTGAATGTAAGACCAAAATGGAGCGAAATACATTACAACAAGCTAGGGTGCTTGGGAATGAACTTTATTATTGTAAGAAGCCCACGCTTTATAGAAATAATATGAATGTATTTCACCCCATTTTCTCATCTTACCCTATGACAAGTAATCACCACCATCCATGAGCATTTATAAAACTTGGATCGAAGGTACGTCGCTGGCATTTCTGAATTGGAGTGACCAAGAAAGGAAAATAAACAAATATCTGCAGTTTGGGTCTATCTCTGACACGATCTAAGAGAAATGAATTAGCAATGAACAGGGAAATATATTGTGCTTTTTATGTCGTTACATATATTTTTTGTTACAGATAGTTAATATTACCTTCACCAACCGTAAAGACACACTTGAAGGAAGGCAAGTCATGGCAATTAAAACAATTAGAGATTATCTTTAAGCACATATTTTTGTATTGCCATATATGTACGTCCTTTACAATGTTGAGTACAATTGCAATTAGTTAGTTAATATAGTCTACAACGCTGACGGAATTTTACATAACTACCATAATAATTGTGCACACACTTCTCACAATGTTTTCCTTCACCATTATAGTTCGTGGTGATTAACTATCAATACACATACGACTTCGGAAAGTTAAAAGTGTGCCCTGGGATTTGAGCCCGCGACCACCGTGAACATGTTGGCAGCCGCGTCTGGTGCGTTACCAAGGCTACCACGCACTTATTCTTCTTCTTGTGTAGTGCCTCTCCAACAAGTGAAGGTTGGCAGTCAGCTCAGTATACTGTCCCATGTCTCATGCGAGGCCAAAATATTGCTCTGCGGCGCTCGCAAGCCCATACTTATCATGTCGAAGCACGTGTCTTAAATATACAACATTTCTTTGCTTGATAGTTTTCAAAAGTTTGCGGTTTTGACCAACTCGTTGTAGGACTTCTTCATTAGTGACTTACTGAGTCCAAGATATTAACAAAAGACGCTTATAGGTCCACAACTCAAATGCCTCCAAGCATTTACCTTGCTGTTCCTTGATCTTCCAGAACTCATACCCGTGCGGAACTATTAGTTAGATGTAACACTGACGAAGTCTACTACGCAGCGAAATTTTAATTTTAAGAATGCGATACCCGATAATACTTGTATCGATTATAGAAGAGGCCCGTGTTCTGCAGTTGAATGTTTACGTCGGACGTAAGGTGGTCTTAGTAATCGTCAATTATATGTTCATCATAATTAAAATACGCCTTTACTCCATACGTCTTCCGTCCTTCCTCGTCTTCCAGTCTGTTCTCCTATATTCTGTACTTGCATACTTCAACATCTTAATTATTTATCCTCTAACTCTCTCCATCTTAAATACTTTCATTAGTCAGTCATTCGTCTAACGTTTCATTCTTGATTCTACTCATCTTTCATCATAACATTCAAATCCTACTCTATTATATAGACTAATACATACAATACACATGTAGTATGTGTAAACAGGTACTGTGAAGATTAACACTAATAGTGGTTAGTGGGTCAAGGAAGGTGGGTAAAAATCTGGCGTCCAAATTATTGATGTTTCATTGAATAGTTACGATTGACTGAGATCATGTTTTTAATGTTTTAAATTTCGAGACGATCATGCCATTTGCCTGAGGTTAATCTTAACATCAGGCGAATGGCATGATGAGGAGTGCCCGTGTATCTACACGACCGCTCCTGGACAGTAGGAAAACCAAACAACACCACGAAACCAAACCGAACGCTCGTCATCCTGAGACATATTTTAAATCGGTGGAGGCTTGTAATTAGCTATTGTTAGATGTAAGATTAGTTATTTATCTGTAAGCTACTCTAAAATAAATTAAAAAAAAAAAAATAACACGTTGTATCGTAATATATCCAGCAGTGATTCTGGCTACAATATCCTTGAAACCGGCATACAACAGTGCATTTAAATAGCTGCTTGAGGGGGAGAAATAGACATTGCGGTGGCTACCAACATAAATTAAACCAACATAACCAAGTGGCAATTACTAATACACCAGTCCTTTCAAGTCAAAGTGCAAATCAATAAACACTTTGTGAGTACAAGAATCTTAATGGCGATTCACAAGACTTCAATGAATTAAAACCTATTACGAAATATTTTGGGAGTTAAAAGTTCTGCATTAAATCTTAAATTACTACAACCTTAATACATGCTTATATAAACCCTTTTATTATTTCAGAACATTCCCTGCTTTTGGACACGATTACTTTCATGGTCAAGTTTTGGGGGATCGTTGCAAACAATGCTCTGTTCCGTGAGGCCCTGATATCGTGGAAGAATAGTGAAAACCGGAATTGTGAGCGGCACTAGCACTATATTTACATAAAAATTAAATATACAAGGTATCTATCTATAAGACTGTTCCAATCGATTACAAAAGAGACCGCGCCAGGATAACGCGACTGACGGCCAGCGGTTTTATACGATACGGTGGCGTAGAATTCGTCAAGGACTTAGCTAGGTTGCAATATCTAGAATTTACCACACCAGCACATTCCTTTCCTATTATTAAAAAACCCTTGTAGCTTAACTATCAAGCTTTAGAGTTGGTGGGTGGATTTATAAAAAGGGTTCAATGTGGCTTTGGTTTCGTTAGCAGCGTTTTCAATAAAGCAAGAAAAATTTTGCACATTAGCAAAATCGTAAGATAATACCTTTGTTTACATTCTTCAAAGGTTGTATTTATTTTTCATCGTTTTTAATCCTATTATTTAAATATTTTTTAGCATAGCATATGCACACTGTGTATTATTTAGCTATTTAAACTTTATTAACAGCCAAAACCTAATAGTTGCTTGATTTGATGAATTTGCCACAGCAATTATTTTGGCAGAGACGAAATTCTGCTTCAAATTAAACTCATTGAAACTTCGTTAAAAACTAAGATTCCCGTAAAATGGCCAGTGTATTGGTCTTCATTATGTTTTCCATTCGAGGAAAAGTTAAAAGCTTTCCAGTTAAAACAACACACAACTCTAAATCTAGTAGGTATTGTTCCATCAAAAGTAATCATGGACTACCTTATACCTACTCAAATAATACGTCATAGTAGAAAATGAGCTCCTCACGTTTTGAATTTACAACACCTTCATTTTTAATATTCCATTCTATGCCACATTGGCTGTTTGACATAATATCAATATATAAGCCCGAAACCATTGACCACTTAGACGACAACATTCGCCGATATACGGCCACAAAAGTTGTAAATAGTCATAGAAAATGTTATCCCCAGATTAGACTACGTCCGAGCCAGCCGTAGCTGAGTCACATGCCGGAAGTCATATTTAAATTATAATGCCAGAAGATTATCTTTCGAATAAGGTCAATTTCAGGTCAATTTAAAAAATAATCTTTGTTTTATTCCATTTCAAAGTTCTATACCTTTATAATATCGTATCGTATCAGCCCATATACGTCCCACTGCAGGGCACGGGCCTCCTCTACAATCAACAGTACGATTGAGAGTGGTTAGGCCTAATAATTAATTACCTTTATACTAACACCCTATATAATATATTAAACGACCACTTTAAGATTAAATATCTTGATAAATGCTCTTTCTGGGCAAGTAAATTAAAAATAAACTTCTTAACCATACGTCTACCTGAATTTGGCCTGATTGGAACTATTGAACTCTGAAGTTGAGCACCATCTGGACCGTAAGTCTTTATGGCAAAATCGATTCCCGTGCAAATGGTTATAAAATTACATTTCATTGACATTAATGGTAAAGTAAGTTATTTTAGTCACGCTCACTTCCATCTTACAGTACTTATCACACAGAAAAACAGCGAAATTGCGTATAATATTCTTCAAGATGGAATCCTACGACGAGTAGTTCATAAATAAATATAATTAATCAATTCCAAAACACTCCTCGAGGCTGGAGTATTAACAATTTTAATATTCTCAATGACGAGCCACCTTGACAACATTCTTATTTTTTGCTCTAAATGGTTGAACATAAAATATCGCTCTCTCACACAGTAAATATTTGAGTTATCGATTAAACAGAGCCCTTTTATGTAAGATCACATTAAAGAAGGTGGCAAATCATTTAGATATCGCATCGGACATTGATGTACATTGCGGGCGAGCAGTTCAATAAAAATTCAATGAAATTAAAATATATCGACGCGGCGTCACCACGCACCGTATCACGCAGTAAAAACTGTGAAACGTTCAGCGTGTGAGCCGGGGTCGCCACTTTCAGCCGACATCATAATTTAACATTGCAAAAACTGGCTTCTTAATAAATAAATCAAAGGATTTTTTTCATCGTCCATAAGTTAAGGAGTCGAGGCGGGAAATCGGATGTAAGTCGAAGGCGAAACTTTTAAAAAAGGAAACTGCTCGTGCGGCTGGCGCGGCGCGGCGGGCGCGCGCTGATTGGTCGGCGCGGCGGGGGCGGGCGAGGCCTGCGCCTGATTGGCCGGCGCGGTTCGCGCGCGCTCGGCCGCACGCCGCAGCCGCCGCGACGTAGGCGCCTTCCTCGCCTTCCTCTCCGCACGGTGCACTCCGCTCAACACAACAAATAGATTTTTTTAAACAAAAGCAATTTTCCTATTCTTCTTGTTGCGGCGACGTTTGTATAGTTTGTTTTTGCTGAACAACGTTTTGTATTGTTTATTGTGTCGGTGTGCGCGTGGTGCGCGACAATCCGCTGCCGGTTAATTCTCAGTGATATTAAACTGTCTACTGCTTAGCATTGTGGCGCGCGCGAATTTTGTAAAAAGCGATTGTTGCAGCTCGCTCGGCTGACGCCCGCTTGCGACAACTTGGCGCGCTATCGCGGCGATGCTAATTAACATAAGATACCGATGCATTGTAATAACCACAATGCTCCCTACACCTCACAATTACACGCTCAAAAACATGATAAATACATGGGGAATTTTATGTGCAATTGAATTGTGAAACTCATATTCTGTATTTCATGATATCAGTACATATACTGACAACATAGATATTGTTTGATTAATATCTGACGTAGTTTAATAAATGGTTAATAAAGAATATATTTAACTATCTAACGCCCGAATACTGGAACGCCATTCAAATAATAAGTTGCTCTTAACAGCGCACGGCCCACTTAGCCAGTACATTTAATCGGGATTAACCTAAATAAGCGCCATTTATATTTAAGATGCGTTCCAGTATTTGGGCGTAAGTAATTAAAAATTTGCAAAAATAATTGGTAGATTCCAGTCATGTCTAAATCGTAGCATATTGGCATGGTAGAAACTATACAACAATCATAGGTTAAATGTTGTCTTTCTAGACTCTGTTGACACAATAACTAATTTAAAACTGACAAATTTCATTGCATTCTTGATAAGTGTAAAATCTTATCTTTGCGAGGACAGGCAAAAACGTAACTTTCGCAATCCACTATTAGGTACTTTGCCTACGTTCGTGTTACGTCTGTCCCATGTCATTGTCTGTTAAAAATCGGTCCATCGTTACGCTGAGATTTAAAATAAACTAATTTAGGCATAATACGAGTTCCTAATTGCAATAGGTATCTAAAATAAATAAATAAATAACACCCAACAGTCACATACATAGTCTTGACCCCACACTGAGATCAAGTCTTGTGTCGTGGTGGACACCAGGGACGAGACACTTTTCGGTCTCACAGACACGAAAGAAATATTTGTGGGCCGCACAAACATTTTTCTCGGTGTGGGGATCGAACCCGCATCCTCTCGTTTCACTTTCAAATAAATCTAGCAATACTTATTTCATGTGTCTCAATTTTGACGAGAGAAATTCTATTTGATTTCCGTTTTGATACTCTGGGCGAGGCCGAAAGACTATGCCGGTATTCGGCACTAACCTTCAATTTTAATATGCAGATATTAACCCCGGATCACTAAAAATCCCAGGCCCTCATACCCACTAAAATATAACATCTACCTTTAAAAGCCTGTAATTTTATTTATACTGCACATGACCCCATTGTCTTCATACTTTGAAACTGTGTTATTCCTTCACCACCTTCAGATACTTTCCGCTGAAAACCCCACCAACCTTTCACATCCCAAATCTCGAACGCAATTAAATTATAATAATCGTGACGAATACATTTACTTCATAATAACAAAAAGCGGGTAAAATATGCATCGAGTGAAATGCAAGTCGTGCCGCGGCGGAATAATAAATATTAACGCACTATCTCCATGTTATCTGTATCAGGGCGGACGCGCTTGGAATTGCTAACTTAGATCTTGAGGGTTAGCGCTTGCTTCCGCGAATAACGCTAGATTCTAGAAGTTTCGGGTCATGCTCTTGTGTTGTTAAATGTACTGTGTCGACTACCTACTACTGCTTAGCAGTGGGCTACTGCTAAGTATGAGACTCTATCATTAAAAGTTCGATTAAGACGGCTTAGGCCATAGTCCTGTTGGCAAATTGCGAATTGGCGGTTTTTATATACCATAGAAGTTTTGGTAAGGATCTTTGTGGTTTGCAGGTCGCCATGAAGTGCTTTTCTTCAATTTCACACTGCGAGATAATAAGACTGTTGTTCCTTACTTTTCAATGGTCTTCCCTACCGATAGTCAGTTGTAAAATTAAATACACTAGCCCAAAATATCTTTGATTTTATATCTAGATTTTTAACATATCCATAAATCAGATCATATAAGAAAATTGTACAAGACAATGCATTTCATACAGTCTATCCAAAGTATGTTTTTTTGTAAATAATAAAAACATACATTTTCTGTTGGAGATATTAAATGATTTACTTATATGATACTATTAAAAGAAAAAATAAATTGCCAGTTTTAATAAGTTCGCTTTTGTAATTTCATATTAAAAAATGTATTTTAACACGGAGTTGGAAAAAATATTTTAAAATAATCCTGACAGCGGGAACCACAGAGTACATTTTACATACTAAGATAGAGACGTCACTCAATTAATTTAAGGCGCCCTCTGGCGTTAAGTAAGAAAAACCATCCAGTAATATATCTATACTTACTTTCATTACCTTTATATACGAAAAGAAAAGATTTTGCGAGGTTTGGACCTGAATAAGATCTAACAGAATCGATTTGAATTTTGTCTATTTGAAACAAATTATTCTGTATAGAAATGTGAACATAGCAATTCTCATTTCCGCATGTGTATGCATTTTAATAAATTTAATAATTGTTTTAAAATTAACTCATCAGCAAATAAGCTAATCAAGGCTGTTAAAAGTAATTTAAGGCCAATAATATCCGCGTAAAATACAATCTACGTAAAATGGAGAAACCCGTACAAACCAACGATTTTTTCGCCCTCTGGTGTTAAGTTAGTAAAAACGATGATTATAATAATTCGTCGTTGTTGTTCTAAGTTAAACCACTGTGGCGGGAACTAACTAAAACTATCATATGTTTATTTCTTAAGGCATTGTCCCCACACATCAATCAAACATTTTCATATTCTCTCTGAAAATCCAGTAACAATGCGTTTGCGCATCCGAGAACACCCGAGTAGGCCCGAGCTCATTTTTCCTCCAAATTGCGGCCTTTGTTATGCAAAGCGACGCTCCGTGTGCGGCCAGTCTCGAGTGACGCCTTATCACCACATCGCCTCAGTGACTGATTAGAATATTTCATCAGTCACAACTACTGGCTCATTCTTTATTTAATTACCCTATAGATCTGTGAGAACGACAATACAGCAGTAATGGATTTGAAAGTAGGAAGCGCTGCTTTGTCTGAATGACATTTGTAGTCTACATGGGAAGGTGTTGGTGACCATTTCCATGTGGTTACAAATGCGGATTAGTGTGTACGATTATAATAATAATTACATTATTGGAAGATATCTTGTAACTCACACAGTAATCATGAGTTGTGAAAGCTTAGTGTGTATAGAAAATAATCTATGTAAATATAGTTAACTAGCATTTGCCAGTGACTTCGTCTACGTGTATATACTGTCTACGTGATATTGTGGGCATAACAGTAAAATAAGGTTATATCACTACAACTATTACAGTGTAAACTCTACGTCAGCTTTTTACGTTCATCAAAATGCATCATTCCACTTGGTCCTTCTCGTCTTCTATTCAGCTATAGAATTATCATTTATTTCACCTCATTCAAGCTCCTATCCAAAACAAAGCATAGGCTAATATTTACAATTTTTTTTAATTTAGATATCGATTGGAATAATAATTATTTAAACAATTCAAGTCACAATTTTCAATTTTGATTATGTATATAAAATATTGATACAATGATAGATTCCGTTTTTGACACCAATCGGACCAATAATTTAATAGTTCAAAACGGCGCCGCGCGGCTTTGAGAATGTTCAACTCTGACTATCAACTTAGAATATCGGTAAAAAGGGTCACTCATATATTATAGACTGGAAAAGTCAGTGAAAAAGAAGTCGATTAAAATGTTCACCTAATAGCAGGCGACAGGCGTGGACCACGGTAGTATTTAAAAAAAAACTTAGTACTTATTGCGACGTAGTCCAGTGGATTAGTATGTTGAAGTGGCAATGGGCGGGGCCCATAGCGTGGAGAACTATTGATAGCCGATGGGGCCAAAAAGTTCTCGAATAGAGGCCGAGTAGTGGAAAGCGCAGTGTAGGTTGTCCACCCATAAGGTGGTCAGACCACCTGATAAAGGTCGTGGGACGTCGCTGAATGCAGGCTGCCTCCAACAGGTCACTGTGGAAATCATTGAGGGAGGTCCATGTTCAGTAGTGGACTTCCTTTGGCTGATGGATGGATGAATGGCCTTATTGCAGGGCGTTACTGTACTGTATTGTGTCCGCTCATTACGTCTTATTGCAAACCACAGGCCTCCTCTACGGTCAAGAGTACGATTGAGAGTATGAGGGTTTACCAAGAGGAAATCGAAACTAAAATTTTTTGTGGTCCTAAATCTCAACCACAGCAATATTTTCAAGGAATGAATACCTACATGATATTTCAAACGCACTATACTTTGAAGAGATATGCATTTTTTTTTTTCAATAATATTAAAATTTTACGGACAAGCAAAAACTGACTCTTTACATCGCATTATTATCATATTGTCAAAATACACCTCATAAATAATGATGACAAGCACGCAAAATATTTGCACACGAGTCCCAATTAAACGTCTTTTATTGATCACTTAGCAACAACACATGATCACGTATTAATCAAGCGAAAAGTCCCATCACTCATTAACTTGAGTACTAGTAATCTGCGAAATGAGACCTCATTGATTTTCCTATACTGTCATAGTAAATAATTACCAACATACCCTTACTGTCAGCAAAACTCAGTTTGATATACATAAACTTTATTATTTGTCACATAGAGTTCAAAACAGCTTGGCAGAGTTAGCATGGATGGTAGATAATTTGGTCAGGTTAAACCGGGCTATCGTGAATCGAAGCGATGCATCATATTTGTCGATGTTCCATCAACGAAGCAGAGATCGGCATCGGGTTGATAGCACTATGGAACACTTCAAAAGGGTTGGGACTCACCTGCCCCGAACAGTACCTACTTAGACTAATGCATAATTACACTAATTGCGATCAGCTGAAATGTTGGATGCAGCCTAATGTTGCGGATTGGAGTGGCAACGTCATCTAAAACGATATAGACAATTAATTACTCACAATGGACTTTTGGATCAGTTATAAAGCATTATCGTGGTACTGTTTAGTTGAGATTGTTTGGGTTAATATCTAGGAGAGCAATTACGGTTGTCGATCATATGTGCTACTGCAACTTTTGTAAGCCAAAGTCGTCTATGGCACGCATTTTTAAAAGACAGAGCACTTAAGATCACCGCTGTCTAAGAAATCTTTAATCTGAAATGAAAAAACCAATAAATAGGAAATAATAATTAAATGCCACTGTGTTATCATTTTTACCGGTCAAAATATATAATTGTTTTTAATATTGAACAATTCAGTAATATACATACAGCTAATAGCAACTATTTTTTAGTAAACAGTACTAATATCTTCCCTCAAAACTCAAAAGTCTCGAAGCTCGCACAGGCCATTAAATTAGAACTGTCCAAAACGAAACGCGTCGATTTAAAAAAACAATTTCGACACCAGATGTTTGAAGAAACGTAGCGGAGATCACGTGAGATTAGCGCCGTACGCGATGTTTTTTGCTCGATGCCTGCCTCCACACGTATAAAGTGCATGCCAAGAGCATAAATTTAAATTTGCGCTGTTATCGAAATAGTTGAACAATTTACGAGCCACGAGAAATGTAAGCGAATGAATTATACCACCGTTTGATATGCTGGGACACGCATGTTATTAGTGTAATTGCATTCTTTGCTAATATAAAAGTTCTTTGTTGATTTGCATAAGGAATTCCGATGTTGCATATTGTTATCTAATCTACTATGTATGGCTTCTGTGAATTGCAGAAATCATTTGAACTTCCAGGATGGTAAGAATAGCAAAAGAACACAAGTACCAGTGCTATAAAGCTCGAGAACTTTACCATGACTTCAAATGATATTAATACTTTTTCGTATACGATAGTAAAAATACTCAATAATTCCTACATAACACTGGCCAGTATTGTCACATAAATAAAAATAAACAATAAAAATTTTAAAGCACTACGGTGCGTGTGTCTTAACCAAATACAAATTAAAAAAGTAGTTGTAAATAATAAGGCGGGAGAGTTTCAACACCTCGTAGGCACACGGGCCAGGCTCGGGTCACGCGAACCACCGCTCGCCTCTCTGCGGTTAGACAACTGGCAATGCAATCAACTTGTCCGCAATTGATCGATCATTTCCTAGCCGTTTGATTACAATTTCAAATATTTTTGAACTTTTTATTTAGACACAAAAACGCGGCAAATGCACCATTTTGTAGGTGAAGTCTCATATTATACAAAACGATGTTAAACGGAATGCAACAGACGCGGGCGTTCATGTTCAGTTTAAAGTTTACAGTCAAGTTCTTGAGTTTTATTTTCGTAATAAAATATTTGAGCGTTTCTTAAATTAGGAAATAGATATGCAAACTCTCAAATTAGTTACTTGTTTTCGTAACTTATGTAACGCTCTTGATTTCATTGCCACTAAATCTAAAGGATTTGTATTTTTCACTTTCTCTGATCTTAAGTAAGACTAAAATGCAATACAAATTGTACGAATTCAACTAGGTACTCCACAAAATGTTTGAATCCTCTATCACAAGTCGTAACCTTAGAATCTTTCTAATATAGAGGGAGCTCTGGTACTTTAAAAACATAGATTAAAATGGTGGTGCGGGGCCACCTTTTCTGCCCTCCTTTTGGCTGATATCTGGGAGGTTATACAACATACACAAATTAATTCGAAAAGAAAAATTAAAATTAATATTTTAAGGCTGCGTATACTAGCTAACTAGCTACTCACAATTAAGTATAAAGTTAAGAATAAGAGCTAAATATACTTTTGGTTCCGAAAGAAATTTACAACATTTTTTTGTTAAATAATTACATTGAAATAAACCTATTATTTACGGATATTATCGCGAATTTTTTTTTTCGGATTAAACTAAATTCGCGATCAAATCCGTAAATAATAGTTTTATTTCAATGTGTAACATTCGCGTAAATCTAAGAAACCATTAAACAATTACTTTAATTTTTACTAATATAGGAGTGCTACCTAAGATTACGAACAAGAAAATATCTACGTTTTGAGGAAGCGCTCTCATATCCTCTACATTTTTAATATACTTTAAGGTCTTAACCATAGACTAAGATTTGAGCGAATGATAGGTATCATTTTTTTTTTTTTTATTGCATTGAATGGCTAGACGTGAATGCCGTTCGCCTGATGGTAAGCGATGCGACCGCTCATGAACAGTAGCAAAACCAAACAACACCTAGAATTACAAAGCAATGCTTGGCATTCAACTGCGCTCGCCATCCTGAGACATAAGATGTTAAGTCTCAATATGTCCAGTAATTACTCTGGCTACAATGTCCTTCAATCCGAAACACAACAGTGCATTTAAACTGCTGTTTGACGGGAGAAATAGACATTGCGGTGGTACCCACCCAGGCAGCCTCTCACATATGAGAGACCTACCACCAGTAGAGGATAAGGATAGTATTGATTTTTAACAGTGGAAAACCATTGAGATAAAATACTAGAGGGGACACTGCAAACAAAATGTTTGTAACAAAATGAAGGGTACCGCTCCTTCTATTTCTGTCTCTGTCACGTCTACGAAGTAACATTATCTTCCCTTTCGCTCCACTGTGTAACCGTGTGCACGCACAAATGCAGAGATTTTGTTCCCAATGTCCGCTCTAGTATATTATACATCAATGTGAAAAACTTATAAATTACTTCGGACATCGAACGTTCGAATAACCGAGTTTTGTTTCGATCACAGAATAACTCTCCAGGCCTTTATTAAAATATTTGACGTTTCTATGGCAGTTTTACGTCTATGAGACTTGCAAAATATAATTCTACCCAAAGACTCAAGCTAATAAAACTAACTTTAACTATCAACATATTAATTTCTATTGAATAGCAATTTTTTTCACACCTCGTCACACCCGCGGGTGTGAACCAATAATATGTGCTATTTGAATATTTTTTAAACTAGTTTACGCTATATAAATGAAGAGATGAGTGCAAACACAGTACTAAGGGGACTAGTTGAAGGGTAATTAAAATTATTATTGTTTTTAATTAATTATACATAGTTACGTATGCGGCCGATAAGATCGGCACTTGCGAGGGTTTTTGCGATCGTACCGTGCGTAAAAACACTTATCAATTAAAAAATAACTACCTATTATCCACTCTGTGTAAGTGATAAATTAATATACACATTAAGTACCTCCATTACTATTTACAACATTCAAAACAAAAGAATTTGAAATAGTAAAAGATAAAAATAAAGTTTTATCACAAATATGGGCTTTTACTGTTTTAAAAGTTCAATGTAATTAAAATTTCACGCTCATTATGGGATTAATAGGATTACGCGATGCGACGATAACGCGCGTCGTGCCAGATGGTATAGTCGGGGACACAATACTTAATATTTATACGGCAAGTACTTTAAATCAATAAACATATTTATGTATATTCATCAAGGAGGTACTTCAACATTAGATTTCAATATTGACGTTGATTTAATTATATGAATGAATTTATATAAGACAATAACTAAGACTAAAACAAACTTTTTTATTCCCAAAAATAAACATCTGAATATCAGACTTTAATACATTGGCCACGTTAGTAACATTTATTATGCCTGTAATATAGGTAGGTCTAGACTTAACAGCTATACAAATAATCCTGATCCTTCATATATCTTCACCATCAGGAACCGAGAGGAAAGTATACAGACAACCAGTCTTATGAACAAATTTTATGAAAAAAATAAATGAGTTTTAGCTTATTAGGCAGTCAACAATAGTATCAATACCGCTGTATTTGTTCAATCTTTCACTCTACGAAATAACAAATTATTTATCAAATTTGATTTGCTTGTAGCAAGACCTCGAACATTCCATATTTAATATTATTACGATGTTATTCTTGGTATCCTCACACATTGGTGTTTTTGCTTGCTTACATTCCAACTTGTATCAAATACACGATCTATCCCTTGTCCATCAACTAGTCGCCCTTTACATCACATCAATATAAAGAAAAAGCGAGAAAGCTTAATGTTTGTGTAGACTGTACGGCGTCGATTGCATCGTCTGCTCGCGCCCGACGCGACGACTGCGCTGCACTTATCAAATGCACCGTTGCTCCATATGCATACATTAATGAATTCACGTGGAAATTCACATGCCTGCCTAATTATGGGAATTTGTGTTGCCTAATGTTCACTCACGTGGAAAAAGTTGGTGCTTTTGAAATAATACGACACCTGTATATACGAGTGTTACATGGTGGGCAAGTTCTTTACTGTAAACAGCCCATATACGTCCTACTGCTACTATTACTACAATCGAGAGTAGAATTGAAAATGGTTAGGCCATATAGTCTACGATATCCTAGTGCGGGTAGGCGGACTATACATACAAAATTCTTACAAATCTCCATGATATAATTATATTTGCGTCATATTTGTGTTATGTTGCATATTTCCTAAACCTTGGAATTTTCTTTAAAATACATTCAGTATTATTTAACTACTTTCGTGTCATAAACATTACAAAAAAACCTAACCGGACGTCCATTTTTTCAATATATTTGACTAAACTCATAAGTAGGTAATATGCAGCTGTCTTAAATCTTAGACTAATCGAGTTCTTGAATCGATTAATGTAGAAAATATTTTACATTTATAAATAGACATCCGTACCACAAAGTTCACAGCCAACAAACGATTATCCAAAACAAATGACGCCATTAAAACTAGAAATATTTATAATGTCGACAGTTGATCAATGAAACAAGGTCGGTACTAAATGATTTGTTCACAGTAGTAGCAGGATGCGATATAATATTTAAAATATAAACTGTGCTCCTAACCTTTCCATATCTGCGGCAATTAGCGACGCTTTTAAACTTGAGCAATGCATCAGAAATTCTTTTACCTCGTAATGCAAAACTTCTGTTTAGTTAGCTATCTCTAAAATTATTTATCGGTCATGTATTTGTGATATTTTAACACTATGGAATTCGGAGTTAAAGCCTGATGATTTTATTAAGGTGCCGAATTTTATTTTTTATTTTTATTATAACGGTTTGTTAAAAAACATTCCAGAATTGTAGATAAGAAAGATTAATGTTCTTACTTTCGGCCCTGCTATTATGTTGACTTTTGCAAATGCTCAATAATGCAAAGTGCAAAAAGGAGTTCTGCCTACCACAAGCTGTATGTCTTACATGAAGATTCTATCAGTAAACGTCAGTCTACGTATCACACATCAGTCAAACAATATTGTTTGTAAAAAGTAGTAGTCTGGAACAATGTCCATTAGACCGTTCATTCACCGGACGATGAGTGATGCCTTCGTAGCTGTACTTATTCTTTACTGTATCAGCCCATATACGTCCTAATGCAAGGCCTTACCCTCTTCTACAATATAAAGTGTGATTGAGAGGGTTGAGGCGATACAGTCCACCACGCTAGCCAAGTGCAGGTTGGCAGACTTTACCATTAAGTTCGTAGCGCTATCATTATATTCTATGTTGCAATAGGCAGAAACACTAGCTATAATTTTTATTCTGAGCTTGAAGACGGTATTGAGTTCTCCTCCTTTGTGGAATATACACGGCATAGTCCTTTGGTACCTTAGACGTTCTCAGAGCACTAAGGTTCAATACCAACTTCTAGTTGAGTAGTGATTGCGTGACAGAGCCTTAGAAAGCCTTTGTTGTTATACGATTGTTATTATCTGTCTCAGGAAACACTAGCTCAGTTGATAGAATCCACTTTGCAATACCATTGGAATAGGCTTAAACAGCTCCATTCATTTTTTTTACTCATTTGTTGATACTAAAGTGGGTGATGCAAAAGATCTAACATGGTTTTTTTAATCTTTTTGCGTCTACGAATTGTCACCTATGTGAATACTGAGCAAATCGTTATATTCAAATCGAAAAACTAGCTCAACATAAATTGCTTAGTGTAGATTTTTTAATGTTTATCTACAACTTGCCATACCATTCAATATTATACGCTAGTAACTACATCATGATCATTTTTGTTTTGTAAAGATTATTTTTATATTATTGTAATATTCGTATTTGCTATTTTTTACCACCTCTTCATTCTTCAACCTTCATTTGCATATCGCAAATCAATAGCACAAACCGTTATTCATCTGATATCACGCATCAGAATTGTTTCACATCAACCCCGGGATGTATCGCTAGTTTTTTAAGATGCCCGATAAGACCCTGCGTACAAATTCGAAAGCGAAAACGCACTTTTAGCGCAATTTTCGCTGTTATTTGCATTGTAATTGATTTTTTTATATTCCGCAGCGAATGCGTACACGCATGCGCAAAATGCATGTCCAATTAAACAACGCAATAAGCAACTTTATTATCATGCAACATCATAATAGTAGCTCTTGCTATTTCATCTTGACATGCAAACTTGATGATACGCAGGAAAATTTACACCACTTCCTTTTGGTAAAAGTGAAGGTAAAGAAACAAATGTACGTTAGTTAATTTAATTATGATATTAAATTTTCAATGCGAAAGATTACACGCAAACCACGAAAACATTGAAATTTATAAAATAATTAAATAAAATTAATATGTATACCTAACAGCCACATACTTAGTCCTGACACCACACTAAGATTGAGTCTTCTTTAATGGGTATCAGAAACTACGAGAGACTTTTCGGTCTCACAAACACAACTTGGACCCGGAACAAATACTGGAATGGAACATCAGCTAAATACTTTTAATTTGTAGATTTCCATTAACAAATACTATTAGCCCAACACATTTCTACAGAGATCTATCTACTCAAAGTAGTATGAAGAATTAGATGCAAGCACAAATATTGCAAACACTTTATTTTGCTGATTTTTTAGTAATATTATTAGATAGAAGATGCTTTGACATGCTTTGAAATGTTTTAATGGATTACTATATGCTTTCAGAAGTGTCAATGCCAGTATTATTCTTCAACGTGCGCATGGATCATCAATCCTTCAAAAAAGAGTATAATTTTACTAACAATATGAATTGTCAAATCACCGCTTTCACTGAGAAGACCAGTTCTACAAACTTCGCAAATCTATTGCTATGAAATAAATAGATTAGATGATAGATTAGCCAAAATGTACTGTTAATACTTAGCGTGTCACAACAATATTGAACTCAATATAAATCTAAAGCGTCAAACATTACCGCTCCTCTCTATTTGTATACAAAACGTTTATAGTATTGATTAAACCATTTTTCAAATAACCAACAAGCCAATTAAACAACAGCAATGGGATTTTATTCAGATTCATCAAACCAATTCGAAATCATAATTGATCTTGCATGTAAAAAAATATAGAGGGCTGAAATAGGCGCCAAAAATACAAAACTAGAACGATGACTGGCCGAAACACTTGGAGCCAAAAGTCCAATTAACGATCGGGGGCCGGGGCGAGAGCCGCGCAGTACTGGGAGAACTTTCAAATGTTGCATCGACAGGTGATATGGTAACACTTTCAGAGTAAAGGTATTTTATTACTAATATAGAATTCATATCTGATATTCAAATATTGTGTAATCATAAAAAAGGAACATTATATTGACAAACAACGTTTATAAATTACTAGCGGTCGGGCCCGGATCCGCCCGGGTGCATACACGTTTTAAAATGGCGGTAAAAAGTTTAATTTAGAATATCGACCAATCGGACCACGAAAAACGAACAAAATTTCCTCGTATTTGCTAGAAATATCACTACTGCTTTCCTCCTATAGGTCATAGCGTGATGATATATAGCCTACCCAACACTGAAAGAATCATTTAAATCGGACTAGTAGTTCCAGATATTAGCGCGTTCAAACAAACAAACTCTGCAGCTTTATAGTATTAGTATAGATTACTTTTCTTAATATAGGATTGATGTACATAAATATATTAAAGATTACAGAAAATGTTACACAATGGAATCAAACTAATTGTTACGGATTTTATCGTAGATTTGGTTTAATTTTGTATTTTTTTACTCCCCGAGGTTCACATTACTGTTTTACGGACTAACAGAGCGCGCTCCGTTACCACAAAAACTGTTAAATAATGTAAATTCTTGTAAGCAGTCCACGCGTTGTAACTATAAAATCAATGTATTTCACTCCATTCTAATCTTATAATCATTACAGATTATTTTTAATTTGGATGTTATAACTATTAAAGGCTGTTTTGTTTATTATTTGTAAGTGTGTTAGGTATTGAAAAAACTTTATTACTAATGATAAAATATATTTTCCAGTGTCAACTTGGCAGTCTTTTTCATTTTTAACCGACTTCAGAGAAAGGAGAAAGTGTTCAATTCAACTGTATGTTTTTTATTCTTTTTTAAATTTCCCTTCTGTAGATTAGCGATTCCCTGCCTGTATTATCACTAATCTAAGTACTATATTTTTTATTATTATCGGTATACACATACTACTGGTATGTTTTTTAAATGTCTAAGCTATTGCTAAACTAATTTATTAGTATAGCAATATTGTATGCCTACTCAGGTGTAAAGCAATTTCTAGTGATTCTACACAACGCAACTTCTGTAACATTAGCATATACTGTGTCAAATTTTGTAGTAGTGCGAGGTCCCAATTGGTAGAGTGGTGTCCGGCGGACGATATCAGCCGGCCGAAGTTCTGCAATTCCAAACGTACCTCGGCCGAGCTGTGAAATACTGACTTACACATCGACTAATACATTTACATGCCTATAAATAATCATGCTATATCATTTAATTTACATTTTCGCCTTGTAACTATATCGGAATGTTTTAGATCAAAATTTTTAGGACATAAAATGACCGCTATAATTGGAGATAAAAAATCTATGCTATTTTGAGTGTTAATAGGTATCGAATTATTGGTTTCTTTGATACCTCTATTTATGTTGATATAGATACAGATCCTTCTGTGTTGTGGTTGTTGCCATTGAGTAAAGCCCGCAATCAATAAGTAGCGCCACAAACTGACTATATTGCAAATTATACCCCTAGATGAGCTAATCACGTATTACAATATGAATTAAGACCGAAGATGAAATTTTATCAAAGTGATGTAAGTGTAGGCAGATAATATTCTATCGCCTTCAACAGCAACTTGCTCCAATTAAACAGAAAAAAGTCTAAATTTAACTTTGTCCAGCAAGACGTATTAGAATAAGAGGCCGTACGATATTTTGAATACCCATAACTCCATCCCGACCACTCCAAATCAATCTCATATGAATTGTCGACAGCTCTCCAGCTACACTCGTAATAATTTCACGAGCGGAGCGGCCGCGGCGCCCCCCTTATCGCGACAACAATACCTTTCTGACTCGCTGGACATCTTCAAAAGTTATTTTACATTTTTCGCCAGAGTGTCGAGTTGGGTATTGGCGCGGCTACCGGCTAGACTGCGAAGGTTTTTGTTTATATGTAGATGTAATAGTGGAATTGTGTTAATTTTGTTGGAATATTCATTAAATAAACCATTGACAAAAATACATCGACAGGGGTAAGAGCACAACTGTACTGACGTAGGTGGTGCAACGCTTCAGTGCATCTTCAGTGGACTGTTCCAATGATTTTGAAATTGCTGGCTTGTATAATTACGTAAGTTTTGTTAAAAGAAAGTTAATAATTCTTAACACGGTAGAAACAAAATCTATTTCATTATATTAATTTACATCTTTATTTCTACATAGTTATGAAAGAGATCTAATAGATAACATGATTATCACGGCCATATTATTGATACTACAAATGCACGTAAGGGCCTAACCCAAGTTATAAATCAATACATTATACAAAAAAAAAAACAAGAGTGTGTTAAAGTTCACTTGCATAGGTTCTATGGTTAGTATTCATGAAAAACTGAATGTTGTTGGAATGCATGTTTTCATCAAGTAGTCTGTATGTGACGTTTAATTTTACCTCCCCCTTTGCATAAAACCTTTCGAATAATTAAGTACTACAAACTTGGCTAATCAATATTATAAATTGTTTTCCGTGTATGTCTATGAGTAGCAAATATTTATCTCCCAATATTTTGGATATCGTAGTTTTTTCCACAATACCATTCCCACAACACAGTAATGCAAATACTCAAAAACCATATACCACACAATAACAAAGTCTCAAGTCCTACATATCCACTGAGCTACGAGCTAAGTTTTACATTACAAATGTCAGAATATGGGGTCATGGATACGGTCCATTGTTACAACGTCGGCTGCAACGTTCTTCTCAGTTTTATTGTGAGTCGTTTATCGGCTGTTTACACTGAAATGCTCGCCGACAATTGTAAACAGGAGCCATCGCGTCGGGTCAATAGCTTTCTTTGTGCACTCGCAAATTAATATAAAGTATCGCGCACGAATAAGTCACTCGTTTAATTAACCTTTGAATTAAAACGTAATTTATTTTATGATATTTTTTAAATGTCCAAATAGGGTATTTCGGTTTAAAATAAAGTCTAAAACGCACACATTCCTCACAACAAATGGAAGTTAAACCGTTTTGGTAACTCGCAAATTCTTTAGGTTTTTATGTAAAAAAAAAAGCAATATTATTCCTATTTGGACGTCATACTATTTAAAGGCGAGCGTTATTTATTTTATAAAAAAATATACAAAAAAAACTCTTCTGTATACTTTACATTAATTACTAACTTTCACAAAAATGTGAGTCTAATTTCGAAACAGAGTTAATAACAGTGGTTTTAAAATGTCCGCTGGCAAATAAAGTTTATAAAAATATATTAACGTTAAAACTTAAAACGCCACCATACAAAAGAGCATAAATCACGTGAAAATTAACATAGCGTCCTCCTTTACAACACCCTAAAAACAGCACAAATAAAAGCTTCACAATAAATTTTATCGTAAAAATAATATTTCTATATCATTAACGGGTTTGACAGTTTAGTTCATAGTTTCTCAAAGTTGCCTGTATCGACCCCCAAACGTGAAATACATATATCCAACAATGGCCCTATGTTCGCGAAACCTGTAATAAAAACTCCACAATTATAGGCTTTATTTTAGCAGATGACTCATATTTGTGCTTATTAAATGTCCTTAAAAAAATCAGAGTAATTAGTACTCTATGATATTAAAAAAAAACTTAATCTAAGAATTCTGAAAAACACAATGTCTAAAGAAGAAGATCAATCCAAACTTGATAAAATCCTAAATCTTGGCCTTTAAGGTCTACAACTGCTATTAAATAAGCAAGGCTCTGCCCAAAACCAAAACAAATTGCAAGGGCTAGGCCTAAAGTTTGGGGACCACTGGTTTAGTTCAACCCTTTCAGTAGCAATATTTCCAGCGAGTCATGACATTGAGCAGGCTTTTGTGGCGTTGTAGACCAAACATAAAGTCGGCCGTACGTTGTTTTAATTAATTGTTACGAGTTTCAAAGAGGCTTCAACTGCTGCGAGACATGAAACTTAAAGTAGGTGAAACGCTGACCAATAGCCATTGTTCGGCCGTAGATAAATTTGCGTTGATTGCTTTACAGTTGGCGCGGGTTTTGTAACTTATTTTATTTATTAGAGCGGAATTGCTTTTTTATTGTGCGGTTGGTATGGTTTAGAACGAGATTGTTTTAAATTCTAAACGTAATTTGCTGACCTTTGTCCTCATCACTACAAGAGTCATCTATATTTTAATTTAATTTCATTTAAAAAATAATATTATAAAAGGGAGAGGTTTGATTATTTAGGATTATTTTTGAATAGGCTCTGAAACTACTGTACTGATTTTAAAAAATATTTTACTGAATCCTACATTATCCCTGATGAACATGGACGATAGAATATTTTCAAAAAATGCATCTTCTCGTAGATGGGACCGGCGCGGGCCGCTAGTTTTTACAATATTTTGTATTAATTCATATTTTATAATCTAAATACTTTTTCATAAGAACGCCAAATTGAATGATAATAATGCTAATTAAAGCTTCATTCAGCGTTGTGGATTATGACCAAATCCGTCTGAATTAAACTCTCGATCAATACCGTATCACTTAATTCTTTTCCTTATTTTGTATCTGATTTACGATTAATCAATTACATTATGAATAAGCGCTGTTTAAGCATGTGACATGTTATAATCAAAGGTTATACTTAAAGGTTTTTTATTACTGAAATCTTTATTCGTCGCCAAGAGCAGATAACTCTCCGTGCCCCAGTTTTATTATGAAAGTTTTAAATGAAAGAAGTCTGGTTAATTATTTTACAGGTAATTGGCTAGCTGAGACAAACGGTCTTCCATATGCTTATATTTTATTTAAACTCTGATACAAGTAATAAGGTTCACGTTTCTTTAATACAAATTGAGTAAGTAAATATAATGTGCCTAAAACACATGTGTTAATGAATAAAAAATAAAAAAAAAATAGTACGCCGCTTATCTAGATATTAACGATCATAAAATATATATCAAAACGTACATTATTTATCCATTAGGCAACAAATGAACCACATGAAATAATAAATAATTTAATATAATAACTTCCTAATATAAATAAAATTTAAAACAAAGAATTTGTAATAAAACAGTTTAATAATAAGGTTTGAGGCGAGGAGCACGGCGGGACGTAATTAAAACGGCGCGGCGACGCTCCGATTACTATGCAAATACAAGTTTGTAAATGTGCTACTGGCACGACCACGCTACCCTCAACGCTGCCTCAAGCACAGGAGCGGGCGGTGGCGGACTACGGAATATCCTGGGTATATTATTGGGAACAAATTTGATGAGCCAATTGAGATGTGTCTGAACTCCAACTAGTTCTGTGATAAAGATATCAGGTTTGTTCTTCATATGGATAAGTGTTGACGTAATACTGTGGTGGTATGTTTTATTAGCATATTCCTCTACTGCCAGCCCATTGCTGAACTTAGGTTTTCCCCAACTATTGTCACAACGAGCGGCATTTGTTTCATGTGGTTTTCTATTTAGATTCAAATATGAAATTACTTTCATAATGATTTTGCTTTTGATCTCCTAAACGTCAATAATTTTGGAAAAATATTCTAAATTCCAATTTTAGTTTTTAGAATCATCGTTGGGTTTAGAACTAACCGGTTGAATAGAATCCGGGAGTCCACCCACGACTTCTTAGTTCACAGTTCAAACATATCGCCACTAAACCAACGAAGCTATGTATTGTAAAACGCTCGTATATTATAATTATCAAATAGAACAAGGTCCCACGTTTTACCGGTCTGTAATTAGTAATAGCGATAGGGTTAATGCCCTTGTACTTTTAAATCAGAACCTGGTTAATGCTATCAAGATTTATTTAATAAATATTACTTTTATGTTAATTAACGCTCATACGTATTGAGTGCTTATTTAACGAAAATATTGTATATGAGGTAAATAAATAAAAAAAGTTTATTTACTCAATTCTTATCGTATTTACCACGAGGAAACCTGCTTACCATAGCGATTTGTAAGAATTTCCGTGGTATGTAGTCCCCCAATCCACACTAAGCTAGCATGGTGTACTATATGGCCTAAACACTCTCAATCGTACTGTCGATTGTGAAGAGACTCATGCCCAACAAACAGTAGGAGGTATAAGGTCTGATACAGTATACAGTAATTCACTTAAATTTTAAACAACATTTGTCTAATTATGAACGACAGTGATAGATCAGAGGCCCAATGTAAGGTCTTGTACAGGTAATTGTTTGTTATAATAATCCCTTATCACAGATAAAGAACACGCATATATTATCCGGCATAGAATCCTGCTAGACCAACGTTATTTGTAATTCTTTATTACTATCCATAGACTACATCCCGATTTTACCATACCATACAATACATACAGAAACTTAAAATATAACCAGCAAAAATTCAAGTTGTACACCGTTTTGAAGTCGCGATAAGGAATTTTAAAATTCAAATTGAGCCAGATTTAGATGCCGCGACTACGTATCTGTCCTGGTGTTCCCGGCCGTAACTCATAACCCGCCGTACACGACAAGTGGGACCTAACAGGGGAAATAGAGCATACACTGTATTTATTTCTGTGTTGTAATTTTGCGTGACTTTTTTATTGCATACGTCCGGTGGCCAAGCAAATAGTTTAGCTGATAAGTAAATACCACACGACACATGAAGATGTGTAGGTAGACTATATGACCTAACAACTCTCAATCATACTCTCGATTGTAGAGGAGGCTTGTGCCCTGCAGTGATTGATTATGACTGCGTTGCTGTATTTTCAAAGTTGGTGTGGGTTGTGAAGGAAAAAGGACGAGGATGAGGCGAGTGTTTGGTCTGTAAAAACGAACAAAAGACGACAGCAAAGCCGTTGCTTCATCTACACCGGTGGAAATTTCCCATTCCCACAGTGATCGGAGTTAACCTCAAAGTGGCTCTACTATTTCAGTACTTCAACTATTGTATGGTATTAACATCATCATTTCAATAATACATATATTCAATAGCGGACACCTTACAACTGATGATAAGATTTAGATACAAATCTATTTCCATTTTGTAATTTAACTCTGACGACTTCCATATTCTTAGAACAATAAAGAGCACGCCTGTAGCGATATTTGCAAACGCATACACAAATTGCCACACTAAGCCTGACCACAATGATCCCTTTCACCCAATCATTAGTGACCCTCTGACCTTTGACATGAATGATGCACTGATCAATAAGTAATCAACACCCCAGTGTTCAGCCTTTAATCTGACCTCTTCGTGACGCCATTCATGTAGTTAATAGGACAAACGTAATTATAGATTAGTGTTTTATATTGATTGCTACAATAGCAATTGCGTGAATCAGTTAAGAATTTGATAAGACGTGAAAATATTTGGTTTTTATCTTGATGATCGGTGGTTGTGAGTATGATATTTGTCGCATGTATTTTTATATTTTCTAAATATAATAATGATAAGAATAACTTTCAGGATGAAAGTAACTAACAGTTGTGGTTATGACTTAAATTTTAGAGAATAAAATTAACTAGAATTTCGTGTAGAAAATATTCAAAAGCTTTTGCTCTATTTTATATCTGAACTCATACATAGTTTCTCCGTGGGACATGTATGTAATGTTTGATGTACAATAATATATTGTACATCAAACATTCATATCAAATTATAAAATGGAAACACAAGATTTGACACCCAAATAAGTAAATATGTTCTTTCTTTTATTGGATTATGGTTCATGATCAGAACAGTAATTCAATCGAAAGAAATCCAAACAATAATGTTTGGTCAAATTAAATAGTTTATTTGAAAAACAAAATGAATAACATCTAATAAACTATTAATAAATCGGATCACGACGCAAACAAAACATCACGGAACGTCCATGTACCGCCCACAGATGTCACAATGGCGATCATTCCTCGACATTACGTGGTTATTGTCTAATGAAAAGTAATTAACTGGCCGCGGTGGCGTCTGCGGGGCTGTGCGGGAGTGAGGGAAACGACGGAGGGGGGGGGGGTGGCGATATTGACAGACAATGCCGAATGGAACAATCATTGGTAAGAGTTAAAGAGGAGACGCTGAGTCAGCAAGAATATAGCGGGACATGGCTTGTAACTAGACGAGCGCGTGCGCCACAGATGTGTGAAGGAAGATAGTGGCGGCAATATGCAGATTGCTTATTTCATCGCACATATTGTATTTTCTATTTTACAGTCAAAGTCAACTAGAGTGATGTCTCATTACTTGCCGTCAATGAGAAGGTTGGACGTGTAAAAATTCCATATTATGACAGCTTACATGGCGCAGTGGGTTAGAAGCCCACTATGAAATGAGTGGTCGCGGGCTTGATCTCCGCACCGAAACAAATGTTTGTGTGGCTCACAAATATTTTTTGGGTTGGATCTGAGTGTTTGTGACACCGCAAAGTTTCTCGCAGTTTTTGATACCATTAGGTTGGAATGGGTGTAAAAATACCCATACCAAGCTAATGGCATCCAAAATTATTATCACGTAAAGCCTAACCTACGTATATAATAAATGAAAACATTTTTTTTTCTAAGAACAGGCCACTTCAACGTTCGTAAGAGTTCAGACCTACATCAACTAACTTAGTGCAGGTTAAGAAAATTCAAATGAGTAACATAAAGCACTTAGATTTTAATTTTCATCGTTGGATTTTTATCTGTTATTGTACAGGGTATGTCAAGACTGCTACCGAAACTTTACTTCAGACACAAAGCAAGTACACAGATTTGAAAAAACAGCGACGACTTTTTGGTTTGTTTTCTCCTAGCATCTAAAATAATAGTGTACACCTATTTATTTTTACAGACGCTATGGTACATAATTGTTTAATTACTTATTTCAGCAAAATCTATGGCTTTATAAACCAAACACGATGACATTTAAAAAATCACAAGAAAGAATTGTCGCGATTTTTTTGCGAAATTTGTAGTTGCGTTGTGTTTGTACTCACTAAAACTACCACCCGGCTTAGTTTTCGGTAGGAGTCTTGGTATACCCTGTATCTTTACACTTACATGTATTCATAATAAACTATTTCTCTAGCTAGGAAAATGCCGCATCTATTTACATCGTAAGTTCACAATTTGTTCGGTTAGTTAAACTGCAAAGACGCCGACATAACTTCATTGATTAAAGTTCATGTTAATAGGGAGTTCGTTGCACGTTATTTCATTTGAAAATTTGCTTCTTGATTAAAAGAGAATTCCTTGGGAACCGTTCCAGGAATTATTGTGGTTAGATAGAAGTTATATCCGGGTTTAAACGTATTTTATACTTCGTGGCCAATGTTGTGTTCATTAAAGAATTTTTAAGAATAAAGATTTGATTGCTTGTGTGTATTTTATATGCTCTGAAACTACTAAAACGGATTGAAAAAATCTTTTACCACCTCTTGCATTATCCTTGATGAATATAGGCGATAGAATATTTTCAAAACAATGTATTTTCACCCGGGCGGAGCCGAGCCAGGCCGCTAGTTTAGGATATAATCAAAATTGCATACGGCACTTTTAAACCGGCGAATCTTATCATCTTTGGTGATCGATGACATAGATTGCTAAAAGTGTTCAGTATTTTGAAGTAAATCTTGATTTTGCATTTTAACTACAAGCGAAAAGTACAAATAAATCAAGATTGAAAAAAACAAGTTTGCGTAACAGTTAATTATTAATATCAGTTAAGTAAATTATAAAGTACTTGCCCGTATCTTGATGATGTAACATTTAATAGGCAGCTTAAGTGACGCAGTTGGTTAGGATCCGACTGTGAAACGAGGGCCATGGGTTCAGTCCCCGCGCCGAGACAAAGGTTTGCGAGGCCCACAAATATTTTTTTTTGGTTGTTTGTGAGACCGAAACGTCTTTCATAGTTTTTGATACCCAGGACACAAGACTTAATTGATCTTAATGTGGGGTCTGGACTATGTACTTTACTGTTGGGCGGATTTATTTAGCGTATAACGCCAATGCCACTGGTCAAGGCTAAATCACAATTGTGTCGATTCATGTCTATGTGGTGGAGCTGATCTGGTACAACTAAGTTGAACTATTATTGTGAAATTTGTTTAGTATTTATAATCTACTAGCGGCCCGGCCCGGCTTCTCCCTGGTGCAGATACACTTTTTTGAAAATATTCGATCACCTATGTTCATCAAAATTAATCTAAGATTCTAACGATGAAAGATTTTTTCGAATCGGTCCAGTAGCATCAATGCAAACAATGAAATGTTTCCTCTTAAAATATTAGCTTAGACTTGAAATTGACTTTGGTCATAATGCAAGTTGAGAGTGAAAGCTTATAATTTTATTATCGAATTTAAAAATACTATTTTCAGGGTTTTTTTTATGGACGGCATTTTACCTCCAGTTATATAATCACTTAATTACCGACACACTCCTCACCAATACCTAATCCAAGCTCCCATACTCTGGTATATAATGTTAGTTATTGAGGGTAATCAACGCAGGGTGCGTGCGAGCCGAGGGCTGTACGCGCCATGCGTGAAGATGCTAGATACCAACCGCCGGCCACATGACGCCACTAAAAACTGCACTTTAAAACATACAGCGAAATTAAATATTACTTTCATTACTGTTTTTGTAGTATGTAGGCTGTACATAAGCTAATGGGAGTGTGTGCCGTTCAAATGAATGAAACTGGTTTTTCGATTTGATAAGTATTTTCATGGAGTTAATAGTTGACGTAGAATTTACCTAAAATTAATAGATCATAATTATGTTTTAGTTGAACGGAAAAAGCCATGTTGCGCTGATCTTACATAATGCGAAAGGGTTACTTCAAGAGCTTTTGCAAGGGGGACAATTATTCGATACATTTTCGGTACTGTATCAGCCCATATACTTCCCAGTATCTCTGCAGGGCCCGAGCCTCCTCTACAGTCGAAAGTACGATTGAGAGTGGTTACACCATATAGCCCAACATGCTGACCTGGTACGGGTTGGATATTTTTCGATGGTAATTAATTGACATCCAAAATATTGACTTCAGAGTTATTAAAGGTATTCTGAAGAAGGAAAGATAATCCTCCCGAACCAACGAGAATTCACGAAGAGATTGAATGTAATACATTTGACGCAAAAGTGAAAGTGAGAATTGAAAAATATCTACACACTTTGTCTTCTCCTAATGGACAGAGGCATCACATTATATGTATACTTATTCTGATGAATATTAATAAGATAACATCCAAGAACTAGCCCCTCTTCAAATTAAATTAACGTCGGCCATCACCTTTCGCGTGTTACGTTTGCGCAGAAGTGAAATGATGAGTAATTTCGTGTCTCGTTAATAAGTTGCAAAAACATGGACCCCTTTACAAGCACACGTTTGCAAATAGTCGGTTGATAATTACGCTACAAAATGTTTAAAAAGTATGGTGCATGTTAATACATAAGATGCTAATGAATGTAAGGTATGTGGAACCGAAGGGATGACATAAAAATGGTGGACAGAAGTTGATGTTGGAATGTTAGCTATAGATCGTTTACGGTCTTTTGGCGTACAAATGCGTGGTGGTCATGCTGTTGTCAAAATATTGTGAACACTTTTTCTATCACATTTTATTACAGACCCTTTAATACTATTAGATTACGAATATAATGCTTGTTGCTTAAATTATGAAAACATACCTCCAATAATGCGGTAATAAAATGAAAACTGCATTCCACGCCAAGAGACCGGACAAGATCTTTATAGTCAAAATATTAGGACAGCTGATTTTTTAAAACTTATTATGTCAATTGTTTAAAGTCCAATATTTGACTAGATACTATTAATTAATATAAGCACATAAATATAATTTTATGAACCATGGGCACGTGTTTAAAATGGAATGTAAATTATGACTGATAATCCAAATATGTAAATGATGAAGGTACATTAGGAAGGCCGTCAAGAGCGGTGTAATATCGGAAAGGCGTAAGTCCTGAAGTAGACGAATAGTTTCAATGATCGTAGACTTCAGATATGCAAGCCGAATCTATTAAATCCACACATATATTTAATTGGGAATTAACAAGCTTGTAAAACATTACATATTAAACATGAGATTAAAAAACATTTAAACTCAAAATACGATTAATAGATTAACAGAAAATGTTTGCATTGTCCGCAGAACGAGGAAGCATTGTAACAATCGGTCATCGAGAGGTGTTTTCAAATTGAATTAACATTATCATTACACATCGGCCAATAGGCACACGTAGGCGGATAGCTTACGAAACGTTCACCGTTAGTAGACAGACTAAAAATTAAAATAGCTAAACGGCCGGTGGTGAGGCGGCTAAGCAGGGCAATTGTGGCGCTCAGCGGGCGGCGAGACTCTCATTATTTTATAATAACCCGTGTATAGACTACAGTATGCAGGGCGAGCGAAACGACCGCGTCATGCTGCGGCCCCGGGCCCACAGCAAATAGCTGACTCTTACCGAATTAATTGTCGGACTGGGCGGCAACGTCACTCTGCGACTGGCAATCAACGGCTTTGTTTTCGCGAATGTGCTAACCCATTCCGGGAACTCGATTGTTAATTAATAATATCGATATCGACTTGCGTCACGTCTAGATCCGTCACTAGTTTGCTAAGTCATTCAGATGCGACCGACCTTAATGTTTAGCTTTAAAGATGTTCAAGCGATCAAAGTTGCACTATTTTTTATGTAAACATTTATTATCGATTAATTTATTCTTTATTTTTATAGCTCGGTTATGTTACAGGATATGTAATGTTACAAATTGTAATTTCAACAAAGCAAATCTTTAAATTGTAATTGATTATAATTAAATAATTTATTTCTAAAATATACATTATCCATTTTGTTTGTTAACCTATCGGTTCAGTTCTAATCAACAGATTGAGACTGGTACGAGTCCGGGTTTAATTACAAGGTGGAATAAACAAACATGACCGTGATTGATTTAATACGATTTTAAAAATATATAAAAAAAATAGTTGAGACTTGGGGTGTTTATCATCATCTGCGAGACGATACTTCATAGATATATGTACTTTATAGATATGATTAATATTTGGATATCACACCATTCCGCGTGTAATATACAAAGCGACAAGCTACTTAGCTCATTTTGTAAGTTTGCTCATTTTGAAGGTTAGCGACATGGGCATACACCTCTCAGCCTTCGACGGAAGGGCATTTGTTGACACAGAACAAATTTAAGTTTCTATTTTTAAACTTCGCCACGTCTATTGAGGCAGTATCCATTTCCTCATCCAGAATGCCTCGGTAGCCTAGTTGTACTACAGTACGGTTACAACGCTGAGGTCTCGGCTTCCCATCCCGGGTCGCGCAAAAGTTTTGTATATTTTTATTCACTATCAGCACCGGAGTCAGAAATGGCCGATATGACCATAGGCTCGCCCCCATCACAACACATCACATCACATCACCTCGTGTGACGGATCACACAAGGCGAAACGTGGGTGTCCTGGTAACATCTCTACCTACCCTTTTTGGGAAAAAGGCGTGTGTTTATGCATGTAGTATCCACTCACAAACATAGAGAACATTTACAGACCTCTGATCAACAATACCCTTAGGATGTTAGTTCACAGCCTTGGCTTTCACACCTCTGGCGTGTCGAACATCATTGTAAAGAATACATTTACATAATGCCGCCCGGTATCACACCATCATGGCGTCGTCATCTTTTAATACGCTAATATTTTACTATTGTGTGCGTACTCGTTTTATTTTCACTCACAATAGATACAAGGCTTTGTGGCTTTAATAATTACAAACAGAAATATTTTTATTAGCTAGAATGATAGGCAGGTCGTTCATCTAATAAGCGTCGCGCCTGTCTATAAGCAGTGGCAAAAAGCAATACCGCTCTCTCTCTACTAAAAATATGTTCTTAGCAGTATTGTTATTTGCCACTCCTCATAGTAATATTCAGCATTTTATTTATAATTCCAAATGTATAGTTTATAGTTACTAAGAATTTTAAACAAGAAGGCTTCTTTTTTACACGCTTTATATTAGCTTCACTTGTATGTTTGTTTGTATGTTTGTAACCGACTCCTTAAGACGCGATTTTGACCCACTTTAAACGGACAGATTTCATTCAAATTTTGCACACCTGTCAAAGACCGATGACAATACAATAATTCGATTAAAATATATGAGTATCCTGATTAGATTCGCCAGGATTCATTAATTTCGTTCCGGATCCTTTGCATGAGAGTAAGAGAGAGGGCTAGTGCGCGAACTACGCATGCGCGTAGGGGCTCTTATGGTAATTGCGTCTTGTTTCGTATACATACATAGATGTCGGCCTAAAACCTACCATCGACAGACAGATTGATAAGACAGACATTTGAAAATAAGAAAAAACGCTCTTATAAATAAACCAAACTAAAAAGTAGAAAATAAATAATAGTTTAAAAAAACTAAAAAACACGCTTTATATAGAAAACCCAACTAAAAAATAGAAAATAAATTTTAATAATACTGAATTAAGGTTAGTGTAAAAAATTAATAAGAAAAAAATTTTTTTATTGTAAAAAAGCGTGGGGTGCTTATTAAGATATTATCAAAATGATAATCCTTCTACTTATATCTGTCGATAAAATAATTATATCTATTGAAAACATGCACCCCATGCTTTTTTTACAATAAAAAATATTTTTTTCTTATAAATTTTGTACACTATCCTTAATTCAGTATTATTAAAATTTATTTTCTATTTTTTAGTTGGGTTTTCTATATAAAGCGTGTTTTTTAGTTTTTTTAAAGTATTATTTATTCCTAATCAGTAATATCCTGTGAATATTACAAAGGCGAAAGTTTGTATGTTTGTTACTTCTTTACGCTCAAACGGCTGGACTGATTTTGATTATTTTTTAGAGGTTTATTCCAAGAAAAGTAGTGTTCCTGTGGGATGAGCACGGAATTTAAATATGTATATATCTATTTGTTACTTTTTCAAACTCGAAGGGATGGGATGAGATAGAATATAGAGCTGTTGAAAAGGGATATGAGAAGATAGGATTGCATGCGTCATGGAACAGGATATGATGGGACCGGACGGAATTTAACAAGACGGGATAATAAAAACAGCGTAAAAGACGGCAGTCACGTTGAGTTTAAACGCAAAACAGTAAGTACGCGAAATAACATGTGTTTAATTCGAACTTTACTTAAAAAATATCTGCATTCGAGCGAAGCTGGATAGTCTTATAAATTAAATTGATTGATTTGATGCTTTCATTCGCACGAAAATATATTGTAAAAAAAGGAAGAAAATATTGATATAATGATTTCACAGATACGATTAGATTGGGTATAATTCCAATAATTCAATAGATATGGATCTTGTTGTGTAAGACCTGTATCACAACAATCTGAATTAATTCGAATTTTATCTATTGAAAAGTTTATTTATATTTAGATGCACACCTACGCATGAATATTAATGTGGGAATAGTTCCGTCTCGGGTCAAATCAAACAAAGATTATTTGTATAATTTTAACAGGGACCGAAACCGGTAACAAAAATACCGGTATTTTGGTATCAACCGAAAAAAAGAATACCGGTATTTTTAAAGGTAATATATGCCAATTTTATTAGATTCCTGGAATTTAACCGGTATTATACCGGTAACCGAAATAAGGGTTACCTCTATGTTTCATGCGCCGTTCCTTATAAGTCAAAGCGGGGGCAGTGCCTGTGTGTAGTTATACCGCCGTATGTCTTTACTAAACATTATGGCACTATACCACATACTTATCTTTACTCATTTCATTATTTTTTCAACAGAATTACACACCAAAAAATAAATGAATCGAATCCAACGATATTGTGTAAACAACATGACAAGTATGATATTTATTTGTTACTAGCTATGCCCGTTATATTTGTTACTAACTTCGTCCGCGTGATAATTAAAAAAAAGTGAATTTTTTTTTTTTTTTTTTGGTGTTTGCATTTTTATTAATTATCAACCTTTGTCACGAAACCATACCGCAATCTAATTCTACATGGTGGCGCCATCTCTTAGCGAGCGGCGGTAAAATCCCGTTACACGTTTATTTTCAGTTTTTTGTATTAACTTTTTCTAAAATAAATGTAGCCTAAGTTACTCCTTATTATATCAGCTACCTGGCAAAAAGTCCCGTCAAAATCGGTCCAGCCATTTCAGAGATTAGCCGGAACAAACAGACAGCCAAAAATTTTTAAAAATCATTTTCGGCACAGGTATCGTGTATATAACGATATGTAGTAGGTCATTTTTTTTTATTTTCACTCTTAAAACAGACACTTCAATTTTATTTATATGTAGTATAGATGCAACAACAACGCGTTTTGTTTTGCAAGCAAGGTCTTTTTAGGTTACCGGTATTAAAACGGTTCCCGTATATAAGGGTTACCTTTACAATGTGTCATAGCGGTTACCGAAATCTTAAAGGTAACCGAAATTCGTCGATACCGGTACCGTAATGTCGAATGGGTTTCGATCCCTGAATTTTAAATATAATATCTTCTTATATTTTCGTTTTTTTATTCACGTCTTTATATTCCGATCACCATGTCTTCGATCGTCTTCCAGACTCTTCTTTCTATTCCGGCCTTCCGTACTTCAACATCTTAATCATTAATCCTCTAACTCTCTCCATCTTAAATACTTTCATTAGTCATCTCTTTCACCGAAACCACTTTCCATATCTGTCATTCGTCTAACGTTCCATTCTACTCATCTTTCATCATACATAAAAAACCTACATTAATTTCACCCGTATAGGTAATAGCTTTGTGTTTTTGCATAAAATAAATAAATTAATACTCCCAACAGTCACATACATAGTCCTGATCCCACACTAAAATCGAGTGTTATGTCGTGTGTATAAAGAACTAAGAGAACTTTTCCATCTCACACACACTCAGATCCGAAATAAAAACCCGTGGATTATACAAATATTTGTTTCGGGGCGAGAAACGAGTCTGCGGCCTCCCGTTGCATAACCGGCATCTAACCGACTGCGCCATAGAGGCTTAAGGATAAATAATTACTTTTAAGAGGTAATGCTGATTGATATGATTCAAGTCTAAGTGTCAATACCTTCGATCAAATATACACTAGATACAATATGAGCGATTAGAAAATGTCACCAAAAAGAGTGCTTTAAGCACTCTTTCGCCTTCAGTCACGCACCGACCGTTGCTACTAAAACGTCGCAGAACTTTAGAGAATATTATGTGAAAAGCTACTTTAAGCTCAAGGAATAAGGTGGAATTTGTGTTAATATATTTGGAATATGTGATCTTTTTGTTTAGTTTTTTTGTTTTAATGCATCAGTGCCACTTTTTAACAGAACATTTACAGGGAACTGTGTATCTAGTGTATATTTGATCGAAGGTCAATACTTTTCATACATAAACTAAAGCCTTCTTCCCAGGAGGAGTAGGCAGAGGTGTTACCGTAACACTCACGTTTCGCTTTATGTGTTCTATCCCACGAAGTGATAGGGGATGAATACTTTAATCAACATTAATCTAACTAAAGTTTCCATATTAAAAGTGTTCACATTAAGTGTATTGTATTTCATATACTACCCAAGGACTTTCCTTATACAAATAATAAATAATTTTCAATGATTAAAATGGCTTAATAATTGAGTGGTTTTAATATTTTATTTGTTTATTTTATTGAAAGAAGCACACCAACGATATGTATATTAAACATTTTCTAATAATATGATCATGAACAAACTACTGATATACATATCAATTAAAGGTATGTACGAAATATATTAATCAGGACAGATATTATATTTTTCTAATACTTTTGTATTGTAACAGATATACAATAAATGGATTGGCATTATGGGTAGAACAATATTTCCTTTTTATGTACGAAATTAATACAAAAATGAGACTCGTTGTAACGAAATTTTGAGGGATTATATAATGGTCCAACGTTTAAATCAAGATTAGTAAGCTTGGAGCGTCGATGATAATTTGAATAGCTCTGACGTTGAGAATGTAATGAGATTTTGTTATTATTCATTTCATAGTTTTTCAAAAGTAAATCAAAATCCACCAAATAATAACTGCAGTGGGGTCCAAATAAAGTATCCAAAGCTAAGAAAAGGTAATTTCTTACTGCATAACATAATTCTGTATCACCCCATATACGTCCCACTGCAAGGCATGGGCCTCTTTACAATCGAGGGCACGACATACCATATAAATTCAAACAAAGTCGCTATGGTATGTAAGTTTCCTCATGATATTTTCCTTCAATGTTATGACGAATTAGTAATATTTAATATGGTTTAGTACAGCAATTTATCTAGTTTACAGCAAATTACATAATTTTTAAAGGCTTATGCAACATTTTGAACAAGCCTTGAAGGATCGCCAGTAGGCGTCCTGAGGATAGTTAAACCGGGAACATCTGTAGCCGGTATAGCACTTGATCCAACCCGGAGATTATGCTAAAGCGATGTCGGCCGTGTCGGGCATATCTATTGATCAATATAAATCATCTTATTAACTATTGTTTCGGGAGGTGTGGTGCGAACGGTCCGATGTTATCGACAACTGATGTGTTTTAAATTAACATAATAGCTTTTGTGAATGGATATCGCTCTTTCTGTTTGTGTTGTTCGGTGGGAAAGCGCTTGTTAGTTGTTACTATGTATGTTTTAATCAGAATTATTTGTCATGCAATTGGAACTGTTTCGGAGAAATTTTCGATGTGCGCGGTTAAAGGATTTATATTGCGGATGTTCTTGTATGTGTTTGTTTGAAACATTTACCGGGAAAATAGTATACGTGTGTCAATTCTATTGTTTTTGAATAAGGTAAGCCGTGAGGAAAGTCATATGGATTAGATTAAGCCTAAGGATATTTTTCCTTATTTTCCCAGTACTTAAATGATGTTCTCCAATGTTTTATAGACGAGTGAAATTAGTAATTGTAATAGTACATTATATTTATTTGACCCAGAAAAAATATTCAAACCCTGCCACATATGTGTGTGTCATACAAATATGAGGCGAAAATCGCACCTGCATACTTTTCCATCTAAATCTATCTCCTCATCTGCAATGATATAGCAAAGAGAAACATCTTAAACTTCAGCCTTCCTAAATATTCTCATCGTAGTACTGGTATCAATAATTAACATCCAGTATTTAGGTCAGTAAGTACTGTCGCAACAAGCGACGTTGATTGCGCGTGAGGTTACATTGTTTAGTAAAAAACAATGAGTTGAACGTCCTGGATGTATTAGTATGTGCGGGCCGAGCTAGCGGCGAGCCCGATACTGCTGACTCACTGTTACACACACATCTCACAGTATTCGTAGCTAATGTTTAAATTAACGTTGCTAAAACTTTAGTTTTGTTTCATTGCAGTAAATGCGAAATGAGCATGCCTTTCGCCTGATGGTAAACGATACGACTGCTCATGGACAGTAGGAAAACCAAACAACACACAATGAATTACAAAGCAATGCTTGGCAATTCACTGCGCTCGCCTTCTTGAGATATAAGGTATTGAGTCTCAATATGTTCAGAAGTTATTCTAGAGAGTGCTCAGGCTTTGAAATGGAACTAATTTTTACGGATTTTATCGTGATATATTTTATATTTTTTAAACATCCAGATCTTTTGATACAATCCGTAAAAAAATAGTTTCATTCCAATTTGTAACATTCACGTGAACCTAAGAAACCTTAAGTACTTAGGCTTTATATATTAACAGATTTGCGGGTTCATCTAAGTGCATTTACTGTTCTCCTATTAACACCAGATATTTTAGCTAATTAAAAAACCATAATCGCTCAATAGTCACATACAACAGACTTATCGGAATAAGTGCTTGTCGTATATAAGGAATACCTATAAGATACTACCTAGAACTTTTATATCTCATTAATTTAAGGTACAAATAATGATTACATAAACATCTCTGCCCATCTGAGAATCTAAACTGCCTTTCATTTCACGCTATAGAATGTCAAAGTTCTGAACAAAATGTATTATTTATTTGTGCAAATAAATCTGTTTTTATACGGAATGATCGTATACTATTTATACTTCAATTAATCATTAACCAGTTCTACTCCACTGTATTTTATGATGAACAACGTCCGCTAAACAGTTCTCCAGGTGGTATACGTTTTTTTCACCACTTTTTAATTGCTTCAATTGAACTGCTATGTAATCCTTATTATTTTTTGTGGCCGCAATGATGTGGTTGTTTTTTTCGTGGAAATATTGTTTCTGGAAGAGCCGTGTTGGTTTTATTTTGTAGGTTAAATATATTGTTTGGTCAGAATTGTGGTTAGCTCGTTCGTGAGGTATTTACAGAAAAAATAATTTAATGTATACATTTTGTTTTCGATTTAACTTTGGAGTAGAAAAGGGAATACAACAACACAGAATATACAATGGAATACATATAAGTACAGAATGAAGCAATTAGTTTTACTGACTCACCGGTACACCATTCCCGGGGCTGCATGACCTGCGCCGAATGTCGTTGAAGATATTGGTATATTGAAACACGCACAAACACTTCCACAAAATTGACTTAACACACACGAAATCACGCGAATATCCAGCGCAAGGGCGCAGGACACGTCACCTGCGCGGTCACGTCCACGGCACAAATTTTTAGATCTAGTGGGTACGCAAATTATGACAAAACTACCCTCCAATTAATAATAAAAACATTAATAAAAAAGTCTATCGTGAAGTTGTTGCCGTTGCTAATAAATAATTAAAATACCTACGCGATTGTAAGAAATTATTTATTTCTTACGTTTATGAAACATGTCATGTGGCTGACCCTTTGGTCTAATTAACACATTAAATATATTAATTAAAGATTATTTGCCACGATTTTTAACTTAACTTCTCTTTGTGAGTTATGTTTATTAATTTTAAAAATAATAGATATATTATAGGTATATAATATTCCCATTATAATAACAGCTATTAATATATTCTGCATACAAATAAATCTGTGTAGTTTTTTTTAAATTCAACTCTAACTGCCTTTCTTACATCACGCTGCAGTATTTCTTAAGCATTAAAATTCGGCGGCTATTCTATTCAATCTATATCGGTTGGACATCCGTCTTCGTAGCCTTATTAGGGGACCATGTTATGACGGGAAGCGAATGTCGTAAATATGATTAAACTTAGGAAAGTTACTAAGCGAAATTCACTAGACGAAACGAAATACCTAACGTTATGGCGTTGAACTTTTTCAGCAACTATTTTTTAATACTACAATTAAAATGTAAAGAATGACTTGTTTTTATGAGTCGACGACCTGTGATGGATTTGGTTGAGAATTTAAGGTATGATAGTAATTTATTACTCATAACGTTTTGCTATTAAATAAATTATTGTAAATGTTGAGTGGAAGAGCCACGCTGTAGTATTAATCGTTGTAGCATGATGGAAACTTGCAACTTTGTCATCGGAGTGAGTGATAGTGAGTATTAATTTCTACATCTCAATCATGAAAGTAAATTATATCCATCAGTCACATACACCTAACTCCACATTAAGATCAATTAAGTCTTCTGTCGTGGGTCACAGAAACTTCGAGAAACTTCGGTCTCGCAAATACTTATGGGCCTCACGGATATTTGCCTCGGTGCGGGGATCGAACCCACGGCCTCTCATTTACAGCCGGCGTCTAACCAACTGCGCCGCGGAAGCTATCATACTCAATCCCTCATCTGAATCTCCCGTCTTCTTCCCTTTTATTCTATATCCCGAACCCTAAAATGCCGGCAAGGAATCGCCATGCATTCAAAGCGACCATAAGTGAAAGATATCATGTTCTATCAGATAATCTTCTTGATTCTTCGCCACATCGGTTCTCAATATCATTTCCACTCACTGGATGTCCACTAAGGTCATAGATGTCCCAAAGGGTTCCCAAAGCAATCTGGTTTTTTTTTAATATTATTGCAATGTATGGCGAGGTGAGCAGACCATTTGCCCGATAGTAAGACGATCGCTCATGGACGGTAGCAAAACCAAACACCATGAAGTGCAAAACAATGCTTGGTATTCCACTGCGCTCGCCGTTCTGAGAGGTAAGATGTTAAGTCTCAATATGTGCAATATTTACACTGGCTACAGTATCCTTCAAGCCGGAACACAACAGTGCATTTACACTGCTAGGTGCTAAGCAGCTGGTCGTATAATGAAAACATTTTGCAACATGGCTGAAAAATTTAGTTACGCAGATCCCTGGTAAGATGATAAATTTTTTTGAAGAAAAACTTCCTTAAATTAATTTGATGAAATTCAACATGATTGCAAAGAATCAAAATCAAATTTCAATTGGAGGTATTTGCTGGCTGCATCAAGTGACTCAAGGTAATGAATGAATTTTTACGAGCACATTTACGTAAATAAGCATTTTATATTCACGATGTGTTAGGACTCAATAAAATGTGGCAATTCAATCGAATCTCGTTGAATCATCTTATTGTTTTAGTTTCTAGGTATTATTTTATGTTATTTTAAACCAAAAATTCATATTGTATATCGTTTTTTTTTCTATAATTCACCTGAACGTATCAACTCAATCAATCTACTAAGACATTACTAATAATTAATTAATAAATAGACCCAACAGTCACATAACGGGTGTCTCAAAAGAAAGTTCACATTTAAAAAAAATATTAAAAAAAGTTTGAAGTTTATTGACAAAAGGTTTATTATATATTAAAATACAGTGTTTGGGAATTTATTTTTTACAAATGACATCGTCCAAATGTAAACCGTTGCATTCACGGCATTCATTTAATCGAGCACTAAAATTGCCTATGACGGCTCGGCAAGTATTCTCCGTGATGGCTGCCATTGCGTGACGGATATTTTCTTTTAATTGTGACAAGGAAGTCGGTTTGTTGGCATAAACTTTGGATTTGACATAACCCCATAGGAAAAAGTCCATAGGTGTCAAATCGGGACTACGTGGAGGCCAACTTATGTCACCTCTCCTAGAGATCAATTTGCCAGGAAACATTTCACGAACTCTTGCCAGAGACCTGTTGGACGTGTGTGAAGTTGCACCATCCTGCTGGAACCATGTTCTTTGGTTATAACCAAGAAAGTTTTGCAACTCAGGCATAAAGAAGTTATCTAACATCTCCACATAACGCTCTAATTCACCGTAACTGTGCATCCCTTTCCATCTTCAAAGAAGTAAGGGCCGATAATTCCTCGCGCCGACATTGCGGCCCATACGGTCACTTGAGGCGAATGTAGGGGTTTCTCATGTTTTTGTTTTGGATTGGTTGCACTCCAGTAGCGGCAATTTTGCTTGTTAACATGTCCATTAAGATGAAAATGCGCTTCATCTGAAAACAAGATGGTGGCAACGTTGGAAAACTCTTAATCATCTGGCTTACGAAGTCAAGCCTTTCACCAGCATCCTGAGGCTTTAATTCTTTGTACCAACTGAATTTTGTAGGGGTGAAGTTTTAAATCTTTGTGTAAAATGCGGCAATAATGACGATCTATGCACGTTAAGGCCACAGCACGCTTCCGAATTGAAAGGTTCGGATCGTCCCGAATAGACTGGGTGACACTGTCTACGATTTCGACGGTTCTTGAAGATCTTGGACGCCCAGATTTTGGTTTTTTCCAGTGTTGAGCCGGTTTCTTCAAACTTGTTGACCCATTTTGCAATGAGTCGAGTGCTTGGCGCATCATTTAAGTGACGAATATGTCGAATATTGCAGAATTTTCTTCGCGCTACAGTCACCGAATTACCGTTCTTATAAAACTCGCGTACACACAACGCACGGTCCGCTCCCGAGAAACGCTCCATAGCGAGTAAATTCCCAAGAGCCTGGCTACCGATTGACACGCCCCCCCGCGCCCCTCCAAATAGTTGCGTTCACGCAATAACCAAAACAAATGTGAACTTTCTTTTGAGACACCTGTACATAGTTCTGACCCCACATTAAGATCAATTAAGTCTTGTGTCGTGGGTATCAGAAACTACGAGAGACTTTTCGGTCTCACAAACACCCAGACCCGAAACAAATACTTGCGGGCCTCACAAACATTTGTCTCGGTGCGGGGATTGAACCTGCGGCCTCTCGTTTCACAGCCGGCGCCTAACCAACAGATAGAGGGAGCGCACAACTATAGAGGGAGCGCTGTCATACGTTAGTGTCCTCAGAAACAGATTCTTTTTTGTTCGTATATTGGTAGCGCTGTTATATGAGTGAAAATTAAACGAATTACTTAACAACAAATTGCTGTAAATTCTGTTGGTAATCGAAAGTATATATAGTTATTATCAGTCTAAAACAAGTTTGAGGGAAATTCAATAGCCTATACTTTTTATTTTTCAAATAATTTGTACATGTTGGACAACCTGGTAAATGTCAGCCAATAGGAGAGCACAAAAAGTAAATCCGGCACCACCGTTTTACTCTACGTTTTTGATGTACCAGCGTTTCTATTATAAACACTCTCAGATCTACATATCGCTGCTTTAATTTGATAACGAAATATCTCAAAAATGAACTTTTTTCAGGAGAGCAGTTTAAATAAAACAAAATAATTAGTTTAATCGACAGCCTCCGTGGCGCAGTTGGTTAGACGCCGCCTGTGAAACGAGAGGCCGCGGGTTTGATCCCCACACCGAGAGAAATGTTTGTGCGGCCCACAAATATTTCTCGGGTCTGGGTGTTTGTGAGACCGAAAAGTCTCCCGTAGTTCTTGATACCCACGACACAAGATTCGATCTTAGTGTGGGGTCAGGACTATGTATGTGACAGTTGGGTGTTATTTATTATTATTATTTATAGTTATTTATATATTTTATTTTAATAATGACAACTTTTTTTTTAATGGCAACTAGTTCTCTAAGACTACTACTGCCAGTATCAAGTAACGCATTCATGTGCATTCATGTCATTTTTGAAAAAATTAAATAAAACATTTAAGATTTTAATCATAATATAATTTTAATGGTATCAAAAGCATTGTTAATTGATAACTGACTGTGTAATTGACGGAAAATGACGTTACCGATACTGATATTAATTGTGATGATAATAAATAGAAATAAACATGCAGGTTAGTACCTAAGCGTAATTATAATTTTATATTATGTATTATTAAAAATGAAATTAGTGCTTTTAGGCTGGGTTTGTTTTTCAGGCTGAGGATGGTTGCAATATTACAAGGAAGAGGAGCTTTATTTTTAATTAGCAAGTCATATAACGAAGGAGATGAATAATAATGACAACTCTTTGAAAGTTGCTTAATCAACGTATAATCTATCAAAAATATGAGTTTTATTCACATAGTATTTCAGATTAATTTGTGTTTAATGGTAACATTATCATAAAAATACACATTTCGTTATGTGCCACTATCAAATTAAAGCAGCGATATATATTCACCATAGAATAATCCACAGTATCAAAAATAAAAATCACACCAGCAATCTCTATTAAAAATCAGATAACCCACCGATTTCCCGAAGATATCAATCATCAACACATAGCACCTAATAAAACTTGAAGCTGCATGTTAAAGGTCAAAGTAATTTTCACCGACCATTAGTTTCAATGGCGTTCTGTCAGCCTGTTACCAATAGTTGTTAATAAATCCTAATGGTAGGAAGTTAATGGCGATGGTTTGATAGGCGCTCTCGTTAGTATTATCTTCGGTGGGCGTGCGCCGATGTCGATTCTAGCGCGAATTACGGACCTCGGCTACCTGTAGGTGAAGCGGGATCTACACTGTAGTGTGAGGATGTGCGATGTGTGATTCGGTTTATGGGATTGGAATCCTGGTAGAATGTGTGAGGGGTTTAATAAAAATAAACTATTATCTGCTGGCATTAATTAGGCCTTTTTCTACTTTCGTTAGGATACATTTTTTTGGCCAGTATGATACCATTAGGGGCGCTGTAGTGGCTGCGATATGAGTAGAAAATAGATTTCGATTCAATCACAATTAATAACAAATGGATTGCAGATTTGACTAATTTAATATTTACGATTTGCGGATCAAATCTGAACAAATCATGCGTACACCATTATTCGTGTAACTCGACAGAGACATTAAATGGAACATAGAATTGTCTTTTCTTTTTTGAGTAGGTTAAAACCACCAAATTTAGTTGATTGGAGACCACTAGTGGAATGTTCTGAGGTTGATATAGACCTCTCCTACATATTTGAACATCTCACCAATCTAAAGGCAATAACATTGACAAAAGAAGCTGATAGAATACATCAATAGATAAGTAAGATATTTCAGGCAATTAGCGCTACAAACATTACGAACAAGAAAATATCTACGTTTTTCAAAACGCGAATGTATGACAGCGCTCCCTCTATATTATAAATACTCTAAGAAAAACAAATGATAATATTTAAAAACTACTACTTACAAGTATAAAGGCTTCCAGTGTAGCAGATAGCATAATAACACTTATGTCAGTATCAAGTATTTATGCAAGAATACTTTGCCATAATATATTTTTTTTATTGCAATGAATGTCGAGACGAGCATGCCGTTCGCCTGATGGTAAGCGATGCGACCGCTCATGAACAGTAGCAAAACCAAACAACACCTTGAATTACAAAGCAATGCTTGGCATTCCACTGCGCTCGCCATCCTGAGACATAAGATGTTAAGTCTCAATATGTCCAGTAGTTACTCTGGCTACAATGTCCTTCAATCCGAAACACAACAGTGCATTTAACTTGGAGGAAGGAGTTTGATTGGTGCACATAAGACTTCGGGTATCTGATATAACAGATTTATGAAGTCAAAAATATCTATTGTCAAAAATGTGATTTAAACATGGGATTGACGACTTAATAAAATAAAATGATTGATACAACTATTTTCAAATCATTCACCTAAGCCAATAAATCCTTGTGATATAAATAACTGGCTCGGTGGCGTAGTTGTACTACGGTATGATTGCAAAATTGAGGTCTCAGACTCGAATCCCGGGTCCGGCAAAGTCATATTGGATTTATGTTCATTATCAGCCCGGAGTCAAGAATTAGTCCCCAATATGGCGATAGGCTCGCATCTTGGGATGGAACATACAAGGCGAAACAAATGTGTCCTTGTAGCACCTCTACCTACCCCTTCTGAGAAAAAGGCATGAGTTTACGCATGTATGATACAAATAAAACCTCCTATAACAATTAAAAGTGACCTATGATTAAGACAATATTTCGTAAATGACTATTAACTTATTAAAAATATGTGTGTAAGAGCGTTATCTGTGCGCACGTCTCACGTCGGTGATTAGTTGCGGAATTGTTTAATAAATAACATCTCATTATAATGGGCTCTCACGGATACAAGCGCAGTACTATTGCGTTGTATTTCACGCGCTCCACACTATTGGGCCGTGGTGCAGAGGCGCAGTTGGGAAGGCTAGAAATGTTAATATTATTTTTTCAATTAATGGCGAGACGGGCATGCCGTTCGCCTGATCATAAACCATCTCACCGCTCATGAACAGTAGCAAAACCAAACAAAACCTTGGATATCAATGCAATGCTTGACCTTTTTCACGCCATCCTGAGACATAAGATGTTTAGTCTTAACATGTCCAGTAGTTACTCTGGCTACATTATCCTTCAAGCCGGAACACAACAGAGCATTTACACGGCTATTTGTTGGGATAAATAGACATTGCGGTGGTGTAGGTACCAGGTAACCACTCTCAATCGTATTCTCGATTGTAGAGTAGGCCCGTGCCCTGCAGTGGGACGTATATGGGCTCATACAGTACAGTACAGTACAGGTACCAGGCGGCCTCTCACATATGAGAGACCTATCACCAAAAATTGGAAATATGTATGCTGTGACTTAGTTATGGGTGAAGGACTGACCAGTCCGTTCCAGCCCAAAGTATACGTAAATTTGAAGTAAATTCAATATTTCGTAGTTAAAATTATGGACAAACCTTATAAAGATTTTTGTCAGTACACCCAGGTAATTTAATTTAATTTGTTTTATAGCAATTGTGCATTTTTAATGTAATCTAAACTTTACCCTATGTGTATGCGGAGTGTTGTTTTCGGTGAGTGTAGTGGTAGGTGATCAGATGAAATGCGGATGAAAAAAAAATAAAGCAGAAAAAAGTCCAAAGTCCAGATCACAGAATTTAATTTAACACAACACAGTTACACCACATACATATAAGAAAAGAAAGAACAAGTAGACAGTCAAGTAACACAGAACAGATATAAAGTCTTAAGCGCGAAACACAGGAATACAGTTACACACAAAAAAGTTCTAGCAACGAGCGGTGCGTACGTTAGCTACTATATCAATTTAGGCGGTAGCAGTATTGCGTCCGGTGGTTAGATCACAACTTGTTTGTCCGTATGTTGAAGAATTTATTTTTATGTAGATAAATATTTATATGTTGTGTATGTATTGTGTTTTTATATATTTTGTGTTGTGTATATATGTAAGTATTTATGTTCGTGTGTTTGTGTGTTTAAATATGGTGGTAATTTGAGTCACCCACAACCCATACAGGTATAAACACCACTTGGAAACACCGTCAAGAAGAAAAGGCGAAGAAAATTCTCTATTTTATTTTCGTGTAACCTGCTTTTAAATTTCCTTCTAGTTTCAGCCGCTGTAAGGCTAGTCAGACGGCTGAAAATGAAAATGCATCATTTCAATTCAGTTTTTTTTTCATGACCTAAAATGAAGCTGATTTCAGAAGGAAAAAATAGGCAAGAAACACATTGGTATTTCCAATACCAGCTTACAATCTATGGAGAACTATCAGTGACGTCATAATTCACACTGACGCGTTCAAAATTCAAATCTATAAGTACATACATACAAACATAAATTCACGCCTTTTTCCCAGCCAAGACATCGTAGTAAATCTGTATCTCCCTGTTAATATGGCGTCACGTTATTTTTTACTGAAGCCAACACATTCTAAATTCAAATCTCCTAGTACCCCACTACGAGTCATGCGAAGATAATAATATTTTATACTGAAGCCAACACATTCTAAATTCAAATCTCCAGTTTTCTCCTTGATTTTATGGTCGCTGATAGAAGTCTACACATTCCAAATTCAAATCTCCAAGTGCCTCCCCGGTTACAAGAGTTTTTATTTTTTCTCCCTGGCTGCGTGCCGGGTTCGTTCCTGGGCAGGGCGTGGTAGTCGTGCGGGCGCCGCGGGCGGGGGGCGTGGTGGCGGGGTGAATGCGCGTGCGCGGATAAATGGCCCGGCCGCAGCCGCCGGCGCATGCTACGCTTTGCTCGCTTCTTTCTAAACCACGTACTGAATTTGCTTTCGCACCGCCATTTTAGGGATGGGTTTGTTGAAGGGAAACTCTGTTGGTGGTTTTATTTGGGAATTATGGCAATAGTGTATTTTTGAGGTACACAGATACCTTTTTTAGCATTACAGACTACATGAAAAAACGTCCTTGTGTTGCTTCTTAGTAAATTAGAATGAAAAGTATTATGCAGGCACTGCCATTTGTTAATGTTTAGTGATACCTAGGAATGAAAGACTAAGATACAGAACAATTATGCAAATTAATGAGGAATTACAACATGAAAAGTTGAATTCTACGTTTGTATCTAATATGTTAACTTTTATATTTCCCACCAATATAATTTCCCACTTCATTAGAAAGGAAGGAACTTAGGTTTCATTTAATGTTCAACAAAATAATTGAATATGTTCCTTAACCATAACTATAATTTTACACTTTCTAAAGGAACATTTTGCTATTCACTACTAATTAGCCCGAAGGGCTTTTCATACCCAGGTAGTACGCTTAAAGCGTAAGACTTCCCGAGGCACGTTTAGACGGAAAATGTTTTCCTAGCATTTTTTGCAGTAGTCACATATACATGTACAGTAAAATACGTACATACATAAATGCATGCTTTTTCTCAGAAGGGGTTGGCAGCGGTGCTACCAGTACACTCACGTTTGGCTTTGTGCATTCCACGATGTGATAGGGGGTAAGCGTATGGGCATATCGGGTACAAATTCCTGACTTCAGTTTCATAATGAATAGAAAAATCCAATATCACTTTACCCGACCCGGGATTCGAACCAGAATCCACAAAGTTGTAACCGTACCATAGTACAACGAAGTAAAATTAATACAATGTACCTGAATCCTTTTAGAAGTTATAGAACCTTCCTGTACTAAATATAGCGGATGGCTCGTCGAAGATATTAACACTGTCTTACATAACTACGATGAGATAGAACATCATGGCTGTTGCAGTTTGATCAGCCATATCATTAGAGGAAAAAATTGTTTGTTTGTATCAGCCCATATACGTCCCACTGCAGGGCACGGGCCTACTCTACAATCGAAAGTACGATTGAGAATGGTTAGGCCATATAGTCCACCACGCTGGCCTAGTGCGGGTTGGCGGACTTACATACCATTTTATTTTTTATAAATCGCTATGGTATACAGGTTTCCTCACGATGTTTTCCTTCACCGTTTTAGTGCGTGGTGATTGACTGTCAATACACACATGACTCCGAAAAGTCAGAGGTGTGTCCTGGGATTTGAACCGGGACCACCGTGAACATGTTGGCAGCCGCGTCTAGTCCGTTTACCAACAGGCCACCACGCACATAAAAAAATATTTTCTGCTTAAATTTTACCATTTACAAAGACAAAAAATGAACTAGGAACTCTTTGATTTTTGGGTATTTATAAGCCAGTAACCACTTAAGTTAGTACAAGCAGTCACCACATCATCTAACCCATCCCAATCACGCCAACAAACCCAATCTGTAGGTGTTAAAGATTTCTTTCCTCGCTGATTCATATCCTTAATAAACAGCGATAATTAAATGTTGTATTTGAGTTGTTTATTCGTCGGGCGGCGAGAAGGGCGCCCCGCCCCGTCTTGTTATGTCCGTAAGGGACTAACGAAGTGTACTGTAACACTTCACGTGAATTATTTAAGTATCGCCCGGCTGAGTTATGAAGGATTTGATACTGCCCTTTTGTGCAATCGGATTTACCGTGCCGGCAATGAGGAATGTTTAAAGGCTTTGCTTTTCATTTTGATTTGCAATAAAATTATGATGTGAAAGTTAATTCAGAATATTGTAAACTATACGAGTGCCAACAGAGAAACCATATAGTATATTTACATGCCCGAGCATAAGGTTTTGCAAAGTGCTTTCATATTTAGATTAGTATAGAAATTTAAAAAAAAAATAATGAACTGAAAGATAATTTCCACGTTTAAGTTTTTATCATCACCTAACCATATTGTAAAATAGCATTTGTAAAGTGGATATTAGAACTTCAAAGAAGAACTTTGTTATGAAGTTAACTACATGTTATAGGATAACCCATAAGCTTTATTTGAACCAACCGGGTAAACGCAAAAATACACCCTTGCCGCCCCGACAAAAATAATTGAAAAGAGAAAAGTTTATTACCGCACCTTTGCACGTTAGAAAAGATTGCAAAGGTCTTGTACATAAATAGAAAAGCAACCAGCGCCATTAAGCCGCACCGCAAACAAAAATGTGAATTCCACGAAAACACGAACAAACAAATTTTAAAAGCATTCCGTACCAGATCTCAAGCATATTGCTAACAAATCACAGCCGAATGGGTCGTTTAGCCGCCATTTGCTGCCCTCGGGAGGAAAATGGGGGGTGGTAATTGTGTTTACAATACATCCCCACTCTTACCCCCTTCCGCTCATTTCTCATCCTCAAACATCAGGCCGCTTAGCGACCCCACCTCGGCAAATCTCGAGCAATGTGAAAAATACGAGGTTATGAAACATACGCGATAGCTACGCGGCGTACTGCCGGATGGTACAAGGAATGTTACTGAGTGTTTGCAAATATTTATATGTGAGTTTTGTGTGATGTCCACTATCATGGTGCATGTCGTCAGACGTCGCGTTATTGGTCTAATATTTTGGTTATGGATTTACAGAGTCGGTAGACAAGAAACCAAACCAAGAAAAGAAATTTTAAAATAGGAAGTCGCTAGTTCGTTCGTTTCACTGAGACAAATGTTTATGAGTTCAACAAATATTTGCTTCAAATTGGAATGACATCTATCTAAGAAGTTCTTTGTAATTTCAAGCATACTATACTCATAAATATGTATTACTAAAATAAAAACTTAAGCTCACAAGAAAAATGGGAAATTATCCCCATTTAACAAGAGAACAAAAATACCAATTGATACACTATTCAAAACCACACTAACTGCCATTCTTTACTCCCTACACCCATCCCCACAGGGCGCAAGCTTGAACCTACATAAAATTGACAAAACCCTAGGTAGTAAAACAATCAACGCTGTTGCGTGTACCAACAAGCGCTGGTGCCTTAACGAGTTCCTCCTTCATTCTTGTGAAAACCCCATAAAAAATAATATACAATTTACGTTCTGTGACACGCGCGCACTCCGTCATTACACTGAGAGCATTAACCATCGCAGATTTTATACGGAATTTTTAAATCTGCGTTTTGTTGTAAAGGTGATGTTGATACTAAAGGATAGGTAAGATCATGGCAATTAGGCTGGAAACTAATAAATAATTAAATACACCATACAGTCACATACATAGTCCTGATCCTAGACTATGATCGAGTCAGGTGTTGTGGGAATCAGAAATATGACTTTTTGGTCTCACAAACACTCAGACCAGAAATAAATACTTGTGATACACAGAACAAATTGCCTCGGCGCGTTGATAGAACCCGCGGCCTCTCGTTTAAGGCCTGTTTTAATAAATATGTTTTTGCAGCGATCTCAACAATGTATAGATAAACATATAAATAAAAATAGTTTATACAGATCGGTGATTCCTATTTTTATACTGTAGGAAAATGACCATCTTCTAAATTATTACCGCCGCACGTGAATAACTACAATACCTAAATCATTATTTTAATAGACAACGAAATAAAAGGTATAAGAATGAGAGATATAAAGGGTAATGTCACTCACCGAACTAACACGGCAGCTTAGTCGTCGATTCACATCGGTGTTATTTGATACAATGTTATTAATCCTGGTCAAGCCTCCTATTTCTGTAGTTTTCCATGTCACCACAATAGAGTTCTACCATAACCATACCATACTATTAATAAAATAAATAAAATCTTTTCCGCTGAGTATAAGATCCCACATAGTATTATAATATCGTCAACATGTTTTCAATCATAAGAAAACATATTGATATGAGTAGTTGGAGTGTGGTGATCGAACCTGTTACGTTTCTCAGTAGAAACTTTACCACTAAGCGCCTATGCAAATCTGGAAACAAAATTGTATTCAAACCTGTGGTGTTGTAGGCGTTCATAACTAATAGTAATAAATTGCAATCAGGTAACCTCCTTGGTCGTTCGCCTATTCTTCTATTTATAAACTTTAGTTTCAATATAATCTAGTATCTAATAAAGTCCTCACAAAGATCTGAGGTTGGTGTTGTCTGAAAGTAATTTAGAAGACATAACAATATTTATTACAAATAGAATAGTTAACATATGTATATATTTATCTATATATTGGGCAATCTATATATATTATTTTAATATTCTTTCCTTTTTACCTAATTTTTTGTTATTTGGTATATTTTTTGCGCCTACCTTAATTTCTCTTCACCACCCAAAGGTCGACTGAAAGAGAATGCCTCAAGAAAAAGACCGCCTGTATACTTTGTATGTAAAGAGTATGTAAATAAATAAATAGATATTAAACTATAATGTGTTTTTATCTATTGTAGTTAATCCTATCTTATAATTTACGTTTATTCATTTTACCAACTTGCCTGACTTTTCTTGATTCCGAAATCCGAATATTCCTTCTTCTCTTAACATACTCTAAGAATAGATCACTAGACCTAACTTGTCATTGGCGTAGCACAGAAACCAAGTGCTTGCAGCAACGAAAAAAAAAGGAATTTTGGAAAAATATTTTTTACTTTCTCCTGTCCACATTTAGCTCAACGCATTTGGTGTGATATTTAAATATGAATGGCAATCATTGAAAAATAATCTACTACTTAATCATATGTATCAAATGAAATAACTCCCAAGTCCGGGATCCAAACTGAGGGCATCGTAGAACACAATATACATCCAATATATTCTCTTAACCAATTAATCGAAGAAAAAGCAATAAATATCGAATGCTCTACAATAAAGTGGCATGATTTTTATTATATACTCGATAACACAAACAACAAAGCAATATTAAAAATGTATGTTAATAGCACGCCGTCTCATTTGAGTAGACACTCGCGTTCATTACAGGACAACACAAACAAGACGCGGCCGAGAGCAACAAGTGTACAATTCTTGGAATGCCTAACAAATGTAAGTTTTTTCCGATGTCCGAGCTACATAGCCCAATTAAGGCGGGGACACGGCGCAGGATGATACACGTACTCTCTCCTTTATAATTTATTCGCTAAGGATTTAGTTCGTGAGTTTTTTTTTCTTTTCCCATCGATCGGAATCGGGGTCTTAAACACCTTGTTTAGTCGTCCCCGAGCTTTGTTAGCGATGATAACTGATACAACTTTCGGGTACGCGTGAGATATTGATAACAATCGGTATTGCGATCACCGATCCTTTTTCGAATTAAAAATATAATTTTAAATGCTTTTTATAATTTATATCGGCGGATATGGGGGCTTATTAGCGGAAGATATATGTTTAACGCGTGTTGTACTGTTTCGATTGTTTTTTGCAGGTGTGAAGCATTGTTTAAATGGTTTTTTTTTTTACTGAGTGCAGGATCAACTTGAGTCAGTTTGCGAATTTGTAAAGTGGGCTATAATACATCAAGAAATTATTTTAATGTTATCACAGTAGTTAAAATATTGGGTAAGTTCGAATTCAAGATGAATATAATTACTTAATATTATATTTCTTAATATAATATTAATGCTAATGGTCACCATTTTTGGGATTAAAATTAGATGTTTAATAGCTTTACGTCATCTATAACAAATCAGAGAACTTGTTCTGGGTCAGAATGATGGAAAATTTTAGTAATTCTACAATTACGATGCTTTTCATGAACAGGGCATAAAGTAGACCAAAGTGATTTAAAAGATTGTGCGTACTCATTTTTCTTGTGCGCTTTTCAATAATTAAGTCTTTAATAAAATCGACAAACAGGTAATTAAAAAAGATAAATTAAATCCAAATTAAATTTGTAAGAACATCAACATCACACGTTTAATTAAAATCTCAGCAGCGCATTCTTCCAAGAAGCGCGTTGGCAAATTGTTATCAAAATGACAGTACCATTTAAACCAAATTAACTAAAACATTTTTCCTCAAAACTAAGGGCTACTACTTAAGCCAGCTTGTTAGACTAAAGTCGAATTCACCTACTTCGGAAGACTGCTGGTACATAGTTGCAAAAACGATATATACATTATTTACTTACGTTGGGTAATCAGCATATACATTTTGAAGTAACAATCTAATAGTGCGCATACAGCGTATTTATTTTAAACTCATACACAAGCAGCATTATGTTCGTGTGGCCGGCCGGCAGCGCAGCTTCTCAGAACGCTTTAATTGCATCCACTCGGCCGCAGATCGCTTAAAATCGATGTTTTTTTTCCATTTACTCCATGTGAGTTCGACTTGGTAAATTCGTGTTTTTCGCTTTACGATACCCAATGTTGTGTTTATGCAAATTTTACACGCATCTACTGAAACTTCTCAATTCATTAACGCTCGTGACAGCTGTTTAGAATTGTCATAATGTCTAATTGTATTTTTTATTTATTTATTTTATTCCTTATAATCTAACAATAATAGAACAAGAGCCGGCCTTATCACTCTAGGTAATTTCTTTCAGGCAACCTTTGGACTAATATTGAAATAAAAAAATGAGAGTAATATACATTAGTATTGCATGGTAGATTTATAGAATTATTATCGTTCTTCTGGTGTGCTGACAGGTGCTGAAACCCCTTTGATAGACAGAGTAAAACATACAAGTGTACGTGTTTTATATTATTAGTGAAAAATGACTTGATACATTTTGTACCAATACTTATTTTCCGACTGTTTTTCGTTTACATTCGTAAAAGAAAACAAGCTTCTAAATGTAAAAGTGTATTCTTGAAAATATTGATCGTATTCCATCTCTTCATTTTGTAAGCCCATTTTCAAGATGCGTACTCACCTCACAGTATAAAAGCAACTCAAGTATCTATCGGTAAAGGCCTAGCACATGATAAATATAATACCATAGAAACATAATTGGGCGGATCGTTACTATTTTATTAGACTATTGGGCAGAATAATATAAATTTGGAAATGCAAACTTCCAATAGTTTTTATAACACGACTACAACTGCTGAAAATTAGCCCTCTTGTAACAGGTCTATATGGCAATCCATGAAGGAGGTCCATGTTCAGCAATGGACTATCAGTGGCTGAAGACGGAAAAAGATCGAAGACTAAACAATGTCAACCGATATTATTAACTAAGAAACTTTAAAAGCCAAGTGTTCTTCCAAAAGTATATTTTATTATTCGAACAAAAAGAAGATAGTTGTAAGGGTATTCTCGAAACAATAAAAATGATTTTAATTGGATACATGAAGAAATAACGAACCATTAGTCCCAGTCCTGTATATTCCAATAAGCGAAATTGTCGCATTCTCCGAGAATAGCCGGCGAATATTTTCACACCTTGAGAATTAAAAATAACTTCTCATAATACACCTTAACAGTATAGATATAAAGTCATAATTCAATTGCAAATTTCACAACAATCTGTACAGATATAAAATCAGACTATTTAAGAATTTCTAGCAAAATGTATTGAGTTTAAATTTGTCTACTTACCATCGTCAATGGAAAATTGGCCAAGAAGTAAATTGCAGAAAATGAGCTTTATTACTACAAGGTTAAGACTTATATTCGCCTGCAAGGGATCATTTGTAATGTAACTGATATTCGTGCACGTAATGAGGTGAAACAATTCAAAATGCGAGCTGACGCTAACGCACAGTTTTAGCTCTAAGACATTAGCGTAAAGACACAAACTGAGGGACTCGTGAGAAATACGAGCCTACTTCGGCGAAACAACCAAATAATCTTGTTATTACTAAACAGCTTTACACCAATTGTTTCATGTTCTGTAATATGTAGTACACTTAGTAACTTATTATGTCGCCACGTAAATCTAGATATGAAGACAGCCTATATTAGTTAAAATTCACGAGGTGAATTCGATTCATATGTCAGAAAATTCACATTTGAGGCAGTTTTCGATCCGGCAAATCATAATTTACTTAGAACTGTAATCGAAAATTGGGTTTTTGGGTAACATGTGGGCTTAATAAAGCTGCGTAAACTTATAATCTAACCCATTCCGTACAATTCAGAAAAGGTACCGTGCCATTCGCAGAAAAATGTAGAATAAGATTATAAAGTAGTTCAAATAATCAGTTCAGTAGTTTATACTGATAGGAACCTTTCCTCCATCTACACAAATGGCTTTATAAAATGGTAGTGGTGGACTATGGCCTAACTTTTCTCAATCGTACTCTTCATCGTAGAGGAGGCCTGGGCAGTGGGACCTTTTAAAGACTCATACAATACAAGATAGTATTCGAATTCATAATTGGCCAGTTCACAGAATCTGATGGTACCGTCTAACAGTTATTTTGTGGGGACTAAGTCTTTCCTCCAATCAACGTTTCGGTCTGTACTCTGCACACCCCTCAGAACTATCTACCATAAAGAAGCGGCTAAAGAGCAAAGGACTTTATAGAAAATGCCAAGATCCATTTATGAACAACTAATACACGAAAAACTAATACCATTTTTATAGACATGACATGAAAATGAATGAATGAATGAATGTCTTCCGCCCGAATACTGGAACGTCATTCAAATAATAAGTTGCTCTTAACAGCGCACGGCCCACTTAGCCAGTATATTTAATCGGGATTAACGTAGTAAAGCGCAACTTATTTTTAAGTTGCGTTCCAGTATTCGGGCGTTCTTCACTCAAACTGAATTTAAAGGTCGTTCGAAAAAGACTTTATATCATTATACGAGTAAGTATCTTGCCAACTTTTAAGGATAAAGGATTAAAGGGTATGTAGTAGCTAAACGCTATGGATTATTTACTCTCCGGCAGTTTTACCAAAGCAAAAACAAAGCTGTGTCTTCATATTGGTTTTCTATATGACAATCATTTCTTGCTGAAGGTATGGTTGCGTAATTCAACTCATTTTATATGACCGCCGAAAATAATTTGTTACTAATTGTAGGACAATCAACATACATACAAACTCACACCTTTTCCCCAGAAATGGTAGGCAGAGGTACTTGGTAGCAAGACACACACAGAACAAGCATGACACCAACGTTTTGCCTTGTGTGTTCCATCCCATGATGTGATAAAGGGCCTATTGCCATTTCAGACACAAATTCCTGACTCTGAACTGAAATTAAAAGTCCTATAGCACTTTCCCCGATCTAGGATTCGAACTAGAGACCATTGACTATTGTAATATTCTGTAATACAACTACGCCACTATTGATTTTAAAATTGATCCATATATAAAAATTACCCAAACTATACTCTAAACTACGTTACAAGTACCTACGTGTTCACCATTATTTCAAACGTCTAATTGCCACTTTAAGCAGGTTATAATATGTCCTCATTCTACTTGAATAACATATAATGATCATTAGTTAACCGCCAGCTGTACCAGAAGCACGTGAAAAAAATGGATTCTTGGCATAATTGTCATCACTTAGGCACGAATGTTTAGACTTAACTGTAATATGAGTATTTAATGTGTAAGATGAACGGAAACGTTTCTTCTTCCTGATCCTATGGTGGATAGAACACTCAATCTATAATAGCACCGCAACGATTTTTTTTTTAATTTAACGCTCAATCTCCATGTGTAACTACAAAACTTCAAAAATACTCAGAATAAATCGGCTATTAAAATCACCTATTTTTATGGGTGTCACATAATGATTCCACTCATGATTAAACTATTAGTAACAAATTACAATTGCAAAAAGTAAAAAGAACGAAAAATTTACAACATAGTAATCACGTATCACACAACATTACCCTGCTTTCGAATCAAACTCAAAACTATTCAGTTACCACAACGCAATTTCTAGAACATAGACCAGCGAATCAATTTCACTAACCGCACCACAAAATGCCGTATTAAATGAATCCTAGCGCAAGAAAGCTCAAGTGATTGAAACAAAAGCGACAGGTGGCGCGGCTCACATTTGGAGCAAGGTGCACGTAACAAAATCGATCAGGTGTATTTATTTAAACAAGGTGCTGCGGGACTGTAGTAAAATTAATAATTTCGCTTTTTGTTTCTACGTGCGCCGCCGACGGACCGTTAACGTGATGGTTAAATGATTTAACAACTCGACTAATAGCTTACACCATTCGTCATTAAATGTGTACGCTAGGAATTGTGCGCAATTATTGTTGGTATTTTATTAAAAGTTTTGTTACTGCTAATTATTGGGTAGCATAGAAATATTAAAAATCACACGTGACTATTTCAAGTACCTAAATATGTATATATATTATTTTGAATTTAATTTAAAAAACACGTCACAAACAAATGAATGAATATGAAGGTATGAAGATCGCAATATTTCAAGAAACTAATCAATCATCTAAGGATTCTTATGACAGAAAATGCAAAATGTTGACCAAAGAGTCATTCCATATCACATCGTTAGACAGTTATTTTATATCATGAGACACGTCATTACAAAATCTTTGTGAAATATTTCTCATTCTTATTATGAAGTCATAACTTGTAATTTGTAAATATTATACATTTTAAATACATGTTGTGTCGATACCTCCACAAACAAACATAAATATTGACCCAATCCCAACATTACAAGCCTCCGTTTAATACCAATACCAACCTTCGTTCTAAACACATCAAACCCTACATACATAGATATACCCTTCTAATAATGAGGAGGACAAAACCCTTGTGCATTTAATTGGAAGGCTCAGGTGCGAGGCGCGTGCGCGTGCGCAGTCCGTCGACATGTAATCTCAGACATCGCAACCTGCGCCAACCACAAGTATCGGGTTGCGTCTATAAACATCTCACGTTATTTTACGTATTGTGGCAGTTGGATCAAATGTTTGGTGACAGTTTTTTATATAGAGAACCTACATAATCTGGTTTAAATGTATCGGTAGGAAAATCATGGCACTCAGAACCGTCAGCTGTAATTAGCTTCGCTTATCTATCTTTCATTGGCTACATTTTACCTCATCGTCATTGTTGGTTTAATTTAACTACATATAACGGAAGAAGATCTCAAATTTAGTTAATCCTTTGCTACCCAACCGCCCACTTTTACACGGAGAGTTTTTCGCCTGAGGTGAGAATCGTTTGCGACTGTTGCATGCAATAACTGCTATAAGATTATCGTATAGTTAAAAAAAACACTACAACTTGTTTATATTCTTACAATATTCGTGTATCGTCGAGGCGAGAAACTATATTCGTCCAAATGGGTCTTAGTTTTTAAACTTGTCTGGATTGCTCTAGAATTCGAATTGCGAAGATCCAGGTATCAAACGCCAAAACAACAAAATATGTCAATACGTTGTTATTAATTATTAAACTTTTACTTTTCATAGTATTATGTCGGAATTTAGTTGTGTATCGTGGACAAAACTTATTTTAAGAAAAAAATCTGGGCATCAACAATTGATTGGCAAACTGCTTAAAGTTAGCCTTCTCCGTCGTAGATTTTGAAATTCATCCCTGAACGAATAATGGTCCATCGCTATTTCTCCGGATCTGGGTTTTACGCGTATGGATGGTATGTGTGTCGAAATCTGTTGGTAGATCTCTCATAATATGTGAGACCTGAGTAATTACCACCTCAATGTCTATTTCTTCCGCCAAACAGCAGTGTAAATGTACTATTGTGTTCCGATTTAAACGACATTGAAGCCAGAATAACTACTGAACATAATGAGACTTATCATATTATATCTCAGGATAGCGAGCGCAGTGGAAACCAAACATCCCTTTGTAATTCATGTTATTTCATGGTGTTGTTTGGTTTTGCTACTGTCCATGAAAGATCATATCGCTTTCCATGAGGCAAATTGCAAGCTCGTCTCGACTTTCCTTTTATTTAAAAATAACAATCCTTTTATTAAAACTGTTTTTACTCAGACAAATTTATACCTATATTGTGTTTTTATTTTTACATAGCATAAACAATTAAAACGCGGGCTATAATCGGCGCAACATGCAGAAACCCACCTGTGCCGAAAGTGTGTAGTAGGTTTATTGCCCTGATTGCCGACGCGGGGCCCACTTCCGACCGCCGGAAGCCAGCACGCACCTTTACCTCACTATAGCCTCTTGACTTATTCAACCTTTGTTTCCATACACTATTACTACATTTATACTATTATTTTGATTAAATAAAGTTAAATAAATGCAGATTTTAAAACATTTATGATGATTTTTAGTTGTCTTACAATAGTTTAGTCATTGGACTCTTGTTGATGTAATATTAGAATCGGGACGAGTAACGATTTAAGACAGACTCAAAAATATAATAAACCATATATTATACCCCGAAAATTTCTGTTCAAGGCCCAGAATAGGCTAATAATGCATGTTATACTTTTTGATGACATTTTGATTTCCATCTATAATCTGCCGGAACTGGAAATCTGTGTCTAACCTAAAACCTTAACAAATATTTATGCGGCATAGGTGTAATATAACACAAGCCACAACGCCCTTTATTGCGCTAGCCATACATACTCCTAAATTGTTGAACATGATGTTTAGGTAGATTTTGTTGTAAAATCAGTTTAAGCATATATAAAAATTATCAATTTTTATTCAAGTTGCACGAGAATGGAATCGTAAAGACTGCATGAAATCATGGGCGTAGCCACGGTGGGGCAGACTGGGGCGCTTGCCCCACCCTGGCTTTGACCTGTAAGTTACCTAACTAACTCTAAAAAAATAAATTATCTAGGTAAAGTACTAGGCAGGTGAGCAATAAGAAAGTATTTAGGATAATTCGAATTACAAACAAAGATACAGGGTGTTATAGAAGAATACCGTGGCTACAGTTTGCTAATTACATATGATTTAAGACAGCTGCCCCACCCTGATCCCACGGCTAGCTACGATCATGCATGAAATCCTAGATGAAAAAGAATTAATTCTAATCCACATAGGGGACTCTCTCGGACTTTAACGTCTACTACATGTACTTTATATACAATAAAAGGAAAATGTGAGAAAACCTGCATACCATGGCGATTTGTAAAGTTTTACGTCCGCAAACCTGCACAAGGCCAGCGTGGTGGAGTATATAGCCTATCCTCCATATGTCATGCCCTCGACTATAGAGGGCTAGTCCATATTCTGTTAAAATATCGTTTACTAATATGGGGGTAGGTACGCATCTCCCGAGTAATGAACATTCGAAAGCTCTTATCATTTAGTACATTAAGTGGCAAGAAACAACCTCAAACATGTACATAACTAAGTCATAACAAGGTTGGTTGATCCCGATAAAACAATTGTCGTCCTAAAGAAAACCCAGTTTAAGTTTTCTTCTTCTTCTACCCGGCGTTATCCCGGCTGGTGCCAGGGTCCGCCTTTTGGCTAATTCTCCTCAATTTTGCCCGATCTTTGGCATCCTCAATAGTAAGACCATTGACCCTCATATCATCCTTGACGACATCTAGCCAGCTCTTTTTCGGTCTATCCTTCGGTCAAGGTCCCATTGTCCGATTGTGTTTTTTTTTATTAATGACGAAACGAGCATGCCGTTGATAGTAAACAATACGACCGCTCGTGGATAGAAGCAATACTTGGCATTCCACTGCGCTCACCATCCTGAGGTATAAGATGTTAAGTCCCAATTTGTCCACTAGTTACTCTGGCTGCAATGTCCTTTAAACCGGAATAAAACAGTGAATTTACACTGCTGTTTGACGGGAGAAATAGACATTGCGGTGGTACGCACCCAGGCAGTCTCTCATATATGAGACACCCACCATCAGTATTTATTGAATCCGGACGATTTATCGTTAGTATCATTTAAAATTTATCTATGTGATCAATGAAATTTATATAAATTAATCAATTAATAAGATTGACAGAGATATAATATTTTATACATTTCTTTGTTATTACTGGGGTTTTCCGCACCCGCCTTTAAAACCTGAATGACTAACACAATTTACAAAATACCCCATAACAAATTACCAGTCAAAATTTAGTACAAAATCAACGACAATATTTATAAGGACTGAGTCATATGCAAATGGCATCGGCCCCACGGAATTGCTAATTAGTACTAACCCTACTCGAATACTTATACTTCAGAAATCCAAAATATGTATGGCGCAAATTATTACAGTGCATTTGTTTGTTGATGTTTTTACTTCATATGGACGAATAAATGCAACGCTAATACGAGTAGTTGGAATTCTCAGATGTGGTGACACGCGATTTGTCCAAATATGCATATAAAAAGAACTTTTTACAATACATACATAACCATTTTGCTCAACAATATCTACGATTTCTGGTATTTTGTGACATAGGACCGGGAAATAAATCAGTAGCTGGTGGTAAAGCTAATCGCTGCCAATCAAGAGTCATAGACAGCGGCTGATCTGTGTTCATATATACCTCATTATTGTCTATAAACATCTGTAACCACTTACAGTTACTACAAGTATGGCCATCGCTGCCATTGCCGCAATTAAACCACTATCTTATCAACGGATAGGTTGAGTTCCTGGTATTAGTGACATCTACAAATGTTGGTAGCCGCCAACCAAAAGATGAAAAGTCGGCTTGTTTACTTGCGATAACAATAAAAAATATATTGTTTCGGGAAAACACACCCGGATATCTATTACTAAGGACAAGTTACGTATAGTGGTATCCCTAGCGTAGCGACGAGTCAAAACTTTATTTGTTTTTTTAAATTGCAGCTCAAGCTTCGAGTTAAAATATTTTTTATTTCAATCCTCATACCATTTTTGAATCGTTAAATCGTAAGCGAGACTACTTATGTTGCTAGCGACAAATTTAAACCAAATTATTCTTTATTCAAATAGTTTAATACAACCTATAGCGTCTTAAGATAATGTTCCTATTATTTTAAAATAGGTATGTTAAAACTGCAAAGAGGAGACTCCTCAACAAACAGAGTACAAGATGCTTTGCATTTGAAGATCCGTGTCGTAGGCGGTCACGATTATCTTCTTCCTAAAATGGTCAGCCGGTTTATAAAAAGCAAGTTTAACGACGCATCCAATTAAATGCACTGATAAAAACATTTTGACATGAAATATGATACATCCTACATTTCCCTTCTGTTAAATTTCTACCTTTTATTTTCTTATAAGTTTAGGTGCAGACTTGTTAAGGTATTTTTGCATTTGTCGCATTGAGTAAGTAATGTGTACCCGATATGACTATAGGCTCGTCCCCTATCACATCGTGGTCGGATAGGTAGTACAAAGCGAATCTCGTGGGTCGTGATACACCTTTGCCTAACTCTTCTGGAATAAGGGGTGAGTTTATGTAATTTAAAATAACATACATTCTTATCACACACTTACTTTCAAATTTAATGTGAAATTTGTTTTGGAAAACGACGTTATGGAATAGATTTCAAACTACTGTACTGTTATATTCGCCACTACTTGTCACGAAAATTGACGAAATACACATATGCTCCTCCCTAACCCCTCAATAATATACATAATTGTACATAATATATGCACACATTAAAATACCCTCCACACATTAATTACCCCTGATAGCATTCGCTACACGAAAATACTACACACTTGATCAAAATTCCGTCAGTTTTTGTCACATCACCTGTCCAGAACCCTTGTTTCGTCCGTTACATCGGCGACGCAATTAGCATACTCTGGCCCCACAAAAAGATCGCCCCCAATACACTCTTATTCAATACATTTACACCAAATAATTATAGCTGTGTTTCCTTAAGCTACGAGCGCAGGTGTACGTCCGAAGTTATTAAGTTACGGACACTCAATACCACATTTCTTGTTATGACGAGGATTGTACATAAATAAAGAATTAAAAAACTAATATAGGTAGGTTGACGGTGTCGTTTGTGAGTGGATATTTTGTCGGCCATAGGATTCCGGCGGTAATCGGGTCTGTTTAATTTAAATGAGCCCTGATCTGTTATCTAATAGTAGTTCTGGGAACTGAATTCTCGGATTCTTACATGCGATGAGTGACATTATTTATTGCGTTGTATAATTATGTAGTTTACAGCTTCATGTAACTTGTGTGATATGTGTATCGGTTGTAGCAATTAAACTTTTTTATACGTGATAAATATGATATAAAATAAACAAACTCGGTTTTGATTTTACTCAAATATGTTCTTTTATCTCAATAGAAGATTTATAATTTAATCTAATTGTCTTTGAAAGAAAATATAATTGTCAAAAACGTACCACCTGGGCAACTGATCACACTTCGGCAATTCATGATGATTATGATATTCGATCACAGAACATCCACTACTAAACACGAAGTCGTTCTCCAACTATTAGTTATATTTTACACATACATACATAAACTCACGCCTTTCCCCCGAAGTAACTCCAAACTGATACTGAATAGAAAAAACCAATATCACTTTACCCGGTCCGGGATTAGAAACCAAGACCTAAGTTTTGTTGTTGTTTTATTTTATCTTTGTAATTTCACAATCCATTACCGTTTTCAGGAAAATATAAGGCAAGTAACTAAGAAACATAGTTCATGTAATACCAAATTATCCTTTATAAAGATTATTCCTTAAATGGTATTCTTATTATTGCAGTAAGGACAAAGGAGATAGCGGATCTTTATGATCATCTCACATAATTTGATGTCTAGCAAATAGTAAAACAGTGAGGCAAGTAATTTAATTCGACTCATCTACATCAGTCTATATACAAATTTTTGCTGAGCAAGGTCTGATAAAAGATCAAAATATTCCATTTTGATCTAGTGCAGTTTTGTAGACTTAGCATATTTTTCAAATTGTTTCGGACAATTACTGTAAAGCAATGTCTTTCAACGTGTGAGCTGCGACCCCTAGGAGGGTCGTGATGTTTTAATCAGGGAGTCACTATTCTTACAGAGATAGTTAATAATAAATATACATGGCTATCTAAATGAGAAAATCATAAACGTAGTCGTCTAAATTACTAACTTTTTGTCTGTCTGTGGCCCAAGGGGGTTGACAGAAAATTTCAATCAGAAAATGGGGCGATAGAAAGAAAATATCGTGGGAGCAAGACTAAAAGATACTGCTGTAAAGTACACAATTCCGCAAACAACTGTTACGTTCACTGTTAAAATTAGTAATAATTAAAAAACTGGTGGTAGGTCTCTCATATGTGCGAGGCCATCTGGGTAGGTACCACCGCAATGTCTATTTCTCCCGTGAAACAACACTGTTTAAATGCACTGTTGTGTTTCGGATTGAAGGACATTGTAGCCAGAGCAACTACTGGACATATTGAGACTTAACATCTTATGTCTCAGGATGGCGAGCGCAGTGGAATGTTGCTACTGTTTATGAGCGGTCGTATCGCTTACCATCAGGCGAACGGCATGCTCGTCTCGCCAATCACTGCAATAAAAAAAAAACAATTTCTTCAAACTTACTTGATAACTTCAGCACGACAGATGATCTGCCTTGGACTCGAACCAGCATCCCAAGTATCGTCTGTCCGCTTCGAACAAGTCTATCGTCTACTTCAATACGCAACGTCTAATAGAAACGTTATTCTAATAAGTATCAATAATAAATCTTCAGTGCAATCGGAATAAGGCAGAGTGCACACTTGATTGGAACCGGATAGACTCCGGCCAGTCCGGAGTCAGCGGCGTGGCACTAACAGAACGAATGGCCGGCTCAGTAGCTAACCCTTGCATTGTTATATGATCTTGATTCGTTTTGTTACAATACCCTCATAGTTGGACACAATAATTAATTTACGCACTACAAAATAAAAATATTATTTGTTTTACAAAAGTATAATTGAAATTAGTAATTAACTGCCGATTCGGTCTCTTGAACGGAACATTTTATAAAAATAATCTGAAGATCCTATTGGATATCAAACACCACACTATTTAAAATGATTAACAAAAATGTCACATGCATAATTTAGAATCACGAAATATTCACAAACGAATGAATTTTTTTTCACATAATCATTAAACATAAACAAATATTACAAATGTAGCAATACATAACAAAAGGGAATCAACGTGTGATACCCAACGTAGCGTAAGTATGGAATGGCTGCTAGAAAATTCAAAAGCAAATCAAATGTGTCGTGACATTCGTCCGGCAGCGCGCGGGGTCAGCGAGATAAGCGCAAGCTAAGTCCGAGATTGATTCCCGGATCAGCCGGATAGCCGCGGCCGCTCAAGTGTATACGATCCTTTACTCACGACCCACTGCACTCAATGACTGCCCATCCTTAAGGGATTTGAGAGGCTATTTTCTTATGATACTTTGTTTATTCAATCTTTTTTCATTCCCAGTAGAATCACTTAGCATAAGCGCAAGCGGACGCTTTCCTAGTGCTGTGGAAACCAGAAATGACAAAACAATAGACCATTTTAATTTTATCTTTCATAAGCAATTGCGAGTTGAAATGAATGGGAGCATCGCTTGCGAGCATTTCAAAATGTATTCCTTTAGTGTTCATGTGAATCTTAAAGGTTAATTATAAGCGGTGTAATTTCTATCGGCTCATGCTGCTTATCTGTCTTGTAAAGGTCACAGCGAACCTACTGTGTGTATGCTACTAAATAAGATCTGTAGAGACTTCTGTACGCAATAATTGTCACTACAAAGCATTGTACCGCTGTTTTCTTTATAAAATATTGTAAGTAAATATATGAATCCCGAGGCACGATAACGCAGCCTGAAAAACAAATATTTTAATTCGTACCGGCGCGCGGCAAGTTAGCGGTCGTAATTTAGCGAAGTGCGAAGTTCCGTCACATCGGGGGGTAAAGACGCGCATACCGCTTTAGGTGTAAGAATATTTGCCAAGTGTTGCCTCTCGAATATTCCGCAGCGTTGCCGTGTGCAATAAATCGCGTAGAGTGATGGCGCAGTTTTTGTTGCGCGACATTTTTTCCCGCGCTAGCAGCGCATTTATCACCGACGGCCCGGCCGAGCGGCCACTACGCCGTGACTTATGCCGCCACGTCTCAGAAATCCTTTACAAAATACCGTTCCATTTTTAAAAGCACCTATGTATTCTTTTGTTTATTGCAATCATTCGCACAACCGATAACAAATTCCTTACGGCTCCGATGACAAAGGTTTGACGTCACCAAGCATCTGCCTTTAATGCCGTGTCCACCGAGGCGTAAACCGATGTTGCAAATCTTCGTGCAACTTAAAAAGATCAAATACAAACATTGGTGTGGTAACAATGCGCAACCCTCGAAATCCGTCCGGTATAAACCGCATATAAAACCAACTTATTAACTAAGGTCTATCGTCGCGTACCGGGACCGTTTTATAGGGTACTTTTATCGGATGTCCATTCTTCTGAAATGCGATTAAAATTGAATAGGTCCATATGTCGGCGACGTCGTCCCCGTTGCGTCACAATCACACGACCGGCTGCATTTTCAATTTGCCGCAAGATAAGCGCGACTTTTGGAAGACTTTTTCTGCGGAATGGCGGAATTGATCCAGTGACTTATGGCGGACTGTGTATAAGACGACCCAATTGGATGGTCACTTCATTTGATATTCAATTTAAAGGGAATTTGCTCTTTTGAAAGGGCTCCGGGTGACGGGTGGAGATTCGTTGTAGAGAAAAAAACAATGTAAATCAATATTGATAATTTATTCACAATTTCATTTAAAATACACAACTTCACAATGTTTTTGTTTTTAAAAACTAAAAAAATTAGGTACGGGATATCATTATAGGCTGTTTCGCGGTGATCACTAATTTACAATTTTATATACTGATACACTTAATAAGGTATTTGTCAATTATTCTCTACAATATGTTCATTTACAATTTTATATTTACATCTTGGGGTTCAGTGACGGTGTTTGTGAACATCGCATACGTCTTTTTACAATCATAACCACGACCAAACACAAATAAAATAGTAGTTTATCCTGTAATGTATGAAAAAACGCTATATATTTGTGATGTTTACTATGTTGACAAACATCGCTTCACAGTAATTTATGGCCACTCAATATCTTAAATTTTACATCCGTTTATTGTTAATTTATGTTACAAATTCCGTGACAAAACAATATAAATATTCAATGAACTAATCCAATTAGTGACCAGTATTTAAATACAACAAAACAATCGATATCCACATATTCAGTTCTTTAACGTCACAATTAAAAACTGCTATATACAAATGTATGAATTAAAACTATTACATAAATTACTATTGCATTTCGTCTCAATATAAACTACGACAAAAAATATACAAAATGAAAAGAAAAACATCTGGAATAACTCTGAACACATCACAATTCCTATGAAACGAAACGTTCGACATATTAAATATAAAAAAATAATAATTAAAAACAATGTACACAGGAACGGAAATACAACTTAATAAGATATGTACAAATACACAAACATATTTCATCTATTCTTACGTTATTTAAGCCGACAGTCAACCGGCCTTAGCTAGTGTCATAATACTGTACAATTTCGCTAATTACTTGATGTAAAACACACCTAAAGTTAATACTTGTAGGAAACCGAACGCGGAATATCAAAGTCACGGGGAACAGACTGGGAATCCTCAGAATTGGATATGTTCAACAATTCTGTTTGTATAGTATTACAAACTTCAATTCTGTTTGCAGTCTCATCGATGCGATAGTGTTGTGAAACGTGAAATCTTAGCTTCTTGGGCTGATTTCTATTCGTCCTGGCGGGACGGTTGTAACGTTATTTCGTATAGGACATAAATATCTTATCGTATTAGCTGGCTCCCGAGCTGTCTCGCTTATCACGTGTACTCACTCCTCCAGCCAGTCTGCAAACAAAATATATTGCTTAGTATTTATTGCTAAAAGGAAATTGTGGCATGAAATCAGAGCCGGGGATCTTGTTCAATACTATATTGCTTTAATAAGCTAATTATGATATAAATATACTCAAATACACACAACAATCACATAAATGGTCCCACACTAAGATCGAGTCTTGTTTCATGGGTATCTATGAGAGATTTTTAGGTTTCGCAACACTCACGACTCGAAACAAATGCGTGTAGTTCACACAAAAATACGTCTCGATGCGGGGAACCCGTGGATTGATCACAAAGGGATTCATCTGACTTCAAAAAATATGTTATAAATTAATATTTACTTTGCTGTACTAATAAGTGTTAAGATAATCTAAATAAATCCTCAATTGTACTCATCAAATAATATTAAATTCCAAAGAAGTACAAAAAATTTAATTTTCATCTTCAATAACGCTATGAGATTTAAATTAAATATCATATATTTACCATAGAATTGAGTTGCGCTAGATGGTGGTGATGGTAGGGGTTGTGCGAGGCCGGGGGAGGGGCGAAGCCCTGGTGCGGCGCCCCGTACCAGTGCGACATGTGCGCCGCCGCCGGGTGCACTAGGCCTACTTGGTGCTGACCTGCGGGGGAAACAAACACTTTAATACAAGAACAATAATACAAGCCTTAAACACGATAGTATTATCAGTCATAATATTTTAAAGGTTAATAGAATTTACGGACAAAATTACATCCGTTTAATTAATCAATGTTAATAGCAGTTTGTTATTTATGATTATCAAAATAAACAGAAGTTACGATTGTATCTATGTATTTCATGTAAATACTCGTAAATCGATCAATAACAAGAAAGATGTTTTAGATTGATTCAAGACCTTCGATCAAATATACACCAGATTGTAAGTAATAAGCGTATGGTCTTATTTGATTTTAGTATGGTCTAAAAACATAATAAATCTTAATTTAAAGGAATTAGGTTTATCGTTACCTGAAGTTGATTATAATATAAGACTTTTTGCTCCATGTCGTAATTCTAAATTCAAATATTAAGTATAAGCAAACTCAGCCACTTCTGGCGTGTGATTTTGTTCTGTACGCTGTATCTAGTATATATTTGATCAAAGTTTAAAACCCAAAGCGACTCTATCACAATTTGATTCCATTAAATCAAAATAATTATTCCAAAGTTAATCGCTCTTTAATTTAAAAACAGATTATTAGTTAATTTATTAAGGATTTGAAATCATCTATTAAATATATTCTACATCATTCTTGACAATCACTCACCGAAATCCATAGCAGAAGGGAAGGCAGATCCGCCGAATCCTTTGGTGGCGTCTCCGAGCGGTTTGATCATGTCGCCCATGACGCCGCCGAGAGCGAGTGCGCAGGCCCCGCCGCCGCCCATGCCCATGCCGCCCTTCTTCTTCTTACTCTTGCTGCTCAGTTTACGGTTTCTGGTCTGGATGCCCTCTTTCTTCATTGTCAGCGGCCGGTTCACCTGCAACCAAAGAGGATTTTATGTTTGGGGTTTAATTGGTGTTGGAGATATGTTTGGGTGGATAAAATTTGGATATAAGTTTGCTAATTTTTATGCTAAATCATAGCTTTATGGACGTAATTTTTAAAACTGTTGACCAAATTGTTCTAATTGTCTTTCATAATTATGTAGGCGTAACAAAATATAACGGTCTCTTCTATGTAAAATTAATTTAATAATATAAAACTTTATAAACAAATAGTCGTCTTTTGATGACTTTTATACGCTTTGCGGTCTCATAAAACTGCAACTACCGACAATGTGTATATTAATATGTGAAATAAGCAACGCATTATAAAAATATGCACAATAAAAATTCGAAAAAGGTTTCATTTAACGAGTGGCGTCACCAAAACTCCTCTCGTGTCGTATAACACAACAAAAAGCCGCAGCATAACATTTAAACCACGTACGAACACAATACCGTACTTAATTGAGACATCACAATATTCCATACGAGGCTAATAAATCGTAATTGTTCCTTGTTGAATCGCACAATTTTTGCCAACAGACGTAGCCCATTTTATTGCTCTGACACGACATTTAGCGGTATGAAAAAACGTCTGCGGTACCAATTTAGAATGCTAACTAGCCTGTATAAAGGCCCGCCGAAACCATAAAGTGGTATGACAATAGTGTTGCGCGAATATTGAGCTGCTTAGTGGCGATGCCGACGGCGCAGCGTCACCCGGCGCATCCTAATTAGTGCAGCGATGCACTCGCGCTCGGCGACCACGTATGTAGTGCGATCGGTGGGAATCGCAGGTGACGCGATATGAGGTGAAGGTCCTCCGCGTTTTGTCAATGTTTTCCTTTTATGGATCGGTAGCGATGCCTTACACGTACCTCATTCAACGTTTTATGCCATTTATTTGCATTACTATGAAACAGATCGGCTTGTACCTTTTGATTCTCCGGACATTCTTCAAAACACATTTTGACATAGACATTACAATAAACTCAGAACGTGGATTGATGCTTTGATAACCCTAGGTCGCATAACAACACTTTTTGGTATGTCTATTCGTTTAATTTTTATCCAAGGCCAAACCACGAACTTAAAATAACATACCACATTCCATCGTAACAAAACAACTCATTTTACAAGGTAAATAATATCGCTCGAGAAGCTATGTACAAGGAAAACGTTGAGAATACACCGCACCGGCAGGATGGAATGTCAATTGACAAATGAGAACATAGAGCATGAAGAAAACTAGAAAGAATATGTACACTCGAAGTGGACGATAATAAATTCAGTGTGCGTAATAAAGACATGACTGAGACATCGGCATGAACATGATTATCATAAATGTGAACATAAATGGCAATTTCTCCACCAAAATCGTCGGGGTCAGCTATCTCGGTCACTTTCTGGTTTGCATCGTTGTGTTTCTAAGAAGCGTGCGTCACGACGGATGGGCGCACGGACAATGAGTTATTCATCGCCTTCCATGGAACTTGGCGGCATGTGGGCCCTAAACGCACGATTGCGCTGTACCAGACCAAGCGCAAGACCTGCCCTTCCAGCGACGGTTTTCGGTGATTCAATGTAAATTGAATTAATTGAACCTTGTTGTTACACTGCGACTGGCCATGAAATTCTGCGCCGATGATGTTCATTGCTAATTAATTATTAATGAGGGCAAATACTCATTATAACAGTCAGGTAATTGCCCTAGGTTCATATAGAAGAGGAACATATGAGTAAGATCATCTTTTTAGTAAATGCTTAAGCTTATAATAATTTGCGTAGCTCTATCAATCTAATTTCACTAGTTAGTAGTTGCACAGTTTCTTTACACTTTTTAATCATTTGAAAGCATATTCAGAGGCACATAGTGAAAAAAAACCTCAAAAGTTTAATTGGCATTTGGCAGGTTCATGAATTTCCTGGATAAATTCGCAGAACTCAACTTTATTTACCAACAAAGCACATACGTGACATTCCAATACATCTGAAGTAGACGTCTAAATCCCGTTAAAGTGATCAAAATAGTGCGTAGTGCGTGCTAATTCCCGGCGGCCCTAATGCATTCCCGCGAATCGCCCACACGCGCGTCCCAGCCGCATACCGCGCCGTCGCTTACACCAATTGAACCAATATAAAATGCATTAATGTTGGCACATGGACGCCGGCAGATTTAGCCGCTGCAACCAAATTAGGTCATTGCGAAGCCTTATCAAAGATATTTTTTAATTTGCCCGCCAGAGCGAGCGAGTGTAAAACGGTCTGCTAGTTTTTATTATTCCGCGACGTGTGCCACACATCCTATTTTCTTGGAAAAATGATAATTCACTTGTTTCACTAGAATTACAGCTTCACACAAGAGGAAAACGACCAAATTATATTTTAACACTGGCAGCACGATCACGTCGATTGATCGCTGTAGAATGGTATACCCTTACATCTGCGGCTAAAATATCAATTTACATCTGACAACCACACGCCAAAAACGCAATTGAATTAAAATAACCGACACAAAATAACGTTGAAATATTACGTCTTTTATTAACCAATTTACCGGTCTGTCAATCGATTTATCTTCCCCAAGTGTGCGGGAACGTACGAGCTAATAAAACAATTTTCTGTGATGCTATACATACGTAATTGTGATGCAAATAAGGCGCTCTTGGCTTTATAGCTACTATATAAGTACACGGAAAGCGGTAGGTACAGCAGTACATGACATAAAGCATCCGCCATGTTGTGCCAGAATTGCTTAATAACTGCCCATTATGTCAGGTTAATTACATCGGCTGTTCCCACTCTGACTTACTAGATGCACACTAGGTACTGAGCAGTCGCTCCGTCCATGCGAGCTTCATTATACGTAGCTACATAACAAGCCTGTCTTCGAGTAACGCGGCTAGGGGTAACTAGATGGCGTTACAAGTTTAATATTGAAAAATAATTCCATCTACCCTCTTAAATTAATTTGTTATTTTAAATCAAAATATTTCAGTAGCTTTAATATATATATTCAAATAGAAAAAAAATGTTTTTCCTATAAATAACTTAACGGTAATGGCAAGAAGCAGTAACACATGCTCTTCGAGTTTCTAGAATATTCCCAGTAACTATAGAGATGTACAGCCCACGCATTAGTGATTCTCGTCGCGTTATCATATAAAAGTTTCCACAGTACGAAGGTAATTACGTACAAAAATACAGCAGTCATTGCGGGTACATACACGCCTCTTGCATGCAACCGCCCACGCCGCGCAAGGAACTTAAATCACATGGCTTTTATTGTAACTTACTGGAAATAGGAGTTTAAAATTGTAAAGCTTTATTCACCATACAGTATCTCGACTTAAACTCTAATATAGCTAAGCGCATGGAGATGGCAACGGTTAACCAGGAGGGCTGATAATAATTCTGGGTATGTAACTAATGAAAAAATTATACAACAATGGTGAAACAGTTTACGCTACGGTAGCTGACATCTTGCTCAACTTTTCATATACTGAGTGTGATTGCCAAAGGCACAACAATCTATCCTTCTTCTTCTTCTTCTTTCTTCTATCTATGCTTTTCATACAAGTAGGGACTTCTTCCACTAGATGATAGTCCTAACACGAAGAAGTATTTAAGCCTGCCGATGAGGTAGACGATGCACATACCGTCAGGTGCAGTGCACTTATCTAATGACTTAAAATCCTATGGCAAAGCTTGAAGACATGCTATTTTTAGTCGCATGACCCGGAGTCGTCGCTGATTGTTAGGAAGTACTGGCGTTAGTTGGTGATTTAGGTCGCGCGGACAAACTGCATTTAGCAAGAATAGCTTCGCATTAAGGGATAAACTGTGGAGCGTCTTCGGCATGTTTCTTGTATTGTATCACAGTTATTTTAGGCCATCATTTGTGAGAATGATTTCGCCAGTCCAGAAATGATACATACATATATGTATATTACCTCACGCATGTTTCCCAGAAGGGGTGGGCAGAGCTGCACAAGGACACCGTATTTCGCTTTGTATGTTCCGTCCCACGATGTGATAAGTCTATCGCCATTTAGAGCATATCCTGACTACGGGCTGATAATGGGTATAAAAATCCAATATCACTTTAATAAAACTACGTCCGAGATAGTATGAAAAGAAATTATACAAATTCATTATTTTTGGCTATAATCGTAATTTACTACACTCATAAAAACATCAATGGATAAGCAAGATTACCACCCCAAGTTATGTAAGAGTGAACTTACATACCACACTGGTTTAATCCATGCTCTACACGGAAGCTTAAATTCAAATTCTAGTTCCCATTTTTCAGTCCAATGTCACACAAATTATGCACTCTACGTAGAATCACTTTAAATCCGCTTAAACAGCCTTGAGGGCTAACCTAAAAACACAAAGTCTGAAGCACTAAGTCAGGCACATGCACAAATAATGCCGGCATGACATGTCAAGTGCTGTGAGTGCATGTAGCCGGGTAACAGAGGGTTGGATGGCGTGCCCGACACCCATTTACCTATACACCCCATCTTACGTAACGCGCGGCAACCACCATGAAGGCGAATAGGAAATCTTCAATTTGTACGCTGCTATTTCGCAAATGAATTCACTAATGTTTTTTTGTACTTCATATTTTTTGTTGATGCGTGCTTGCCATTTGTCGGACGAGAAGATATTTTAAATATGGAATTGTAAGTTTGTTTTTCTGAAGCAGGCTGTTTTTTTTTTTTTAATTATACATTAATATTTAAAAAAATGTAAAGATCTGTCAACAGATAATGAAATTACTAGAAATGCTAGTGCGATGCGCTAAAAACTGCTTGTTTTCAACCGATTTAACAACACAACAGAAAATATTTTCTTTTCAGAGTATTAATTCCAATAATGCCCCATCAATTAAAACGCCAATTAAAGTAAAATGAGAGTCATAACAAGGCTGAAATTAAAATGGTGTATATAAACGTACAGGGGCGTTCATATGCGTGCATATAATTGCTTTATAGTATTTCTAGGACGGAGAGTGCGCTTATTACGCTATCTGCGCTCATCTCTCATACAAACAGCAATAAAACCGTTCAAATGGGAAAATAACAGGCTCGCACCACAATGCCATGGAAACTGCACGGCCTCGCTGGCAATTTTTCCTCTAGAAAGCTTTATTATGTCGTTAATTGCTGGAAAACGGCAAACAAACCTTTTATTGGACATAAAAATGGTAATAAAATGCTACAATGACGTATGGACCAATCACAGTGCGCGATTTTGGTTCTGTGCCGACGGTAAGTGTAAAGGCAAACAAAAATGTTCAGGTAATCTAGAGCTAGATCGATTTGGTATAGAAAATGAACAGGGAAATTATTTCTTTAAGTTTACATAATGATTTGAGTTGAAGGTAAAGCAGAGGATTGTTCCGGCGTTATCTGGTTCTACTGCTAAGTTGGGGTTCTACGTAATTTCAATGTTTTTTTTTTTTCAAGCATTAACAATTTATTATACAATCCGTGCCAAAAAGGATTGCAGCCATTAGTTAGCCAGTTACCTATCAAAAAGTCTTAAAAAACTATCTATTCCCAATACAAAATACATTAATCTTTTTTTAGAAAGACGTATCATCGACCGATAATTCCAAGCAAATTTTCAACATTCGACACAATAAGGAGTAAAAAATATCTAGTCTGCACGCTCTGAGAGGAATGCACCGTTCATACTGTAAATCAATAGATAAACATCTTATAAATTAGACTATCCAACCTCCTCCACGAACCTTAAGAATTAGCAAGCAATTATTCTGCAAAAACACTATACGACCATTACACAAAAAGTACTTAGAAACGGCTCTATTGAAATCGATCGTGTTATTCTCTTACATATTACACGTGTGAGATTCGTTTTTGCCGGGAATTGATTGGCGTTGATATTTGCCTTGTAAACTTCTTTGGCGTTTAATTATTTTGATCCGACGGCCTCCGTGGCGCAGTTGTTTACCACGTATTGGCTATAGCACAAAAATCTACGGGTTTAACTTGCTTCGTGAATTAAAAAAATATTTGTTTTAAATCTGAGTAACGTAAGACGACGTCTCTCGTATTTTTTCATATCCATTCATGTTGTATATATTTAAAGAAATAAATTTGGAACTTAGTTTATAATTGTCGTTAAAATATAGTGGTTTATCCAGACTGAAAACTTTAAAGGTATCTTCAAAACCTATGCTGCCTATAACATATCATGCCGGCGACGGTCCCGATTCTTGTCATTTGGCAATGATAACAGCCGTTAAGCAACTCAATTATGTAAATTCCCTCAACAGTAGTCGCCATGAATGTAAAATCAAACGTAATTTCTAAACATTTAAATTAAAACCTATAAAAGCTGAATCATGAATGAAAACATTGATTAGTTAAGATCACCTTCATCAATTACAGTGTTAGTAAAAAGCTTAATATGGTTCAGCACGTGATATCTTAGGTAATAAACTATGACGGCTCTTTCCAATGCATTGTCTTTACATTGCAACACATTGCTGTCGCGTGCAGTTACTTTTACCACTTTTTTTCACATCGCGTCAGATATATCAACTCATTATACAGCCTCTGTGCATTTTGCTTCAATTGAATCGTGAGAGCGCGTGTCTAGCGACAGCTCGGTTTAAAAGCTGTTACACAATTATTTAAATTACGTACTAACGAGCAAGGTATGAATGAAGTAAATTACTTTTGAGATACAGTGTTGGTCATCAAATGTGTTACACTAAATAGTAATATAAATTTAATTTTAGTTGCTGTAAGTTGGAAATCATTGTTTTGTCTACTAAGACCTGGAGATTCCTCGTCTATTTAACTTCAATGAAATTGTTAATTGTTTTGAAAAGTATTAATTTACTTTGAGAGACCTCAGACTAACTTTTGACAATCTTATTGGATGCTAAGAGACAGACAGTCATATACTCGTATACATACGCACCAACAGATAAAAAAGCAGCAATCACACAAACCACCTACATTGAAAACAAAACTCTCAGTAAAACAGTGCACAAAAATTGACCCGTCCCAAAGTGTCGAAAGTTACAATTAAGTCGGAGCAGAACTGCAGATGTGCCGTGGATGAGCAAATAAACGAGCGGCCGGTCAATTGTGCGCGTCGCCCCCCCACGCGCCCTACCCGGAATCGGCGAGATTTTTGTGTCACACGCGATTACAACACTCCAATTTCGCCCTTTAAACAAGGAATTCGGGTGAATTGTATTCAGTTGTGTTTATATGTACAGTTTTTGACTTGGTTGCACAGTAGATGGAAGAATAAATCGTGGACATAAAGCAAGCAATGGTAAATATAACAAGGACTATTTGATGCATACTTAATGATGTGCTCAAATCTGGAGATCGTAAATATTAATCAAAATTTTAGACGGAGAAATTCTACACTAAAAGTTTATTAGTACGTTTTAGAAGTCCTGACTTATAAGTTCTGTAAATATTACCTACTAAGTGAAACCTATCAATCGACAAATAAGATACAAATGTTAAACTACAATAATAATAATTATAATATTGATTTAGAATTAGGCTCAAAAATATTCTTACTTGATGCGGTTTTAATTTAATAAAAAGTTTATTCACCCCATATACCATATATTATAGGTAGTTATTAAAACAACGCCCAAGTGCTAATTACATGCTAATATTATTCTTATGTTTCGATGCGTCCATTTGTGAATGGGTTTTATTTCGTTTACATTTTAAACAATCAAATTCCGTCAATCCGCCCACAACGTGACGAAAATGAATAAATTTAACATCAAAGCACCGAATCGATTTGCCATTTTGATAAAAAAATATAAGTACGTATTTACTACTCCGAATTGTAATTTGATTGTTTTTATAACATCTATTTTGTAAAACATAAATTTAAATGTCACTAGAAATACCAAAATAAAACAGTAACTAATGAAAATAATTCTATTAGAAAAGGGGTGTTGTAATTTTGGGCATATATTCCTGGTGATGAGCATGAACTTTGTGTTCCGTACAAACATTTGTATACTTTACAGTCCTCATTGTGAACCCGACAAAGCTTCTTATTTTTGGTGCATTTATATAAATTACGACAAATTGACATCTATAACAAATTGCTACGGAAGATTAACTGTGTTAAAAGTAATGTTTTGAATTACTATGAACAATCGACTAGTTTTTTTGTAAGGACTCGAATGTTGGCAAAGCATTGCGTGGACTTTCATGAATTTAATTACAATATTTTAGTAGAACAATAAACAATGCAATTTTTATCAAGGAACAAATTAAGTGCCGCTGACGTTTACAAAGTGCTTTCATTAAAACTATCATATTAAGTTTAATGAAACGTTTTTATTGTAATATATATTTTTAATCAGACTATCAGGGCTGCATGATTTCAACCGTGTATTAATTTATACTGGTATATTCGTTTACGATTTTGGTTAAGGGAAGGTGTAATACAGCAAAGGTAATATAAAGTCTCAATCGTCGAATGACACACGACAGCAGAACCATCGCTTCACATCAGTTTTGTAGACAAAAATAGCGCATGAACTCCAAGGTATCTGCAGAGTATACCAATTCTACAAACATCAAACATCATACCTCTTCATATAACTAACCCTAAATTCCACAATCTCACGGCAAATTGACTATACATTGGTGGTAAAAAGCGGCAGTTTTTAGTGCATTAGTTCCGGATAGTTACCGCGCGTGTCGATGGAGCGTGCGGCGCCTGCATGCCACAGCCCTTCAGTCTCATCTGCATGTGTACTAATAGCTAAGATCTTTGAGATAGCTATTTTAGGCCATTTTTAGAATCATCATCGTCAATTGGACGCCATCGAAATGAATCCACGGCTTCTCTCATTGAAAAAAACTAGGGATGTATCTTTGCTTAATCAGGGTTTAATGGTCGTCGGGCCAATCCCATACCTCCAAAATCAAAGTAAACTCATTTGCAAAAAAAACGGGCACCTAAGCAATGAACCATTTCAAATGTTACTATTGGTTTGTTTGATAATTATAGGTAGTTTTACTTTCACAATTTTGTAAATTAATAAGCAAATAATCGTTTTCGTCAGTATTATCATAAAATTTTGATAAAATTTATGGGTTTTAATGCTAAAGTTCACTAGTAGTGTATGCTCGCTAGTAGTGCATATGCTCGTGAAGTAAAAGTTAACAAAGATTTTTGTTTGTTTTTTCTTTAATAAAGTAAAAGCAGATAAATGTTTAGTATCGAGTGTGACCCCCTCTAGCTGAAATCACAGCTTGAATTCGTCTGGGTATGCTAGCGAGGATATCCCGGATACTTGCTTGCGGAATACGTTCCCACTCCGCGGTAATCATATTCTTCAGCTCTCTGATGGTCTGCGGAGCCGGTTGTACTGATCTCACGCGTCGTTTCAGAACGTCCCAGACATGCTCTATAGGATTGAGCCTGGTTCTGGAAGAAAACCATGTACCCAACCACGGGATGATCGTTTTCTTGTGAGTCGCGCATTGAGAAATCGCAAGTCTTCGTATGTGGACCTTAAGAACAACCTCGAAGAAGTAAGAAATGTGCATATTAGTCTATGGACGGTCAGGAGGAGGCTTCTCGCGGCCAATATACGCAGTCATCGCCCGGCCCGCGGCCCTAAGTTACTCCGTGAGCACAGGCTTAGGTTTGCTCGAAATTGTGAGTCATGGACTCAAGAAGACTGGAATAGGGTATTGTTCTCCGATGAAGCCAGGATATCTCTGTTCGGTGAAGATCGACGTCGGCGAGTGCTACGAAGACGAGGAGAACGCTTTGCAGAGGCTTGTTTTGAAGAAATCACACCTTATGGTGGGGGCTCTGTTATGTTTTGGGCAGGAATAAATTCAATGGATCGTACAGAGTTACTCTTGATTGAAAACGGCTCACTGACTGGACATCGATACATAACGGAAGCTCTAATTCCTCATGCACAAGCCGCATTGGCCGCTTTAGGCGAAGACTCAATTTTTATGGACGACAACGCTCGTGCCCACCGGTCTGGCGATGTGGAAGCGTATGTGCAAGAGGTCGGCATTCGTCGTTTGGATTGGCCAGCTCGAAGTCCCGACCTCAATCCTATAGAGCATGTCTGGGACGTTCTGAAACGACGCGTGAGATCAGTACAACCGGCTCCGCAGACCATCAGAGAGCTGAAGAATATGATTACCGCGGAGTGGGAACGTATTCCGCAAGCAAGTATCCGGGATATCCTCGCTAGCATACCCAGACGAATTCAAGCTGTGATTTCAGCTAGAGGGGGTCACACTCGATACTAAACATTTATCTGCTTTTACTATATTAAAGAAAAAACAAACAAAAATCTTTGTTAACTTTTACTTCACGAGCATATGCACTACTAGCGAGCATACACTACTAGTGAACTGTAGCATTAAAACCCATAAATATTATCAAAATTTTATGATAATACTGACGAAAACGATTATTTGCTTATTAATTTACAAAATTGTGAAAGTAAAACAACCTATAATTATCAAACAAACCAATAGTAACATTTGAAATGGTTCATTGCTTAGGTGCCCGTTTTTTTTGCAAATGAGTTTATATATTTGAGCTTCTAAAGTATTTCAATTATTTATTTGCATTGATTAGTAAAAGATGACCAAGCAATGATATTTAACATATTAAGTTTCAAAATAATTTATCAAAACAGTTGTAGAAATGATTGAATCGTATTTCGGAGTAGATGGACCAGGATAATCGATAGGCAGTGTGCAGTGACACAAAGTGATGGTATAACAACATTATGTGCTATTTATTCGCAAACTACGAGACTGCTAATGACATTTGACCAGTCTAGTGAATACATTTACATATTTACCGGACCACAGACATAGCTTGAATAAACTTTACTGTTTAAACTGTCTTGTAAATGTTGCTCAGTTATACTCACTGTTCTTGCTATAGTGTACTTCATTCTTAATTAATCGGTATTAATTTACTTACCTATATTGTTAGAAGATGATGAATTCATTTTTAAATAATAAAATAATTAATGATCTAAAGTATACATTTTCAAAGAGCACAATGAATAACAAAGCAATGCTTGGCATTCCACTGCACTCCCTATCCTGAGACATAAGATGTTAACTCTCAATATCTCCGTTAGTTACTCTAGCTAAAATTTCCTTCAAACTGCAAAACAACAATGCATTGACACTGCTGTTTAGCCGGAGAAATAGACTTTGCGGTGATACATACCCAGGCGTGCTCTCACATATGAGTGGCCTACCACCACTAAAAAGTTGTTGTGTTGTTTGGTACTTATGCTGTGATTTGATTAATAAATATTAAACTTTAGTTTTAAAGTCAGCGCTTATAAAATTAATAACTTTAAAGCCGTTATCCCACGGCTATTTGCCCGTTAGAATTCACTAATTGAAACAGAACACCTAACTTTAAAGCTTATCTTTCTCATTAGAAAATTGTTAAGGATGTGCCAGCAAATATGTCGATAAAACACGATCGGTTGTTTGATGTGCTCACGTGATTAAAATAAATACTCGGCGCAGTGGAGAGGCCGCGCCGACAGCTGCTACTCCGGGTATAATTGAAACGACGATTTATACACCCACCAAATTTATCGACATCGGCAATTTATAGTGCGGCCGCGGCCCTACACGCCAGTTATTATTGCAACATTTAGTTTTTTTTAATGTTACAACTTTTTTACACACCAAAGAAATGGATTACAAGGAAAAAAAATGAATGGAGCTTGCAAAAGCAATATTTTACACCAGCATCGGGTGTTAATTAGAATGTCACTCAGTAATTATCATTTCAACGGAACAATCAGCGAAAGCAATTATTCTCTTATATTACTGTCAGCCGATATTATAGGATTAAACTGTTTTTAGTTGAGCGAATTGTAATGGTTTCGCTTTATCTACTAGATATCCCATTTCACACCGGCGAGTTATCAATATTTCTTATTCATTTCATTATTATCATGATAATATTCCCAACACAAAAATTGCGAAATCGTTTACATCAATGCAATCATACAACACTTAATGTTACCTCATTCGAAACTTAAGCTACTTTAGGAGAATTAGTTAACCCAACAATAAATAATTCATACTTTATCGATTCAAAAACCCATCCAATATTTGTAATGAAGACGGGGCAAACGTCAGCTCGCATCAGAAAAACAATTATGGAAAGCAATAAATCGGGTGGTTTCGCGCCCGTGGCACCGAACCCGCTCCAATTAGAGGCAGAGAGCGTCCGCACTAAATCTCGTATGACTGCGGCCGCTACCACGCTACACTAATTCATACCGGCCGCCAGCGCGAACGGGAACGCGTAACTGTCCATGTCGACACAAAATTTAACAGCTCTTCGATTATCGATACGTGTACGCGCCCAACACTAATCTCCGCCCGCCGATATGAGTTGCTGCTTTGATTTTAATGAGAATTGTTCACGTTTCCGTATTGCATGATTACTTTACACTTTATATATGTACCTCATTTATTTGTTTATAGTAGTTTCAATGTTTTTTATATGATATTGATTCATTTAATACTTAAGAAGTAGCTTTAGAATAAATATAAACAAGCAACAACGTATAAGGTGAGGTGTAACTATATTTATATGCACAGGATTTCTAAATTAACATTCTCGATAATTTTAACCGTATTTTTAAACGATTAAAGTCATTACAAAAACTTTATATAAGCAACTAAGCAGATAACTTTGAGAATTCCCATTTTCTAAATATCATTGTAATGCACCTTTAATTAAAGCAATTAATTAATTTAAAAGCTACTGACGTCATTCGACAACTGCTTTTCAACGTTCTTAATTTTTAAAAACCTTTTTAAATGTGAATGAATGCGAATGGCCTCGATTTATTTTATTATAAATCCGGCATATAAAATATTATGTAAAATAGAAAATTTAATTTGTTTGATGTAATTTTATTAAAGTTCAACTGTGAAACTGATATGAAAAGTAATACCTATCATAATCAATATAATTTGTATGAAATTAATTGACTACGAAAAAAATATTAAAATTTTATGAGATAGTTACAATAGATCAACATGAATATATATGAGATTATTCCAATAAATTTCATATATAAAAAATACACATTCAAATATAAATATTATAATATTACAAATATTTCAAAGTGACTGAATGTTTGTCACTTCCTAAATTGTAACCATTGAATCGATTTTAACGAAATTTGAAATGGACGAAGTGTGTATTTTATGTAGGTACATAATGTGCTTTCTATTCAAAGAAATACATCATCCTTATGGTATAAACAACGGCAAATTATGAATATGTTTTAGTATTTTGTCATGAAACTTCACTTAAAAAATCCTTTCAAAAAAGGGTGCAACCAGTCTCTAAGCACCCAAGTGAAACCGGACTGTTCTGCTAGTGTTAGTAAATTCTAAACTTTACTCGATACACAAACAATTAACAGCACATGCAAGAGCATAAGATGTACGGGTACAGTTACCAATAAATTAGAAACAATTGTTGCAACCGAATCAAATACACCCGGATAGTTTAATTTATCGTGTTCTGCTAAACATTTGTTCCCTTCTGACACGGACAAATTAATCTTCACTTTATTACTTGTAATTTATATTTAATTCAATTTAATGCTTGCGTAAAGGCACTTTGGAAGAAGTTGTAAATTTAAAATTAATTCAATTGCAACCTTTTACTACTGGAATTTCTATTGCTATTTTATTTTCTTCATTAGTGGAGATTTTATTTTAGTGATTCATCACATATTATTATGATAAATTCGATTATCAAACTACGATTTTGCCATTCGCAGCCCGCGTATGAATTCACTAAAGTAATGAAGCAAGCAAGTATCTATACGCAACGGTAAATTTACTAACCATCGCTTTTCGCTTCATGATAAATATCCATTAAGACCTATAAATACATTTGGCTTAACACTTTCATTTGTTACACTGTGATCAACTCTATATCAGTTACAGTCAGCTTTACATTTAAGACTTATAAAGTAGCAAGCAAGGTAAATTCTCCAGGGGTCTTTTTATTTTCTACAAAATAGAAGCACATTTATATGTTAATTTACATTTCCATTTCGTTAAGTTTTGCTATCATTATATTCGGGACGGCTGTAGTAATTCCAATAGTAAAATAAAGTGCTATAAAGAACGATAATCATTTGTCTTTTTCGTCGGTCGAATGTGGACACCGTGCGTCGGAGCGGCGCGTGCGTCGGCATACACCTGCCCTGCGACCCAGCCCCCACTAATTATTCAACCACATTATATGATTATATGACTTTTTTGGAGCTTTCAATCAAATTGCACCTTGGCCTGTGAGTGAGATGTCATAAACTTTTTTTTATTATTTACATTCGTACAGCGTAAAACGAAACGCATTTTTTTAGCTGTCACAATAATTGCCTTTTGTACCACCATTGTTGAACGAGTTTATCCTTCCTTTGTAACGTATTAAATCTATTGAGGAGTCCGAAGGCTATTGTTGTTTCAAGTGCACCCATTTGCAGGATAATGTACGTATTTACAACTAGGACAAAGGATGGGGATTTGAAACGTTTTCGCAAACGGTAGCAAAGTAATCCTCGCTGTGAGCGGCAAAAACCGAGCTAATTTCAGAACGAGAGATCACCTAGATGATAAGCCGGCGGCACTAATTTTAAATTTGAATTTGTGTAAACCCCGCTCGCACTTTGCACTCGAGCGCATCGATCGTTGATAAGGGGACATAAATAAATAATTAGACGGAGAGAGGAAGTCGGGGAAAGAGGGGACTCGGATAGTTTCGAGATAGTATCTCGCAACCGCGCTTTGTGTCAAACGTCAGATGTTTATCTAAGAAGATGTTTACAGATGTAGTGGGGGAGTGGGGGGCCGGCCTCTCCGGTGGAAGCAATCGACCAGCCAACACTAACAGTACGATTGATAGACCGCCGGCTAATTACCTGCTTTGTTCCAACTACGAATCCGATCTATGCCGTGTTAGGCTTCAGATATTTGCTTCAAGCACTTTCTAATAAACTTACGGCTATTATAAATCAGCTAATACAATTAAGAAACTTAGCAAAATATACATACTTGAAATAAAATATCTAGGTAATGTCAAGTCGAAACTAATAAGTATGACTATAGTACAGACAACATATTTAAAGTATAAAGTTTCTGGCATACTATTCACAGGAAATTCCGGTTTAGCACCAATATGCACCAAATTATGAAGTATCCGCATCTAAATTCAACCTTGCAAAATGTGTAGCTAATTTCTCTTGACATTTATAAAATTGACAACTGAATTGATTCATTATTTCAATATTCAAATTTCATATTCTAAATTCAAATGTTAATTTTAAAATAAACTCCCATTACCAACTGTTTAAATCACCTCATCTAACATTGATTATAATGTGATTACGATATGTTTACGTAATATTTATTCATAGAACTATTAAATTTGGGAAATATCGAGAATACATTCCGGTAAAGTTAAAAAACAATCGCTGTGTAAAATATTATTATCATATCACAAGATTTCTCTTTAGTTCTTCGAATAAATTGATTAATACAATTGAGCTTTACCCACAAGCGACACTGCAGGCTAGATTATTTTAGTTCGCTCGTAGATCACGCTAGATGGCGCTGATATGGTGGCCGGGTGCCAGATCAGCGATCATCTCCGGTTGGAGTTTCATCGCCTAATTACTCGTTACGTACGTGACACTAAGACCGAACCCATCTCCCGTCATCATCTTTCAAACAATATATTAATTAATTTTTCAACAATTATTTTATATTTCCGAAACTTCAATAAAAAAGATTTATTTTACATTTAAAAGAGTAATTTAAAATGTTACACAATGATGACTCTCTTAATCTTAGTAGGTGCTTCTCCCTTGAAACATAATATTTAATATACGTATTTATTGGACTAACGTTATTACTACAGCAAATGTTCCAAAAACTATCAACTAGAAACTATATTTTTTTAATCAATTATGCACAAAATAGATTGAATCCCATATCTACTTACTAAATTTCCAAATAACCACACCTTGACCTTTTTCCGTCGAGCACAGACCGAGTGCTCAAAACGTGACCGAGCTTGCACGGTACAAGATCTTGATATTTTCTTTCTAATTTTGAAATTGATACGCATCGACAAATAGTGCTATTGATAGTACAAATGTTCGTTATTAGGCTTCAGTTACGACTTGCGACAATGCCCATTGCGCAAATCTCGCTCCAACAGACCAAAGCGCAATAATTGTTTTGTTGAAGGACACATTCTTATCACGCCTACCGATCGCCGGTACACTGCAGCTGCCATTTTAGCCGCTTTTTTAAACACCCTCTGTTAAATGTAAATGAAAATTGATTTGAAATACTAACGTCGTTTTCTAGTCTGGTGCGTTTTGTTTTTGCAATTAATTTCTCTTTCGAAAAACGGACGCTGCAATTAGCATACGTTTGGTATATTTTAATGGTGCGCTTTTAAATTCACCAACGTGATATAAGTATACTTAATTTAATAAATGCTGTCACAAATTCATATTAATTCTATGTATTTTGGTATACTTAAAATTCTTAGTTAACGGTCTTTCCAATGTCAGACGGGCAAGCTGCTCCTGCATGGCTAATTTAAATAATTTAAGGTGAACATATTAACCATTTGCTTTTAAATACACTTGAATTACTTTTTCGCAGTTTTACGTATAATTCTCACATTTTCACAAAATTTATTACATAGACACTAAATCAAATGGGAGTCGCGCACTTAACAAAACGGGCGCTTTAAGCCTCATGAATAAAAACATCCTATTTAGCGTTACACTCACCACGTCTTCAGGTCTACCGAAATCGTTCCCGTACAACCAATATCAGCCATTATGGACTATTGTAACTAAGTAGAAAGAACGAGAATCGCGTACGAAATGGCTTGGACATATTGCATTTCGGCAACGCGTGGGTAGTTCTACGTAAACGCATTTCCGGTCGAACGCTGCCGGGAAAAAGCCATTTAAAACAAAAAAGAAAAAAATAGTAACGCGCGGCGCGCCGCTCGGACACTTCCGGTGGGCGCCATTTTTTCTGTATTGCCAACAGATAAAATCTTTCCGGCCTACTGCGCAAACGCCCGTTTTTATTTCTTTTTATTTAACATGGTCACTTTTTGGCGAAATTAGCTGTTTTGTTTTAGAAAGAAATGATTACTAAATTAAGTTACATTAATGGCTAAACTTTATAACATTTTCATGACAACAGCCATTATTTATATAACATAATAATTCAATGAAAAGGCATAACGTTATGACTATTTATGAAGCAAGTTAAACAACATGACTCGAATTAATATACATATATTTCAATACTAAAAAATCATAACACATAAGTTATTAACGTACAAATACTCACAATAACAAATCCACCAACCATAAACTAGGACATAACACTCAACAAAATCAATACAATCGGCCATAAAATTGTGGAAACTGCATAAACCGAATCGTTAACATGGCACGCGTGTAAAACAACGGGTTCACTTTAATTTTTTTTAGTGAAACAATGAACGCCACAATTAGTGCGGCGGACATTTGCATCGCTACAAAATTCAACGGTCGAACTTATGTAAATGGGATAGCTGTTCAATGTTGAATATTCAAATTGATGTCATTATAACATTCGGCAAACGCGCCGGCTGTTTGGCCGCTAGCCAGCCCGCTGCCCGGCTATGTAATGTAATGAGTAAATTAAACTTTTCTACGTTTTTTCGCACGAGAGTCAAAGCTCGCCTCGAACGGCCTGTTTGGGTGTGCAACGTGAATTTTAATAAGAATCGCAACGTATAAAGAAGTTTTTGAACATCTGTATGCTGTTCTTAGTAGTAATTTATAAACATAGAAGTGTATAAGAGTCAATAAATTCGAACATTTGTAACAAGTACGATAGCTAATTGTCAAATAGAATAAAATAGTAACTAATCTTTAAATGTAAATCATACACATGTAACTAAATGAGCGTAACGGCGGAACACAGATAACAGTAAGCACCTAATAAAAAAACAAAAGTGTCAAAACCTCTTCAAATCTCTATCATGCAGTGTATCTATAATTATAAAAAAATCGTATCCGTAGCTCGACATCAAAACGTAATGTCAGTGAAAAACGGGAGAAAAAACAGTGACTGTCAAATTCCCTCGGATGTTGGCTGAACAAAACAGCACTTTAGACGATATAAAAAAAGAAAACTAGAAGAGCGTTCTCGATTCAAAAATTGAATTGATCGCCCCATTGTATTCGAAATGTATCATTTGAGCTGTTATTATGGGCGCGCTCTCTCTAGCTCTATACAAGCTAGTAATCCAATACTTTTGTATGGAAGGCACTTAACGTGCCGCTCCGGGGACGAAACGTCGCAAGCGCCATTTGATGTTAATTTATTTAGTGTTTTATAGACCGTTGATCAATAAAAAAAGAGTTATTGAATTTTCAATTGCAATCCTTTTACAAGTCGATAAAGCGGGCAATTTAATTAGCTGATGGAATTACAAATTGTTATTCGAAAGAATTTAGAGAATTGACATGCAAATGTATAATACTTAACTAAACTAAACTATTTCTAGCCGAATTTCTCAGGAAATTGATAATGTTTGAATAAAATTATTGTAAAGATATCACAAAGTTTATACACCAATTACTCACAAAATTTAAGTGGAACTAATCCTAAATCGTGTCTTTTTGTCACAGTACAGGCAATATAAAATGAATAGCTCCAAAACGTTATTTTACAGCAGACAAGCGAGCAAATCGAAAACAATCGAATGACGCTCACAAAAAGTCGATACCAATTTAACGGAGGCATTCGGACCGGTACAAAAACTCGCGTACCTATTAAAAAACCTAATCGGCTATAATGTGAAGGAAGTAACGTATAAACGAGTGTGGTAAATTAAATAAACAAATTTATAGAAACTATAACAGAAGGTGTACGTTTTGTTCGCTTGCGGTTACGTGGGACTCACGTACTAATCCTATTAAGTTGGCGACCAGCGTTTGTGATCGGTTGGAGGTTGGCCGCGGTTGGCTCTGTGGCAATTGTATAAAATGCTTTCACAGGAATTGAAAGTGTGGTTTGACCGTGATGTATTAGTAAAATTTGTGTGTAAAAATATTCTGCTTTATTATTGAACTGGTTTCATGCATTTCTACTAGCTAGAATTTTAAAAGTATCTAAGTATTTCTTTCTTTTTTTTGTGACTGTGACGACAATTAAAGATTTGAACTAATAACTATAAAGTATTTTTGATACATATCCCATAAAAATATAATATTATAAATTATATCTCCACAAAATAACATGACATTTGTACCAACTTCAGAAAATTTCACAAAGCGGAAACAGTCAAAAACATTACGCGCAAACAGAACAACTAAAATAACCATACAGAGAATTTATCGCTACCCGTCAACGACACTCCAAAAACAAATAAATCAAACCCAAACATTTTCCCACATCAATCAAAGCAAGCCGAATGAATATCGACGCTAATAAAATTATTAAAAACAATAAAAGAACATTAAATACGACATGAAAAGAACAAGAGGCTTGGCGGCTCTCGAGCCTCTATGAGGGCAATTTGAAGTTATGGACATTTGTAACAACACACAATCGTCTAAATGGCCCTTAAGGAATATATTTTGAGTAAACATACTTGAGAAGTATTGTTTGTGTTGTACCAGGAATGAGTAGTTTTGATATTTGGTTTTATCTTTATTTATTTTGTTTGAAATTGATATTGTTAACTGTTACGTAGGAACAACATTTGTAGATACTAAAGTTATAAAATGGATAAATTGAAATCTTATTTTGATAATCAAAATATTCAGAATTTCATATAAGACATTGGAATAAGCTGAATGTAAAAACGAATTCTAGAAAAATCTCTTGTTTGTTATTTAAATCTTTCTCACAATTGTATACATTTCAGGTCATATATAAGGTGACATTGATCTTACAGTCGACATATTCGGGGCGTATTAGGAAAATATTTGCATTATTCATTAATTTACACGACTTACAATGTTTAACCAAATTGCGAAAATTAATCAAATTTGATAGATATTCGCAGTATAATCATGTAATTAAATTTTTAATTTCCGTAATCTTTTATATTAAATATCTCTTAATCAATGATTGTATCATATCGTACAAATATTCAACTATACTAATTCGGACAAGGTTAGCCAGCATTATTATTTCAAAACTATCGTTTCTAATATTATGAAAATACTAAACTTTATCAAATAGCTTTATTAGTATTGTTTATATTAATGTGACAAAACCTGACCACTATATTTAATGTATTTAAACTTGTTGAAAGGATTTATTTCGTTTTGTTAGTATGAGATCAGATGGAACACCGACTCTTGAATTTATGATGCAAGATAATATGATATTCGATAGTACAATTTGTGAGATGAAAACATCCAATTGTCAAAATCAAATGACGGGTGTAGGCATATGTCATTTAATCTTATAGTATCAAGACGAGTCGGTCGCGTGTGGGAGGGATACGTCGGTAAATCACAATGCGATCGTGCTTTGTCGTATGAATTGCATTTTTTGAGTGAAATCGATCACGAATGTATCCGCTCCGAGGGCCAATATTATATTGTATTTATTTACACATTGTTACTTAAATTTACTTTCGACGTACCATTATATATTTATTCAACCGCTTAATGTCCACAAATCGAATAAAAAGGACTTAGTTGCCTTTCAAATGCTTTGGTAACTTAAACATTTTGTATTTAATGTGGTATTGTAATATGAGCAGTACAATTAAATTAATTTTACGTAGGTACGGTAGAAATACAGTGTTTTCGATTGATGTCTCTGCCTCATAAATTGTCATCAGCATAGGTCATGAAAAGATATAATCAGTGAATTAATTATTCATTCATTTCAATTTGAATACGAGATGTTGGTGAATGAATTAAACTAAATTATTGCAGATACAGGCCCAGTGCAAAGATTCAGCAACGAATGCACGTGTGATATGAGAAGTGTAAATATGTATGAGATGGGCGGGCACAGGGCTCGACAAAGCTACTGCGACATTCCAGCATTGTGCTCCCGTCATTATGCCTTCAACGGCCCGGCACTCCTATTCGCTCCTTTGTGGCTCCTTCCGAATAATTACAAACATCGATACCAAGTTTACATTTCAAAAAAATCTCGAGCGCTCTTGTAGGGTTCCTTTGACGTTTAATTTTTGTCATTGTATCGTCCCCGCCTTGTGTTTGTTCGCCAGAAATTGCGTGAGGGGTTTTGTTTATTGTTTTGACGACTGAGTTTTGAGAGTCGTGAGAATTGCTCGCAGCCCGACGTTTAACATCTTGTTCAATCAGTTTTGCGGAATGAGTTGTTATTCGTTTTCGTGACTCAATATTAACTCAAAACATATTTTATGGAAATTTCAAATATTTCTTTATACCTGTTTATTTTAAAGATAAACTATTTTATGATTTCTCGTATATCATGTCTATTTTGAGCAAGGAAGGTAAATTATTAACGTGTAAAACCGGTTTATCAACATAATTATAGTAAATTTATTCAATGTGATCGATTTCGCACGTGAATTTTTACTATAAATTGCTACACGGTATTGTTTTATTATCCTTTTATCAGCGGCATTACATCGGATCGTATTTCATTTGAGACAATCGAGTTGGGTTTTATGACACATTAGCTAACGCTAGGGGTGGTTCTGTGGCCCTCGGTTATCTGTCACCAAGATAGCGTCAAACTGTACCAAGGGACATGTTCCCTCGGGAGCGCCGGGATTAAATCAATCCAAACGCTGCTGCTTTAAATTAACTTTTTATTTACATTGAATAATAAAATAAGTGCCCAATTTTGTGGCTAATTGCATCTCCTACTCATCAAGTTTGTTTCTTTTTAATTAAAGTGGTATTTAAGAGGACTCCTAGTCTTTTTGTCTTGTTAATCAGCTCCCTTTTGTTTAAATTATTGTTTACTAGCAAATTTTCGTCTCTGTGCTTTTGCAACAGTTACTCCCACATTTCCAGTCCTGCAAACTACTTGCGCCAACTTCTAATACTATAAATTAATATTAAAAAACAACAATTTTTAAAACCACAAAGGTAAGACCCTAAGCAGCGTTCAAATATATTAAATAACACAATTGGATCGAACAGTCGTATTTCAACAGCGCTAGTGTTTAATTGCTCTGCTATCTGTTCGTACATAAATCAAACGGTTGCTCTCCGCAAACAGGTTTTGTTCACTATTCGTTACACTTAGTAATCATGAACTGTTTCCTAAATGCATTGTGTGAGACTATACAGCGTAGTTACAAGATTGCTGAGATGAAGGATGAAGCTACCAAAGGATACCGCAATATTGGAAATCATCATTTCATTCAACATAATATTGTTTATAAATTTATATGTTTTGTTTAAACGTTTAACACTATTTATGTCCAAATAAATCAGATAAACTGGTGTCGTCAACTGCTCCCTTACTAAATATTATCAAACAGGAGGGGCAATCCCGTGGTGATGCCCTAACTCACTATACCTACACTTCGATTGAAAGACTGTTCATACCTATGTAGTTCCAATGAGAAACTGCCAGTCACTTTAAATTTGGCACCTCAAGGTCCTCTTTATTGAACTGATTGTTAAGGAGACATTACATATTATTAAAGATAGGTTTAAGTACTTACATTATGCAGTTTGTAGTAGAGTCCGCAGGCGTTGCAGACGGGCTCTCCGTTCTGGTTACGCCTCCACAGCGTGGTGGTTGTGGTCTTGCAGTTGGCGCATGATGTGCCCGCGCGCCGCGCCGCGCTCTGTAGCGACTGTTGACAAGTTACAAACATATTAATACTATATTATACAATTACAGATATTTTTTTATCAGACTTCTAGACATAACTCTATATGTTGGTCTTCTCTTGGCAGCTACATTATGTCTACTGTTGGATATACATATACTCTTCAAAATAAGCTAAGCAAATTCAGCAGCATATCAAATCTTTTGTTCTGATTGTTGATGGACAGCACTACCCTTGTTGGTACACTGATACGTATGTAATCTATAACCAGAAAATTTAAATCCGTCTTAATTTGTGTTCAATATTTTCATGCATTACAGTAAAACGTAGGTATCGCAAAAATATTTTTATCAATTCCAGTTTTTTCCTATAGTCCAATACTATTATATAAACTATATAATATACACGATTTAGTGTTAGCTTAGCTTTGTATTTGGTTATAGTTATAATGCAGTTATCAAATAACAGAAGAGAAAGGCTGTGGTTTCGATTTCCGGGCTTGTTTGTGTGGTCCGCGAATATTTGTTCCGGATCTATTGTGCCACTATAAGAACATTTAGTTTCTCTGCCTTTAGAATATTTCCAAGAAGTCCAGTGACTTTCTGCAACTTTAATCAGGCTGTTCTATATATCTAAATTTGAGAAATTTTGTAAAGGAAAGTGATTCTAAATCACCTCAATGGTTAAAACACCGCAGCAACGGTTCATCAACTTTCAAAACAATCGCACAAAAATCGTGGCGCAAAACGTCGCGATGCACAAAAAGTGAATATTGGAAAGCAGTCGAAAAAGCGAGGTAGCTATCTACCGGCTCTTACACCTGCCCATTACTACCCGTCAATCAAACAAAAAATATTGCCGGCATGCGGTGGCCGTTTTATACTCCACACTGCCCCACTCAATTAAAAATGCATTCGTCCTAACCCGACACGAAAATAAAAAGACGCGCGCACTCTACTCATAATAAATCCATTAATTTGTCATGTCATTTTGTGTACCGAACGCGGTTTGTGATCGGCCTGTGTCCCATTGTTGGACTTAAGTCTTCTGTCATGTCGGTTTGGGTTATCGATCGTGGGAAGATAGGTGGGGTTTTCTAGGTGCAAATGTTTAGAATTTTCCATATTCGTGTTTCAGAATTTGGTTTACAACTTTGCAAACTGGCACTTGACCCACATCAAATTAGTTTGGACTATCCATTCTCAGTTTGGTTAGGAGGTAGTAAAAACTTACATGAAGCAGATTTTTGAGTGATTTAAAAGTGTAACGAGAAATTTTCTGGTGTAGATATATCCAAATGCAGTTAGAGTCGTTTTTTTTTTTCGATTCTCGATAATTAGAATCGAGTACTACCAAAGATTATCGTGACCACTTCGGTGTATTGTCCGATTCAATATCGTAAGTGACTGCGTCGCTGTAACAACGTACAGGCAAGCTCACAACGCAATCGATATCTTATAATATCGATATTAATCCCTACGAATCCTATTATTAGGCAATCTCCTTTAATTTTTTACTATTTTCAAAGGCCAGTAATCTACACACAAATTTTTGGTGTCAATTTTCGATTCGTTTATCGATATTATGACTTAAAAACCCTTCCGTTTTAATTTAAAGGCTTTACATCCACGTACCCTATAATTATGTAGAACAAAATAGCTAAAATATTGTAAATGTCCTTCGGTGTACCCTCAAAACGAATATTCAAATTCAATATATCATACAATATTTAGTATACCAAACTATTTCTATCTACAAGTGAATATAACGCGAAAATAAACTTATGATTTACTTAACGATACTCCTATCCAAAATACCAAAAACTTATTTGCCCATAAGAAAAACGTTGCTCAAACAATTTCGGTCACGCCTGTACGCTACATATTGGAATACCTAAATATTAAATGGTTTGCGTGGATATTCGCCGCGTCATGGCATCTCCTTTGTGCCTGCATGAGATTAGAGCCCGCTATATTAGCCTCACTATACACACTTTTTCTTATACCGAGCATGACGACGAGGATGACTTGAGCTGTACCGTTTGTGACAGATTCGATTGTCAAATGTTCGAAGAATTGAGTTATTTATGATGTACACTAATTTAAATCAGATAAAGTCACTAAGCTCTGTTTTCGAACCCTTTTTTGCCTCCTAGGAGAGGACGTGATATTGGGTATTTACCAAAACATTGACGCTAGGAAAGAAACATTAGCCAAATCTTTCTGCAATGTTTCATAAACTTTTACTACTCCTAATCCAAATCAGTATATAATACGGCAGGACAAAAAATATTACGTTACTAACAAAATTATTTTAAATGCGGATTTTGCAAAGAATTAACGGATATTCTCTTAGGAATCCTGTTCATTACTTTGATAAATATGACTTGATATTTCCTATCGTTCGAATCGTTATTATGAGTATTACATGAACATAACACAAGTCATTTCAATGTATACTCCCCGAAAAGCTATTACGTTAACTGATATATCATCTTCACATATCCGCTTAATACAATCACAAATACGCAATCTTTTTGCCACACCATCATATATTGCGAACGTAAATTAACTGGCAACTTTACGACTCAATTAACCAAATCCGATTTTATAATCTGCAGATAAGGCGTCCCATCAACTTATAACTGGTGCATGATGCGCCCAGGGGAGATGGCCAAATCACAGGGGTTGCTAAGCCGATTACAGAAGTCAACCACCCATCGGGAGGGTGGTTTTATTTCCGTGGAAAAACGGCTGTTTACTCGTAATTTTATGGGCGAATTACTTTCGCTCCTCAAACGCTGAAATGGCTGGAAAAAATCGTAAATTTTACGAGCAGGATTATATTTTATTCGGGTCATTTTTTCGGTGCCGTTGCCGGTGCTAACGTTGTTTGTAGCTAATCGTAAATTATGCAAGCTTTATTTACTCTTCACAAGTTTGAAGGTCTTTTGAAACGCGAACGGAACGGCCTGTGTTATGCATACATTTATTTTTTATTGCTATTTAAAATTCTGAAACAAAACCCTAATGGCTCTGGTTTAATGTCTGTGTATATTTATGGTTTTTAGTCAGGGGAATTTTACTTCGAACTATCAAATATTGTTGGTTGGACATTGTGGTCCGATTGAACAATTACTATTATTCACTGGCTGTTTATTTTTTATTGCAATGGATAGGGAAACGAGCGTGTCATTTACCTGATGGTAAACGATACGACCACTCATGGACATTAGCAAAAACCAAACAACACAATGAATGCCAAAGCAATGCGTGGCATGTAAAATGTGTTACACTATCGTGAGTTTCAGGATCAGCCTGCGTGCGCTGCGGAGTTCGACATAACATAATCGGCTGCCGAAAGATAATCATCTGCAGCCAATCAGTGTTATATTTGAACGGTACTTGCCATCAGGTGCAGTCTAGACGCTTTGTCATACCAAAATAAAAAAAAACAATTCACACAGTTAAAATCACAATTTTCCGTCAGAAGGCTATCCTTATCGTTTGAATTCACCAGTGATCGTTCCAATACGAGCAACGATTGTCAAGTATGTTAACTATTACGTTTTTTATCCGAAAAAAGTACAAAACACGAAGCACGCCGCCACTCGGCACTGAAAGGAGTTTATTAATTGTACCCACTTCACTGTCAGCGACATACTCGGATCAATATCTACTGTCCGAGACAAAACAAGCCGACAAAGATAAAAACACGTCAAAAACAGACAAATTCTGTACATATTGTTGTACTACTTAAATTTTCAGCGTTGTGTGAAATCAAAGGCATGCGCTGCAATCTCAAGAGGTCTACTCTCTATTGTTGTGATGCTTTGTTGTTCGCTGTTGTGAACGCTGACCGTATTGAGTGGACAATTTGCTTTAAACCCACTAATATTGTAAATAAACTGTTTGTTGTTGGATCCTTTTATGTTTAATTATGTAGAAATTGTCCTGGATTCAATTTTGGATCCATTTTGAATTATGTACTTAAAGCTTCGGAGGAATCGGAGGGTAATGTCCTGTTTGGATGTAGATGAGAGGTAGGATGATTCATGGTTATATTTTAGTGTTGACTACATTTAGTATTGGGTAAACAGAGGTCTTATTCTTAACTAATAGGTATCTACCCATTTCGCCATTTTTCGCGATCACCAAATCAGATAAAGGAAAGTACAAACAGTGTATAGAGAACACGATACAAATTATTAACTACAATCGATATTCCAATAATTAATTGTATCAAAATATAACCACGAAACAAATCGAATTTCCATTCTCATTAAACACGAACTCCAATCTCGTTATTACTTGTTTAAAAGCGTACCGTATTTTGTAGGCGAACACATATTTTGTTAGAAAGCGATCACATATTATTAACCGCCGGTATAATGTTAACAAACCAATGAACATTCGGTTAATTATCAAGAGGCACGCGTCGAGCGCGTTAATCCCGCCTCGTCTCACACCGACTCCACTAATTCAATAAAGCAGCCACATTAAAAACATATTTCCACTGCGCGGCTCGCGGCCCGCGATCCAATCAACCTTATCTCCCCCGCACCAGTGCAAACACCTCCTAATCAAATCAAATCGCAGCCTCCGTCTTCCCTAATCTATCTACCTATCTGCTTAAAATCATATTACAAAAAGGGATACCTACCGCCCCTCATATATTTGCGAACACAAGTAAAATTTATCCAGCGCGGAAGCGACCCTCTGTACATGAGCACACGGCCGCAGTCACACAGACACACAGACGCGCTCGCAAGCACACAGCGCCGGCCGCCGCACTCCAACATCGTTCAGTCACATCGCTGCGCACACAGAGCTCCGTATCAGCATATCTACGCCATCTAGATCCCACTATGAGAACCCCCGAGGGGGAGGCAATCCATTTACCCGACGCGTCTGAGCACACAAATTCCCCTCTTATCCACATAAGGTTAGAGATGACAATCGCGCGGCAAAAACGATGTTTTTAAAGGTTTACACGGCCCCTAGCAGTGAAAGCGCGGAATCGATGTAGCCTTTACCCCTCGCCCCGCGCCAGTTTTTCCGGCACTCCGTCCTTATCTGACCGGGGCGATTAGATAAAGAGAGATAGAGCGTGAAAATAAAGATTTTCATCGTGTTCACTCACACCAGGTCGCTTTCAGCTGTAATGTGCGGCGCGCCTGTGTGTGTTTCACGCGAGCGCCGCGCCGAGTGGAATGCTTATGTATGTATGCGGAAGGGCTCTTTGCAATAGAGCAAGGGTCGACAAAACTTTCACAGTGTCGGTAGGTGGGCTCTTTTGAGCCGTCTATAGCACTTTATCTATTCAAAGTACGTACATACGCGGCGAAAACTCATGTTTTAACCTGATTGACACGTGGTTTTTTTTTTCTTTGAGTTTGATGTCTTATGAACGGTTCTTTTACGAATACTTTTCTTTTCCAATCGCAGTACATAGACGTGACAATTGGTAGTTGATATGAAGGTATGAGGTGGCGTAGGGGCGGGTGAGTGATAGGTAATAGGCGGTACGTGTCGTGCGGCGTGTGTATCGGTAATGGTATGTTCTGTGTGGTGCAGGATGGTAGTAAGACGCGGTGGTAGTGCGGTGAAACGGTGCTAAAGCTCGAAAAGCCGCGCTGGTAGTAATTTTTAAATTTCCCCATGAAGATGCAGCGAGGCGCGCCGCCCCGCGCCGGCCCGCTCTCATTGGCTGTGCCCGCGGAAGCCATGTTGGGAAATTCGCTTAACGATTTATTTGTGTGCGGATCGTAGCGGCGGCCGGCCGTGTACTCGATTACCGTGCAACGGCCAGAAATAGGACTCGTGTGAAATTCATTCGAGGCCCTTAATTGGCGTGGGCAGCTCTGTTGTCTATGTAAATTGCTTTACGGAAATATCATTTGGAAAGTCGGTCCCGTATTGTTCGGCCGCGTTCATGGGCCGTCGGGTTTTTAAGTCCGTTAGGATAACAAAGCGTGGCGGTTGCCCAATAGGAGCCATAGGCCGATAGCGATCGATGTTCGGCTGGATTGACACATCAAACAGCCAGTCGCTCGATTGAGATTAACATCGGAATACATTCGATACGTAATCGACACGCCGACGTCACGGTGCCGCCTCGTTTGTGCTGCCAAATATATTTTTGGTGCTTCTTGATAGATATTTTAACGTACAATGGGAATGTCGTTGGCTAACTTACGTGTCATTGGATCAAACATTTGAGAGATCGGTTATGATCTATGATGGAGCTTTAATATAAATTTAGAAGGGAGACAAGTAAATTCAAAATACCTATAATGAGTTTCAATGCAGAAGATTAAATAGCTAAAGATAGCATAGAACTCAATTAGCTACTATATAAATACATCTAAATGTAGAAAAGACATTGTTTAAGTAAAAGTCGTCAGCTAACCGTGCAATGAAGGTCTAAAGATAATGAATCCATTAAAATGAAAATTTTAATTACAACTTATTCACTGCAGAAGACGTTGATGAATGGAGCGTGCAGATTCAGACTACATTTCGCAATTTTATTTTGTTTCGAGTTATTTAGTTAGTTAGTTAAAAATAATATTTGAAAAACTGTGTTTAGTTTCTTCAAATATTATTACACAATCACAATATCAAAATAGCTAAAAGAAGTGATTTTAAGGAGCCATTGTGGGGTTAACTTAATTTTTTGGGCATTCTTCATACTAATGAAACAATGGAAATCTACCAAACACAGAAGGCCAATGTGATAGATTATAAATATTATAAAACGTAAAACAGTTCCTATTTCATAGAGACAATCCCGCAGAAAGACAAACGTTGTAGAACGTAAAACGTTGTAGTCAATTATCAAAACTATCGGGTAATCTGTATTGGCTTTGGATGTTGTAGAAAAATAGTCGATTGAAATTTTTGATGCTACGACACGTATTTTACTGTGAGGCCGAAGATTTGAATGTTCTAAAAGGACATTACAATTTCACTAGAGTGAACTTACTCTCATAATACGAAGAGGGCGCCACTATCACCACAGTCAAAAAGGCATCAAAAACAAATAACATCTTAAATAGTGTTTAGAAATCCACTTAAAGTATAATCGACTTGAAAACGTATCTAGAACTTAGTTATACTGCTTTTATAACCCTAGCAGACATAGGTACATATACGAACTCATTTACTTAGAAAAGAATATTCAAAATGTGAAGTGGAGCGAGTCGAGTTCGGTAAAATTACAAAGTAAGTAGAAATTATGTTCCAGAGGCGACTAAACGTTGGTAATTCTACAACGAATCGCTTCTTATAACGTGTAAATTTGCATTGAATGGCAAAGGACACTGCGGGCGTTTTCGAAATGAAGACACACGGCCGCTGCGTATTACATTGTGTCTGGTTTGCAGTGGATATGAGCGGGATTACTTCGGCCCGCTGAACACCGTGTCACACACACCGTAGTTGGAACTCGGTTTAAGAGTGTATCCATCGAATGTAGGCTTCACGGCTTCTGTCATTCGAGATTTGATTTAGGTAGCACAACACCTTTTATTACATGACGTAATGAATATTTCGATGAACACGTAAATGGTGACTATAAATAGAATGTTTTGCTGATGCTCGGTACTGACTATTGATTTCGCAATAGTTCTTACTTTGATCGTAGGAAATAGTGATCATTGGATTGAAGTTTCTATGCAAATAATCTTCGAAGCAAATAATACTCAAGTTATAACGTTCTACAAACTAGTCATTGTTTTGTTTTAAGAAATCGATTTCATCTCAAATTCAAGTAATTTTTACTGGCATCTTTATGTAGAGTATCGAGTAGCGACGGGCGATTATCTTCTGCTATTTGACAGAATTATGCTTCAATGCCTCATTATTCCTGAGAGCTATACTGCGAAGCTATATCGCAATAAACGACAAGTACATAAAACTGATACAAATAGCTCAAATTACATCACGAACATCTCTGTTAACGCCACCGGATAAATATGCTCCTAGCGCCATAACTCAGGTTTTTAGTGTGCGTATAATGATACAGTTATGTGACGGCCGATTATTCATAGCAATTGATCAAATAAACAGGTGAAGTGGCCGCCCTGGGGTAAAGCTGCGCGCACCGCCACCTGCCTCACTTGCCGATTTGACGTTTGTATGGCCGGCATTAAAATTTTGCGTAATTCTGCGTATACGAATTAGACTCGGAAGTATCTGATGCTCATTGTAAGGTGCAATGGCCTTTTGTTTTGTCACAAACGTGGGTGCTTTGCAAGGATAATAGCACTGATTATTTATTATCAAAGCCCAAATATCAAAAAATTTGCTTAGCTGCGAGGACTTTAGGAATGGTATTCTTATTTCATTGTTGACTTAATATTATATGCCACAAAGACTACCATGGATACAAGAAATAGATTGGCTATACAAAAATTCCATCGTATAGGTATTGCGTTCTAGGCCAGGGAATCAGACTACGCTCTAATGCCTCTCTAGTAATGTGAAGGGACGACTTCACACGTAACATAAATGATCATGTTATTAACATGGTCAAATCTATAAATCGAGTAACTTGTGATGATATTGTTAGTTATTTTAGATTTGATCAAAGATTTTAGTCATCAATGTGTATGATTTCCTACAAAAACGAAATAATGTTAAACAATGTAATCATTTGAAATCGCAATCCAATTTATAATAAATAAAAAGAAGTCAGATTTATTTTTGAGCCAAAAACAGTTAGCGCAAGAATTTATTAGTAAACTCCATATCAGATTATGCGGAAAGTTTATGCAGTAAATATCTGTAAAGGTCTAAGTGAATATTAGCGAGCGTTAAGCGTGAACGAAACATAGTTAACAGCAACATGGTCGTAGGCGAAGTGAGGCACGCATGGCTCGGAGTGCGAGAGGTCGCCGGGTCAGTTCGCACAGTTTAACACCGCGTCATATTTATAATTATCGAGGGCCGGCACCCAGCGCTGGGCAGCTAGCGCCGCATCGCGCAACCTCAACCCGCGTCGATAAATCAAAATTTTAAATCACCGATGGGCGTACCGAACCGCTCGGCCCGCGCCGAATAAAATGAATTAAAAATAAAATAACGCGAGGGGGCCGACAACTCTCAGAAAATTTAAACATATTTCGCTTTAGTTTTTTTAATTAATACCTTGTTAAAATTTAATATTGAGGGCGCATGCGTTATTACAATGGGTGTGCGCGAGATTTTAAACTCGCTTTCGGTAACTTATTGAAGCTGCCCGGTGGGGTTTAATTGGATCATTTTTTAACGAGAAATGATAAGAACTGATGAAGGGTGATTCGAGAGAGCCGCGTTGCGTCGCGTCTCGTTTGCGCAAATTAATAGTCCTGCTTACGTTCGACACAAACAATATAATTCCGAGAGCGTACTATGTCGTACACGGGTTAATTTCACACTATAAAGTGGCTAAAGAGGTTTTCCGAGAAGCCCTTTCGCTTTAATAATTCCCACAGCAGACGCCGTGGTGATTGGAATGTGAACATTAACATTCTGTCACTGCATTTAACATGTGAGAAGCTCAGAAGTAGACAAGCATTAAACTGGCATCGTCCGAAATGCGTACTCGGCCCACTCCAGCCACACGCCTACACCGCACGTAACCGAGCGTTACAATATTGATATTGATCTATTAACTACATTGACACGCTCACCTAATGACTTTTTTTATGTTCTGTTGTGTTTATGATACACGGAATATATTTATAACATAACAAAACTATTTTATAGAGACATGGTAATTCTTACAATCTAAAACTCTATACGCGGATGCTCTAAAAGTGATGATAAAAGTTTGTGGTTTTAGTTCCCACAGTAAATCCAATATTTTAGGCAATCTTTTTTCGACCCCAACATTGTCGCGACTATATTCTCTCTCATACATTATAAAATAATACCATATGCCATTATTACACAATAACTATAGATACATAATTAAAAGCACAATACATAGCCGGCTGCTCACACGTGCGTTAACCACACACAGATTAACCGCTGAGGTCAGCAGGCAAGCCGGTAGTCGCCCTGACAGCTCCTCTGACATAATGTTCTCTAGAACATTTTTAATAATTCCTGCACCGGCCCTCTCGGCGATGACTTCTGCTCTCAGAAAAACGTTGATTGATGCTGACTTACATTAGACGCTACTGTAAAGTGCGTTAGCATTGATTTTTTGTACTTTATTTAGATGTTAAGGTACTGTTATATGTTAAATGTTGTGCGTGTAATTGTGTCAAATGTCGAAAGATTTTTGCCTCGGGCAAGATGCTGTGTTTAGTTGGTAATCATTTTTCTTGAGTAGGGATTCTGCCTAGAAAGAAATTCAGTTAACGTCAAGTACAGTGTTTATTTTAGCATATACTTTTATACGCAAATATCTATTAAACTTAGCACATTGCGCTCGAAAACCATCTAACGCTTGTAAATGGGTCATACACAAAACGAGGCGAAAATTTGTATAAAAAAAACATGGTCGGATTTTTACGAAATCAGTCTCATTTAATATGATATTATCAGAATATTAAAATTAAAACATAAAACAAGATCGTTTCCTCGATTAGGCTAAAAAATGAAATTATAATATTTTTTTTTCGAGCACAGAAGGGCGTTGTGTTTACACAAAAGAACAAACATATCAAAAATAGTTACAAAGCAAGTGTCTCCATCGCTGAATATATTTTTTGTTTTTTCGATGGTGCAATTGAGTTATCTGAATCACTAAAGTTAAAGAATGATGAACGGCATTCACATAATTCGCTATCATATGGAACATGGTTTTATTCCGATACTGAGTAATAATTTAATATTATTATAAGCTAAATACATTAATATCGAGCCCACAGCACTCCACGTCTACGTTTACAGGCAAGCAAAATACTGCTTTACTTGTTAAATCATTATTACTTATTTTTTTCTGTAGACATTGTCTTTCGTGTGGACTTATAAATCCACAGAAAAGATGTCCACAGAAAGGAAATTATTTAAAAAAAATTAGCAATGCTAATTTAGTTTTGAGGGTAGCCAAGTAGGTAAATTTATTCCACAACTACTCCCCTTAAGCTATTTCGGCAGCATGTGAATTAATAAAACTAATAATTATTTACTCAAGTACACAAGGAACAAAAAAGAAGCACCGATCTTTGACAATAACACTATTAAAGATCTCAATATCTTAATGAAGAACCTACGCTGGGCTCAGTCATTAAATCCAATGTGACCGATGCCACCCGTCAGTGTGGCCAGTTTTTTTTTTTTTGTAAAATAGTATTTTATTCAGGCCAATTTATTCAGTTGAATTTAGTTTAGTTCATTGAAATTTTTGTGGAGTCACTTTAACATATATTAATTTACTCAGTAAAATTTTAATAGTCAGTATATATACTAATTATATTTAATATAACTTAAATAGATAACGCATATCAAGTATGAGAAATATCTATCAAAATATGCCAAGTGCGTTTACGAACAGTCCACAGAAGGGGACATTTGAGGAAATTTTTGTTGTTATATTAATCATTTCTGAAGATAATTCATTATTTGGTATATGTCTTAATAGTAATACTTGTAAGGCATTTACCAAAATTAAGTCAGAGAATCAATCCAGAAATTTGAAGATAATATTCATTCTGAACATGCGTATGTGTATGACCCAAATAGTTGTTTTAGCTAGTTAACCTAAGTAACAATTTCCAAAGGCATTTCATACCAACTACAACCTTTGCGATTGACTTTACCAGTATCACACGATACATATGCTATAATATTAAATTGCTAAAGCAACTGACTTTATATCCTGTTTTTACTACATTCAAATCAAGACGCTACACAAGTACTTTCTTTATAATGACGGGGCTGTGTATAGGCAGGTGGCGGCCCGGGTCGGCCAAGGTGGATGGCATTTCGGCTCGCCACACAACAGCGATAAACTAAAACGCGACATCACACCATTTCAACTATTGTAATTGTTATTTAGTGAGTGCGTGGTGGCCTGTTGGTAAACGGACTAGACGCGACTGCCAACATGTTCACGGTGGTCGCGGGTTCGAATCCCAGGGCACACCTCTGACTTTTCGGAGTCATGTGTGTATTGATAGTCTATCACCACGCACTAAAACGGTGAAGGAAAACATCGTGAGGAAACCTGCAAGCCATAGCGATTTATCAAATTTCTATGGTATGTAAGTCCGCCAATCCGCATTAGGCCAGCGTGGTGGACTATATGGCCTAACCACTCTCAATCGTACTTTCGATTGTAGAGGAGGCCCATGCCCATGCAGTAGGACGTATATGGGCTGATACAGAATTGTTATTTAACAAAATATTATTTATGGAATTTAGATAATTTGGACGTCATTTGTGCTGGTTTATGTCTAGAGCAGTAGGAGGTCCGAGCTCAGTGTTTATTTAGGTGGATAGGTCTAAATATTCGGATACTATAAAGTTTTGTTTTGAGCGAAATATTTTGTATATATGTGTTTTGATACTCTTTTATGTTATATTCCTCAGAAATATCTTAGATCCTTTCGGTTTCACATTTTTTTTTTTTTTTGTGAATTGAAGATTACTATGCAATTGATTTATGTACTATTGCGTGGAACCAAAAAATATTTTTTTCGAGTCTGTTAAAACACATAATCATACAGTTTATTAAAATAAAAAACCTCATCTATTGTTAAATAGATGGCATCCCACATGCAACATCTTAAAACTAAGAAATAAAACAATGGTTTTTCATCAGATTAAAACATTTCCCCTGATAAATATAAATCATGAAACAAGGCGATAACATCAGTGCAATAGATTTTAAAATATTAAAGGAAATTATAAAATTATTTTTAATTTAATGCTAATTTGTCCACAAAAAATACAGTTAAGACAAGACAATTGGTATTACTTGGGCAATTAATTACGTGCAACCTCCACGCGTCCTAAGCGACCGTGAAACGACATCGGGATAACTGTTTTTTAATTGAAAATTGTTTCAGTTTTTACTTGGTACTTAAAGTGCTTGTAGGGGAACCATGAGATGTAGATTTAACGGATTGAAATATTGACTAAATAAATTATTTATTGTTTACTAAGAAAAAGAAATACTACTACGGATATTTTTAATTTTTATTTTAGATATTTAAACAAATGTACGTTACTCAGTATATACCTACTAATATTATTCCGAGACATTCAAAAATACTTTTATAAACAAACAATGCCTTTTCCCATCTAATATTTGTGAATTATGTTGTCGTTACCCATAAAAAATATGTCTTCTATGACTATTTACCTTTAGAAAACCTCCAGGATATCATGCAAGAGTTTATAAGATAATTTCATAATAAAAGCAATTGCTATTCAGGTACTTTTCAGCACACATTTAATTACTGACTACAATATACGTCACTAGTCTATACATAAAAGAGAATGTAATACCGTTAATTTCACATGCAATACAAAAAGTGGGACACGAGTATGTCCTATATAAAGCTGACTCGATGGCGAGCCTACTCGAATGATGAATCGCTTACAAGCCAGCACTAGGCCGCATTACCTCGCTAAATATGAAAATGCATTTAATCGACTTTTTGTCCGCACCTTAGTATAAAGGATGGGGTGTTATTGAATTGACTTTACAATTTTATGAACGCGCATACGACGTCTGAGTGACTCAATGGATCAGTTTTAATTGCTAAATAATTGCACGAGCACATTATATATCGCTTTACGATGTAACGAATTACTCGGAATATGCATTTGGAATTCTAGATATTTAATTGGGGTACATATACAATTATTGCAGCCAGCTTAAAACCTTTCACAAATGTGTGAACAAGCACGTGCCAGTTAATAGGACGTTTATGAAGAAGAATATCATTTCGGTAGAACTTCTGTAACTGTGTTTAATTGCTTAGTAATACAATGTACGAAGTGCGTAGTGGCCTGTTGGTAAAACGGACTAGACGCGACTGCCAACATGTTCACGGTGGTCGCGGGTTCGAATCCCAGGGCACACCTCTGACTTTTCGGAGTCATGTGTGTATTGATAGTCAATCACCACGCACTAAAACGGTGAAGGAAATACAATACAACAATTTATAAAAAAAAATGTATGGTATGTAAGTCCGCCAACCCGCACTAGGCCAGCGTGGTGGACTATATGGCCTAACCACTCTCAATCGTATTGTCGATTGTAGAGTAGGCCCGTGCCCTGCAGTGGGACGTGTATGGGCTGATGATGATGATGATGATGACAATGTACGATAATAGCCCAATTTGAAAAAAAACACATAAATTTCACTTATGAAATCTACAACATGACAGCACGAACCACAAAAAAATCACAAAACAGAAGCGGCACACACACCAAATTACCTCAAAACAAACACAAATTAACTGGTACGAAGTCGCCACGAGAGCGAACAAGGGTGGGCCGTTTCAGTTAACAATACGGATTAATTATCGTCCAAAATCGACGAGTCAAATATACCTGTCAGTGATGTTGAGAGTCCCGCTCCAATTTATATCGCCGCCGAACAATGGTAAACGGGTGAACACAATGGTAAACTGGTGCAAAACGAACGAGACGCCGCCCGCCAGATACTTCGAGAATTATGAGAATCTTCGTACGGATTTTGTATGTGATTACTAATTAATTGCATCTATATGCCAGGCTAAAGGCCGGCTTTATGGCGCGGGTGAGCATTATTTTCTTAGATTTTTTTGTGTGATATTTATGATCGGAGTGTTGATTTATCTATTTTTATTAGGTCTATGAGGTACTATGAGGCTATGTAACTAGAATGTTAACTATCGTTACACTGTGTTTGTACTAGGATCCCATCGATCATAAAGTCTAATTTCATTGGGTACCATAGAGCCTAATGTTATAAAGTACTCTATCTAATAAATTCCCAAATAGATTAATGGTAAGTGTGAGGACAAAATATTGCCAAAATATTCCTGTCATAATTACTAGAAACTATCGATTTTATACCTTCAAAAACACAGCAAGTACAAAAGAAATGTTGACACAATTTAAAAATAAATTAAATCCTTAACAGAACGCTTATATGCAAATCGGCAGGGATGAAATACATGCGAATGGTGCAGCGCACGCGCGTTCTCTGACGCGCGGACCACCAAGCTGCCGTGTCAGCCCTGATTCACCGACACATATTCCGGGGTTGCCACAAGGAAATATTTTAAAACAATTCTCACATACCAACGACAGCACTATGATATATCCAATAATGGTCATTCAAAATTCAGAAGTAAATTCTAAGTTTTGTATTAAAAGCTGACGGCTCGGGTATAAGAGATTGTTATTACAATGTGGCAGAGCATTGAAGCGTAACAACCCTGTGTCCCGGCGTGGCGGCAACGACAAGCTCGGCATTGTTAGGCAGAGGCCGCCCTCAGCCCTGAATAAAACATTCATATTGCCACTAACATACGCACACATCCACCTACAATGCTCTTTATCTTACACTTACGACGCCGTAAAAAATCGGAACAACCACGCCATAATGCAAAAAGTTTCATTACATTGTTTCATTTATTAATGTGCAATTTAATAAAGCAATTACGTGAAGAAATAAGTAAATGTCATTATCTGAACAACATCAAGTAAAAAAGGTGTTTGCGAATGATTTAGATCGTTAACACTAACAGCTTACTCTATCGACCACCAGGCCTTAGTCGAGCAAAATCTACCGCATCGCGTCGCGTTCGGCGCGCCCCAAAGTGCAGAAAATGGAAAAAACATGGCGCTAAACCGCGAAACCGTATGTATTTAAACGCCAAACTCGAGATTCCGAGTCTCAAAAAAGCATTCGGTCATTTAAATTTTTCCAAAACGTGAACACAATGGAACAGATTCAGAGAGTTTATTGTTTTTTGTTCTATTTTCAATTTTAAATATAAAAAAGGAATTCGGTTCGGCAAGGGCTGTCACATCATTCCAGCGCTGCTAAGTGACGCCGGACGCACGTCACTCCCGTGGATATGTTTTATTTTCATACGAATCGAACTGACTCGCCTTGTTTTTTGTTATCATAGTAGTTGCGCCGGCTCTCCTACCTAATACGGCTATTTTTATAATTGTTTAACGTGCGAGACGCTTATTAAACTTATAGGCCTTATTTTATTTGTGTCTCGTGGTATTGTTTGCTCGTCACGGAATACACACGTCTTAAAACGATTGAATAACCTTTTAAAATAATTCCAAAGACTCGTTCTAATCCTTATTAGAGAAGCGTACTGCGCTATGACTAAGTATTAAACATTGTCACGCGCAAGCCGTCTATCTTAATTACAAATGATTTTAATTGCATTTATAATAAGTTTTAACACAATTCTCACCGCATAGTAGGATAAAAAAGGACAATGAATATCTATCGAAGTCGTAATAGGTGAATTTAAATTGTGTTATGGCGCTGGTAAATACATCGATCGTGTTAATATATGACACAATTATTAATAGTGATAATTCGATTTATATGATTAATTTAATTTTTTTGCTAATTTCCGCGGTGAATAATTTATAAGGTGTAATATAAAATCGTGCTTTAATAATTCCATATTTTTCTGTAGCTTTTGGTAGACCTAATACACGTATCGATTAAGGCGCGTTTAGTTTTTCTTGGGTTCAATTTAATGTTAGAATGGATAAGTGTGGTTTGTCCTAGATAAACGTGAAGTGCAGCGCAGTGCAATAAAGGAGCGCGCTCGGCTGCTCACTGCGGACGACGTCCCGTCGCGTCTCTCAGATTGACGTTCAAACACAAGACACTAAAAGGTCTATTGTATACGAAAAGCTCGTTACGGCACCGGAGCGGTCTTTAACACGCCTCGACAATGATCACTCTATACGTAGTTTATCTCTCTTCAGCTAGATGTGTTGCTGCGAGAATGTTTATATCTTTGACAGGATTTTTATGAATATTTCTGACTTAAAATTGACGAACATTTCTTTGAGAGAATAGATATACTGCGGTGTCTTGGTAACTTACCGATCAGATATTTAAATTTTGATAAGATTTTACCAAGTTTCATTCTGTGACCGAGTTGCGTCTGGTTTAAGATTTGACAGAATTAGTCTCACTCTCAACTGTCAATCACTATATTGACGTATTTATACAGACATTGAAAATGTTAGTTAGTTTTTTTATTAAACGATACCTACAGTAACAGGTGATTTAATCTTTTCCCCAATCTCGTTTCCTTATGCCAATGTGGGAGGATAAAATCTTAAAAATGCATTGTTTTTATTTGCTATACGTTAAAGGCTCTTGAAATATAATAAACTGTACCTATGTATACTAAGTTGGGTAAAATATTTTATTAAGTTCGGAAAAATGGCAATTAGGCATAATTAAAGCGGCCATCAAGGCTTGCACGCGTCTCATTGATCAATCTTCTTTGGACTACATGTACTTTCCAACTCTACATAGTCTTTTATCAAACACATGACTCATTAATATCACTACAATACATTCATACACAATTCAATACATTTAAATATAGGCGATTGTATCCAAACCACTTAAAAACATAACAAAAAACATAATTATGCTAATGTGAATCTCATTAAACATTTCACGTGGGTAAATACTGTCACATCGGATAAGGCTATCGGTTGCGATGCGTGATCTTACATCGCGGATAATATCGGATTGCGTCAATTACGCGACGTGCCTCCGACGCGCGATACATACAAATGTATTGTATGCAATGACCTTTATCAGCTGCCCGATGGCCCTTCGGACTTGAACACTGTTCCAAGATAGTTCTGGACTCTAACTTCATCGATCCTTGTGATCATGCCAGGGGAAGGCTTGATCTCTTAAAGATGTCAAATACGTTTTAAAATAATTGGTAATATGGAATCAGGAGAAATGGTGTAGATTGACGAGAAAGGTAGAGCTTAATACTTAATAGGACACTGTCGGGTGGAAAACAGTACTTAAAGATAGACCGATTCATACTTTTAACACTACATTGATTTATCTGTAGCTTTTTATTATTACTTTTTATTAAAAAGTTGAAGAAAAAAGCGTAAGATAAAGACCAAGACGATAAATACCACTGAGGTGTATTTTAAGCATATGATTCTCTTTTTCGGGAGGACAAGTATAAGCATTTATATGATAATGTACTACTGAACTACATCAACTTATATTGAGCCAAATTCTGTCAGTGAGAAAAACTAAAAAATTCTCGCGAAGAAACCTGTTTTAACACGATATTTATAATACACAATAAGTATAATATAAACACGCCTTTACAAACGTTTTTATTTACACTCATAAGAAGAGAATTCTGAACAAAATTCCGCGTCAATCAATTCAGACAACACATGTCCGAGCGTAAATACCAAAACATTCGCTGCTACACCGCGGAATAAAATTAAAATAAACTCAACTTATTCCACTTATTAATTAGACATAAGTATTAGACGTGATCGTGTTTAGTTACAGGCTTGTTTAGCTCCGACCTAGATAATCATAACTACGCTAAATTAATTTAATTAATATTAATGTATCTAATTCCAATACTCGCGTTATCGTGTTTTTTAGCTCCTCTAAATCTATTAAGTAAGAATGTTACAAAGGCATCGTAAAAAAAATCTTACAGAAAATGCTAAAGAATTTCCATCGAATAAGAAGCCAACAGGCGTCTTATTAGACAAACTGGGAATTCATATGTTCCATTTAGCAAATAGACACGGAAATAAGCACAGTAAGGGCCGAGTACCGAGTACCGAGGGCCGGTGGCTTGTACAAGCCACGCGTGGGACGGTACACATTGACAAAATAGCGGCTTTACCCGCTTACCCGCGTCCCGCAGCCCTATACCGTTATATGGGTATAATGCTAACGATTGCAGATAGTTTAGAAATGCTTGAGAAATGACGCGAACGTGTACGTTCACGTTGTGTGCCGGTTACAATATATTGGAAACTGAAACGGGCTTTGTTGCGCCCGGCTTTCAATGCCGGTTGTAAGGATTTGTCATAAGATTTACTGAGGGTGCTGTGCGGCGGATTATTGTCTACAATATTTTTCCGTACATTAAAGTTATCGTTGTTTTCTGTAACTTGCTCCCTCGATTACGCTACCTTGAAGTGACTGACCTCTACAAAACGTGTAAATACGTTATGGCAAATATGAACTAAAAGTTCAACGACAGTATGAATTAAACCATTGTTCCCATTGATCAGCATACGTAATCGGCAGACGTAGGAATCAATAACAAAGTCAATTTAGTATGCAAGAAACGAAAGGCTCAAAATTGAAGGAAGTAACGTACTCATAGATCTACCAGCCAACAAAATCTATATTTCTTAGCCTTAATAACTTTTAGCCACCCCACTGATTTATAAATGCCAAAACTCTTACTAGCGACGACGCCCATGTATAATCACCTATAAATGTTAATGCGAATTTCGCATAGTGATATATTCGTCGGCTCAATGAATGATTGCACAGGAGGAAGCCGCTCACCTACGCACATGAATAAAAATCGTACCGCGCGGGCTTTCGTGACCCGCGGCTACTCCGCGCCATACGGCCGATGTCAATAATTGAAAAGCACACTTATTAAATATGCTCATAACATAGCGTTTGGCATTGTTCAGGAGTCGCGTCATTAGTCAGAGAGACGCGCAGCCGCGGTACAGGCCAACAATTTGAACGCGACGGCTCCGCGCGGACCAACGCACCGGTAAATTGCGGCCTGCCACCTCGCACGGCCACTTTTATTTATTTGTATTTGTAAAGCATTCGAATCCTAATTACATCGGCGAGCACAAGCTGTGATTGGAGCGATGCTTTTTGGAACAGTTGGCGCTACCGAGCGCTGACGGGTTAATGACAGCCCGCGCTTCCTGCTACGTTAATTGTGCAGAGGAAGTGGATAGGCGCTGCGAGTGGTGGCGGGTCGCGGCGGGCGCATCACATTATTTATTAGATCGAGTTTTGGTTTTGTTTGGTTGCGTCACGTTCGGTAGCTAAAGCACTTAGCCGTCTGTCAGTCTGGACGAGGCTTAGTTCAGATTATAACGTAATACGGTAGTTTGCTTGTCTCTGGTGCCATTCAAACGATTGCTTAATGCCTTTAATTGCCCGGCTCCGGCCCGACAAAAACTCGGTTACGAATTTGTGGCACTTCATTTTTTTTTCAATGATAAATTACTTTGAAATCTGCAAGTTATGATTGTTTTTTGGCTATCGCAATCTTGGTGTAGCAGTGTGTTTACGCAATTGGGGTGTATTCTTAATCGTTGGCGGGCCAGTCTATTTGTGAGGTAATGCAAAGTAAGCGATCTGAAATGAGTTATTGACACTGCGTTAAGTGTGCGCGGACCAGTTTTTAGGTTAATTTAGATTATCTTTGCTGTGTCCGTGGCCGGGTGGTGTGCATTAAAAGTATAGAAGTGTTGATTGCGCGAGGCTAAATCGAGATGATTGCTCGGGTAATGGCGAGGCGTGCAATTTAAGGCTCTAAATCAGGTGAGACGTCGTCCGTCGGGCTGGCTCGTCGGCTACCGATAAATAACAGCGAGCAACGCCCCGCGCAGCGATTAGCGTAACAAGAGAATCCTCCGCTTACAAGGGCAAACCAACTGTTTTTATTAAGTTATTATTTTCGACGTAAATTGTAGCGCGAAATCTCTGTCTTTGTAAGCGCTTCCCTGTTGCGGATCAGCGTTTAAAGATTAGTTAGCAGCCTATTAGCCGTCGACATAAAATTTTATACCGTCAGAATTTATTATTCATTTTTATTAAACTCCTAAACCATATACATATTAACTGATTGCCTAATACTTTTAAGTATCTAACTAATTAATTATCAATCAAAGTTTAAAAATGACGTGATATCGATCTTAAACAACCAGCACCATCGTGGTACAATCCTTGTAATATTGCAAAGTCTATGCAAAAAAACGTATTAAACTTACCTAGCAAACTGGCAGCCCGAAGCATACCTATTATATCGATTACGGGGATTTTAAGAATGATTCCATCAAATTCTATAACGATTCATGCTATAGTGTGGCTATTAGTTTGTCTCGTGTAATAGGTGTACAAGATTAAGTAGGAGCAAGCTACACGGCTCCCGGGGCCCATGAATGGGAGCACGTACGCGGCCTGCCAATCGATTCGGCCCGGTTCGCCGCGTGAAATCGAGCGCGCGCTCTCATTTACCATCGATACACATTCACTACACCGCCTAAATCGATTACACACACCCCTATTCTATTTTAACCAGATTCAAATATTTGAAAACCGAACGCGCTGATGATGAATTCGAGAGAAGATGAGTCTGGAATGCTTTGCAATTTTTTTTACACTCCGATACTTAATGTTTGATATAGAGTTTGTGAGAAGATCTATAACCATTAATACTGCATTAATAAAAGATAAAACCCAACAGCATTAGGCTGGCTGATAAACCAATATGACTCTTAGTTATATTATTTATGTCCATCAAACAATAAAAAAACAAGCCCCCAAAATTGTAAGCAAAAACAATTTGACATGATTTTCCGTGGCACTGTATCACACAAATTTACGGCCTCCCACCGGGCTTGTTTCCTCATAATTAATATCGAATAATAGTGTCCCAATATCCTGGCCGTAAATGTCACAGCCAGTGGCGCCTAGCACAGGTAACAAAACTATAAAAATACGTCACAAAAACACACAAACCCCCGCACACGAACGGTGAGTCAGTACAGAAAAAACATTCTAAAATTTATAACACCCGGCCACCGGTATAAAAATCTTACGAATAGTAATTTTTCTTACAAAATTTAGTGATATGTCAAACCTGTTCGACGCAACAAATAAAAATGTACGAGACGATGAAAAAAAAAAACAAATAAAGACTTGGGTTATTGCTAAAACAAGGGAAGGTTACCATATCAATCAAGGCGTTGACAAAAGCGGAATTTTTTCCTCGAGGCCGGCCCGTGGGATGAAAAAAGGGACTGTGTTTATGGAAATGCAATATACGAGAAATGAACGGGTACCAATACGATTTGTGCAATTTTGTATTATCTCTTTTAATTATGGTATGGTAACGAGTTGACAAAATCCACAATAAATTTAAAAAAAAAAGAAAGGATTGACGATAAAGCACTTAATGATAAAGTATAATAGTATTATATATTTTAGAAAACTTCCCAAAAGTAAACTGGCAACTCAGTCTTAGAAAATAAGTCATTGAATCAACTGAGGAGTTTCAATGCTATGAATTACTTGTTTCAAAGATGAACTTATTTTTTCACAAAATACAATATTTAAAGCATTTAATTTATTAAATATATAAATTCTACCTAAAATTTGAACATGTACCTTCCAATTCTCACACGCAGGTAGCATCGAGTATGCAAGGTAAAAATGCGCCACCCGCTGCGCAGATAGTCCCCGTGTCACTCACTGTCCAAAAACCCTGACCAGTGACCACACTGACCATACTCTGACCATGTTTTGCACTCGCGTTATAAGGCTAACATTGACACCTCATTATTAAAACATATTGATGTACACGAATAAATTCCGGTTTGGACTCTTTATTATTGCCGAATCGATATTTGAATTATATTTTTTTTTGTATGTCAGAATAGGCCAGTTGGTAGTGTTGTATCTTGTAGTATTTTTTATAATAGGTAAGTATTGTAATTAAAGAAATTCGTTTGTTCGTTCAATTTATGTAATATAACATAAAATTGCAGGATTTGTAAAATTTGCAACGCTATTCCAATTTCTGAACAGGACTATTTCACATTAATCCAATAAAATAAACAAAAAAGAACAAATCCTCAAACTACCAAATAAAATGTAAATCTCTCTGCGATATTTACAGTATTATAATAAGAAACACTTGGTTTTATTTAAGTAAAAACGGTTTTAAATCGACTCGGGATCTCGTAGCGTAGTAGATGTGTTTTTGAACGTCCATAAACAGGGACGACTTTGTCACTCGCGTCGCGGTGAAGGAGGCTTCGTGAGGACGCGGGTGGGACAAGTCAGAACCGAAATATTAATATCGATTTACATACTGCGATATGTGGTATCGATTGGGTTTAGGAACGATCTGACTTAAAGATTGAGCAAAAAATTAATTGGAACCAAAGTAGAGCAACATCTGACAGTAGTATTGAAATCAATTTTAAATATTGTATTCAGGATTATGAACGGACAAGATGAAGACTAAGGTTTAGAAAGACTAAAAATTTACGGATTATAAAATAAATCATCTATTCCGGGATTTTAACCAATAACCTAATGGGTTACACTAGCTGCTTCTGCTTCAATATCAATACTAAAGTTATCAAATTATAACACAACATATTTTTTTAACACCCGAGCAAAAATGATTTATGATTGATAAAAAACGACCTTGCTTTTTAATTTGAACATAAACAACAACATATCAACTTACAGCCCGGTCCCTAATAGTGAGTGACCGCAAATCGTGAGCGAACGAACCGCACAATCGGTTACCCAGTGACATGATACGATTCACTTAGTTCCATTACAGTGCCTTTATGACACTAGTTTCCACAGCGAAAATAATCAAAACTATACGATCCAATAAAATAAAATCGAATTAAAATGGAACGTTGCAAACCCAATAAATACAATTTAAATTATATAACGTCAACAAGACACGTTATTGTTTTAATTTGATATACATAGCGTACTTAATCAGATAAAAATAGGTGACCAAAAACAATAAAATTGTAAAGGAAACAACATGTGCCATAGGAATATTGATTGGTTCTTGTGAAATTTTAACTTGGACCACACCAGCGGCCACGATTTATACGATGGCGCGCGGTGATCGATGACCGGTGAGACTTGTCCCGGCCACCGAGAGAACACGGACAACGGCCACTACCGTTCCAAATTCGAAAACATTTACCACGTTCTAAATTCAAAATTAGCTTTAATTAAAACATCACCTCATTGTTATTTTTTCTTTGTATGAATAGAGTGGAATGTGTTTATATTTAAACAGCCTTAACTATGGAGAGAACATTAATTGTGCTTAGTAGCTATAGTTTTATTAAGGCTAAAACTCGGACTAAGGAACATCAAAGACAAGCAACTGATTTGAATAGCCCACATACACAATAAATTGTCGGTAATTTATGACATCATAGCGATTATAGATCAGGCAGACAGTGTGGGACCGATTCCTGCCTCCACATTTAAGGCTATAGGATTCTTATTGTAATAGTTTATTTGGCACCAGTTCGACTCATGAATGCCAAATAGGAAAGTTCTATGACCGTCCGTTTTCCGCGACGTTGTTTAAAATTTAAATATGTAATACATGTTCTATTCGTGCGTTACGAATACTTTGTCTAGATGTATCGAGTAATAAAATTAATTTGATAAACGATTTTTGTCGTGTTGACTAATCCACGGGATTCTGATTAAAACAATAAAACATTGTATCGTTTGTTGTTACGTTTTTATTACTATTCAAATCAGCGTAGAATTATTTGAACGCGCTCAGATTGTATTTAAACAGGTTTTTACAATATTTTTATATTCTGTACTTAAACTTTACGTAACTGAGTTTCGGAAACAAAACGTAGTACTGGCAACAAAGTAAAACGATTTCTTTTTAAAATGATCAGGAACGCGCCAGTATGCAGTAGGTGATATTCAAATAAAAGCAAGCGATATTCACACGTACGGCCGTAGATTTTTCCCCGGGCTCCCTCACGAAGCAAAGCGGGGTAGTCGCCGCGGAATATATTGCATTATACCACACATAACGCATAGCAGTGTTTATAGTCCGCGGGAGTGAGCAGTTTTATTGCTGACTTCGTAAAGACTTGAACACACTACGCACATTTTTGTAATATATTCATAATATTTACAATAATTCCTAATCGTCCCTTTGCGCAAAGACCTCCTTTAATTGAATTGAGTTAGGCCTTATTATACCACGCTTCAAAATAATTCATGATTGTCCCTTTGCGCGAAGACGTCCCCTACGATTGAAATGACTTAAGCCTTAGTATTATGGTCACATAATATAATCATAAAGCTTAAAAAACTTGTTGATAGCAGAAAACGTTTAACTCCGAATTGACTATACAAAGGATGATGATAGGGATCATTAAAACAGTTGTAAAAGGCACATTTAATTACGATTATAACTTACTTAAAAAACAGCAAAATAAGTTTTAAACAATAAAACATTTCAGAAAACCACTAGTTCCGTTTTACTTACGCAATAACAAAATAGAGAAGTATCAAAATCATAAACATCTTAAGAGACCCATCTGATCTACATTGGGTGTTGACATGTTATAAGATTCTGAGGAAACAGAAGTGCAGAACGCAGCCAATGTGTTTTCTGACACTAGATATTACGCGTAACTTATTTTTATACAGGCCAAAATAACATTCCAAAAAGATGAAGATAAAGATTTAAAAATGGAATTGCCGGACCATCGTGCCTACCTAACTACGGGTCATCTCAGTTCAAAACCGGCATAGTTTCTTCCTAAGCAAAAAAAAAACAAATGAACGTTGAAAACAAAATTCTCGCAACACGAATTCCTGCGTTTGCTGCGAGTGACATCAGCAAAAAGATATGACGTATGCCGAGTGTATCAGCGGCTTTACGTGTGAATATAAGTGCAGGTGCAAATGCACTCGTAGTTTTATTTCCACAATACTACTTTATATCTGAGCTATTTATTGTGCATGTTTAATGTGGAGTGACAAACGGTCTGACGATATAAAAAACCATCTCTGCTTACTCGACGACATCTATAAGCGACGGATTCGCGTCAATAAACTAACCGTTTGGAAATATTAGAGCAGTAACTGCTTCTTCAATTTTTATGAAATGTACCTTTTACCTGTTGTCAACCTGGCAACGATTTAATAACCGAAAACTTACAAAAATAAATTACACGACCAAAGAACCCATAACAGAACATCATACAACTATGGCTAGATTTATTTAAAACAGCGGACAACCAACAACAACACAACGTACAAATGTATCAAAAACTACATAAATTCCATTTGTTAAACATAGCCTTTTAACACGCTTTTTTAAGTAACAAATTAGGAAGATGAATGTCTATATTTTTAAATAATTTATACAGAATAAATAACATCAACGAAGAATAAATGTTTACTTAATTGCTTTAGAACATTCAGGAGAAATAAGATGGCCGAAACATTTTTCTAAACCGGGTGATTAGCATTTCGCGCGAATGTCACTCAGATTAAGTTGTAAATTATTAGTAACGCTATTAATAACTAGAAATGAAAACAAACTGTCAAGACAGAAAGTAATCATTTTAAATAATTTATGGGATCGTTTGGAATTCTTTCGAGGTATGTAGATCGCTATGCAGATAACCAGACATATGTATACTTTTAGAAATAATCACCGTCGTATATGACACAAGTAGAAAGTTAAAAAAATATAACGAAAAGCGTATGACAGTAAAAATGTAGATGTTTAAAAAGCACAAAAAAATAAATAACATTATATGATGTCAGGAAAGACTCTAGCATTAACTGTAGATGTGCAATTTTACTCGGCTGCCTACTGAGGTCCTTTTAACGCTTGTATCAATACATTAATGCCTGAATCTAAAAACCTTTTGGCGCTTTTACCGCAGATTCTAAGACAAACTTTTGTGTTACGAACTGAAGTCTCCCATAATTTTTAATATCAGGACTATATAAATCGGAAGATTTACGTCTAAGCTACAAGACTCCCTTAGGTTAGAGATATTGGGCCTAAATCTTCCACGCTGGTTCGATGCTAATTTTAGACCAATTGCTAACATGACGTCATAACTTTAAGCCATCAATACAGTGTTCAACTAAGCTAATGCTAGCTACTATTGCCAAATGGCAACAATTGAAATACACAACATGCATGATAAAAATAAATTTATCATACAAATTCGTACAGGATACATAAATAATTACAATTTCAAAACGATTACTAAACGCATGCCTTCATTAAAAATGCATTGTTACAATCGAATTGTACTATTTCCACGTATTAACGCTTGATAATTGTGCAAATATGCTATTAATTTTTGTAATCCTATTGTCTAGTGGCAAGGTTAGTTGTATTTTACAAAACTCAGCTTCGTATATATAGCTCACAATTCTTATTGTCGTGGGGTTCCCACTTCATTTTCTAATTCATGTCAAGTGCGTCGGCGTAATTGGACTCTAATCTAATTATTATGAGTAGAAATTGTTATTTAATTCTTTGTTTTCGGTCTCAGTTGCATTGTCCAATTAGTCGGTAACAAGGTCGACGTTTCGTAATGTGTGCACTTAATTGCCGCGCACTAGATTGGGCTTATTATGAATTTGAATTTATAATTCGTGTTACAGAATTTCTCGATTGTAAAAAATGCGCGGGCCTGGTTTTACACAGTACGAAAATTATATAGTTGATCTCAAACAGATGAATATTGACGAGAGATTGAGATTGCGAAAATATTACATAAAGCTGCTATTCCTAATCAGTTTCAATCTATTACATCCTTGTTTATACTAACGCAAATTTCGATGCTTAACGTAAAAATATTTAACGTCCATTGTGTTTAAAATAAATAATGACCGTTGTGCGAAAAGTCTTTAAAATAACATGATAATGTTTTCATGAGAGCCGGCGGGCATTGTCCTGCTTTTCCCACTGTGAAAATAAAAGTGAGAATTCAATCTTATTCGCGGAACGTTAACGGTATGTCTCCACACTACAGTGAATTTAAATATTAAAACGGCGCAACCGACATCCGGGTGTAGACGCCATCACATGAGCTAAGTAGCTGCGTTAAATTATTTCAAAAATCACTCCAATTACACTCGTGAGTCGTGTGTGCGCGGCTTTTACAATTTAATACCGAAGCGGCGAGCGCCGGTGCCGCACAACAAACTACCAATGGAACGCTGCAATGAAATCATAACGCTCGGATATTACGTAATTTGGTCAACAAAAGGCAAATATAGCCAGCCATTTCGCTAGTTTATGTCTGCGAGATGGGTATTAAGGTAAATAGTAGGTAGAATTGCGCGCACGGGCCACTCGTTAGCCGGCTCGGCGCTCGGGCTGGCCGCGCTGGGGCTGTGACGTGACGCCGCGCTCGCCGAATGTCGCATTGTCTCAGTTTTATGCGTACCCGACCTTAGATTAAATGTTAACTGGAAGATTTATAGCGGTCACGGAGAGACTAGTTTAGTGGACACTGAGCTCTTTCGTCGAAACGTTCAACTTTCATAAGAGCCCAATTTGTGGGAGCGCTTAATGCGATGTCGTGCTCCGGCGTGCATGCTCCGCCTTTTTATTGCTGCCCCTTAACTGTAAACAACACCCATTCTCGCTAAGGTTGTCTCGGAATGCTATTTGTAGACGATGGTATTTTATCTCGAAACACACAAGATGTAATATGCGCGTCTTCCGGGAAACCGCGTTGCGCCCAAACGTAATAAAAAAAACTGGAATTTATAATGAGAGTAGGTATGGCTCTCTTCTTACAAGCCGTCAACCACTAATCCGATATGCATAAATTTCACAGTTTATTTAGGTGTACATATTTCTGGGAATTAATTAAGCATCAAACACAGAATACATAAAGCTTGTGCATAAGGGGCGCTCGTCGCCGGTCGACGAGTGTTATCGCCTCATGTGCTTAGCGTAAACGAACACAAATACAAAATTGGTCGGATTCTTACACTCACCAATCTTCGCTTGGGCTTGATGAGTGGTCGGTTCTGACCGTTCATCTTGTAGTAGAGGCCGCACGCGTTGCACAGGTAGTGGCCGGTGCCGTCGCGCCGCCACAGCGGAGTGCTCGTCGCGCCGCAGTTCACGCACTCGCGACCCTCTGCCGCAACACACACGAGTCAGTACACCACGCAACACACGCACTACACACGGGCAAAACATTCGCAATCCCGCACTACCAAAACTATAACGTGAGCTAAACCCAAGAAAATATAACATCACGGTAGTCGCAGAGATTGCACAATGTTTGGACTTTGGCTATGAATAAATCAAGAAAAGGTTTTATATAATCAAATGTGAACAATAATGAAAACAATAAAGCAAAACACAAACTCGAATTGATTACAGGATGTGAAAATATACAAGCTGGTTGAATTGAATAAGCAAATTAACACACAAAACCGACACCAAATAAAAAGAAAACGTAATACACGCCACGTAATGTGTACAGCATGTCTAGTACGTTAGGGTTGGAATTTACCTGTCTCCTGGCAGGCTGGGGAAGACGAGAGAATATCACATTCAGAAACATTACAAATAGAATTTCACTAACTAACAAAGCATGCGATTGAGTATTCTATTACATAAATACACTACATCATCCTTTACAACTTTTTTATCTGCACATCAACGTAATTGCAATTACTAAGAAATACTAAAATATTCAATTAACAAGAGAAAGCGCGACGAGTTTCACTCAAAGAAAAATTATCAAGATTTTTTACACGCAAAGAAAAATCGAGAGAAAGTAACGTTTACATCGGGTAGAGCATTCTACGACGGTGCAAAATGCCCTTCAATTAGACCATAAGGAAACCATGCCTAATTAGACAAAGCAATAATTTAAATGTAATCATAATTCTCAGACGAAAACGAAATTAGAAACATAGTAACATATCAAATAATTGAATACCAGAACGTAATTTCTACCGGCCATTGAAGATTTGCAAGAGCGCAACAAAAGTGAAGTACTACGAAAACAAAATAGTTATTGCAAAAATGTTCGAGAGCGTCTACCGGACGAAACAGAGCATAACCGGGGCTATAAAGTGTTACCTACATGCTAATTTAGCTATGTTCTGTCTACACGTGAACGTCTAATTTCAACTAAAGCATTTCAACAACGATCATTGCAATTCGACAACTAATGAACACAAGAAAACGAAAAAGCAATTTAGGAGAGTACACATGCAATAATTGACCCCAGGACGAGCCTCCCTCCAGGAAAAATTGTAATCAACGGAATTGATTTTTTAAACTATTTGGTAAAATCGCTTACATGTTTATTGAGAGGATGTTCACAGGTGGGATGCGCGCGCCGCCCACAATCTCTCTCTAAACTCGATTACTCGCGATGATTTACCGAGAACGAATTTAGAACCCCATCTCGTTACTCATATTTTAAAAGCCTCAATGGAACCTCTGTGGGAAAATTCATCGGCCACTAACAAAAGAGCATCGAAAATAAAATGCAATTAAAGTGGTGATAAAGATTTTATATTTAGTACAGTAGCCATCGATGTGTATCGAGCGTTATACGTATCAAAACACGAATCTAGATCTGATTAGCTAAATCCCCAGACGGCCAAGGCACCAAGACGGTCACCGTCGACCGCCACGCCGCCATATGAATATGCGTGAAAGTGATCGGATGTGATAGAAAAAATACGTTAAACGAACCGAAAAATGTTTTACGAGCTTTAGGCTGTGCGGCAATTCATCTTTTTTATGTAAAACCAGATCAAACCCAGCAATTAAATCTCCCGGACCTTATCGAAAACTTATTGCGATCCGAGCAGCGCGGCGGACGACTCACTTTTTGGTCTAACCCTTTATATTTTTTGTTGCGTCGATAAAACCCATAATTTGTATCGAACTTGGTAATAAATAAACATCAATAACGATTATTAGGAAAAAATAACAGGATATTACTCGAGCCTCAATAGTTTACGATCGTGTCTCTGGCTCTTGAGAGTGATTGTGCTCCGTAGTCCGTGGTAACGTCTCTATTGGTAAAAACGTTTGTGAAAGTCAGTAGTGCCGGGGGCGGTGGTGTTTCATAAGATTTACATCTGCCTGCCTCTCATACGTGCCTCGATATGACACGTATTATTAACTGGAGTAGTATTTCTTATTAATTACTATCCGGTGTAATTGTACCATCCGGATGAATGTTAACGTTTTAATTCGTTCACAGAGCGTGAGTTATTTGTTTATCTCTGCGAGTCTCGCGTCGCGAGTGACCCGCGATGCCGCACCGAGCTCGACGTGCCTTCGACAACCAATAAAGATATGATTTTATATAAAGTGTAACCGTAGTCGGCCACAGTGCCTGTCCTGAACGAGACCGGGCAGTATGAAATTTAAGCGAAAAATTCCAGTGTTTGTTCAAAATTAGAATGCGGCTCGCTCTTTATTGCCCGGAGTGACGTGCGGTCGTGACGCGGCGGCGCTACGTGACCGCGATAAAAGATTTTCATCTGCCATATTTACGTAGCCGAGTGGGCGGGTTTTTATTTTTCGAGAGTCTCGAGGCGAGCGCACTCGGGCCGTCAAGAACCCGCAGAGTTTTCACACGGGCCGAGCGGCCGGCGCGGGGAAAACATTTCGCCGACACCTCGCACGCTGTGAATTGGCTGAGAGTGCAGACTGCACACTGCACAGTGGGCTCGAGTGATGCGCGCTCGGAGCTATCGATGCGTTCAGACAAGGCGAGCCGGCGCGGCTGCGGCCCGTTACTCTTCAATGAAACGCTCGTGTAAAAACTCGATCACAGTCACGTACAACACTAATGTGCGCCGGGGTAATGTAATTTAAATGAAGGACTAATTCGCTCCCGTGTACCGTGACGGCCGCTCTGGGCGCATCGGCCCATCAACACGTAACGGTGAGCCTATTTTGCATACAAACCATTAAATTATTACTCAAAACTTATTCTTTGTTGCGCCACAGACGCTGTTATTACGCTTTAATTACACACTCGTATGCAAATAGAAATATTTAATGGAACCTCGTATTTTGTGCGAATATTATTTCAATAAGCATTGTGCGGCGGGTCAGTTTAAAAATGAATTTCACAAGTCATTGACTCGAATAAACCGTATTGTTGGGTTTTACGTATACAAATATTGTGTAATGAAGCCGATGCATCTCGACTCAATCTGGAAGGTGAGTGTTGACTCATTGTGGCGCTCAGTTTGCTTGCATTTCGGCGATTCCCATTGAAAATGACATAACGAGAGTGCATGTGATGGAATAAAGTAATTTTTGAGGCGCGTGCGTTGCGGCGCGGCGGCCGGCCTCGTATTTGCATTGGTTATTAGCGTACTGGGAGATAATTACGTATGACGAGCGCTGCAATGCCGCTCGGTTGCAAGCGCTGAGCTCGCTTAATTATTATGTACGGCCATGTATGATGCCTAAGACGGTTAAAATACGCGCTCGCATCGCCACTAGGTGGTTATTTTCTAATACCAGTGTGGCGTGATAGGTATTGATCGTTCTGTTCGACTATAATTATTGTTCGACACTACTTTTCTGTTTGTCCTTCAACTCTCACCTAGTATTGGACATGTTCGACAAGTTATAAATGAAACAAAAGTTATAGCAAACTTCTAATATGCAATGACGTCGCATTTCTGATCTCAAATGAAACTATGTCCAATTAATGAGACTGGTAAATACAACTTTCATGATAACCTCTTTAATTATGTACTTACACCTAACATTGATATGGTAAGTATAGTTACTTCTTGCAAATTATTTCATACAAACATATACATATATCGAAAGAAACAACACACAAGTAGGTGCCTGCAAAACGTGATATGAAATACAACTGACAACAAAATCAGAACGTCATAAATTAAAATTATTTTTAGCAAATATGCTTTCAAAAGTCATACCTAAACGATGACTACACAGTTTACGAAAAAAACCTTTGTGGTATAATTTGACGTTTGAATTAATCGCTAAAGTTCCGCGGATGTCCAACGTAAAATGCAAATTTTGACTGATGCAACTGTATCCCACAGCGTCCGCAGACCGTGACCAACGCGCTCCACCTAACCACTGTTTGTATACTCAACACGAAAATATGCATTAGCAGCTTGTTTGGAAATATTTCGGAATACATTACTCACTATGTTTTCAACGAGCTGTTTCAAACTTTTTTTCTGCTCAATGATATGGGTAAAGCCCACAGCGATCCTATGATCCACCGGCATGTATCTCGGTGCACGTACAGCCGGCTAATTGGTTGCGCAACCTTCGCAACATCGGTTGCTGCAACGCGAACCGTGAGCTGCATACAGACAACACTTCATATACCCAAACAATGGAATATGACCTTTATGCCCTCACAATAAGATACAATTGAAATGCACTCACAATACAAAACGCATTCAAATTATAGAACACAAAATCGTCGAATTTGAATACGGCTAAGTGAACGTAACATTGTTTTAGAAAGTGTTGAATGAAACCATTTAAGAAACGACCGAGGTATAAATAACAGGCTGCGATTGGTACTGACCGATTATTATGTCGTTCGCCCTTTCCATGACATTCTTCAAATAGCGAGTTAGGTCACGATATTTGGATTGATTTAGCCGTAGCACTCTCTATTAAGTATTCGCTGGTATAGGTAGGTGAATTTTTAATTTGTTAGCGTGGCGGTGGCAGCGGAACGCTAGGAGGCTCGAGGTCAGCCGATCGGCCAACAATGGAATGGTCCACATCCGGCCGCGGCGTATTATCATAACACTTCCACCAAGGAACCGCCAGCACCGCAGCAATAATGTTTTAGCGCCTATAGCGTTTTATACGACCACTTTGAATGTCTACCTACTAATTTAATGAATATTGTTTTTGAACACTGAACTATTTGATTCGCGCTGTTCAATGGATTTTGCAAAGGTCAATGCGCCTAGTGTAACACAACTATAAATTGTACCTGTTCGCGATATTCGAATGTCTTTCAATTGAGTCATATTTACATGTCGTTTAATAAACTCGTATTTATAAACTCACTTACATTCGCTTAAACCCATGCAGATATGTGTCATGAATTTAAATGAAACGTTTTGATCTTCTCTAGAAATAGTATCTACAATCTTTGATTATAATGTATGTTCACAAATACCTAATCGAAACTATTATTCCTGGTAGTTACTACCTATTAATACTCAAACATGTCTTTACGAAGGGTTTGGACAAAAACTAAACCAATTACGGCTCATTCATTACATGTAATGGATGTCAATTTATCAATTACAAGAAATACCTACGTTTGTGAACAATTTACTATAAAGACTTCATTCGGAAACTTTAAGAAGACTAAATTGTTTATTCCATGAGCTCTATCTCTCAGTGCTTCTCTACAAATTATCATATCCAAGTAAAAAATCCTGTATAATCTTGTATTTCTCTAGGTTCTAGACCTTTAGTTGATAAAGCTTAGTTTTAAGAATTTGGTTAAATATTTAAAATATTACATCCATTATTGCATTTTGTCTAACATTAAGTTTACAATTCTTCGGTTATTCTCTTTGTTTCTTTTTTACACAATGGTAGATATTTGATTTATATGTAAATATTTCATAACAGCAAGTAATGGTTAATATTTTGCATTTCTGAATTTACTGGTTTTTGTACCATGAACATGGCCGACAATTTTTAAGCTCATTTCTCTAAAGCTTGATCTATCCTCACAGATAATACTACCTTTCATATTTAAAATAGCACGGACTCATAATACCTGTCAAAAGCACAATGCATAAATCTTATTTATTAATTTCCCACTTTTTTCAATTATCAACTCTAAACTACTGTTGGTTCTCGGGCGTTTTTACAAAACATTTCGAAATGACGTAAACATCTTAACCTATTGCAATTAACGCTCGTCTTGGCTTTTTCAATACGTTTCTAATTATCTCATGGGAAAACCATTTATCTAGATCTGGTTACCGTACACTTGTCTATGCAAGTGTTATCTTCACTGTTATTGTTTATTCTTCAACACTTTTTCTCTAAAGCAATGTTTTGTGATTGTAATTGAGTCTTTGTGGGGGAAATGTGCTTGAGTATCAATTACCTCTGTTAAGATCTTTTCTGTATTTATCATGGCATTTGCAGAAAGTATCGTATTGATATTATGCTAACACTCCTTCTAAATAGTTGAATAATATGGCTATTAAGCATGTCACAAAAATAATTAGGTTATTTTTAAGATAAACCGGCTTATTGCAAAACTATTCAATAATAATAATCACAGTCTCTCCAATAGGTCTTCGAATTGACATGATGTCAAACCAAATCATATTTCATAAGACAACTTCATCAAACAATTTGACCAATTACACAAAAACCCTAGTACGCTGTCAGTGATTGTACACAATAACGTTCCGCCATAGCGGGTCCATGTACATGCTAATTCATTCAGTTTCCACAAAATATTGAATACGCTTAATTGCAAAAGTGACCGGCGCGTATTAACATTCATTCTATATAATTCTGTTCATTCATTATTCTAATATTGAAGACAATAAGACCGCCATGTTTGTTCCCGTCCATTGTCAAAGTTTAACAACTATGAGAGATGTAATTACATTTTTAAAATATAAAATAAAGCTTCATTATGCGGTGTTAATACAATTAGTTTTGTAATTCATTGTCTGGTGACGTGATGTTGCAAAATGGGAATACACAAGTCCCGCGACATTCATGGTGCAAATTTTAACCTTTCGGTGTTTGTATAGTAAATGCCTACGGTAGGCTTTTATTTATAGCTTGACAATTAAACTAGATGTCATTAGGTGTTGTAAACAGCGTTAATGGACAAGTTTGTTGCTAATAAATATTTTATGATGTGTTTAATTGGGTTCGTCTTCGATGTTCTGTCAGCGCATTTTGACTCGACTGTGACACTAAGTAGGTACAGTATTACTCTAAGTACAGTATTTAAATAGGGTAATTTTGTCTGAATTTTGCAAATTATTGGAGGGATATTTCCCGGGTTTGATTAAGTTTACATAGAGATAACAACATCCGTGATTGCGATATTTTGCTATCACTACACCGCCATCACATTTTTAAAGATACCGAAGTGAATGTAGATAATATTATGTACGAAATGAAAGTAAATATTTTAGTACCTATCTATAATAATGGACCATTATTAATAACAATGGCTGAAATTGTTTACGTCCTTTTTATTACGTTATCAATGTGAAAGAGAACAAAGAGGTTTTATAGTATTTAGTTTTGAAAATTAATATAGTTAAAAGCTTTTGTTAAATTACAATTTTAAACAATGGAGGCGGCAATTAAATAATGTGAAACGTCTGGTTTAGACAACATTAGAAAATGCCGCGCGAGTTCACATGGAGGCAGACAATGTCGAGTTGCGCCGACGCATCTCCCGCTTAACCGTGTAGCAGTGACTTGCTAATTTCAAATCCCATCTACTTCCTACACATCCGCCTTGTGAAACGAAACGGCACAACAATCAGAGACGGGCTCGAGTACACGAGCCGACACGCCCGCGCCGGTAACTGCAAAAAGCCAATTTGTTAATATAAACCTCCACCGCACATCCAGCTGTTAATCACATGTATGAAGCGTTAGTAACACCGATGAACCCAAGCGTCCCATGGCTCGCGACTTGTTAGAGGAAAACGTGTGGCGCCACAACCCCGGTGCAAGATACTACGCTTATCCGAACACATCTCGTTCCAAATATCATTCCGCGATGCCATTTACAAATACCAAATGAAATAATAAGCTAGACACATTTATCGAATTAATAAATCGCGATTGTTGATGGGACAATCTCCGCAGAGATTCTAATTACGCTATCGTGGCACTCGTTTTGTTCGGGCCGCGATTAACAAGGCTCTCTGGCCATTTGATACATTAACTGATTAGCTGCGGAGAATTTCAGTGAAAGCTGCTTCACACGACAGTGAAGAGCAACTAGAAGCCGCCGTGGTCGGATAAGCGTACTGCGATGCCGTGTGAGTGTCGAGAGTGTCGTGAGTGTCGAGTGCGTCGCAGCGAGAGTGCAGTGTGCCAGTCCCCGCGGACTCACCGGCGCTAGTTCGCGTCTTGTTCGGTCGCGGCTTGCTCTGCTGTTGCGTGCCGTTATACCCTTTCCCCTGGTAGTTGTAGTAGTCGCCGCCGGCGGCGTTGTACTGCGCGTTGTATTCCCCGGAGGGCTGGCTCGACTCCTGGGGGCACGAGTCCGGTTGCGCACCTTCGCGCTGCTTGGACGGCGGCGCGCCCATCATGGGCTTGACGTCCCCGCACAGCGGCAGCTCCTGCTGCTGCTGCATGAAGGCCACGCTCATGGCGGTGGCGTGCGCCACGGCCGCCTGGTAGTCCTGCTGGCCCAGCGCCGCCGCCGCCACCGAGTCCGGCGTCGAGTCCTTGGGCGGCGTAGGAGGGAAGGAGAACAGAGGGTGCGGGTGGTGGTGCTGCGCCGGGGACAGCGGCTTGTCGGCCGGCGCGGCGTCCTGCTGGAAGCCGCCGCCCCACGCGCCGCCGCTCAGCGCCTTGGACTCGAGCCACGGGTGCAGTGGCGTGTGGAAGTGCGGCCGACACACCTGGCCGCTGCCTCCGCTTAGACTCCGGCCTGCGCACAACAAACACTCACATTAAAACATCGCACACAAAACGCTACATAGTCGACATTCAAACTTTACGACCGTTTAAGTAACCATTAACGCAGCTAGAGATTCAGAGATAGTGAAATCATTGTAACACGAGTCCAAAATATCAAAACTTGTTGTCATTAAGTACAATTTGGAGGCGTTTTGAAGGCCCGCCCGCGTTTTCCTAAATTAATATCATTTACTTTTAACAACTGGTTTTTCACACGACATCTTCATACTGAAGTATAAGCTATGAGTGGTCTCATAATGGGTATTTGATAAACAAATAATGGATGTATCAGAGCGGCTGTCTCGAGGGCACGCTGGCGAACAAAAGGCCTCAGTTTTTCGAAATGTTTCAAAAGCGGCGTAACACGGGGCAATTATAATAGTAGGCCAAGCGGAAACTTCATTAATTACCTAAGTACGGTAGGTAGCGTCGGCTCTGATGATACACGCTGTTGATTTGTTTGCATATGAGCCTCCTTACACATAAATGAGTTAAATTGATATGACTGACCCTTCCTGTTTCAGAGTTGAAATTAATACTGAATCCTATTACGTAATCAAAGACGTAAAACGAAAATTTAGTAAAATACTTAATTAAATAACCTCAAGATTTAAAGAAGCAACAAAACAATTTGTCAATAGTAATAATTAAACTCTGTACCTATAAATATGCGAAAATAACAGATATTCACTACTTAATTATACGCACCAATAGCATAATTTACGTTAAAACATATCTCATAGCTAAGCCTCTGACTCGGCACATTACATGAACGGCCTTGGTTGAGTAATAAGTAGCCTCCAACAAGATTAATGTCGCAGTTTTAGAGCTCAAAATGGTTTTTGACGGGGCTAGAAGGAAACTACATACAGTACTTTATGCTATATATTAAGTTTTCAAAATTGTCGTCATTCTCTCACAGCGCAAGAGGCCTGTTGGTAAACGGACCAGACGCGGCTGCTAGCATGTTCACGGTGGTCGCGGGTTCGAAACCCAGTGTGAATTGATAGTCTATCACCACGCACTATAACGGTGAAGGAAAACAACCTACATACCATAGCGATTTGTAAGAATTCTATGGTATTTAAAGTCCGCCAACCTGCACTAGGCCTACTAGCGTAGTGGACTATATGGCCTAACCACTCTCAATTGTACACTAGATTGTAGAGTAGGCCTGTGCTCTGCAGTAGGACGTATATGGGCTAATATACTCTCTCACATATTTATATATACTTACACATTATATACAAAAATTCAAATACACTTCCCATAATAGCGCAACATCTGCTTACACAACCAACATACAAATACAATTCACTCCCCTTTTTAATTTCACTACAATTATTATTTATTATGTAAGAAGCATATGGATTTCGTCAAGGGTGGCTCCAACACATCGATTGGACGTCGGGGGCCCGTCCCTTCACGCTATTCCCTATGGTGGTGCGACAGGGAGCATTTGAATCACCCGCTGAGAGCTGCGGGTAGCTAATAACTGGTTACACTTACTAATGTTTTACTGATTTATATATATTAAAAACGCCGTAACAGAATTATTTAGATCATGATAATTTTATTTAGTGTTATCAGAAGTAACGTCGGTGAAGAAAAACATCGTGAGGAAACCTGAATACCATAGCGATTTTAAAAATATCTATGGTATGTAAAGACCGCCAACACGCATAAGGTGGACTATATGGCCTAACCACACTCAATCGTACTCTCGATTGTAGAGTAGGCCCGTGCCCCGAAATAGGACTTATGTATATGGGCTGATGCAATATCGGAAATTGAATTGCATAATAACTCTGCAAGTAGCACCAAAATAAGCAACAGACGATAATGTCATCTAATGCAGAAAACTCTTGAAATTGTCGTATCTGTATCTTCCTTTATAATCTCTACGATAAAATAACAGTAGCTTGTAACGGAAGATTTGCGAGTACAGGAAAAAAAACACATTAATAGGTGACAGATTGACGTAAAACGAACAGATCGTGATCATCAGTAGAAATAAAAATAACATATTGCACAGAAGTTATCGCATACGGAAATACTAAAAATAATTCATAAAAATCATATAATTACAGTATAATAATACTATAATAAACAATATATAATGTATAATAGTAATACAATAAGAAAATAAATGGAAATTTATAAATAATCTGTAATAATAAAATAAATGGAAATTTATCATTAATCAAAGAAAGAAATGAATAAATTAGTGTTTCTAATAGGAAACCACGAAATCGACAGTAAGCACACGATTGGCAAATTAACTTTAGTTTTCACGTTCTTTAAAGCATTAAATGTTAGAGTTAACAAATTTTACCTTGACAATTAATAATATTTGACCAGCATTAAAACCATTCATTCGTGTTTATTGCAATACAATTTGCATTGATTTATTGTCTAAAAGTTATGCCGTTATTGCTAATTCATTATTGTGAATTGAGATCTATTCTTAGCGCGAGTCAATAAAACGTTATCCTTGCAGCTTTATACATTTCCAATAAACGATACACGCATTGTTAATAAAATTAACTATGAATAGAAACTAAAATAGCTTGATATTAATAATTGATTGAACTTTTATGTAGTTAACAAATAAGTAGGTAGTGATTTTCGTTGCTAAATGCTTTTTTACAGTTTTGAACAGCTGGATTTCCACATCTATAACATAATATTATATACTATATTATGCTGCAGAATCTTAACCACATGATACCATATTGGGTTGTTATTTCATTATTTCCATATGCAACATATTAAATAGACACTTTAAATCTTTGCACACCTCAAAAATCGACTCCAAATAGAATAAAGGAAGAACTTCTATAATATTTAGACATAGCATTAAAATATTTAGTACAACCAACTAGTAATTGTATGTTATGGAACCAAGTAACTTCTTCTGTACTGCAAAAAAAAAACAGATACAACTATACAATCGGGGCTACGTGTCTTTAAGACTCAATCAATCAGACACTACACAAAACTACTTGTAACTTTTACTATCAAATATCCAATCAGCAAATAAATTAATATAGACATAATTACAATAAGCAGGTTGCCAATCTATGCTACTTAAAATCTAGATAGGTCTTACGCAAAAAAAAATGACTGGAACTTTTCGAAACAATAGTAGTCGATACCTGCTAATCTAACACTGCTGTATCGAGATATCTCGACGTGATAAGAGAAAAACAAATGCACACACTCTTGAACTTTTAATGTGTCGATGCAACGAACTTGTCAGAGTTGTCGAAGATAATATTGAGAATAAGATATGCAGCGTCGATGTTTGAAATGGGGATGTAATTCCTTGACTAAACCTCCGTGGGGTAGCTTCATGCAGATCCAGATGCAAGCTGTGAAACGAGATTCCGCACTTAGACAAATATTTGTAGTATTCATAAATATTTGATGGGATTTGCTTTGTTAGGCAAAAAGTCAAGGGTTAGTACTTTCGTATCGGTAATTCCTGCATCTTAATATAGGGCCAGAACCACGTATATATATCTATCTGTCTGCAGGGCACGGGCCTCCTCTACAATCGACTACCGATTGAGAGTGGTTAGGCCATATAGTCCACCACGCTGGCCTAGTGCGGGTTGGTGGACTTACATACCATAGAAGTGCGTGGTGGCCTGTTGGTAAACGGACTAGACGCGACTGCCAACATGATCACGGTGGGCGCGGGTTCGAATCCCAGGGCACACCTCTGACTTTTCGGAGTCATGTGTATTGATAGTCAATCACCACGCACTAAAACGGTGAAGGAAAACATCGTGAGGAAACCTGCATACCATAGCGATTTATAACGTATAAATATGCGACTTATTAACAATGTATATTTAAAAAAAGCGAAAATTAACTTGTTTCGCAAACTCCGGTAATGATGAAATTACTACACATATGAGAGGCTACATCCCTGTATTTTGGCACACCATTAGCCTCGATTCCACTAAAAAGTTTATGTAAAAGCCTTAATTAGACATTAAACTGCATGAGTGAGTCACGACACAAAATAACTTATTCCACATTCAGTGTGCGACAGATATATCGAGTAATATGGACGCGGGCCCGCATCGGCTGATCCAGGTGTCGATCGCAGTACGAGATTATCGATAGTTATCTCAAGGGCACCCGTACATTACGGCCTAGTCACGGCTACTACCACGAGTGGGGGAATGAACTCCGCGATGAATGTCGAAACTTCATTAATTACGTCGATCTGATTAGGTTTCTATGCAGCTTGGATAGGAACGGAAAAACAACAGTAGTACAAAGGAACGAAGTGGTACACAAAGATACTAGACACAGAATATGACTTTTCATCTCGTTTGCTAATAGTAATTTTACCCCGTGATGAGTCGACTTATCAACCAATCAGGATGAAAGATTTTTCCTTTCCAAAAGCCATCCATGAATTAGAATTTCTTTATAAATAAAAATAAATAAATACACCCAACAGTCACATACATAGTCCTGACCCCACACTAAGATCGAGTCTTGTGTCGTGGGTATCAGGAACTACGAGAGACTTTTCGGTCTCACAAACACCCAGACCCGGAAAAAATATTTGTGGGCCGCACAAACATTTCTCTCGGTGCGGGGATCGAACCCGCGGCCTCTCGTTTCACAGGCGGCGTCTAACCAACTGCGCTACGGAGGCTGTCAAATTATTGTTATGTATGCTTATATTATAAATACACTACTGTCCCGCCTTGCAAGCTTTCTAGTACTTTCGAGACTTCATAAACAACTTTCAAAGTGGCAAAAATAATTTAAAGAGCAACAAGACCCTTCAACAACCACTATAGCATTTAACTGAACAAAAACCATTTAAAACAAACGAAAGCAATCATACCCATAGAGTCATTATAGTAAGCAACGCTGTATAAAACAATAATCAATCCGTACCGGCGTCACATTAGGCCGAGTACACACTACAGCGTTTTGACAACGTCCGCGACAACCGGGAGCCACCCCTCGCACGTTAAGCCGCGTTCACAATAGCACCGCGATGGCGGACCGATAACGCGCGTATGAATAATTCCTGTTATCGCGCCATCTCGCCACATGCCCTACCTGCCCTGCTACCACGCGGTAATACGACAACTCTAACATGAAAATTCACATCCCTTTCCGAGTAATTGTGTCGTACAGCACGGTAACGTGGTACAGGCCAGCCACCGGCACTTTTTATTCATTAGAGGGCTGCAAGTTTCGGCCATTGTACTAGATATGTATTTGTGTGCCACTAAGCCTTGATTATTATGGGATTTCATGTTTTATAAGCATCGGTAATAGAAAACAAAAATCACGTGAGTAGTAAATGCGGCGGAAATAGAAGTCGTTTTATTATGCCTCAGTTTAGGCCAATTCAAGTTCTCTTTCAAATAAAGCGTAATGGCTAGTCACTAGGAGATATCTTTTGAGCTATGGTCATCAAATTATGTACGGTTAATGATGATGAAGAAGGAGACTAGAGTGCCAATAACACCGCAATGTGAAATTCAATTGGAAATGTATTGCTAATAAAATCTTATTAGCCAAAACTACCCACATAAAAATTAATAACAATGATTAAATCAAATCATAAACCAATCATAGTGCCAGCAAATTCCCACAGCAAGGCGCCGAAACAAAACACCGGAATTGAACCCCTACTTGCCCCCATGTGTCCCACAGCCCACTCCCCGGCAGATGCAGCGCCCAGATCTTATCATCACGCCACGGGGCCAAGTGTTGTTCAAAATTGACGATAGCCCACTAACACCCGTCTTGTTTATTCTATGTAACGGTTTTACCAACCCTTTTTAAAGTTGAAAAAAAGATTTTTTGTGAAGCAAAAAATCGCATTTTATTCACTACGTTCTATTTGTCCCCGTGAAATTCCATTTGCGACTGTCAGAGAAACAATTGTTACTTTTGGTGTGTAAAAATCTGATTGCATTGCTTGGGGTATAGATTTGTGAGCCACTTATATAATGTTTCGCCAGTTAAAAATACCTAATTCGTCACTCGTTTGAAAGATATTTTGTATGAGAATATGCATAAACATTTTTGGAGACTGGAAAATGAAAAAAAAAATGACGTATTTTGATACACATTTGAAACCATTGCATTGAAAGAAATTGAATACAGTAAAATTGCGACTGCGTTTGTCCGCCCCTCGCTTATTCCACAAAAGCATTAAGGCGTGGCCGAACGAAAGTTTGCCCTCCGTTTTTATGTGCCTTGGCTCGCGGCGAAAATTGCCCCTTTCGATATAAACCACCTCGTAACTGGTGCACATGTACGTAATAAACTAATGTGCGCATGCCGCTCGCAGCGTGACTTCTTCCGCTTGTTGTAAATGTAATTATTTATCCAACAACTTATGTAATACATTGTGATAGAACGCCCGACCGACGTTACACTCAAACTGTATTGTTTAGAATTTGTTCCGTTCCGCGATAACAAATTGGTAAAATACTACGACTTATTAAACGACGCAGGCTACATTTACTTCCTGTTGTAAATTGACAGTAGTTGTATTGAGCTTATTTCGTGCTTCGAATGTTGTAACTTAGTGAAGTTATGTCAGTCGTCTTAATGGGTATTTCTAATTGATTACGGAACGGTGTAAGCTTCAGTGGCTAGATCCTGGATGAAAGTTCATAGCGAGACTCGTGAGAAGTTGGCAGTGCGCGTGAAGGTCAGTCGCGGGGTGCGGTGTGCGGACGGCGGGGGCACAGGTCGCGCGTCGCTCAGTCTGCCGCGCTACATTTACACGCGGCGACACCGCATCGCATCCGCACGCGAGCTGCGTGCGATAACCGCGCGTGTGTCCACGCCTTTACACCCGCGCCAACTTATCCCTTCCACATATTGTCTTTAGACGTGTTATACTTTGTTCCCGCGGCGGATCATTACGTGCTACATCATTCCCCGCACGCGTGATTCTTATTTATTGCACATTAAGGGCGAGGTTCCGCCGACTGGCGTCCCCTGTGTAATGTCCGCCGTGTTAGCGAATGATAAATGTAGGCGTCCGTATCGCGTATCGGATCTCTCCGTTCGCACGCCGAATTAATTTTAATTTATTGATCGTCGTATCGACAACGAGTATTTTAGGTGCCTACTAACGTCGCGACGCTGCTTTGCTTTTAAAGTATTTATTTACAACATTGGCCTGTGGCTCGCTAAAATATTGCTGTTGCAATTAAATTCCTATCTCCGCTATACTTTATCCTTAACGATCTCGTATGAACTGTTTTCATTCCATTCCCTTAAAGCGACACACTTCAGGCTTTGTTACGAGCTATAATCGAATTCGCAAAACGCACTTGTTTCTTCAATACCAAACTTCGATTGTTGCCCATCCACACACGACGATTTGCCGCATCATCGCAATTTTCAGAGGTCAACAATCTTGAAAGTATTTTTCTTTGATAGACATCAGAGTAATAAAATTATGTATTTAATTGTGTAAGAAATCCTTTGCTATTATAACCGTCCGTATATATTTCAAGATTATATCTACGTAATAAACCCTTGCTGAGCAAAAGGAAACATTCGCTCGCGGCCCGAATTCCACACACCTACGTCGCGTTTCACGAATTCTTCATTTATATTTTTATTTTCAATGTCATGTCATAGAGTTTAATCTATCGGATTACAAAATAAAACTATTTAATAGCTTTAAGAAAGTGAAATATAAAACAAAAAAATATTACAGCAGTTTTTCCTTTTCATGCCTCTTAAACTGCCATCAGCTGATCTTAACACCCTATATCTTAAAACTAAAAAGGACTTTATGTAAATCATGTTTAACCAAGTGCTAAACCAGACTAATATAATTAATAACAATAAAATCAATATCCTGTTCCAATAACATTTGAACGCGTCCTAATAATTCTCTAATTCTGCGACACTCGAGCACATGTATTCGCGTATCGATCGACATTGCATCAACGTCAACGAACTCTGTTCTCAGAAACACGGTGTGAAGACGAAAGTGTCCGAAACCGAGACTAGCAACGTGTGTGTCTTACACTGCTTTACTCCTAATTCCTTTTAGTGTTGTACATCCAAAAATATTTAACGATCGACACGAACGCGACTGGAATGGTAAATCGAGCACCCGGGCGGTCACACTTCAAGTTACCTTATGATTGGATTATAATGCTTTTATATTACGTTTCTTATTATTACGGATGGGTGCTACCGAGTGGCGTGTGACAGACGACGCAGGGAATAACAACTAGTATGGACGGGAAAGCTATCCCGACTACTGGGCGACTAGCGTGCACGCTTTATAAGATAACACACATAAGGTGACAAATTTTGATACATTTTAATCAATACATTACAAACCTCACACAAAACTAGATATGAAATACGAATTTAAAACTAGAAAAGCAAAATGTATCAAGTAAAGTTGTAAGCAAAAACAGAACGTTCTCAATTCGCATAGAGCAAAATTATGCGACCGCGTAAAGATGTTGCCTATTATCAACTAATGGCTTATACAAAGTTGCTGCTTTAATTAGCAGTGTTATAACATAAGTAGATTTCGATACAGAAGCGATTACACGTCATCGGATTAAAGTTCTAGTAAGTACAAGGTGGACCGTCGTGGGTGTCTCTGATTTATAGCGTAGCATCGATTCGGTTATAGACGCGCATACTGTCACTATAACATCTACGTAAAATATGTATAATGAATTATTGATTAAGTAATTTATTATTTAAAAAGTAGTTTTTATTTTATGGTCTCATTTTGAGTTTATGGTTATAAATAAGAGTCGACATAAAATGTTAAGCACGATCTTTTATTGATATTATTATTCTCACGAATAGTCTCGATATGACAATCAAACGTCTTATGTCGTCTACGAAGTTTTTGCAATCCTTCGGCATCCTGAGACCCGAATTTTTTGACTAAATAAACGCATAAATGTACACATTAATTCCCATTTTGTTTTTAGATGGCAGTTTTCGAAAAGATAGAGTTTGAGAATGTGGCATACATACAAGCACAGTTTTGGGGTTACGCGAATGTGCAAGCAGCATATTAAGTGAAGAGGTTAATTAGTTGTCGAGATGATTCGACAACATCTCGCTTGTATGGAGACCGTGAAAGGAATTTCTTTGCATCCAGGACATGTAATTTCAAGCGCATGCGCGTTGCATACGCAATGCCGCCGCTTGTTCGTCGTCGCTCGTCGGAACCCGGGGTGGGTACATTGTGTTTTTATTTTATTTTCTTACGAACCCATCACTTCTCATTAAGTGGCGTTTGGAGAATAACTTAACATCGCTAATGTCCGGAGACGAATTTTATTGTTATTGCATTTTAATAAATTTTCATTGTTCCATGTGTTTGTCAATGGGCCACTCTCTACGTTTCCGACTATTTAGGAAGGAAGCGCACCTTTTGTTTTTGTTTATTGTATGGGAATGGTGTTCGCTAGAATAACCTTATTTTTTTGGCCTTCACATTCCGTGTGTGACCGAGAGATATCTGAAGTCGTCGACCTACAACCGTCGAAAAATTTCATACCACAATGGCATATCATCTAACAGCGTGGCTCATAGATCCGTGAAGTCCCGCCGACCGCACGGATATGCCACGGCGCATGTGATCGGCGGATCAAAGGCGCCGCGCTCTTTACCATGCCGGCACCGTACGCGCAATCGCAACCTGCCGCCACAGTTTACACTACATTTCACCTGACGGCCGCGCCAGATAGATATTAGAGATGAACGCGAAAGTACGGTAATGAGTCGCTGCTGTTGCTACGTTTGTCTTAAGGACGCGGCTGAAGCGATTTGGATTGCTTTTCTTGGGGGTACTAGGTCCTAGAAATCATTGCTTCTCGTTTACTTATCATTTAATGTGGAACAATAATACAGCTTTGTTCAGTTAGTTTGTCAAAGCTGCAGTGAAAATTTGCTCTACCGTTTGTATACAAACAAAGTATTGGCACGCAATTCATCAACAAGTGAGGTATTGAACTTATTTCAAAGACAATGATGCATCATTCTGGAATCAATTTGGTGTCATCGGTGCATTTTACAAACTTACTCCACTTCACGATACCCGAATCTGGGTTTATATCAGGCTGTATAAATAATCCGTAACAAAACTGAAACTAAACTCGTAACTCCTATGTCAATTTATAATAAGCTTAAATGTATATACAATAAGCACCCAGCTATAAAGTTAAATCAACATTGAGTCAAGTATAAGCAGGCTAATCACCCATGGCTTGCGCCAACACGTCATGCAGTTCATAGTTCTTATCTGATGCAATACATCGAGTAGCAGTAATAATTTTATCATCTCACAATTAAATATTTGTACAAAACCATTTGTCTAGATATTGTGCGATTGGTCGGTTATTTCAATCAATTTGCAAGTCCTGTTCGATTAGTAAATAATGCAGTTGTATTGAACGATGCGTATTGCGTGCACAGTTGCATTGGTAATAATATATACAGACATCGGTAATAAATTATGTATTTCGTGCGCCCACTTCAGCTCATCTCTACGGCTCAAGGCAGGCGAGTAGAGACCTCCAGTATTGGGTCAGTTTATGTTATTATATTATGTACATCATCCTATCTTATACATCTATATATCTGTCGTGCTAGTGGCATGTAATCGTGGAGACTATCTTGGTCTCTAGATGTAGGATGAGACCCTATTGCCATTCTATGCACTTACATATACTATCCGCAACAGATTTGTCAACCCGAAAAAGTGAAACTCGATGTGACAATTAACCCCAGTACCTTATAGATCAATGCCTATATAGGCTAGCATATGCTAGCACATAATAGACCCACAATTTACATAACTATGTTGAAATCTTCCATCTCTGCTTAAGCACATCATTTATTTTCTCATGAATAAATAGATACTTCGTAAGTAAATACTTGCAAATGAAATTAATTACTTACACGAATAAAATAACCTATGGCTGTATTTATTGGCATTTGCAAAGCTAAGGTAGAGTCATTCACTTTAAAATTGTTGTTGACTTTAATATACATATTTGCTAATAAATAAACTGAATATTTATTTATTTATTTAAAGCTTTATTGTACACCAGTAAATAAAAGGAAATAACATTAACACAATTTAACAAGCAAGAAAAGAGTACAATGGCGGTCTTATCGCTGAATACTTGCGAATATGTACTAGAATATTATCTATCGTAATATCAATCAGTTTTAATCTACTCTATTCATAAAAAAATAAAAATGAATCTTTTTTTTATTTCAATTTGACAGAAGAAAATAAATGAAATAATTCGAACAATGTTTTTATCATTACAGATGATGTGTATCCAATGAAATTCTAAACTAGTTACAAAGAACCCTCCCTAGTCACCAAGTTCACAAAAAAACTCATTGGAATTCTATTAAAAACTCTCAAATATCAGGTTTCATCTAAATCGGTCAAAGGAATTACGCGTTAGGGTTATGGCCACATTCGAACTTTTTACTATCGCTTTTTTGTAACATTTACTTTGCATAGACGATATATGTGGTTTCAAAATGTACATAATATAATATACGGTGATAATTTTTAGGATTTAATCTACCACGCTAGCTAGCCTGGTAAGCTTTTGAATCTTCAAATATGCTTAAAATTCTTGAAAATATCCTCTGCTACCTACACCGCCGTGTAATGTTGAAGCGACTGACAATTTCCAACGAATTCACATATAACTTAAAATGTTTTCAAGTTTTGATCCTGCGAACATGGTATCAACCTTCAAACTAGGCTATCATGTACTTAGCCTAGTTAGTTTCACGTTAAATACATAAAGTAATAGGAGTATTATTAGAGTAGTACTGCACGTAGCGCACACACAACGACCACCACACAGCATGATTCGTCATAATCATTACCATAATTAATAACCATGGACCGGTCACGATATTTACTATCGAACGTGATCTTAGAAGCTTCAAGAGTTTTCATAGCGTAAATTGTTTTACAAGCTACGATTTATTGGGTTATAGGAATACTTGTTGCGAAATTACAAGTTGGTTAACGTCGGGGTCTCTCTGACCCCGCAATCTTGACAATGGCCGGCCGAGAGGCCGAGTGTTCCTGTAATAATGCCTATAATGACGCCGCCGTCCGGCAGCATGCTTATATAACCGCTCGTGACCTGCGCATTACGGTATCGACGAGAAAAATACGAATCAACTGCCTACAGGGACGGATTAGCGCTACTCCCAACCCGCATTACCACGGACTACGGACACTCGACTCATATCTGTGACATTTCAAATTAAACCTGTTTTGCAGATGTTAAGAAATTTAAGTTTGGATTACATGGGTGATAATACCAAAAATAGCTAAACAAAAGCTTCATAAAACTTAATTAAATACGTCAACAGCTTTAGAAGATTATAAGCTACCAGTTTTATAATTCTTTTCATGCAGGCAAATAAATATTTTGCGTAAACATAAATTATAAATCCACCCTACTATACGTAATTACAGTTTTACTATAATAATAGATGAAAGTGCAAGCGATTAAATATGAAATATTAATTAAACTGTACACAATACAAAAACCGAACAGGTCGGGAACACTTCTAATCAAGCGTTAATGAACAGCCATAGTATTACGTAACCACTTTTACTTTATCAATATAAATAATAAAAGCTATTGTATGTAAATTGGAATTATCATATCTATGCTTGATATAAATTGAATTAAAGGCAAAAACGGTACAGGCAACTGCAAAAAGGAGCGAGTTAACATGCCATTTCTTATGGAATATGTATGTAATTGCGTGATGAAAACAATATGTCATGCTGAGTTCTTATTAATACCACGTAATTACTGTTTAAACCAGTTATTGTATGTATGTATGTGTATATGTATATATTGTAATATTTTGTTGTGGACATGAAATATATCACAAATTTTTGATTGAATTATGTTTATAAAAGATTTAGTATTTCATCACGCTGCGTTTATTTTCTACTGTTGATTTTATTATTAATTAGTAGGTACTGTATTTGCTATGAAATATATGCTTCTAGACCTATATTACCTATGTAAATAACTTTGTATACTTGGGGTGGTTATTTGAGAGTTCAGTTGAACGATACCCTTTAAGTATTAATTAGAAGTTTGAATGTTGTAAGACCGACAAGTCATTCGTAGGTCCTAGATCTTGTCAGATAGCAAAAAATTTCATAACTTTTGATAATTATGACATAACTCTTTTGTTAAGTATAAAAGTCAGGATTACATACAGGGTATATCAAGACTGCTACCGAAAACGAAGCCGGGTGGTAGTTTAAGCGACTTCAGACACAATGCAACAGAAAAAGTTGCAAAAAAAAAAGCGACAATTTTTTTTTGTTATTTTTTTTCTATGGTCATATTTGGGTGGTAAATACATTTTTTCCTAAAATAATAGTGTATGCCCTTTTATTTATAAATACTCTAAGGTATAAAAGAGTTTAAATTATTATTTTAGCAAAAACTATGGATTTACCACCCAAAAACGACAATATTTAAAAAATCATAAAAAATAATTGTCGAGTTTCTATGCGAAAATTTTAATTGCATTGTGTTTGTAGCCACTAAAACTACCACCCGGCTTCGTTTTCGGTAGCAGTCTTGATATACCCGGTATGTGACTAAAATATTTATGTATCAAGATGTCTTTGAAATGCTACCTTTAATAAATAAAAACTCAACATCCAATACATTCCTGCGCTAGGAATATCTAACTCGTTTACGGATCGTCAACAAGCTCGAGTTAATCCCGCTAGACAGGCTCGTAAGGCCTACTATGACAATGAAACGTATTTGAATACTAGTTGCAAAAATTAACCACTGCTTCTGCGAACCTGTTTGGGATTCTGTGCAATCGACCGTGCTGATATGTTCACTAAATCGAAAGTGTTTGTATGATGGAGAATCATTGTTAATTTTATTGAGCTACTTATGTTTAGATACATTACTTATGATAGTTTGAAATGATTAGATTATGTTTTATACCAATTTAAAGGGTAAGTTAGCATTTATGTTGTATAGAGCTAAATATCGTTTTTTTGTGTTATTAGAGGTCAAAAGAAATATTTATATTCATTACACCAATTTAATAAAATAAAGTCGAGTGTGTATTATATAATTTATAAATAAGTTATATTTTTGATTTACCCCAAAATGTTTTACACCGTCTGGTTTACTATACATTAAATTATAGTACCTAAACACAATAGCGCAATCCAGCCGCCTAACGAACAACTTCACACCTTACATTCAATTAAATTATTAGATTTAATTATCAGCTTATTATCACATAGGCTGCGTACCAACTGGCAATCTACAGCAATAAATCAAACGGTACATTATTACTTACTTAGTGGACATTTTAATCAGTGTTATTGCGATGCAATGACAGATCGCGCGGTCGCCGTCTCGCCTGCGGTGATCGCTTCCAATGTACACTAGTCATAAATCAGCCGTGTCTGTTTGTTACTCAAACTACTACTTACTATATAGACAGTGTACAGTAGTAATAGCTGTACAAAGTTGACCTTTTTGATGAAGACAAAAACACAAATGTTAGCTGTGCTTTCAGTATTTCATTCTTATTGACACTCTGCAACTTTGTGTATCTTATGATAAAGGAATGTAGAAAAATGTACATAAATCTTGATTGCTGGGTTTCTATTATGATGGTCCTTTGGCATACTTTTACCTAGAACTAGAATGACGGGACGAGTAGGTCGATAATCTAATGGCATACCATATAAATGTTACTGCCAATGAACAGAAGCAAAACTACTCGGAATTTAATTATTTTCAACTGCATGCAACACTACGCTTAACTGTGAGACCTAAGGTGTTAAGTATCTTAATTCCTAGTAGTTACTGAATACAATGTATTTCAAACATAACACATAACAAAAATGGAATACCAGTGCTTCACCAATACAAGTCGACGAAAGATATAAGAAAAGCGATAGTGCATAACCAAATGACCCTTTGGTTAATGCAAGGGACTCACCACCCACAATCTTTCCTCGATATTACACACAATAATTACTAAGTTCCTCAATATAAGTACCACAGAGTAAAATTAATTGCAACAAAGAAATATATATTTTTTTGCATAATGTACAGTACAGTAAAATAACAATTACGATTTACATAATCATATTCCAATTTTAAAAATTAAACTTTTTAAAATGCCTGTTCGTCTTTATCTTTGTCCTTGGTTAAGGCATAGAATATAGATTATAAATTACAAATCTTTGTTCAGCGGAACAAAAGTTGAAGCCATGTTTAATCGGAGTTATAACACTCAAGCTGTTTACTCGTCTCAATAACCTGCTTATTTAGTTAATACATTATGAACACACGGCTTCTTAACGGACTCAGTGATTTATGTAATTAGATGCAGTAATACATAATTTGTTCATATACGTACATATTTATGGTTTTAACATAACATTCGTGCTTATTATACACGCGGGGAATTCATAAAGAAAATATTCACACCGTTCAGTTTTATTATTGATGACGTTATTGCCCCTTATTTTCGAGTTATGGAAACCTATATTTTGGGCCATAAAAGCCGTTTCAAAAAAGGTGATCTTCTAGATACAAAACTCTCTACCGGAATTTTTATCCCGATGAAACGAATATCGCTCAGCCTAAATTAAATATAATTTACCATAATAGGAAACCTTAATAGGAATCGCCCCAAAATAAATTTATTATGTTTTATTCATTGCGTCATTCTAAAAGAGAAGTGAAGTAAAAAAAGATAGGTGACATATTTTTAAATATTAATTTCAAATAAATAAAAGTTTATCCTATAAAGTGTACTAAATAAGATCAATGTTAAATTTCAATAAGTGTTTAGAATTTAGATTAAGATTCATGATTATTTAAGTCATGTTTAAACATCCCAATATCATGTAGTTCTATACATTTATTTTGCCCATTCATTAAAGCAAATATTAACTCGTTCGAGCTAATATTACATTCAATCGAGAATCGTAATCATAACCAATACTTCCATCCTCCAAAAACGAAATAAAAATTGAAAAAAGTCCCGTTAAACTATACTAGGATCTCATTACAAGCAATTCAAAGATATGCAAAGCCCATACAAACAATTACAGTATGAACAGCTTATTTGAGCATAACATATAAATTTTTACAACGAGGTACAACTTACAAGTATGTTTATTAGCATTACCGAGAGTGGAATGCACCTGGCTCGATCGAACTGATGATGGTTATTTGACGCACCGCCGCTCGGACAACTGCCCGCACTTATTATCCACCGTACAGCCGAGTACAGTCGTGTACTGCTTTGTACTAGACAACAGTACTGAGTACTGCCGAGTACAATGGTGTTTTAGTTCTTGGCTCGGTGTGGTGCAATTTTAATGTTTGTCTATTGTAGAGACTTATGGCCAGGAGACCACAATGGAGTAAAATTTGTGCAAAATTGTTTTTATCGTAATTTTTATCGCCATATTGTGTCATGATGTTATATGAAACACAGAGTAATACAATATTAAATCTTCAATACATCATTGCTTAAAGTGTTTTGATCAAATGAACTACGTATTCAGAACTGCTCACATGAAATATAATGTTATTAAAGCAGAACAATTTATTACATATCGAAACAGCATATGAGAATGTTGGGAAACATATAAGTATAGATACACATCTACGAGGCATTCACGAGTGTAACAAAAGTAACAGCGAGTGAGTTTAATTTATTACTTAATTAATATCGTTAGTAATTTATGCTAGTGCTTAAATGCGCATTTAAATTGTGTTTTTTAATTCATCCCATTTGAATGTGTGCCATCAGAAAGAAAGGAAGGCAAGGGAGCGTGCAACCGCTTGCTACGATCAAATATTAACTACCGTATGTAGAAGCGTTTTGTATCGCTGCATTTTTCATGAATAGCATTCAAATACATCCGTATTATGTCGTAATACTACCGTTGCATACAATAGGTCTATCTAATCACATTTTAGTTTTCAAATTTACAGTTTTCAAATTCGCTAATCAAAATTCACTATCAAATCATCGGTTCAATAATGTTCAGAATCTTTAATATGATAAGCGAATCTTATCAATGCATTTTTCGCTTATCACTAATGACTAATTCCCTCAACAAATAAATCAAAATTAATTCCAAGCACTTTGCCTTTGTTCCGTCAACTGCCGAAAAAAGATAATACGTATTGCTGAAGGAATGTTTTGCGCCTTTACTATTCACAAAAGAGTTCCGATACGGTGGTAGGTATCATTAAAGATTTAAATGAATTTGTGACTATTTATATAAATTTATAAATTAATTTATTTTCACGTACCTGATCTCTAATAATAAATAATTAGGTGTAATAAAGTTCAAAGGAGTGTCCGTTCTGCACGTCGCGAGCTATGTATTCTATGCGCCTGGTAGCCGTAGAACAGTGGGACATAAATCATGGCGGGCCAGGAAATCATTCATCCTCAGTAATGTGCTGCGAAAATAGGCTTCCACTCGGAACCGAGCACCCCTCCAGCCTAAATGTTTCATATAAAATGTGGGGTAATGTATATACTTTAGGTTTAAGCGGTTTTTGTAGAATTATTTAAAGGAAGGAGAAAGGGTCTTAGGGGAATTTCAGGACATTTGGCCAAACTGTTTATTTTGCCTTGGATCAAATTTCTCGTCAATAAAAAAATTTACAGAATCAAGATTTTTTTTTATATCTAATTCGTTTTTTAAAAGACTATATTGATAAAGCAATTGGGAAAGCTTAACGATAATTATATGGTATTTTATTTTAAAGCAACACGTCGAGAAATATCTCCTTAAGCGCTAGATGTCTTTATAAAGCCCTAGATCGAGTACTGATTGAGATTACCCATCGCCGCTCCTATTTAGTTCCGTGATAAATATGTTGATGCGTAATGCATTCTCTAACGAATACAAATTATCTCTCATGACGTCTTATTTATTTATTTGCTAAATCATTTATATTTGAATAGAAAATTATTACATTAATATTTCGTAGCTACAAAGTGATATTTCTATCATAATTTTGATCAGTATTGAAACAAAAATTGACATAATATTGATATTTTCGTAGGTAGTCGCAGTATTAATTACTAAGTGTGGCTATTATATACTTGAAAGGCTGTGTTGACAACCATAACATGGGAAAATGATTCAATGTTTAAAAAAATTCTTATAAAAATTATAAATAGACAAGTCACAGGCTAATAATCTGTACTGTACAACACTGTATTAGCCTATACAAGTCCTACTGCAAGGCACGGGTCTCCTCTACAATCGAAAGATCTAACAATGTTAATTTGAATATTTTGTATATTACTAAAATACAAAATATTCGAAATAAAGAGATTAAGGACATCTGTTCTCTGTAGTACATGCCAATTGTAAAATGAAAGGATGACTCTTGACAAGTTGCAAGTAGCTCCGATAGAGAGATACAAATGTCATCATCAAAAGCCTTGATTCAAGATAAGATTCAAATACCTTCTACGTTCACAGATATACTTGAAATTTTATAGATATCCATGAATTTTAAATATTGGTACCAAATTTCCCCAACCTACCCTACAAACCCGAAATAAAATATGCATGCAACTATTACGTACTGAGCAACGTCAATATATTTTCGAGTGTCAATAATTTTGGTATATAAAAGAGTATCATGAAACCCGATACAGACATAAACAAAAAATCTGCAATCTTATCTCTATCTGCGCGGGAAGATTTAATATAATGCATGTGCGACTATAAATCGTGAATTAATAATTAAGTCTTAGTTCATTGCCGGCCGATCTGTTAACAAGTCATTTTGTTTGGAGCACGACCGCCATTAGTCCGATATACGAGCTTAATCAATTAAAAACGGAACACGGCCGAACAGAGCCCCGCACGGCATAGTTCATCGCCCGTTCCCATGGCATTTTTGTCATAACTCCTGCTTAAGTTTAGGCTGTAGCCATTTCTAGGGACGTAACCGCATATCGATGTATGACAAATCGAGACAAAACCACCGACTCATCTACGCACTCTTCTTTAAGCGTCTCATTAATTACGTAACACAGGATATTCGACCTTGTAACAAAGAATTATGGTCGCATATAATATCATAGCGTGCAATGTTAAATTTGTTGTTGTCTACACGAATTGATGCAGGCGAGCCGCATGCCTGCGCCTGTGCTGCCTTCATCCATCAAGTTCGGCGCGCATCACCTTCAAGGTGGCAATCGACCGGAAATAACGAGGACCCTTTGAATTATATTACTACCAATATAAAAAATACTTAGACAATAAAATTCATAACAAAAAAAAACAGTTTTATCGGCATACCTAGCACCGACCTGTGCGAGTAATAAAAACAAAACCATTCTAAATTTGAACAATGCAAAACCAATCTAACGTTCCATAGTCGCAAAACAACAAATCGAGCTTAGAAACATGATTTAACCTTAATGAAATAGTTTCTTTTTTCTTCTTTTATGCTATTAATATTTCAATACAACGCTCCCGTACATGTCGCGAGCGCAATGATTATTCATTATCATGCAAACAGCGGCGAAAATTTTCTATCATCCCGCTCTAGCGCGTTAGTGCTTAGATCTCTCCATCCCTGTCGCACACTAACGGATGCCCGAATTTAATATCAAATATCAATATTTGGATTCAATCAATCAAAGTTAATCACGCGAAAGATATAAAAGCAAAATGAATACATTAAGTTCTTTAGTGGACGGCGTCGGGTGTAGTGGAGCGAGATCTACCGGAGGATTTTTTGTGTACAGCTTGATAATGACCGATTAGGACAAAAAACTCCCTGGGAACTTGTGCGCTCATTTTATTACGTACATTGTCATGACGTAAGCGAGTTTGAATATTAATTAGCCGGCGTTGCAAGCGAGAGGGCTGGAGGGAGCCAATGGACCGTGCGTGCCGCGTACAAATGCTAATTATAAGAGATGAATTAATTCGGAAAATATTTACAATGACTGCAGCTCCGTTAGGTGGCGTGGTACGAGCTAATTACAATAAATATGTAGTTAGGCAGCTTAATTTTATTATTGTAATGTGTTTGTTGCATATTAACCAGGTATTCGTTATTACATAATTAATAACAATATAAGATTAATAAGTAATTCATAAATACAATTTTAAATTAATCAAAATAGGTTCTGTTTAAACCGAATACTTTCGAACAAAATAAACAAATTTTTAATCACGAACATTAAAAATTCCATAAACTAAAGCATTAAGCGCCCTTCACCTTAAGCGCTGAACTAAAGCCAACCTTACGTCACAGTCGCAGTCGCCACGGTAAGACAAAGCAAAAGTGGTAACAATTTAAAAAGTGAAGTAATTAGGTCAATCGGTCCCGTGTTCTGAGGCAATATCGATCGCGAGGGTAAAGTTTTAACTACGCGAGTACATCAATAAAACTAAGCTGCTCTGTGTTCGTGGCGCGCGGTTGTTTGTTTACCACACAATCGATATTTCTAATTGTTGTTACTCGGGGTACTACTCACAGGAATTTGCAATTCATCGATTGTTTTAACGACTTATAATCGATTATCTGTATCGATATATTTTTACAGTATGTTGCAATTTATCTAAAATATCTATATCTGCGCAAAACATAACAAAAAGATAGCTCTACCATAACTTGAGATGACATTAAGATCAACGTCCTACAGTCTCTATCAGCACTTCTGCTTAATATAGTATTTGTGTACTACTTTGCTGTCTTTGATTTCGTAGACCACCAGGTATCCGATACCACTTATCATAACCCTCCACTATTTTCTACGACACTATCTTTCACTATTTCATTATATCAGTATCAGGTCAGTCATTTACTTTTGAGTTTCAGGTTTAATTTGCAAAATATCTACCCGAATTAGCAAACAATAAATCTTTCCATTTATATCACCGAACAAGCAAATACAATCTCTTAACATCTCTGCTCACTCTCCGTACGTACAGGCGTGATGATACAGTAATCAAACAAGCCAAATGGTAGCGCGGCTTTTTACCACCGCTTGTTTCATGTGACCGCCTGTTAAATGTATTGTGACGGCTTAAACGAGCGTTCTAATGAATAACGGGCCAGTTTGACTTAATTAATGCTGAGGCGCTTCTGCGTGTGCGCTAACTCTCCATTTAACCCAGGCCTCTACACTTCTGTGCGTTTGCTTTCAAAAACCTTAGGATGAACTTTTGTCATAGGTGGAATATGGTCACCTACCCTAGTTTATCTGTCTGAACAGAACCCATAGGTAGGTAATATTATGCCAAGATTTTTAGCTGCATATTCTAACCTATGTGGTGATCCATAGGGGAAGCCCATGTTCAGCAGTGGACTTGCTGTGGCTGAAGAGAGGGATAGATGCTTACCTAATCGTTTAATGTAAGCAAGTTAGTTGTGTTCTTGAATGTTAAGATGACATCTCCGTTTGAATGCCTGCTCCAACCGCTTCAAATGAGCATGAAAAAACTTCAAACGCTTCTAGACTGGATATGGTCACCTAGCCGTTTAAACTACACTGGGGAAATGACTCTATAAATATGTTGCGTTGGAAAGCACCATCACGTCGATATTGTAGATTATTGAATATTCAAACTGACTATATATTAAGTACATCGAAAAAGAAATATAACATCACTTGGCAATTTGAATATTTAGGTCATATGTATGATAAACTGGGAAACAAAGAACTGATTTCTGGAATGGTGCGCGCGTACCTACAACTTATTGGTCTAAAATGCCAACCCAACTGTTTGAACTACGTGTGAATGAATCAGTTAGCTTGATATGAGGGGAAGAACCATGAGTTAGCGATTAAAAGCCGGGAAAACACAATAAAGCCAGCCGGTGTTGAAAAAGCAAGATAATGCCTTATCGGGACGGCCTTCCAGTTATTTCTTTTAGTAAAAATCAATACCGAACAATTATCTTTTAAATCTACTTGGTAGACTGTCCTATTGAATACACATTATTTATCGTAATATGTATGTATGTAAGAAACATCCAGAACAAATACTGTAAAATACATACAGAAAAACGTTCATAAAAAACAGTATTAACGAATACTTTAACATCATACCATCAATAAATTGGTACAAATCTCGACCTTCCCAAACATTATTATATCCATATATCTTACCATACGAAAATATAACAAAACCGTTATTAGATTTTGAATTAATTCATTTCAAGATAAGAGAACACAAAAATATCCTTCGCCGTAGCGTGTAATCATTATATTTTATAACCACTATTACTCATAAAACCGTATGACGTATTGAAATATGACGCAGGTACTGTACTCGCTTACTATAGGTATATATACGTTTTAAGTACATAGCACATGCAACTCTTCTCTATAAGTCAAAATATCATAAAAAAGACGGAGCTATTGGTATGGCTTCTACGAACTAATTGATGTATGTATTTCTACCGCTATTAATGATCCCATATCAAAGAGATTTTCATTCGTCTTTCTTTTATTTATATCTTAATATTTTATTTTCCATTGCAGTCATATTTTTATTGACATTATTATTATCTACTGATAACGATTTAAATTCTAACATCAAACTACATACAACAGAAAACATGCAAATGACAAATAAAAAAAATCTAACTCGTTTATCCCCAATTTTTTACTATCGAAAGCCGAAAACATTCAAAAGTCCCTATATACAATGACTGCTCCTTTTCTCCTGAATAATGGGTTAATAAAAACCTTATATAAAATATAAAAGCCGTAAAATCACGAATCCTACCAATGAAACCCAGTAGGCTGTTAAAATAGCATCATTGAGTATCAGCTCTAATAATAGCGTGGTCGCAACGCCCAGCTAGCTCACATTAATTCCACACACGCGTACGATCTCAATACAGGGACATATGTTAAATGTTTAGAGAACTAACGCTTATAGAATCGTATGGAATCATACTCAGATTGACGAGTATGATGGGGTCTGTTTAATAAAGCTGCTGTGCATGATGTTGACAAAATAACTAGTGATCTTTAGGTATAATTTTATCACGTTTGTTTTTCTAATGGTTTCAGAAAGCTAACATAATTTTGATAACGAAATTAAGACAATTGTCTCTGGTTTATGAGGACTCTATCTAGTAGAATACTTATCACGACAGGGTAAAAATAACATTTCTGACCATTAGTTAGTTAAAACCGAAGGTACATTGAAGTCAAACCTAATGTACGATACTAAGCATAAAATAGATCAGCCATTATCAATCATTAATCGCTCTACATAGTAGATAATAATTAAAAAACTACCCAATACAGTTTAAATAATTTTAAACATTATGTATTATCCTCTTTAAAAATCAGTCTGACTTACAATTAGCTAAAGCTATTTTACATTCATTCAATTCCGTATTGAATTATACATGGCAGTATAGATTATAATTTATTAGCTTTACACTAACAAATTCTGTAACCTGTCGTCTTAATTAATATTTAATTCTCAACTTCTATTAATTACACTGCAATCCTAACCTAACTTAAACAATAATTGTTGTTTTAACCCTATACCGTACGCATACATATATAGAGATGGGTACAGTGTACCATACGCAGGGAAACAATTAGCCCGTCGCGTCTCGGCTAGTGCGTGTAGTGCGTACATCGTGTGTGTGCGTCGCATTGCGTTACGCGTAGTGTGGTGCGCGTGCGCTGGCCCCGCCCGCCGCGCCGCTAATTGCGCCAATCTGCGGGGAGAAGCGCGCACACACACAAACGCACACACTCACACGCACGCACATACACACACTCGTGCGCATGGGACGTAAATGAAAATACTCATTACACATGTCACAATGACTGTAATTAGGTTTTGTGTGAGATTCTCGTGTTCGTCTATTTGTATGTGACGTTGCTTGATATATTAGGTATAATGGTACATTATGGCCGTGAGTGAAGACAGAGTTTAGGTGGGGGTTGACTGTGATTTTCTAATACCTATGCTTGTGTAGGCTGGGATAATTTGTTGAGAGCGATTTAGAAGCATGAAATGACTACTAATAGATACATTTTTCATTTTACAAATGTAATATAAGTCGACAAATTTTTGTGACAAAAACACAATTTTTTTATTCAATGCAGATTTTACGAGTACATTATTTCCAATACAAATGAAATTCAGCAACACGCTGATGAAATAAAAGGTCTGGACAAGTGCACGTGCATTTCCATTACCCGACAAGGAGTTCACAAAACGACCAGTGGATTTGAGCTAGTGACAGGCGTGGTGCGGCGGAAGCACAGACGGACGTTACAACACATTCATTTATTTCACCAACACAACTCGGTAATTGGAAAAATCTCATTTTCGCCCGTCTAGTGAGGTAAACTTGTGTAAGGAAACAGAAAAACAAATGAACCGCACCCAACGTTCGTACAAAGCTGCTCAATCGAGTAGAAGTTACTCTTGATAATTAAACTTTTATTTGCATGCGCCTTAATGGAGATCAGTGGAGCGAGTAGTATGCAACCTAAATAACATAGAAGTATGAGATTATCTGGGTTGTAGAGCAACTAATTCTAATGTATTTAAGACACGTGGATTGCGGAATTTGGCTGATAAATTATGGATATGTACTTTAATACATTTTATTCTAAAAAATAATACCTACAAATATTATAGGCACTTTGACCCAGTTAATTTTTTCAGTTTTAATCTAATTACTTTTAATTACAGAGTGTGCAGAAAAACTACATGTTCCTAGTTAAATAATAATGAACAACATGCGCTAGTTGATATAATATGTGAAGATTTATAAAACTTCATCTGTATCGAGAAAAATACGAATAAAAATCTTTACAGCCTAGTCTCTATAACTGTGCACCCACGCATGCCATCTACTTAACATCTCATATAATCACTTCGAAAACAGAACCGTAAAAACTTGGATCAAAACACTGAGACATAAAACTGCAATATTAATCCGCCGTGCAATCGAAAACAATAACTGAGACACTCTTAAGTCATTCAAAATTAAACCTTATAATACTAATTCAAGGTTTTAGATTTGAATACATCCGAGATCGGAGGTCATAGTTCAATAGGTGTGAAATTGGCCGTGAGGTTTCGATAGGACGGACTGGATAACGGGTTGTGTTCCGTTTTTGTTGAGTCGAATGGTTGTATCCGATCAAATGCAGATACAAATGAAAGAAATAGCAATATCAGAATACGTTTTGTGGCGTACTGGTTGCCTTTTCAAAAATAGAAGACACTCTGTGTTCAAAAATGGAACAAAACATTGTGAGGTTAGAAGTACTGTTGAATTTAATTAAGGGACTGTAATATTCAGTATGTTTTAATTTTCTTATTAGCTTCCATAAATGAACCACGATTACGCAGAAACACGATAGAAAAATCTCATATCGCGATATAAACGAAAAAAATGTTTAAACAATTTGCTGTTAACAAATTATCTTAGATATTTGGGAAAAAACATTGCTTTAGATCAACATAATCCAACTCAATGTTACATACACATCGAAAGACGGTACCAGCCATCATAAAAACTTGTTAAGCTGAACTCAAATCGTAAATTCAAAGTGAACTTTCAACATAAACTCAGACATTAAACTAGGTGTAACATTACAGAAGTTGAAGAATATAAAAACAATAATAAAAGTGATTCCACATCGGCGTGAGATAAATAATTTCCAACGCGTTATCAATCGTGTCAAAGGGCCATAAATTAGTTGGTTCTAAACGCAGGTATATCGCGTTACAGCCCGTCGCCATGGTAATCAACTGGTCGCTAGTTTAATTAGCTCCCAATAATTAAATTAAAATGCAGGCGTATTTAAATTAAATTATTTTAAGGAGCAGTAAATTAAGCCGTTAGAACGATGTTTTCTTTAAGTGATTTTAAATATTTATGAGTTGTGATTCCCCGATGGCGCGTATGTTAAGCAATGTGAACATATAAAATGATTAATTTGCTACAAATCAACACGTCACTCGGGTGATATTTATTTTTATCAATAGTTTATTTAAATTTACATAGTTGACTTATTTGAATGGTACAGTTTAAACATTAAAATCAAATTCTTCACGGCATTTAAGTTCATTAAGGCATTTTGGTGTATGGCCTTTAAAAATCGTGCATTTTCGTGGGTCTCGTTCAGTATACTTTAATTCTTAAATAAAACCGCCATAATATTGTGCATCGATGAGACGACGCGTCGTAAGGCCGGTAATAAAGTCGCTGACCAAAGTGAAAACGATCTGAGTTGTCATCGTAGTAAGTTTATGCCCGCCCCTGTGCGCTTAAAATTACTTTTTATAACTCCGTGGACGATGCCCCGGGCGCTCGCTACGACCCAACAAAGAGAAACACATCAAAAAACACCTATTTATGAGCAACTTCAAAACATAAAACTTGGAGAGTAACGCGCGTCATTTACATGCGCTAAGTCGGACGGGCCGAGAGCGGCGCGTTGATATTTTTTAATTTACTTATCTCCGAGGATCAATGTCTCACATAATTTTATATGTAAGTAACCTAATCGAAAGACCGCCGCGTGTCCACTCACATTTACCAGATACTGATACAATCGGAGCAAGAAGCCGCGCGACCCCGCGCGATAACACCGCGCGCTCACAAGCCGACCCCGAATCATACTCGCTCCCGCGTCCGCAGCCGCGCGCCACGCACCGCCGCCCTCACATAAACTACCACACCTTACTGCTGTGGACGCAGAGAAATCAATTCCCAGTTCCGATTCTGAGAAGTGACACAGTTTCTTAAATGTCGCATCACTACCGACGGGCCGCTAAATAAATTCTAATCGTCCTATATCGGCCACATGCCAATCTAGTCCCTAAATGCCGCGCTGTAGACGAACTTTTGTACGCGCCCCGGCGAGTAGTTAAAATATAAAGAAGAGCCACCTGTCTCCACGAAAAACTTTATAGCCGCCATAAAATTTAAACCTCAAAAGAAAAAACAAAAAGTATGGATTCGTTTTTTTTTTCTTTTACGAGCGAGGGCCATTTTAGATCGTGTTTACCTAAGCTGTCACCTTACAGAATGGCGATTTTGACTGGTCGGGTCCTGTGAATTAATTGTCGAGTTTTGATGAGATATCGTCCGATGGGCGATAACGTCGGCCGGCCGGGCTGCTACCCGTCCGTGGGGGCAATTTGCTTACTTCTGCCGGCTTGCGGTATTAGGGGCCCGCTTGACGTGCTTAATTGTTACGACGTGCAGTTCTTGTAACACATTATGTTCATTGTACATCGGGACGGCATTCTACCGGGCTTTTAAGAAACGTTATAAATAATCCGGGAGATATAAGTAGATAAGCGATCCTTACCGTGCGAGCCGACGGCAGCGGAGTAAGGGGCGTGCATCTGCTGGTGGTAGTAGCGGGCGCGGCTGTGGTGGCCGCCCTCGAGCGGCGAGTGGAAGAAGCCGTCTCCATTGGGCTCGGCGTTGACGTCGCCGGCGGCCGGACTGCCGTTGACGCGGCCCTCGTACCAGCGCTGCTGCAGCGCGCTCGCGCCCGCGCCCGCCCCGCCGCCCTCTCCGCTCATGTCCATGACCGCGCCACCGACCTCACACACCATGCATCGCTTTTATAAACACGCACTGTAAGTCCACTTCCCTATCCGCATCTCCAACAGTCCGGCGAGTGTGCAAGCGCGCGCGACACGCCGCCTCCGCTCCGTGCACTGCACTCGTGTCGGTACTCGACGCGCTCGCTCACCAGCCAGCAGCCGAGCTCAGTGTTAGCATCATGCACTTGCAGCTCTCACGACGCACTCAGCTTTAGCGACCGGTGCGCATGCTCCAAAGCTGCGAAAATTACAAATTGTTACATAACTACCCGCACTATCGTCGGGTATTCGGAATAAAATATTAATTGCTAAGGAGTTCCCAAAAATCCGATTATGTGTATAGCAAATTATCGTGCACGTACACAATTTGTCGATTTCCACATCAAAGAGTCAAAGCCGGTGTTTTGTCCAAAAGCGGACAATCAATTAAGATAATAGTGGTGTGCTATCAGAGACGTCGCCGATATCGATACGCTCCCAATTTGATTAACTGATACGGTGCGAACAACACTCGATACCGCCGCAATAAGCGATAACCGCGCATTAAGCGTTGTTAGCCAACAGAGCTGTGATTTTTATTACCACTAAACTTGCTAGGATTCGTCCGCACTTAATCTATGTGTAGTAGGCACTTCAACTTATCGCACCTTTTACAAAATATCTACGTGTTATGCTTCATATTTAGAAGCATTATAATACCTGGTACTTTGTTTTACCGTTATTATAATAAACAAGATACCTTTCTTTGATCTTATCATATTTTTTATCTTTTTTTACCTGCCCCTTTTCTATCATTGGGTGGCGTCGGGAAAATTTAGCTTATATGCTACCTACATAATGTGTGACATTGTGAGAATAAATATTTCCTACTTTATTTAATAAAACAGAGAGTAAATATTCGGACAATTCAAAGGTTTTTAACTGTGGTCGTTTCAACGCCACTCAACATGTCATTAAGTAAAGATCCAACTGTTAAACGATCAATGTATTACATTAATTTTATAGCGCTATTATCAATCAACCAATAAATGTCTTCAAAGCCTATGAATTGCAAATTTATTGTTTTTATATCCCTTCCAAGTATTCTATTCCTTATAAAGTTAAATAGCGACGGTTTATTTGTGTACCTACTATTAGCTTGCCACCAAATACAAAAAAAGAGAATATAATCAGTTTTTTAATACAAATGCTTTATAAAATCCCTGGAATTTTGAGAATTTCATATTCTTAGAGCTCAAATATTCGGAAACAAAGGAGCAAAACACGTGCGATACAATCAGAAATTCCCTTTAATACATACATTCAAATTCGACATAATATGTAAATTATTCAATTTGTTGATAGAATTCATAAACAGCTACCGAGCTATTAGGCGCATGGCGGGCGTACCTACCGCGGACGAAATAACCTCTCTAGTTAGGCTAATAAATTCAAAACATTTGTATTTCATTCATATGTGTTGTACCAACATATTGTTTGGTACATGCACCGTATGATGTTTGAATATAAAAGATCTAGTCATGTTTTTCTGGACGCAAAATTAGATGGAACTCAAACTCTGGGTACTAATCAGTTTCTTTCGGTTGTAGGTATTTTGCACTATGTGGAATCTTTATATCAGGCTTATAAGCTTTAGTAGGATATAAACGTGTACATAGATTCCTCATTGTTCTGCTACAAAGGTTTCCATCCACATATTACGTATAGTAACGTTCAATATTCAGATTAAATAAAAAGTTTATTTAAGTATTTCGTTTTCAAAATACGTGAATTTGTCGATATAATATTTTGCGATATGGTCAATTATTAGATCTGACATCTCATTATTATTGAGACAATAAAAAGAATAAGAGGCATAATTAGGATTTTGTTTGTTTTACAAGAATTGATAAGTACCTACTACATAAAAGCCCAACAAAAAGCTACTGGAAAATGACATTAATTGAAATAACATACAGGTCGTGACGTCATCATCTCAACAAAAACAATTGTATTAAACTCACATAGCCATATTTTACTAGATAAACTATTAGGGGACCGTTATGAATACTGTTTTTTACTACTAACTGAGGTACTAACTGGGGAAATAGGTGATCTTTTTTATTCTGTTTTTTTTTTTATCGTCTTGAGCACAAAATAGAAAAAAGACCATTTTCAAATGCAATACCAACATAAATTTGTATTTTATGAATACTAGTAAAACATATAGCACTATTTTCACAGTAGCGACGCGTTTTTAGCGACGCTTCTATCGCGTTGGTAATGGTTGCAACGTTATCTTTATTTTTCAATATTCGATACAAGCTTAATTGATTTTTCGATAATCAATTATAATTTAGATAAGATACGTCAGATATTGCTATAATGATAAAATCGATTCACTACAATCGTCCGTGTATGGCCAGCCTGGATTAAGGGCTTAAACAATTCAATTTGATTTAAGAGCGTTTATACCCTGCACGCGCTTTTTGGCTTAAAAACAAGACTTTTCAAATGAGTTAATAGCCACCAATAAACAATTTAAAGGAAAAATAATTATTACTAATTTTAGAAAAAGTTGTCATCTAGGGATCTTGGTGAAAAACATTATAGATTCATGGATAATTTGTGAGTACTATACGGATTACTGAACACAAGTTTCGTTATTTAGGCTTTAAATGGCAATTTAGAAGCTTAAGATATCCGAAACCACTAAATATAAGATAAAAATAAAAATATTATCAGACTAATAAAACCCTTATAGAGGGATTTTGCTGAGAAAAATAATCTTTTTGTGTTTAGTTCCTGAAAAATAAAAATTTAAACAATGCGAAATTATTCAGAAACTCTCGTCAAGAACATATTTTTTTCACCAACTTATCGTACATAATTTTTTTTAGCAATTGCATATTACAATAGAAGAACATCTTATCAATAAATTACCATTTTTATATTTCAACTAAATTAGTTTTCATGTTTTCTACAAATATTTTAAAAACCACTATAAATCACGCTGTCCGACGTGGATCAAATCAGACCGCCGCAAAGCCTTCTAGAGGGAGGATGTATCGCTCGTCGCTCCGGCCTGGCTGCAGTCGATTATGCCGCGCGTAGTAAAAATAGCCACGCGCGGAATGCGATTACCACATCTTAGTACTTTGGTAGTAAAATATTTAATTATTTTTATTACCTACAATGATTTTGTAGTGAGTATAAATTATGTTTCAGGTAATATAATGGGATGTAATTCCGAGGCTAAATTATGTTATGTATTGTAATATAAAATTAAATATATTTCGTAATTGTAAGGGGTTGTAAGGCCCCTAACACTATTTATGTGTTCGAACACGAAATTATTAATAAAACGTCCGTAGTGTATACTAATTGAACACTGATTTGAATGCAACTTAACAATGTAATAATAACGAAAATATGATTAGTATCCAAAATTTGTATTATTCTTTGCTTGCACAGTAATATTTGTCTACTTATAACGCAAATAAAATATTTTTATGATATTATATTACAGTTACATTTCAATTGAATATTTGAAGCGCACGGATCAAAGTTGTTTGAGCCGATTGTATAGCGAGCCGACGCGGCAGCTCTACGCACACAGCTTTGGTCGCTTATGTGTGCGTGAAATTAACGAAGAAATACCTATAGTTGACTTTGCGCGCAAGGTGTATACGCTCTTAATTAATTTATAAAATAAATATGAGCGATAGCTTAGTAGAGCCGACTGGATTTTAAGGGGCTACTCATAGGTTCAAGTCGCGACGTTATTTTTTTATGTTACATGTATACTGATAAAAAAATCACTTTGATCGTTAAAACATAGGGTCAAAAAGTTTGCTTGGTCTCCTCTACCCCAAAGTTCTAAGTTTTTGAAATACATCAAACTGCCCTACGTCATGGTAGTTGAGATTAGTCAACAAGCATTATAACATAAGTCAATATATCCTGTATTTGCATCAGCCCATGTACACTACTCACAAAAATTAAAGGATATTTTTTTTGATCGAATTTTTTGGGTGTTTTTTGAGAGTCTGTATCTGTAGAGAAAATTTATTGTTAAGAAATTTCAAAACCAGGAATTGGAACCCTGAAATGTCTATTTTTTAGATATTTGCTCTATTTTTTATCAAATGCCTGGTTGATAAGCAATCGTAAGAAAACCAATAAAAAAAAAGGTGGTAACTTTTACTCATTTTTGATACCGTGAATTTACTTGGGTGGTGTTATTTTTATATCATTGTAACACTCTCGTAGACAATTTAATTGGGTTTAATTTGATATACTAAAGACTTCTGCGGCATGATTTGGAGCTGAGCTATGGTAAAACAAAGTAAAAATGGCCTATCCCACTTTGACACTAGATTCCTCCATAAATATCGATCACGCGGAAAACAAAATTAGGGTTTTGTTAACTTAAAAACATACTCTATAAGATGGTATTAAAGTTTTATGATACACATCAGTTTTATGATAGACATTACGATGATTTTTGGCGAATACAGTAACTTTAAACCTTTCGAACACTAAGATAATCACATCGGAGCTGTTTAAATTTTTTAGGGTATCTTTAGGATACTCTAAGGTTGAAAAGCTACCGACGAAAGCTTGTAACTTTTTTTCTCATTGGTTTTCTTACAAGCAATGGTAAGAAAACCAGGCATTTGATAAAAAAATAGAGCAAACATCTGAAAAATAGATATTCCAGGCTTCCAATTCCTGGCTTTGAATTTTCTCTAAGATGCAGACTCTCAAAAAACACCCAAAAAATTCGATCAAAAAAAATATCCTTTAATTTTTGTGAGTAGTATACATATATAGGTATACGTCCCACTGTAGACCCGAGTTTCTTCTAAAATCGAGAGTATGATTGGGGTTAGGTTGTATTTATTAGGTACATTGTTTAAACATTGATTCTACAATATATAACTAAAATGAAACTAGACATATCTTGAACCTTACTCTAGCGTATATAACTAGGGCTAATAATTTCACCTGGCCGAAGAAGCTTAGAAAATTGTATTAACCCATATACTGCAGGAAAGTCTCCTATACAATCGAGAGTTCAATTAAAAGGGGTGAGGCCATATAGTTCACCAAGTTGGCCTAGGACAGATGGGCGTACTTTACATACCGTAGAAATTCATACAAATCGCTGTGGTATGCAGTTTTCCTCACGGTGTTTTCCTTCACCGTTATAGTGCGTGGTGATTTACTATCAATACACATATGAGTAAATATTATACACATATATACCTACACCACAATATATCCTACATCTCAAAAATTAATGGCTATTTGTTTCTTATATAATCGCTGGTCAATTATTATTCATTATTGTCTATTGTAATTATGTTTGTACTTAAAGTTAACTTAGCTAATAAACTATAGAAGAAAAATAAACAAAGCTTTTTAATTCACTATTAAGGTGGATGATTGATTTTTGTCGAAGCAAAAATATCCACAATGTTCTATAACGTTTTTTAGAAAACCTGAAGCTATAAAAATATGTATATGTAAGTATCATTCACAATTTAAAATCATAATTTCTCAAAAACACAAAGTAATGATCCAAGATCTAATTTTAATTAATATCTTAGTGCTAATTATTTTTTCATTATATTTAGTTCAAGGCGATGTCGAATCGATTATAAATAAGTATGTCAGCACAATCGCCGGTGGCTATTGTTGCACTCATTGTCATCATCAACTTGTAAACTTAATAGGCTTCTTTTAAATTGTCTTGTATTATTTCTACTCCGCGCAACTTGATAATTAAATTATTAATCATTTCACTGAACAAAAATCACTTTATTTTCATTAATTCAATTTGTAAATTGGAACAACCTTTAATTATATTGAGTACCTTTAATCACTTACTGAAGAATGTTAGTTAAAATTACAAATTATTTTTGCTTGAAAAATATATCAATTTTATTTGAAAATTTCAAACACTTAATCCTTTTATTATTTTATAGATCACTGCATTTGTTCCACAAACATTTTTAAATATGTCGAATGGAATGAATAGTAGGGAATTTTTATCACTTTTTACTCACATTATATCCTTCTGTACAATCTGAAGTGCATGTAAATCACATCTGACGAGTGGTGTGCAAAAAATATTTGTAGGCAAAAATAAAAGGAAAACACGGCATGTGACAAACGAAATACGATTTCCAGACGACAAAATAGAGAAGATAATGCTTGATTTGCGTACAATTGACGTAAACTAAATTCACGACTCTGTCCCAACAGACGAATACACGATAAGTGTGCACGTGTGTTGTTATAGATACCGCAGAAGATTTCGCCAGATAACAAGGTCATTATAAGGAAAACTATATACATATTTCGATTATTTTTTTCACTGAGAGAAACACAAGTTAGAGATAACTATAGTTAATTAATTTGGGTTGTAAGTTCCATACATTTATAAACCAAACACACATCACAAAAGTACAAATTAAAATATTATTTTATATTCATATTAAAGAGATGAATATAAAACAATGTAATGTTATATATTAATATATTAATATATTTATATTAATAAATACGAACTGCACTAATTAATTAAAAGAACATTAAATCCACGAGTCGAAATTGTCAATTGATTTAAAGAAAATTAATGATGTTCCAGAATAACCTAAAACAAATTGCTTGAATATTAAAAGTACAATATTATAACAACAACGATATCCACTGTGTTCTTTATGAAGGTTTAAATATAATAATAAAACTTTAGACCTTAAACACGTTATTATAATTGGCTTTAGATCGTATAAAAATCAAATAGAAGTTAACGATCGCGAAAGCATCGCAATCGGTGCATGGCAATACAAACACAAACGTACAAGATCATGCAAAAAATCTCACCGATAATACAAAATCTGTGCGCTGATGATAATTGAGTGATCAAGTGAACACTTATGTGAGATATAGTGGCAGCGTGATAGCGAGCAATCACAACCGGCGACGGCGCTATCTACCAATCGACTGAAAAAAAGGATTTGTAGATAATATAAAGAAATCACACGGTTTATCGCAAATTACGTTGATTTTTTTTGATTTCCTCGTAATGTCACGCGATAAGGTGCAGATAAGTGGCGGTGGCCACCACACAAAATAATCTTTATTTTTCACTAATTCGCAGCTTTCAAGGTTTATTAGCCTTTGAAGGTAATTTAACAAATTTCCTATAGGCTGATTGCTTTTCGTGTCAACTCATATATTCCCACTGTTGGACATGAGACTCCTACAGCTTTGAGTGTTGAAAACTAAGCTACCATTCTGACCTAATGCAGTGTTAAAGAATTAATTTTATTCGAATAGTAGTCAACCCAGTTTATTTTTTAAGTCACCCATTTGGTTCTGTTGAATAACTTTGGTCTCCGAGACACGGAAGAATTGCCCGGCACTACGCAAAAAGAAGAATTGATGTCTCAAATTTGCTACAATTTAAAATAAAATACAAAATAAGTAATTAAAGGAACATAATCATAACTTTATATTCGAGTTAAGGAAAATCTCGACCATTACATGCAGTATAATTGGTCTTTAAACAAATCTTGGTCGATGATTTATTTATTACATGTCAAGGAGTAAAACAATATAAACGAACCATACAAATTATCTCACAAGTACTTCTGCTACAAAAATGACGTACATTTGAAGCCTAACTAAAATCAGCGACTGAGCTTTGAAGCTACAACAAAAGCTTTTGTTGTTTTAAACTAATTCGATTTTTTTTATTTTAGACTAAATTTTATCAACACACATAATAAATAATAAAATAGTAAGTGCTGACCATTCCTAACATCTTGCGAAGGGGATAAAAGAACAATATGTATATTTTTTGATTAGCTTGCAGTCTGACTGATAATAAGCTACTCTTGGCATTCATGGACATTGGCAATGCCAGGGGCACAGTCAAACCGCAGCCTACCGCGATACATTACTTGATTCAAAGTTTTATTACGTTTTAATATAATGCTTAATATGTCGACTTATCTCACTTCCTTGATCACATCAAAACACCCGCACAGTTTGTATTTTTGGACATTATCGGAGTAAGATTAACATCAAATAATGGAATATTCATTTATTCAGTTTATCGATCTACATACTAATTGCATTAATTTTTATCGAAATATATGTATTCACTAAAAGCCCGAATACAATAAAAAACTTTTTGGGACGTGTAATCTGAATGTAAAAAATGGATTTTGTGCTCAATTCTACACATTATTCTGATAAAATCATAATTTTAGCACGCTCTAAAAAGCATTACTAAAATTCACGATTTAATAGAAAAATATGTTTATATCAGCACTATTATGGAAATAGGATAAGACAGGGTGAAATAACACAATTTCGAGGAAGCCTATGTAAGCTAATATCAAGCTCATGATGATGATTATGACGATAATCGAAATATAAATTCAGAACACTCTCAATTGCATCTCATATCTGTTTCAACCTAAAGTAAATTAATTCAGTATCAGCCCATATACGTCCCACTGCAGGGCACGGGCCTACTCTACAATCGAGAATACGATTGAGAGTGGTTAGGCCATATAGTCCACCACGCTGGCCTAGTGCGGGTTGGCGGACTTACATACCATAGAATTTTTTTTTATAAATTGGCTATGGTATGCAGGTTTCCTCACGATGTTTTCCTTCGCCGTTTTAGTGCGTGGTGATTGACTATCAATACACACATGACTCCGAAAAGTCAGAGGTGTGCCCTGGGATTCGAACCCGCGACCACCGTGAACATGTTGGCAGTCGCGTCTAGTCCGTTTACTAACAGGCCACCACGCATTTCAAAGTTCAAAGTTAAAGTAAATTAATTACGCCAAGACAATACAATACTAGAAATTGAAATATTCTAAAATATAAATATAAAGCACGGTAGAAAAAAGTCCAAATTAAATGTACAAAAAGGCGTAGACAACATTAATTAATGCATGCAAAGGAAATCAATCCGTAATGCTTAAAACTTCATAAAAAAAAACCTCTGCATGCTATCCTATGTTATCCTATGTAGTGTATTAATAAAAAAAATATATGGACAGATTGAACATTTTATTTTCTTTCTTTATTATCGTTACAAATTCGCACGGAGTTTTTGCGCCTTCAGTTTTAATTAAACCAACAATAGGGTATTTACAAGTTAGTTTTCATTATATCCGTTCTTTAGATTATAAAAAGGAGATAGGATAATCAAAAAGTATTTTCTTATTCAGATAATTTTCTTATCCCAATCAACAATTTTCTTTGACCCAATTGTAACATTTAAGAGAAAAATTAGAGATACGATACAAAATTAAAATTAAACTTATTTTTTTTTTTTGTTATTTTATAGTTATTTCGCAAATTTTATATAAACCAATTAACGTTGTTATTGTATAAAATTCAATTTGTCTTCTTCATTCTGTTTGTCTGTTGATTATGTTTTGAATGCGTTTATTTTCAATGAAGTTTTTGTTTTTTGTTATTCACATTTCTCTTTATTTATCTTGAGTTTAATTTGATGTTGTACAATTTAATTTAATTTATTTATTACAAATGTTGTGTACACCTTTAATTGATATGTATATCAGTAGATTGTCCTAGCTTGTAGTATTAGAAAATGTTTAATATACATGTCGTTGGTGTGCCTATTTCAATAAAATAAAATAAAAAATAACAAAGGGGTGCAAAAAGGAGTATTTCGTAGTTTACAATCAAATGTAAAACTTCGTTTTAATACCATAAAACATACTCAAGTACTTACTTAATTATTGATCTCTTCAAATTAATGTCTTATGTTGTTGTAATAAGCAAAAGGATTTTTAATTATTCCTTTTTTTTCTACTTTTCTTTATAATCAATGAGGGCCAAACTAACTATCATTGCAGAAAAAAAAACATAATATGTATTTTATACGTTTGTTGTAAAGGACAAATGTGGTAATTTATTAAAATCATTTCAGGATCAAAGGTCCTTCAGATTAAGTAATTAAAGATAAATATTTACAAAGAACACTCAAGAATTTAAAGAATCAAATTAACATTAGCAAATGTATTTGTTATTTATAAGAACAAGTATTTAATAGCCACATATAGTCTTATAAGAACAACTAGAACTCTGTGGGAAAAAACTATGAATAAACATGCGCGGGATAAACGCTAATTAACCATAGACAATATACGGCGTTTTATTTGTTCGTCTCTCCATCACGTGATCGATGCGCATCCACCGATATCGATATAGGCCTATCAGCCGTATCGATTTTATCTCTCGGTAGTGCAACACTATAAATCAACGATCGTATATGATTATGATAAACAAAACCCGACAACTGAATTTAAGTGTGTGTTAGAATCATATACCTAACTGGATTATTTTAGGATTGTGATAATACCAACTGAATAGTAAAAAAATCTGTTCAATTACTCTGTTATCAATTATTTTTTTCCGATAAACGTCACACTCGTTTCACATCGGGTAATAATATAGGCCAAGCCCACTTATCTAGGGATTAATTAAAATATTTTTTTCCTGTTAATGTGAGCTATTTCAAACTGCACACGATTGGCCGATTTAGAATGGCGTACATGATAAACGACTTGATATGATTTATTGAATAGTTATCTTACTACATCAGAAGATACTTATTTATAATATTTTCTGCTATAAATAACACTATTTAGAATAAAAAGTTGTTTTTGCTTTACCAGATTAAAAATTTGAATTCGCATTATACGTCTCACTGCTGAAGATGGGCCTTCTTTACTATTGCGATGGGTTAAATCTACCACAATGGCAATCATAATTAACTTATATTCTGTAGTATAACACCATAGGCATTGTATCCACTATCCCATGGAGCTTGTCAAGAAGTATATGTCATGTAGGTTTTATAATACAACAACAAAAATGCATAAGTAAAATAAAATGATATTGCCGTTTTGTTGCAGTGTTCCGTGTATTTCTGTTTTAAAATGATTTTATTTTCAATAACGGCTTTCACATTTTATAATATATATACAAATGCTTGATAAATACTTAATTAATGACCTCACTAAGCGTACCATTTACCATATTACGAGATGAATATTTTTTTTTATCATATGCCAGATATGCGTCGTATACCAAGCCAAAGATTAAGATCTCATTAGAGATTAAATAAATTTATTCTGATTTTAATGTTACAGTTAATAACTATACATACATAATTAAATGAAAATATGTGACAAAATACAAGTGTTTTTGTTTTATTTAATATTTTTATCGTTTTTTATCAACATGATTATACACATAATTATATGAATCACTTTTTTGTATGATTAAGATAGTTTTTATTTTTTGGAATGGATATACAATACCATACTTTTTTTCTTTGTCCTTAACACTACTCACCATGGTTTCTTGCAAGTCAAAATATTTTTTATGCACATAATTATACCATTTACATAACGTTAAACATTTCTGGAAATTACTTGAATTTGTTTTTCGAGTGAAGAAATTACGCAAGAGTTGGTAGCCAATCTTGAAAATTGAACATAAGACCTTACGGTTAACGCCTGTGGCGCTAACTCAACATCAACGGGACGACCCGCCATAACGATTTTACAATAATTGCACATCCATATAAAAAGAACGCAAGCATGTCACTGATGTAGGTAAAGCTCATATCTTACAACATTGTATAAATTCTTAATGAAACATCTGTGTTTTGTTCAAGTAGGCAGCATTTAAAGCCTGTTAAAACACTTTTTGCGCTTAAATCTTGTATGTGCTCAAGAATATTTTTCACCACAACAAAATTACGTACGTGACTTAAGCTGTTTTATTATGATATTTGCTAAAACAATTACAAATGTATGCTAAGCTCGGTAAGGATGTAACATATCCGTTTTTTCCATACACCAATGTTGAGCGCGCAATGGTTTTATAAATATGTTTCACATTTTAATGGATGCATTTAAATGTAAACGCCTACTATTTTGACACGAGATTGATGTCACTGCACGAAGGTAAATTACTCATAAACGTAAAAAATAACTCGATACCAATAACTGAACTGACAGAGTGGTCACATCGATTAATTATATTGTAATTCTTGTTGCTTTAAATACATTAAATTAAACAAGTTTTAATTTATCGCGTGTATTTCACAATTTATCAATTTCACTTTTTAAAATTCGAACGTATCAAAGAAACCGCCGGCGAAATCGAAATAATTAAATTAAAAATACACGCAATATAAAATGAATCAATAAAACACAAAACAATAAAATTGATTAAGTGGAGCCGTTAAGTTTATCGGGAGGCTATTGCTACTTAGCATAGAGATTACCCGACATAAATACAAACAAATTAATCTAACACTCATCTTGTAACGAGCACGTGGGCCTCACCCGAGTTTTATCAAGTGTTATTAAGATTAGGCCAACTTCCAATTAAGATAATTGATTCCTCTCGGACCTCCGGACCGAGGTGAGGCCTAAAGTTAAAAAAACGATCGGCCGACGCTTTATCGAGCACATCATTGACCTAGGGGTAAATGTTTTGTGATATGAACATGTTTTAACGGTTATTTTATCTCCTTTGTTATTCCGCCTACGAGTGTCCCGGCTTTTTATGTGTGTTATGTTGGATATGTAAGCTACAATTATGTCTTTATCGTGTGTTGAAACACGGATAATGTGCGGAGCATGTATTTATTAAATATTAGCAGTTTCTTCGTTTAGTTAACAATGTAGACGATCGATCAATCGGAGTTCTAATCGACCTATAGAGACTTTCTGTAAATTTTGACAACTTTCATAAAGCAGTACGCAATATATCGCCTTAGAGCGTTCATATCTGCAATACAATGTTTGAGTGATCAATAAAAAGATCCTTTTGGTTTCCTCCAAAGTATACTAAGATCGAGTCTCATGTCGTGGGTATCAGGAACTACGAGAAACTTTTCGGTCTCACAAACAACCAGACCCGAAAGAAATATGCCCACTGTGTATAATTTGGTAGTATTATTTCACAAATTTTTTTCTGCGTTAAGTGTGGCAGAGTTAATTTTATTAGTTCGAAATCTGTGAATCGGCAATAACGCAACATTTTATAGATAACATGATGATCTATGTAATGGTATTCCGATCGAACTGATACCCATGCAAATGGCCACTATACATTTAAATTACAAATAATATATCCATTTTTTTAGAAGGAAATAACATTCGATTTTTGCTAAATATCACCTAGCGTAAGGAAATACGTTAATAATATAATTTACAATAAATTCATAACTCATAAATTTTAATAGCTAAAATATTAACGCTTGTCTATATTTTTGTGACTACCAAGTGCCTGCTGAGATCTGTCATCGGCTACATATATGTATATGTTTATGTTACAATCGCAATATTTCTTATAATTCACATAATTTTTTATTCAATTCATAATTCAAGTAACATAGAATAAAGTGAACTTTCAAAGTAATCTATACATCTAAATAAAATTAAAGTGTCTGTTTGTAAAGTGAAAATTAAAGAAAATGTCCAACTACATATCGTTATATACACAATACCTATAACGAAAATGATCTTAGATTTTTTGTCTGTCTGTCTATCTGTCTGTTTGTTCCAGCTAATCTCTGAAATGGCTGGACCGATTTTGACGGGACTTTTATTGTCAAGTAGCTGATATAATAAGGAGTAACTTAGGCTACATTTATTTTAGAAAAAATCTTTATTTTAGAAAAGTAAAGTTTTTGTTAAATTCCGCGCGGACGAAGTCGCGGGCACAGTTAGTTATTTAATATGTTACGTTAACATGACAGTTGTATGAGAGATGATTTGTAAAAATATTGAGGCTATTCCTAATTACAAAAAGAAGATAAAAGAGCTTCTATATTATACTGTGATACTCAAGTAAAAAGAACATTAACAAAAGTCATTCAACGCTTTATATTAGCTACTTTTATCTGATAATATTTAAATGATACTAAAAATAAATCAAAAAACCATAAACTACTTTTCTGCGACGTTCATAAAAATAGTTACACTTAGTGAGAAAAAATACAAAGTATTTAATATAATATAATTACGGTTTGAAATACATTTTCGTAGTAGGTACGCAACTGGTCCATGATTCAAGAATAACTGAGTGCAGCGTTATTTTGGTTTATTTACACGGCCCCCGATACGGTTTGATGGATGCATTTTAAAATCAACACCAGATTGAATAATTTATTATGAATCCATTTATTAGAGATCCCTATGGCGCGTTCAAAATCTAACTTTTACTTTTATATATGAGAACATACGTTAGCAGTAAATTGGACGGCTTAAAAAAGTTTTAATAACATAATATGGAAAGAACGCAAGTTGTATCAGGAAAATATAAGATATTAATGCAATGCTCATCACACTTATACAAATCTAAATAAACGATTTCTCCTATTTACCTGCACAAGTATTAATAAATCAAACCAACACATTATCATTACATAAATTAATGTACGGAACCAATAAATTAACCGATCGGTTCGCGCTTCCGTTTCACACAGACCGCTGTTTTTTTATTGTAAAAACCCTTTAATCGGAGGCTGATTGGCGTTTATCTAAACGTTTAAATATTTATTAACCGCACACAATTTGTAGATCACATCGATAGTCAAATAATTACAAACCTACAACCGTTTGATTAATATTAATTTTGTTACTTAACAATATTGTAATTATGATTTACTGGCGATTACGGCGCCCACGTATGTGCCATCTGAAAATGTTAATGTAAGAAATGGAACAAAAACGAATATTGATATGCTGTGTATTTTTCCACAGTAAGAGTCTTCCACATAATTTGCAATTCATTTATGTAATATTCAAATTTAAATAAATTATTTCTAAGCTATCTTATGTACTCCATATATGCATTTGAAAACTAATGTTCAATTTTTATCACAAAGAAATAAAATTATTAAATTAGTTATGTATTTACAAAATAAATTAGCAATAAAATTGTTAACAAGGAATAAAGCTAATTTCTAAAAACGATATTGAATTCATATGTTTTTTAACAATAACACACCCATAAACCAATTCCTAAGCTAATCAAACACATAGAACAGGATACGCACACACACGAACAGCCGGAAACGTGGACACACAGGGCACACATGTAAAACGTCTTATCGGTTAATCGATAGGTGCGCTTGCGCATCTCGATCCGCATTCAAATTTGGAACGCGAACTGTCATGGCGGCCAATCGTGCCGCCGAAAACTGCCGAGCGGCCCGATATGAAAACGAAGTGAGGTGACATTGACATTGATTGGTTGGTGCTCGGGCACTTGTTCGAAATTTAAACAAAGACCATCGGCTGCACGTTAGACATGATTTATCCTTCGTTAATCCTGCCCCTGCTACGTCATTCTTAGTAGAAATCAAACGCTCATGCTAAAGTACGAGTATATCAAAATACCTTCCTTTTCATTTAAAAACAACGTGCACTGGAGTTCATTTAGTATGTTGTTTCAACAGATAATCGACTAATTAAAAAATAAAATTTAAGCAATTGTGTCGTTCCCCTTGAACGACACAATTGTTTAATTTTTAAGGAAAGAGCTCAAAACCTTTATGTCAGCATATTTGTGGCTACCGATGAAAGTGACAACGACTTCGTTAAATATTATATTTGGCCTGTAGTTTACAGCAAATAATCTACTATAAATAGGTATACCGTTGCAGAAAAAAAAAATATGCGGAACCAAGCCTTTTTGATATTATAATATTTACGCTTCTTTTTTTACATTCCACACAAGATTTTTAAAACTTAAAATTCATTTTTATACTTTATTTTTAGATGGAAATTCAACAAAACTTTCACTATCCTAATGTTTTTGTGACACATATAGATACCCAGATTTATTTTTATTCCGATTTCTCTAATAAATTGATTTAAAAGAAGTATCTATAAAATTAGATCCTTATCTATGAGTTCATAGTACATTTGCATAAGATGTTTTTTCGACTTACGTCAGACTTTAAGAATCATAAAATAAGAAAATTTATAAGTAAAAATCTTAATAGATTGACGCATAATTTTATCTATCATCTCAGATTTCAGTACTATAAAATTTCTTTGCAAAATTAATATAATTTAAATAAATATGATAATGTATTAATATATAATTTTCTATAGAAATATGAATATTATTTATAGTGACGTGTGTGAATAAATTGTATTAACGCCCGTTTATGTCTTTTGCACGAGAACTAACTTCCGCGCCATCACTCATCCATCTCATTATTGCTTAATACTATTTAATATACTAAAATATTTGTGAACACGAAATAACTGTCGTTAAACTAATCTTATCTCATTATCTTTATTTAAGACATTCAAAAAAAATATTAAGATATATCACAGAATTATTTAAATCACTAGAATTATCTTCAGCCGTTTATTTAGATTATTAGAATTATAAATTTAATCGTGTATTAAAATAAAATAATAATTGTTTAGGGAAATATTGCTTATAGCCGTTCTCAATAATCTATCTATCTTTAACAAGAGATTTCGTTAGATATTTAGATGCATTTTATGTTTCAGTTAACATAGATAAAGAGGTAGGAACATTTTGCACATATTTATAGATAGCTAAATTATATAAATATGTATGTCTATTTTTATTTTATGAAGCGTAGTATTGAACTGACATAGTCATGGTAGCTATTTTAATCCTTTGTTAAAGATAGATAGGATATTGAGAACGGCCGTTAGTCGACGATCGCGCTCGCACTTTGTCTTACCGTCGGATGAAAGATTAACTTTATAGCGTTTATAAATTGCCAATAAAAGCAAATATAAACATTAATTTTAATTTATTTCTAGTTAAATGTTTATTAAGATTGACATTTCGTATAATTAAATCAACAATTATGCAAAATTTATGTGTCATTTAGGTTTATTTATTGACAAGATTACAATCGGTCTCCGCCTTTGATGTGAAGATTTCAAATGGTGTAATAATTGAAATAAATTCTAATAAAACACTAACCGGCATTTCAGCATGTTTATTTACATTTTATATTATGACGGAAATATTTTTGGGATTTGTTTTGACGCGTATTAATTTATCGTCACCGTCTTTGTGCGGTTTGATTCGTGACAAATAAATGATAGACAAGCGACAGTACCTTGGATGTCCTCACACGCGTCGTATCACAACGTAGATCACTATCACTAGATATCACTTGTAATACTGATAGATAATAACACACTGAAATCATGAGCTCCATTCCGCGGGCATGTTCATTGGGTAAAATTCGTTTATATCACAGGTCACAAGCGGCGTGGTGCGTGGTGCACTACAGTAGCTCGGGGTTTAAATAACAAAAACAGTCCATGTTAGGAGCGCAGGCGCGTGGAGTGGCGCACGTGATGCGGCGCGGATGGGACGCAACCCGACACTAAACCAGTGTAGAGTTTTTGTTGTGGGTCGGTGGAGTGTCTCGCTCGGCTCGGCTCGGCTCCGCGACCGCCACGCCGCGCCGGTGCCGCGCCGGTGCCGCCGCCCATTGGCCCGCGCGCCCGGGGCGGGCTCAACGCACGCGATGGGAGTGTTCCCTTTTCAAATTTTCTTTTTCTCTTTTTGGGCGTGCGCTGGTGTGCGTTCAGTCGCCGCGCGAACTCCGCGCTACATGCACCGTCGGCCCGCACTCGCTGGCTGTACAATACGAATTATTATGTTTCTGTAATTTAATATACATGTTTGATGAATTAAACGTATGGAGTTATATTAATATGCCTTATTCAATGAACCATAGGGGTCTAATTTAATGTTATTGCTTAGATAATTTGAGTACAAAAATTTTATTTTAAAGGATAACTACAATGGTTTGCTTATGTTTGATTAAATAGAATTAACGAGTGTAATTATAAAAATTTAATTTTAAAATATTTGTATTATATAGGAATCTAGTTATTTCTTTCAATGCTATTTAGTTTGGTCGTTACGCAAAAGTAAGTAATCAATGAAATTATAAACTACATTTTGGAATCCAAAATTACAGAATTGGACGATTATTAATGCAAAAGTCGTATTTAATGTTGTATTTTACTTCTGCACATATAATATTTTTACAAGGCGTTTCATATATCATTCAACTTAACACAATTAAGTTCTGAATATAGTTACTCATAAACTAAAAGTATAATAAAAACATCTTTATGAGGGTTTCAGTTAAGATTTTTGATTTTTTTACGAGAATTAACATGGAGTTAGCCGTACAACATCAGTTAAAGTTAATGTTAGCTATCTTTAACTTGCCTAATTGCACGGGGCTAAAGTTACAGGCTTATCGTAAGATTTTCTCAAGCCACGCCAATATTTATTGTAAACGGATATTAATTATTCATTTGTTTTGTTATTCGATATGTTTTTGTTACTATCATGATGTCTTTCGTCGGCATATTTTTTATTATTAGATTTATTAGGTTTGTATTCGGCTTTGTAATTAACATAAATAAATGAATGAATAGATTTGGTAACTAGACATTAAAAGAAAAAATACAAAAGGAATTGTTCAAAACTACTATATTTTATTTTATGAATATGACGAAGTACAAAAATTAAAAGTAGGCACTTGCGTACTAATTTGAATGGTTATAATATGGATATATAAATATAATACACAAATAAATATACTTACACCTTTTTTACATTGTTATTAAATAATTACGTCCTCTTTAGTTAGGTATATACGATTAAAATATACTATTATTCAATTTTTCTAGATATGATTTAATTTCATGATGGGATTGTTTTTAGGAAAGAGCAAATGTAAATATTTTAAGTAACCATTCTTTCAACAATTTAACCATTCTGCATTCCAATTTACTTTTGTAATTTTTGATTGTTAATAAAAAAATTCGTGAACAGTCACAGTCGCTATAGATTTATTAACAATTTTAATACAATATGCATAATACTGTCTACATAATGCGTAGGAAGGGTAATATGAAGTAGTTGAACATCTATAGTAAACTAATAAAGAGGTTCAGTTTGTAAGTTTTATGTAAGGAGTGGTTTTCGGAATTGTGTGAAATAATTATTTTCATACATAATAAAAATCAATAAATCATAAATACACCCAACAGTCATATGCATAGTCCTGACTCCACACTAAGATCGAGTCTTGTGTCGTGGGTATCAGGAACTACGAAAGACTTTTTCGTCTCTAACACCCAGAGTCGAAACAAATGCTTATGAATTTACACAAACATTTGTCTCTATTCGGGTCCGGCGTCTAACCAAATGCGCCACGGAGGCTATCAGGTATACTTTGTAAGTTTGTATGTGAGGGGTGATTATCCGAACTATATTGAATAATTATTTTCATGCATGGCGTTCTGCACACAACGCATTGTACATACTTAAAATATTACACTAAAAAGACTAGTACCTGCACACCATAGCGATTTTTTTTAAAATTATGTGGTATGTAAATTCTGCCAACTCGCACTCGGCTAGCGTGGTGGACTATATAGCCTCTTTTGATTGTAGAGGTGGCCCGTGCCGTGCAATGACGTATATGGGCTGATGCAACAAAATACAACAAATAACTAGTGATTAAATTACAAAATAATTAAATATTCAATAATTAAGAATGTAGTAGAACCATAGATTGCAATATTTAGCTACCTGCATAAGTTGAAGTAGGCAATCAAAGCATAACAGTGGTAGATAAAATTCGCGTCAGATTGCAGGACACATATTTTATAGATTTGATATGATTTATATTAAATTCACATTAACAACAAAAATAATTACTGTATATTTCAAGCTAATGTTATTAAAGATCTTGCTTTCAATAGTTTCTTTTTAGCTTGTATACAGGTTCATAAATGCCGAATCGTCCGGTTACAGTGAGTTGTAATCTTGAACCACTTCAGAAAACTAATGGCCAAACAGGCAAGAATAAACAAACCTGGACCCAACATTTGTGGAGAACTCATAACATTTAGTCATGTTAAATGCAGCTTTTGATTCCGTAAAACAAAATATCCAAGACACGAAATACTGGTGGTAGGTCTCTCATATATTAGAGGCTGCCTGGGTTTCAGCAATGTCTATTCCTCCCGCCAAACAACAGTGTAAATGCACTGTTGTGTTTCGGTTAGAAGTATGTTGTAGCCAGAGTAATTACTGTACTTATGTCTCAAAATGGCGGGCGTAGTGGAATGCCAAGCATTGCTTTGTAATTCAAGGTGTTGTTTGGTTTTGCTACTTCATGTACTTACTTCAACGGTATGCTCGCCTGCTATTCATTGCAATAAAAATAAAAGATATCAAAAATCTACTCTCTTTTGAATTATTTCTACTTTATTGGGCGCAATAATTGAATAGAATAAATATTTCAAGCAAAGGTATTATATGTTTATTTATTTTTTATGTTTCAAACCTTGGACATGGCATAATTAAGGAAATCTTGTACCATTAGTAATAATTAAAATGTATATTTTAATATATATACAAAACTATCTATATAAATATAATTAATCTTTTCCTCTTATACACATAGACTCTTACAATAAGATAGAGCCTAGAAAATTGTTATAAGAGCGATCTGTCCAACAAAACTCATATCCCTATGGAATACTCGTTAAAAAACAAAGATTTTCCTTGACGCAGGGAACAAACCTACATCTTTCACATCCAACTCCTCAACCACTGTAAATTCCATAGACTGAACTGACATATAAATAGATAACTCATTTAACTAAAATATAATTACGCAGATCTAAAACAAACTTGATCTTCAATTTCAGTGTAAAAACAATAGCGCTCTCGGGACAATCGTCTTAGACCCCCCCCCCTCCACGTCGCAACCACCCCGCGCCCCCAACCCTCTACCCCGCGGTCGGGTGATTTATTCTATATAGCGGAGCGCTATAAATCTGTCGGATACACTATCTGTCTGTGTTGCGCGTTAATGGCTAATGACATAACACTCGCGGATGTTCTTAACTGCTCCTCCAATATGGCTACTATGTATATTTAACACCTCACCTTGGTAGGTCACGGGCGTCATAATTGTTAAGCGTAAGGGTCTGTGTTCGATTCCCAGGTTGGTAAACTTTGTGTAAGTTTTTAAAAAAAAGCTTGTTTTGGGTGGCTTTACTTTGGAAAGTTATGGTAAATGATTGGTGTGTGAAATATAGGTATCATGCATGTGTTAAGATATTATTATCAACTTCATGTATCATGGAACTCAGCCTCAACAAAAGAATATCAATTACATAAAAAGTTTGCAATCAATTATTAAATTATTAAAAAAATATATATTATACATGTTAAATTATTTATAATAAAAATAATTGGAGGATTAATATTGAGTAAGGACCTCTATCCATTACAACATAATATCCTTTGACTGTCCCATGATTATTATTATTTCTTTATGCCCTACACTACTCTTTCTTTCCCCTACATCAATATCCACCTCATGGTTGCCTGTAAGAAATTACCTAGTATACTAAGGCCGCCATTCATACTATTATTATGTGATTTCTTTGTTGTTGCTCTGTACAGTACAAAAAAGTAGATACTAAATAAGTAAATAATATTAATTTTAATAATGACTAAAATAAATTTGACAGCCTCCGTGGCGCAGTTGGTTAGACGCCGCCTGTGAAACGAGAGGCCGCGGGTTCGATCCCCGCACCGAGAGAAATGTTTGTGCGGCCCACAAATATTTCTTCCGGGTCTGGGTGTTTGTGAGACCGAAAAGTATCTCGTAGTTCCTGATACTCGCGACACAAGACTCGATCTTAGTGTGGGGTCAGGACTATGTATGTTGGGTGTTATTATTATTATTATTATTATAAATATTAAAATAAATATATCCAGTAAGTCATACATGATTCTAATTCCAAAGTAAAATATGCGCCCTAATTTATGGTATAAGAATCTAATAACAAGACGCTTTTTATAGCATGTCTATAGTTTTATGATTACTAGAGGCCGCTAAGTACGTACCATCGCAATATCTATTTCTCCCGCCAAACAGCAGTGTAAATGCATTATTGTGTTCCGATTTAAGGGACATAGTAGCCAGAAAAACTGGACATAACGAGATTTAAAATTCTATGTCTCAGGATAGCGAACGCAATGGAATACCAAGCTTTGCTTTGTAATAAATAATGTTTGGTTTTGCTGTTCATGAACGGTCGTCTCGCCATTTATATTTTTTTAACCTATAATAATTGATCGCTACGTTATTGTAGATATAAGACACAACACGTTTTTCCGTAACACGTTTAAATAATTAAAAACCACTAAATAAATATTAAATATATGGGAGCACATTACTCACTCATAATAATTTCCCAGGCAATATATATGTTAATTTATTTTATATCAAATTATTGTGTCCATATACAACAAGATAACATCTCGTTCGCATATTGAAATACTTGAAAATATATATCGAAGATAATATATTGATTATAATCAGTAGTATTAAGCGTAATAACTGTATCTTAAAAAAAACACAACTTCGTATGAGACATAATATTAAGTCCTATACAACATTAATGTTTATTGTAAATAAAGAAACAAATAAATAAAATGAAATAACTAGGGAAAATAATCACAATAAAATTTGTGTAATTTCGAAACACATATACCGGGTATATCAAGACTGCTACCGAAAACGAAGCCGGGTGGTAGTTTTAGTGACTACAAACATAATGCAACTAAAAATTTCGCAAAGAGACGCGACATTAATTTTTAATGATTTTTTTAATATCGTAATTATGTAAGCGGTAAATCCATAGGTTTTGCTAAAATAATAATTTAAACTGTTTTATACCTTAGAGTATTTATAAATAAAAGGGTATACACTATTATTTTAGGAAAAAAATGTATTTACCACCCAAATATGGTCATAGGACAAAATTACAAAAAAAAATTGTCGCTTTTTTTTGCAAACTTTTCTATTGCATTGTGTCTGAAGTCGCTTAAACAACCACCCGGCTTCGTTTTCGGTAGCAGTCTTGATATACCCCGTATGTATCACACTCAAAAATAATATCCAAGACACTATATTAATTTTTAATTATTCTAATTGTTATTGTTGTCATCAAAATTTTAATATACAATGCAGTTAACTATAAAACAATCTAAGGGACGTTAATCCTAAGTTTCGTAACATGCATAAAAATATGTCACCAACCACCTGAGTTTTATTGCAGAAAAGAATAAAGTCACCTTACCACATCTCTAAAGTAACAAATGAGAATCTATGTCTTGCCTTCATATTCTTCATGATGACACTAGTTCCTTCATTTGCTTTTAATAACACTGATTGTCCACTTGCCCCGTATAACATCGCGGGACGGAACATACAAGGCGAAACGTGGGTATACTGGTCGAACCTCTGCCTACCCCTGCTGGAACAAAGGCGTGAGTCTATGTATGTATGATTGTCCACTTGCCCTTATACCACTTATAAATGGGGTTTGTGACGGAATTATTACTCTTACAATATAATTTGAAACCCCCTTATGTTTATTAATTCTTTATAGGTCCACCATAGGTCCTTTTTGGAATCATGTGTGCATTGATAGTCAGTCACCATGCACTATAACGGTAGAGGAACATCAGGAAGAAGTCTGCATATCATAGCGATTTTTAAGAATTTATGTGTAATGTAAAGTCCGCCTACCCGCACTATGCCAGCGTAGTAGACTATAAAGCCTAACCGCTCTCAATCATACTCTCGATTGCAGAGGAGGTTCGTGCACGCAGTGAAACGTATGTGCGCTGATGCAGATACAGAGAGGTTCTACAATCGAAAAAACGGTTTTGGGTAAACGCGTTGCAAAACGCGGCTTTTAAAATCAGGTCGGACGGATTTTAGGCCTCCTACAATCTCACATACCGATAAAAAAATGAAATTATTTATTTATTTACATCAATTTTCTGACGAACAACGATACACATCGTTTTTGATGGTCAGAAAATACATTTATGATCCAAACGTTGTGTACCTTCAAAGGCGGCAGTAACCACTTACCATCAGATGATCTGTTTGCTAGTTTATCTGACCTATTGAATAAAAAAGGTCTAACTAGTCCATTCCTACAATAGTCCTAAATAATTGCAATGTAACTCTACCACAGCCTATCCAAAATCAACAAATACAAGTATAAGCTTTTAAGGCTGCCATAGTAATTTGGTTGATCAATTTCATATTACCTCTACCTATTAGGTACCTACCTCTGATATACATGTGAACACCTCATAGAATTGTACATTTCCTGGTGATATTTTCCATCGCCCTTGAGGATAACGATAATTGATAATTAAAAAAATCTGCGTTCAAAACTTAACACGTTTTTTCAAAGTTAAGCTTAGTACTACATGCTGGATGATCGCTATATATTTTAACTTTTATTATTATTTTCACTCTGCTAAAATCTGAAAAAATAGAGGTAAACAACGAAACTTTCTAAATACCTTAAATATTTTTTTGTATAATTCTTACTTAGTATATAATAGGTAGACTTGCTCTTTCTAAACCTATGCATATCTGCATAGATGAGATATAAACATCATAAATTCCTCCAATCATTCGGAAACTGTTTTGTCGTTAGCAAGAATCCGATTAGCAACATTTACCTGCTGACTCTACCACCGCCACTGACCTTATAAATGTAATTGAGTTGTATTTCATTTAATAAACCGCTAGGCAATTAAATAATTTCTCTATAATATGTCGCGGCAAATAAACGAGGCGCCAGATTTCCATAAAATAATAAAACGCGACAGGATGTTGTCTCACGCCTTATAAGTTGCATATTTATTTTATTTCACATTTATTTCGATAATTTATTTTTATGAGTAGTATTTATGTGCCTCTAATAGTTTTATATCAATCATAATCCATTTATTTTTCTATTATCTAACTTTTCTGCAATATTCAGAGTGGATTCTGGGCACGTTCCAAGCAATTTCGAAACACATTCATCTTTTATAATTGCAACGAATTTTACATTTTTCATCAACCATTGGGGTAGATAATTTTTTTAAAATAAAATGAGTTTTGACAGGTATTCCAAATACATATTAATCTGTGCAGTGAGCTTGCATTTAAGTCTTAGGTACATCTTACTTCTTTTGATCTGTTACGAGAATTGCAGTCAAAATTGACTTTCCAACCAAACAATGAAAGAAAAATCGTGAAGCTACTAAAAAAAATCGTGAACAAAGGCTGTATAGTATAGTTCATATCGTAACAAAAAACCTAGGTTCGATTTCAAAATACCTACTACCAAATCACTAAACATCCATAAAAATCTACAGACATCAAAAAGCTTTCGGTACTAAGCTACCCTGCTAAGTTACGTATTAAATTATTGCTTAATTTATTAGATTACCACACCATTTCAATAGACTGTCGAAACTCGTTCAATTACAAGGTTTATTTAGTCAGTTGGTATATTGTCACTGTTATTTGCGTTCCTATAATAAATATGTTCACATGCCAACCATAAAATTTGATTTTTTTAAATATGTCTAAAATAAAAAAGGTTAATTGTTTTTATTATGCTATACAAGCCAATACTTATGCACCAAGTGTTAATGCGCAAATTAGACACCAGTTAATTTCGCTTAATCTAACAAAAGACTTTCTGAATTATATTGTTTGTTGGAATTAAACTAAACCGGTGACTATAAATAAGTGCACACGTATTTCCTCATGCCCCACGACACCCACACATTTTCTAAGCGGGCAACCAGTCTGAATAACATTTAACCCCTTTGAAATGTAAAAGCATTACGGAATGAAAAAACAGTACTTATGTACCCCGCGACTCAGATAAACCATCTCTCGTACAAAGCGCACAAAGATACAATGCCTCTGAAAGGGTTCAAGAACGCACTTTTAAATTAACACACGTCAGTTCTAAAATGACGTCAACTCATATACATGTACAAACAATACCCGCCCCTATAGCAATATGTTTACTATGCTAAGTTTACTAAAATCGCGTGTACTTGTAAAGCGATATAAAATATTACTCGTGTGATGCGTCTATTTAAAATAGGTCCGTTTACATTTTTCCTTTTCATGTCATTGTCTCTGGCCGGAGAGCGCTTGCAACCGTCACGTTCCAATTTTCAAAAGTGTCGGAACAAAATGGTAGTCGCTTTGTGCGGTACCCCCGCGCTTCTGACTGCCTCGAGTTTGGTAATTTAGCAGATGTTCTGTACCTTTGATGTCGGCTGCACATAGCGGGAAATGTGCCTTTCAAGCGCAAGTATGGAGGTATTTATGTATCTAATGCTCATAATATAGCGACGCGGGGCCCCGGCGAACCTTTATCGTGCGTCGGCTCGTGCATTCGTACGAAACATGATTCGTAATTATTCATATCGAATGCCGACGTCAAAAATATCATGGGATGTATGCGAGTAGTCACAGATACAAGCACCCATCAGTGGTGTGGTAACCAAATTGGAACATCACCGCGCCGTGTTTACAACTCGACAAAAAAGAAATAATAACAAAGGAGCCGAATTTAAATTCCAATCGAACTTTGACACATGTCTGCCACCATAAACAATGAAAATTCAAATCATGCTTGTTGGAGAGCCGCCGAACGCGCCGGCGAGCCGCGAGAGCCGCGAGCGCGACCTAATGCGATTGTGGCGTGAGCTCGCCGTGCTCTATGGCTCTTCATCTATAAATAGGAGCCTTTTCTCTCGCTTTTTCTTCACAGAATCTGAGTTGAGATGGCCCGATAAGCTATCTCGTGTGAGACGGTCTCAATATCCACAGATATTGAGATTACTCTCGAGTAATCTCTGTTCTCGGCTCTCGGCACTCGACGTGGATATTTTTGACATTTTTTTTTGTTGGTGATTCTTTGAAAAGCTCGCTTTGAACTCTAATAGGGACATTATTTTGACGTGGAGCACGCCGCTGCGATATTGTAAACACTGATTGAGTACAGATAAGTGAGACAATTGGATTTTTGGCCTTGTCTGCGTAGTTTTTATTTGAATTTACGTTTTGCACTGAGCGTAAGCCCTGAAGGTACCGAGGAATTTAAAGCAGCTGTACCGCGTGTTTATTAAGAGGCCTGAGTTTCCTTTATTTGTTTATGAGAGGTTCTATCGGTATTGTATAACACGGACTGAATACTATAATCCTATTTGACAGCCTCCGTGGCGCTGACGGTTAGACACCGCCTGTGAAACGAGAGGCCGCGGGTTCGATCCCCGCACCGAGAGAAATGTTTGTGTGGCCCACAAATATTTCTTTCGGGTCTGGGTGTTTTTGAGACCGAAAAGTCTCTCGTAGTTCCTGATACCCACGACACAAGACTCGATCTTAGTGTGGGGTCAGGACTATGTATGTGACTGTTGGGTGTTATTTATTTATTTATTTAAGTCTTTCTCTGTATTACAGCTGGAACATCGGGTAGTCGGCCACTGTTTCTAATAAAAGTTAGTGAATGCAAGATTCTGTTTCAGCCACGCGAAAACTAACCACCACCTGCATAAATGGGGTTTGATGAAGAGACCTCAACGCGACTGCGGAGCACCTGACCAGACCCTCCTATATGGAAAACGTCGCTGTTTTCCCGGCGGAATGTTGGAACTACATAATTGAACTCCTGCTGCAGTAAGGAAACCTGGACGTGAAGGTTTGATCCATGCGGGATGGATGCCATACGCTATAATGATGATGATCATGATGATGAATGTAGCTTAATACGTTAGTTTCTTATCCTTCTAGCCTATAAGTTATATACCGTCTACCGCACTGTATATTACTATACTATGGCTTATCTGATATCATCCAAAAGGACAACCACACTATCGATTTATTTTTTAAAAGAAACAGTTATACGGGCTAGCGTTTTCTGATAAGTATCCGCCTATGCGAACCCAGTTTCGACAAACTTGAATAGCGGAGACCAGGGATTAATGCAACGATTTTCAACAAGAGAAAATTATGTTACTTTAATGACATATAACACGCATGATTAAACCTACCATTAAAAAAAGCTCAGTTAAAAAGAACAGCGAAAAGTGTCTGGGTGTATTTTTGCATTGACTCTCTACAACCAAAACCTAAAATCTTTATGAAAGCAACTATAATAAAGGGTGGTTTGAAATTACTTCTTTCATTCATGCAGCATATCAATGTAGATAACATATTTATTACCTAATCTACTTTTTACTTACTACCTCTGACTTTTAGATATCATGTGTATATTGATAGTCAATCACCAGCACTATAACGATGAAGAAAAAAATTGTGAGGAAACCTGTATACGATTTATAAGACTTTAAATCGTGTGTAAAGTCCACCAACCCGCATAAGCCAGCGTGGTGGAGTATATGGCCTAACCACTCTCAAATATACTCTCGATTGTAGAGGAGGCCCGTGCCCTGCATGGGACGTATATGGGCTGATACAGAGACTTTCATCCTGTGTTACTATCAGCCCTGGTCACCCCTATTTATGTAATCTGTCAGATCTGTGATGACCAACAGGTGCAAAAAATAAACACATACGATTATAAATAATACCATACGCGAAACCAAACCCCCGACCAAGCGATACCTACAAGGCCGCAAACTTCTCAACTAATTAGTACTTTAAACTTTTCTCTCCGCAATACGACTCAGTATAAGTTTTCAATTAAAAACAAGTCTTAACCGGGTAACTACAGACGTTTTGCAGTAATTTAAATTATGCAAATGTTACGGTAAGCTTATATGTAACGCACACCGAGCATTTTAACCGTTGTTGAAGTTATTGGACAATACAGACGTTGGGTCGTACCGTATGTAACGTGAGTTTCGGTATTCAAACTTAAAATATTTCTTAGATTATCTCGCAATTTAACGTGATGGAAAACGCCACGAGAAAGTCGCCATACCTGCCATAGATTTAACAAACATTTCTGTAAAACGCATTCATCAATCATTGCTGGTCTCTCATAATATGTGAGAGGATGCCTGGGTAGGTATCACCGCAATTTCTATTCCTACCGCCAAACAGCAGTGTAAATGCACTGCTGTGTTCCCTTTTGAAGTGCACTGTAGCCAGAGTTGCCATTAGACATTTTGAGACTTAACATCTGATGTCTCAAGATGATCAGCGAAGTGGAATGCCAAGCATTGCTTAGTCGGTAATTCATGGTGTTTGCTTTTGCTATTTTCCATGAGCGGATGTATCGCTTACCATCAGGCGAATGGCAATCTTGTCTTGTCATTCATTGCATTGAAGAAAATCGCCATTTCGTACTATGGACTTGAATTTCAGTGGTCGAGGCGGCCCGTCCCGTGCCTATATGGCAGAACTTATGTGTTCTGGGTTTTTGCGTGACTAAGACATAGTTAGCTGGAATTATTTGCTGAAGTAATTATGGAATGGAATGGATGGATGTATGGATAGAATTATGATCGACGTGGTACCTTTTGCCCTGCTCTACTTACCCCTTCGCAACCACTATAGTATGTTCGTATTTTATTTAACTATAAGATATTTAATTCCAAAATATGCAGTCTATGGATTTATAAAGTATGATATTTGCGAAAATATCAAACTTTGATGACGTTTCAATCATAGTACGTAATAAGTCCAGTGTCGTACTAAGGATAGTTAAATGGGAGACATTGTACTTATTACCTATTTATATTGGTTACTAGAATATATATAAATGTAATAATTTCAAGGATTTTGTTACATTTAAGGATTTTGTTCACTCTACAAGGAAATACATATGAGCTTCTCTAAACATTCAATTTGAAGATGACCATCAAAAGATGAACACTTAATTTTGAAAAATACTTTTTTCCTCTTTGTTTGTGCATATATCCAAGAGACCAGGACTTTAAGGCACAAAGAACATTCAAAATTCTTCGGGTTCCAATATCTCACTAAACTAATTCGTGCGACTCTGTCCAACGGCATGTTTTGTCGAATTAAGCAATAAAGTGAGCATATCTGGCCCACGGTAGACTTAACGCCGATCACGCTACCAAACGGTCGAGATAAGGCGCACGATCGCGTTCGGACCCGCCACAATTGACCCCCTTAAATACACTTAAATCCTTTAAATGCAAAACGTTAAAGCATACATTGATCTGATTATATTTTAATATTCACATTCGTTAACTTTTTGTGATTTGTTTATCACAGTTACGGTTCGGTTGTTTTGTTTTTATTTATATTTTGATGGATCGTAATTTAGGTTTTTTATTCTAGTGTTAAAACAATGCTCTACACTATGTATTTTGAGACTTCCAAAAATGTATTTTTACTGGTGGTAGGTCTCTCATATGTGAGAAGCCATCTGGGTAGGTACCACCGCAATGTCTATTTCTCCCGTGAAACAACACTGCTTAAATGCACTGTTGTGTTTCGGATTGAAGGACATTGTAGCCAGAGCAACTACTGGACATAGTGAGACTTAACATCTTATGTCTCAGGATGGCGAGCGCAGTGGAATATTGCTACTGTTTATGAGCGGTCGTATCGCTTACCATCAGGCGAACGGCTTGCTCGTCTCGCCATTCAATGCAATAAAAAAAAAAAAAAAAAAAATATACAAACTTGGTTTAACCATATAAGCTCATGAAGCTTAACCTGCGTGCACTTTATTTTCATCAGAGTAAGTGTCTATGCAAGTTCACTTCTTCTAGTTTATGATATATCTATGGTTACTTTATAGTTTTAATTTATCTTTTTAACCGACTTCAAAAAAAGGAGGAGGTTCTCAATTCGACTTTTTGCAATGGTTCTTTTTGCATTACGTTCATTAGAAAAGTTAAGTTACAGCGAGAGAGGGGAAAAGGGGTGGGGGCGAGAGGGGGGGGGGGGTAGTGATAAAATTGAAATACACGTAAATTCTAATATCTTCGGCTGCTTTTAACCGATTTTAGTGATTTCTTTTTCATTGGAAAAAACGTATTGACAGGTTGATCCCAGGAATACAACATGAAGATCTGATGATTATGTTCGGACCTGGAGAGTAGAACTCTTCAAAATTTAGTAGGATTCCAATGATTCTTTTTGCATTGGGTTGTTTTTGCAGTTGATATTTATAGATATTTAAATTAATATAAGGCATAGGTCCTACATGTTTGGTACTTGGCGGCCCGCCTTCAATATGTTACACATATATTTTGATTTGTTGGCTAGTCAAGTCATTAAGCAAATTAATCAACATGCACGAGTTCCATGAAATAAATATTATTTTTTTGCTTTGCAGTGGTAGTTATTATTTTATAATGTTTTGGTTTTTAGTGGATTTTTGTTTTGAAGTCGGTTTTTTTTTAATTGTAATAACATTTTAATACGCAATAGTATTCATAATCGGAGCCCAAGTCTATATTAATGTAATTAAAGCTGAAGAGTTTCTTTGTCATTTTTAATCTAAGGAACTACAAGTTTGAATTGAAAAAGTATTTTTGTATTGGATAGGTCATTTATCGAGGAATGCTATAGGCTATATGTCATCCCTCTATGACCTAAAAGAGGGAAGCAGTGGTGTAAAATCTAGCAAACACTAGGAAATTTTATTCGTTTTTCGTGGTCAGATTAGTCTCAAAATCTATATCTGAGGGTTCCTTTGCTCAGATATTATAAATTAATAGTCGGAATTGAATATTTTGGCCGCCATTTTAAAAATTGTATCTATACCCGGGCCGGGCCGCTAGTAATTCCATATAACAAGGTAAACCCAACAAGCAGTATAAGTTAAATACCTAAACGAATTAAGATTAAAAATATTTGTTTGAAAATGAAAATGAAAAAATGTTTATTTTATATTAAAACAGTTAGTTTTACCACGCTCTCATATTTCTCCAAGGATAATTAAAATAAGAAATAATACATCATGAGTAAATGTTTGGCGCTAAGAGAGTAAAAAACCGCACGAAATGAAGTGTGAACGACTGAAAGTGCAATAAACCGAGGATTGTTCGGGCTCGTTTCATGACCGCAGCCACATCTATGGCGTGATAGATTAATGTGTATTCTATATACCTAATTATATATTCAAGTATAATATATGTATGTGTATGCCATAACGCGAGGACAAAGCTGATTGACATAAGGTCAAATACACGGGACAGGGAGCGCCCAATTCGAGCAGCAAGTGTCCTGTAATTATTAATCCGTTGCGTTAGTTTCGGCTGTTGTCATTTGAGAATGAATGCTACATTCATAAAGTAGCGATAAATCTTTTCCATTGGTACTGTTGCATTACTGTAAAAAAAATCTTATCCGTAAATAAATAAAACCTATTGTGTTTATGTTACTTCTCAAATAATTTCATCACGCGGGTCAAATTCATTCAGCATGATAAACTAGCGCCCAGCGCCTGGAGCGTCCGACTATAGCTACAGCCAGCGCGGCCGTCTAGCGCCGTCTCACTACCCACCTCTTTATCTCCCAAACTTAGCAAACAAAACATCGCAACCGGCAATAAGCATAAAACAAAATCGTTTCGACCCCACACACGCCGTCGCCCGAACACTTGGAAAAATCCCTATGGATTTTCCGCGGGGTGACGGGCGCGCGGGGCGGCCGCGGGCGGGGGGCGCGGGGAAGGAACGTAAAAGAGAAAAGCTGCGAGTTTTTATCTCGGCGCCATAAATTTTATTCGTAGCGTGATTTAGTGCGCAGATTGCCCCCCGCGCGCCGCGCCCCGCCCCGCGCCTACGCCTCGCCCGGGCAAGGCTGCTAGTCATTGTCAAAATTATTGCACCCCTATCTACTGAAGCTTTAAATATATGTCTCCGACACGTAGTTATGCCTACAACCCGTTTGCGATGAATACGACCCGCCGACGGTTCATGTAAATTTTGTAAGAACTGCGCCATAAAGTACCTCGTAACTATTACATTATTACTCGTCTGCTCGCTAACTCCACTGGAGGAAAGTGAAAATAAAAGGAACATTCTTATTATGTTCACTTACATACTTCATATAAGTCGTATGTTATCTCCCACACCATCTATCTATGTGGGGCGAGGTAGTTCACTCTGATATGAAATCTGCCAGGTGGTGAATATGTCAATCAAACGAATAACATTCAGCACAAGACTTTATATCCCATAAAAAGTTGATCTCGCATGCATTCTAGAATCGACGGAAAATGTGAACAAAATATACGAAGAGAAGATAATATGATGTTTTGAAGTAGCAAAGGTAGCAAAGTGACTATTTAATGTGACAGAAAATAAATAAAAAAAAAAAACAAAATAACATATTAAAGTTTTATAAAGCTAGACTCTGTAAAACCCTCAAGGTGAGCGTAGTACATCTAGTAGCATGCATGACATTCCATATTATGGATTATTTAGTTTTCTCCGTCAAGATCAAACGATAGTCAAAATAAACTGTACACGAGTTAAAATAATCAAGGATTAACACAATATTTTATATTCTTACGTTTCTACCATATTTTAATTAAGAACAGTAGGTATTGCAGTTAAGTTCAGTCGCAAATAAAACTAGTGCTTCATATCGCGAGTATTAGTAGCTACAAGACTGCGCAACACCCAGACTGGAGTCAAACATTTGTTGATCACACAAACTTTTGTCTCAGAGCGAGATCTCGCCTTAGGGTTAAAAAACAGCATATACCTATATATAGGTTAATAAATATGTATCTAATTACCCACAGTCTACACAATACTTGCAAGAGGTTCTTTAGATTAAAATTTTGCGCGCAATACGAGTATCACTACATAGTATAAAACAAAGTCGCTTTCTCTATCCCTATGTCCCTTTGTATTCTTAAATCTTTAAAACTACACAACAGATTTTGATGCGGTTTTTTTAATAGATACAGTGATTCTTTTTAATAGATAGGAAGGTTTATATGTATAACACGTACATATTATTGTACAGAAATCTATTTGTACCCGGGCGAAGTTGGGCCGAGCCGCTAGTGATAAATAAATAGGCGCTACTAGAATATATTCAATAATAAATGTCATGAATAAATTAAAGTTAAAACAACGAACCGCCCAAAATAGGAATCGACTAGGAACGTCTCAGCTCATAACCTATAGGATATCATGGGAGACCGAGTACAAAGTCTGCCAATCACAGCCAACTAGACCTTTTGGCATCAGATATCATCTGTGCAAAGAAAATAAGGAAAAAGATGTCTGATTTTTTTGCGTACCTGTAGAATCTTTGCTTTTCTACGCATAAAATTTGATGTGGTTTAGTCAAACTATCACAAAGATAAATAAACTCTTAATCGAAACATTGAATATTCATACTTTTAATTTGTTTTGACAACCACTGCACAAGCAAGGCAATATAAAGATAAAATACACTAATTATTTCAATGTGTTATATTAATTAATTCGTCTATTTGCTGGCGCCAACTTTATTTGGAACGACTCGCCATGTCTGCGGAAATATGCTTTTAAAAAGATAATATTTTATCCATAGACATTTCCCTTCCTCACACTTATCTTATTATCTACTTACGTATACTCTTTATGATTTCCTTTCGATTATAAAAGCGCTTGTATTTGTTAATTGACATATTACTTTAATGTTATAGTCTATTAAATACTTATACTGTGTATTTATTCGTGCACTGGTTTATTTTTACTATTTAAAACTAGAAAGCTTTTAATCGTGAATTTACTTGAGCCGTACCCAATTAACATATATTTAACGATAATATACTTTTAACAACCAAGTAATAATAAATACATCTTTTGGAAGATCACAATACAACTCATAAGGCATTCTTTCAGTTGGTAAAATCAAAACCTATGCTTTCTTACAAAATAGGGGAGTATGGCCCAATAAAAGTAAGTATCTTAATACATAGAGCCTTTCTACAGAGAGTACTGACCAACCCGCAATATTTGAGGGTAATCACCTAACTATAAACAGTTTTAAGCTATGCACCTAAATAATCCATTGCGCAACTTCAATCTTCTTAGTTCTAAATAATTTCCACTTGATCCGTTTTAAATACTCGAGCAGCGCCGACCTGCACAATGCAATATTGTACTATTGGCGCCATCCACACAGCAATAGTAAAACGCAAAAAACTATCCTTTCTCTACACTAATCCGGCATTATTTTTGCTTTAAAAGTAAATCTTACTTATTTGTCAATACTGCACCACAAAGGCGCCCAAATACCCTTACACTGGTTGAAAGGAATACACAACACATAATAGAAAAGCGATTCAGAAACTGTTAAAATCATAATGCGGTATTGTACGAGGATCGACAGCTTTGGTTTTTTTCTATGGCGGTTTCGTGTTGCGCCGAGACATTCTGATGAGTCCTCGATCGCTATCTGCCCGTATTTTATGTAAACAGGACAATTTTGTGTCCTCGTGCAGATGTGACTGCTTTGGTATTACGCGTGGCTCTCGGAGGCTGCGAGGCTCGCTTTTGATCCGGAACGCTCCACTGTCTTATCTCGGATCTGGTTTTATGAAACCCTAAATTTACGACTGCGGCCGAGGGTGGGGGCTGTTAAGCCGACTCTCAACGGTTCGCTGTTACGGACACTTTTGTCGCTCACAATTCATGACGGGGCACGTTCGGCAAAAATTTTCGCATGTCATATAGCGTCGATGCCGCGATAGGTACACCCAAGTTTTTGTAATGTTTGATTGCTTTATAAACACGTCATTACGCGTTATCTGTATAAACGTGATAAGTTGATACCTCCTGTGTAAAGTTTCAGGTTATTCCGTATTCGTGCACTCAATTGGTACAAACAAGCGGAGACGCTATCGTAACTTAACAAGATAATGGAGTAATCATGCTATGGTAAAAACTAAATAGTAGCGTGTCCTTCACCTGGTGAGTGCAAGGTAATAAAACACGCAATAATTTTAATGCTTTTTACATGTTCGTATTAACTTGAAGTTTTCAAAGTAAAATATAATTCTAAGATCGTTAAAAATATATTTACGTGTGTATAATATACTTTCTTATTTATAATGTTCATCGTCTACGATACATTTTGTCAAAATGGCCTATTCCGAGCGCTCCTTTCAGTGTGTAAATTATATAAACATAAAGAGATAAGATATTTGAAACACCCAAAAACACTCAAAAAATATATATATTACGAATTACTATTATGTAAGTTCGTTATCATACGGGTGTATGCTCGTCATGATGCTTCACAGCTAGTCATAGCTTAGTATTGTGGGCGTATGTGGGGATGTGTCAGATCAAATCATAGGAAATCATAATCTTACTCACGGAACGCGCGACAGTCTCCACGCTCTTACAGCACTATTATCCGATGATAATATTTACTCTCTTGATCGCAACAAAGCGTACTGCTAGCTCGCAGACCATTGAGATGTCCCTGACTTTCCTTTTATGAAGTCCCTGACATCTTCAGTCAATGTCTAGCGTAGATTCTGTCGAACACCTATAGAGGGCGTTGGCATTCCGTTTTTAAAAATCAACTCGATGACGACATATATTATAATTAACATTGAATTAATTCACCATTCAATAATTCCTCATTACCCTACATAGCGAAACAGGAAATTTTGATGAACGGACAGAGATCATAAGATCTTAATTAGGCGCGCAGGTTAGAGTTAATTGGGACTAGACCCTGCCCGGGTTAGCCCAGATACAGGCGGATCCCCTATAAATTACGAGAATAAATCCTGGAAAAGAAAAATTGCCCTCTGGAGCACATAATTCTTGCCTTGTCACAAACCCTCCTTATCTATAGCCAATAGCGGATTACAATGCGATTTTTATTTCGTTGTATGTTGGATCTTCCTATGTTTCAGTTATTTCAGTATATTATGTATGGAAAGATTTATTGTTTTGCTCATTGTTGTTTAAAAACTTACATTTTGGTTTCTTAGATTTACGCGAATGTTACTAATTGAAATAAAACTATTATTTACGGATTTTATCGCGAATTTAGTTTAATTTTTTACATTTTTGACTTCCCGATTTTTGACGCTTAACGAAGTCTGCAGTTGCTGAACATATAGAAGAAGGCTCCAAGCATTACCTCTGCTTTGACCAGCCCCAAGTCCTCGCTAAAGAACACCGTTTCCTGCCCAGGATGTTTCGTGAGGCTATTGTAATTAAAAAAACATCCAAATTTCGATAGAGAAGATGGCTTGAAGTTTGCACAAGCATGGGATCCAATACTAAAAAGACCAACTGCCAGACCTCAAGACACTGTGAGCGTAGATCGGATCGCAAATACAGATTAACTATTTAAATTAACTTTTTAATTTAATAATTGTAAAATAAGGGTAGTTGAATTGTAACAGTCACAGAACGGACGACCAATACCTCAGTCCGCCCCGTGACCACGAAAGCTGTAAAGTAATCGAAACGTCGGAAAGTCAAAAATGTAAAAAAATAAACTAAATTCGCGATAAAATCCGTAAATAATACTTTTATTCAACTTACATTTAGTATGGCAAATGGTTTATAGATTCTGTTTTCTAAGTTTACGACATTACATTAAGTATACAAATTGTATTTTAGAAAATTGGTATGAAGATTGGGAATTTCAGTAATTTAATAAAGGAAATATCGTTTAATCAGTTGCGCAATCTAGCCAATAATGGTACCGCGGGTACTCTATAATAGGAACTTATACGATATTCAGCAATCATGAACTATTCTATTTGAATTTGATTCATGTATTAAATACGAACCAACAATTAATAACAAGTTATTTACATCTAATATTTAATCAAAACGCTTATAAATAAAACATTTATGTTCCCTACTATCCCACCACTGGAAAAAAATGCATGTAAACACACTTAAACTAATATGTAGGTACAAACTACAAACCCTCGTATTAAATCGTGAGTTTCTCCGTAAACACAAAATGGCGGTTAATATTTTACAATGTTTTCCAACAATATGTTCTAATGGACAATGACAAATGATTCCTATTGTGGAAATATTGAGATGTCACGATGCCATTGTGCCATCGACAATCCGGCAAATTCACCAAATGTTAGAAAAACCTATGGAGATCGCGCCAACGAAATATTTTGACAAGATAATGTATGGGCAGGTACGGACGAGCCTTTAATGATCCTTTAATTTATCTAAAAGTTGACATAAATGTAACAATGTCTTTCGAATGACAGATACACCTTGAGTATGTAATTAATTGTGTTCTAGTAGGTAACACATTCTGCATTAGCTGATCTTATAAAAGACTACAGGGAAGCTAAAAGCTTGCTTTGGTTGCCGGTTGGTTACATTTGTTTTATAGATAGACGAATTTAGATTTACGTATATTTTATGGGCATTCATTTATTTATTTTATATATATTCGAGACATCTATAAATAAATTCCAAAAAATTACTTTATATTACCCAAAAGAAAATTGTTTAATTTGAAGGCGCTGCTTATTAGAAGATAGTGGAAAACATCAGTAAAGAGACCACAAAAAAAATAATTAATGAAATCGGAAACATTCATTATCTCAACTAGTTGTACAAATTTAGCACCTGTTCTTTATAAGAGCTTTCATTTCAATAGAATATAAATTATAATTTATTTTCAAGCAAAATAAATCAAAACAATATAAAGACGTCATCTCTCAGTTGCCAGGTTTCACATAAAATATTTAAAATTCGAATTGCGTCGAGTCATCATTCAACGTTTCAGCCGTACCAACATCACGAAGTTGTTAATTTTCACCATAAATTGCACAACAAATGCGGTGACACGGCATTGTATTTGAATTTATTATTTTCTTTTGTTGGTATCAATGTTAAGCTTTAGTTGGTAGCACAGTAGGCAAAAAGGGCGATAAGTGTTTATTTATTTGGGTATAGAAAAATATTTATTCATTTGTTTGTCGGACAATACTGTTGTCAATGCTTTAAAGCCACTTGAATACCAATACAAACAGATGCCTAGCCCACAGTAGCGGTCAACCATAGTTACAAAAAAAAACGTGTATGTTTATTGTCGACCAAAATAGCTTTCCTCATATTATTAAAACATAACTTTCTCGTTAATTTTCTTAGAATCAAATATGTACATACATTTACAAAAGCCAGCCAATTTTTTTAGCAGAAGTAGGATTATGCACGTGAAAGTTTTATATAAAAAATATTTTTTTCCTTTGGGTAGGTACTGTGCCTTTGTCTTGCCCACATGAAGGCGCTCCGTTTAACTTAACACTACAAAGGATCAAAAGAAAGCGAGTGCATTACGTTAAGAGCTATTGAGGAATAAATATTTGGGTGTGCAGTTTATTTTCTTGGGGCATTTAATTATTTTATTGAATTTGAATTAAATTAAGAATTAATAAAAGGGCGTAAATTAGATGTAAAAATATTGATAAATGATATATTTTGAAAAAAATGAGTTGATTTCTGGAGACGTGCCAAATCCCATTGCATTTTTTTGGTTTTGATTATTTTAGGAGGAATTTTTTATCTTTACAAAAATATTTCTGGTTTGAAAACTGAAGATTCTGAACAAGAAAATAACAGTTAAGCCATGTACTTGCCTACTATTTACTATGTACCAACAACCCTTTAAAACAATGTGTATAAAAACAACTGGAACAATATTTTCCAATGTAACATTTCTCTTTTCCGGTAATTTTAACACACATACCTTAAATTAAACTCTAGTTAAACACCATTTAACATAACAATAACCAAAACGAATCCGAACAAAAGCTTAAAACTTGCACAAAATAATAAATCAACTATGAATTTGCATTAAACACAAAACAGTGAAACAATTTAAGCAAAAAAAAAAATTGACGGACGGCGCCACACAGCGAGCCAGCGTTGGCTCAAAAGGGCCAAACTTGGCTCAAACACCCCTATTGCACGCTCTATTACATGTATTAGCATTCGACACGGGCCAGCGTGTTTGGAAACACGCCCGACATATTTATAATATTAGACAATTTAACGATGTGAACTCATCCCGGTCGAAGATAATTCGGTCAGAGTTTAATACGTTCACAAAGATCGCGCAGTTTCTAACCATTCGGGCGTGTTGTCGTAAATTCTGTATCAATTTTATGTGTCGTTTAATTGTGAGAACACGTTATGAACGTGTTTACGCACGATTATTCTGCAGTTAATTTGATATAAATTTCAGATATGAAAATGGCACAAATTGAAACCTATGTCAAGCACTTTGGTGATTAATAACCAGAGTTCTGACCGCAAAGGTTTTGTTGCGTTTTTGAGTAGTTTTTTGTTAGATTTATTATTGCGTTAGTTTATGTCTCTTATTGTCTATACTCCACAGGAGTACTGCGGTCTACGTAATGTATTTTAGCCCTTTTTTATGACCAAAAATGTTTACTGCCCTAATATTTTTAAGCGCCTCGTGTATTTTAAATACGGCTAACTTCGGCCTACATATGGTAACCAAATCAAAAAAATTATAGCAAACAATTAATTTATCTTGCTTCATTTGACATAACAAAACAATAACTTAATAGTTGAAATAAAACTATTATTTACGGATTTTATCGCGGATTTGGTTTAATATTTAAAATTTTAGCTTCCCGACGTTTCGATTAATCGAAAAATTAAACCAAATCTGCTATAAAATCCGTAAATACTAGTTTTATTTCAATGTATAACATTCGCGTAAATCTAAGAAACCAACTTATTAGTTTACTGACGAAAATATAAAATATTTATCAAATCAGGCTTATTCCATCACCAATTGAACTAACAGTTTCTATTTCCCTATCTGTATACAAAACAATAAATTAGCAACGACAATAAAACGCAAATCAGGAGTGAATCAGCTTAGGGTTGATTAGGGACGGCTCATCAGATTGTGTTCGGTGCGGTTGTACGCGGGGGATGATCTCAATAAGCAAATTATGTTAAACGCAGCAGGCGGTCCACAAACTTCCGCGTGCTGGCTTTATATTTGTTATACATTCTACGCTATGATGATAAAAAAAGCAAAAAACTTTTTCGTACTTTACTGTACTAGACAATTTTAATAATTTAAAGGGGGTGATATTGGAATTAATAAGAAAATCAAAAAGTGTTTTAAGTATAAAAAACATCTTTTGAAAGCAGCATTTTAGGAGTAAGTACTTAAGAGTTAAAATGTAATATAAAAATGTCATTGAATAACTATTAGGGAAAAGTGAAACCTATTTGAGGATTAAGTGGGAGAATATATTTTAACCGAATATAAAACGGTTGACAAAGCTATTTCGGATTAAATTTATTTGTCAAGTTTTTTCGGTCAAATAGACACACCATTTAAAACAAAAACAATAAGCGTGCCATTTAAAAACAAACTGAACAATAAGCGTAGAGCTGGCAGAAAACGCTTGTAAAGATTATTTATAGATGTATAAAATTCATAAGTACCGGTGGTCCGATCAAATCGAATAAAAACAAACACTCTATTAACAATTTATAATCCATTTAATATGCATACTAATGCGACGACGAAACAACAAACTTTTTTACATCCGCTGACTGGACACACGAATCGCGACCTAGCCTCGTCATAATGACATCGGATATGAATTCAAAGCTTTATTAGCCATTAATGTTTTAATTTACAGCGCGGCTACCGGCCTTATCCGTCGGAGAAAAATATAATTAGGCATCAATTCAATCAATTAATGGAAAAAAGTTAAGATGCGTTCGGAAGTTGATGGTTATCTCAATCGCCTTGTGAGCATGGCTTACGTGGAAAATAAATATTATAGTTATTATAGTGATATGATGTGTTCAACATTTTCGTGCCTATTACGTTATTGTGTTAATGTGTTTTGACTTTCTGTCGTTAATTTCAAGTGGTAATTAACACTCGCTGTTATATGTATAAGCTAATTACAAAAGTAAGTGAATTGAAATAAAACGACGTAGTAAAAATTACGGTATGTCGGGTACAATAATTTTTTTATGTGATTTGCTATTTAGGTCAAATCACAATGCTTGTGTATGTAATGAAGCTATACAAACAACGTATGTAATGCATCACATGCTTTGTTTGTATAGCATCATTATCAGCTTAACACTGACGCAAGGTCATAGCAATTATACACCCTTAAACATGGACTTAAGAACAGGAACTTCTTCTTAAATATTTTTGTGACAGTTACAGTTCTGGTGGAATCACACGGTGCAGGTAAATGTATTAAAATTAATTAAGGGGCAGTCGGCGACCGCCCGCGCGCTACCGTCGCAGCGCGGCGCGGCGGGGCGCCCGCGTGACGACTTCATGCATCTTCCAGGAACGCGCCGGGCGACTAGCCTGCACCCTGCAAGCCTACCTGTACGTGACGTGGTTTTAGGGGATCGGATTATTACGTCAGAGGTCAATGATCTAGGATTTGTTGTTAATAGCCTAAGCTTTAACTATTAGATAAGAAGCGCCTTCAATCATCTTTAAATTTTTGAAAGTCTGAAGTAATTAAATTCCTCATTTTATATCGACTTGTTTATGACATTTTTTTTATTTTATTATTACACTTAAATTTATCATTTTTGGTGTTAATTACTTAAGTTAACCCAAACATAATATTTGCAACCCTCCGAGTTAGTCACTTATCCGGTTGCATTGTAAAACGAATAAAATACTGCCTAATTTAAAAATATCCCAATACTCACATACAACCTTTTTAAACAGCCTTAGCTTTTAAAATCAGCCTCATGTTCCTGGAAAGCGGGCGATAGTCCACTCCCCGTGGGCTGTACGAGCCCGTACGTGACGTGGTTGCCACTTGCCACGGGGTGACATCTTACGTCATAGGGGTCAACGGTCTACGGTGTCGAGTACGTGCGCTCACTTCAGGGATGTTTCGGCAAGTTTGTTTCAAGTTTGCCGCTAAGGTACAGTTGAGAGCGGAACTCTAGCCATAGATAATATCCTTTTTTTACATTTAGAATTTTACTTATGAGCCTTCAAGATGTAAAAATGCGATTTAAAAAAAAAAATTTATCATTTGTTCTGATTAACCCCCCTTGCTTTTAACTTCATTCTAATTTAGATACAAGTAATTTTCCGTTTGATGATATGTACAGTCAGCGACATAAGTCGTTGAACACTTCACATTTTTTGATAAGCTTTTTATGAATTAAAATTTGTACGTACTACTCTGTAGTCGTAAAATATAACCAAGTAAAGTCATCTATGCCGAGATGTGCCATACGATATTGAAAATAATTATTATTTTGGATGATAAGACAATTCCAAATCTCGTGAATGTGTAGCGACTTATGTCGCTGACTGTACAGATACGATTTTAACGTCGCCTTTCCCGAAAGTTATCCAGACGCATCGAAATATTCATGATTTCACTCAGAACGACCCATACAAGCCGAATCGTATGACCTGAAAATCCGACCAGACTACTAAATCAAACAACCAAGCCTACATAGTGATCCTAAATTCAATAGAAAACATTGTGGACACAATGATCGGAAGCCGTAGCAAGCACTAGTCGTTAAGGGCGACTCCCACTGCGTAGTTACCTGTGCAAACACGTCACAATAGGCGCTAGCTGTGAGTTATAGCGCTGCCCCTTAAATATTTCATCGATTTTATTGTGGCTCCGATGTCAACTCTGTCTCGGCGATGGCCCATAAAGACCGTCGTTAATATTTTTTTGCGCAATAACGCAAATCTTGTCTCACGCCGACTGTTTGCGATCTATTCTCGATTGTGTTCATAGTTTTACAGCTATGACTGTATCGATAAATAAATATTTTTTGAGTATGGTTTTTTTAACATCGTCCCTGGTGGAAGATAAACTTTAAACGGTAAGGAAATTAGTTCAATAGCTGAGTAGGACACTCCACTTTTTTTACGAACTAAAAATGATTTTCTGAATAGGCTGGCTTTAGATCAACGATGTGAACGCAACTGGCCGAAGGCTATATTGGCTCATGTTCGCGGATTTGTCACTCGTAGTTTAGTGCAGGAATGTATCAAAAAGCCATACAACCAATATAATCCAGCTTAAACAGTGGACTAAAACATAATAATTTGATTCGTGGAACGCGCCGTTATTGGCTATTGCTATCCGCCCTGATAGGAGCTGCGATGGTGAAAAATCTTGTCGAAGTGGTATTACAAGGGCAAACTATTTATACCTGTTCAAATGAAACTAATAATTACGGATTTTATCGCAGATATGGTTTAATTTTTACATTTTTTTTTTATTTCCCGACGTTTCGATTTCTTTACAGCTATGAAAAATCAAATCAAATCCACGATAAAATCAGTAAAAAAATAATCTTATTTCAGTGTAACATTCGCGTAAACCTAAGAAACTATTAAGTATGTATTTTTTTCTCCTCGCACGGCACGGTGTGCTGGTCATGAGTGAGCCCCGGATTCATAGACATTATCCTCAGATCAAATGCTTTCACAGGGCGGATGTGAGGCGACCGCTTGTATCATTAAAGCAATGATATTTATTCCAGTCTGGAATGTAGGGAATCAGGCAGACGAATATATTTTTCATCTCTTCCACTTTCAAATAGACTCACTCGACAGTAAAAGGCGCTTCGCAACAACATACACATAGAAGCATTAATATTTGAAGTTGACAAATAAAATTGAAATAAACACAAAGATACATTTTATCTTCGTCATTGTGAAGGCAAGATGTAAACCGATCTACAGAAGGCTTCACGTTAACCCGTGCCTCCATTCTCTCCCACAGATAAAAAACTCTTATAAAGAGATAAATTATTGCGTTATGGCTTTTTGAAAGAGTCCAATGCTGCTGAGAAATGACAATATTATTAAAAAGTACGCGTCTTTGTCACAATATCTTTTTGTGTTCGATATATTGTCGCCATAATAAATGCTGCCCCTTTATGGGTCGAGCATTGTGCTCTCCGGCTTTGTGGACATTATTAAATATATATTTTAAACGGTTTTATTAATGATGGGCGTCGTAAAGTGAATGTTTGATTTATTTTTTCGACACGTGTGCTCGATATACTCACTTGGTGCGAATTAAATTGCTGTTCTGGGAAATGTGTCGCGAATACGGTAGCTTATCGCCGGCTCGCGTTCATCATTTCATTGTACCTTATTATTTTAAATCTATGAAAATAAATATAACTATATTGGGACCATTAATTTATAGTTTTCTTTTATTAAATAACTCCCGCTATATAATATACTAGCGGTCTGACCTTGCTTCGCCCGGTTGCAGATTCTTTTGAGTATAGTCCAGATCAGACACTTTATTTCGCGTACTATATATTTGACATTTGAACTATACATGATTTCTGACTATTATATTGTTTTTCTCCATAAAGGCATGTAGTTCTGTTCTTTTCTATTTTCATTCCCCGGGAAAACTAAACTTTACGGGATAAATTAAATTAGGCTATGTGTTAATCCAGGATGTGAGATACTTCCATACCAAATTCATCAAATTTGGTGCTGCCGTCTGAGCGTGAAGAAGTAACAAAGACACAAACTTTCACATGTATATTATTAGGAGTATCACCGTTTATTTAAGTTTGATAACATAATATATATCACTGACTTAGCAATTCATAGCCAGCAAAGATCATAAAATGATGTAATATATTTTTCAAATTCCTCTTCCCGGAATTCTTACATTCCAATTCCATGCGTTTTAAATTCAGAGAGACCGTGAGAAATTTTAATTTTTACTATCATAATATTAAATTTAGACCTTCACTGACTCGCACATATTGTTAACAAAACGTAAATTATCTCCACTCGACAACAGCAATAAACACTTATAAACAATTCCACAAGAATCGAGCGACAATAAAACTCGCGAAAAATTGTCATATCAAATTCTCTGTTTTGAAATACGATGCGTTTACCTCCTTCAAACATCCACGCTTTCATAGCCTCACAAGCATTTTATGTGTGTTTATCTTTTTGTATAGACGAGATCTTATTGCAACAGGTATGAAGGGACAATTACAATTTTTTGTACGACAAATGTAATAAAATTCCATGCGATGTTAACACCTGCGCGGGGAACAAGTGTGGAATCACTTTGATATGCTAATGCGGACAGTTTTAGTTTTATATAATTTCTAAGAAACGCTCTGAATTCATTACTGTATTTGTACAGTGTTGCTATTGAACTTGGAAATATAAAATTAATCTTGTAATACAAATTACACCCTTACGTGGGGTTTTTATAATATTTAACCAAGAAGACAACAGATATGTATGCGCCAGTATACGATGATGGAAAGCCCACTATAGCCACCTACCCAAGTTTGTGCCTTATTAGTTTCAGTTTAAGTATATTATTATACTATGCCAGCATAGTCGTGTCAATCACTGCGTTTTTTTAAACAGTGGCAGCAAACACATCGGACAGACATAGTCTCAACGAACTAGTGCAAGGCACTGCCATTTATAACTATAAAACTCACCTGCATGTTATAGATAATAAAATAAATTGTCACTGTCTTAAATTTAACAATATTTTTGATTTTAATAAACCTGTATGAAAACTAAGTATTCTATTTAAACTCTATATAGAATGCTCTCTAGTTGCTACAAACCTACCTAAAAATAATTACTTAGACTAATTTAATGCGTACATGTCGCAAATAATTAGGTAGACGTTTCAATTAAAGGTAAAACGAGCAAACATTTACAGGACACGAAATATCGTAAACAGCAAAGGTGTGAAGTGTTTTACGAACCTACCAAGAACTAAGCTATTAAAAGATAATCATTGCAGACAAGGTACACAGTAAATGTAGACTGCTATATTAAAATTGAAGAAATGTACTGATATTGCTCTAATTAATGACATGTTTTGACAGCTTTTTACTAGTTTTAATTATACTTGCATGATAATAATTGCAAATTATTATCGTAAACTCGGTCTATTTGAAAAGGGCTGGAGTCGAAATCTATATAAATTGATACTTGAATGCTATAAAATTGCGGCTAATATTATAGCGAGTTCTACATTTTGATGTACGGTAGTAAAGAATATTCTAACAATAGCTTGGAACAAGTAATCTTCTATTCGCTTCAGAAATTCCATTCTAAGTCCTAGGGGTCCTAATTAGGGTAAGACGATCATGCCGTTCGTCTGATGGCAAGCAACACGGCCGCTCGTGAACATTAGTAAAAGCAAACATCACCATGAATTACAAAGCAAGGATTGCTGGCATTCCACTCCGTTCGCCATCCTGAGACAGAAGATGTTATAGCTCAATATGTCTAGTAGTTACTCTGTCTATAATATCCTTCTAACCGGAACAGATCATTGCATTTAGGGCGTGCGTTGGCGAGAGAAATAAACAGAGTAGTGGTACCTACCCAGGCGGCGGCGTCTAATATATGAAGGACCTACTACCAGTAAACCAATAGTTCCGACAAACGAGCAAACAGGTCTCTTAATGGTAAGTGATTGTCAAATCAAATCAAATCAAAATCAAAATATTCTTTATTCAAATAGTCTTTCACAAGATCTTTTGAATCGTCCTTTTCTGCTACCACCGCTTCGGAACGTGTTGTGGCTGTGAAGAAGAAGCGGCGCAAGAAACTCCCTCAGCAACACGAACTGTCTTCTTTTTTTCTGTCTTTTTCTTTTTTTTTTTTTTTTTTATATCGCCATTTACAATTAAAATGATTCATGTCACAAGTTACAAAAATGTCAGTTTGATTCAAAACATGATAAATTTATTCCCAAGCAGTTTTATCTTCCACATAATCTGAAATTCTATAGTATGCCTTTTTACACAGCTTAGCTTTTATTACTTTTTTAAACTTATTAATTGGAAGTTCTCTTAAACTGTTGGGAAGCTTGTTAAAGAAGCGTACACTTTGACCCATAAAAGAATTATTTATCTTGTGGAGACGAGTAACGTGTGAGGCAAGATTATGTTTGTTCCTAGTGTTCTTACTATGCATGTCACAATTACGCTTAAATTGAGTTATATTTTTACGAACATATAATAAATTTTCATAAATATATTGAGATGCAACAGTAAGAATATCTACTTCTTTAAACTTTTCTCTCAATGAAACTCTTGGACCAAGTTGTTGTCTTCCAAGAACTTTCCCAACCCTTGGATCATAGATTTGTTGCCGGCTCATCAAATTGGAAGGAGACTTAGATGGATGGGAACAGCAAATGGGTATCGGGTATTCAGCTATCTCACTGTCCCTTCACGTTTATCTCCTGTAAGACAGTACCACCCCGAACGAGCCACCCTACTCATGCTAGGTCATGACTGATAGCGTAGCTCTACCACTTTTATCTTAAACTAATAAAATTACAATATAATATAATATGTGTATATTCGACTAGTAGAAAATCCCTCAGGTATTAAGTCAACCTATTCATCATTTGTATGAAGTGTAATATATAAGTAAATCAATAAATAAAATGATGCCGTATTCGGACTAGCATATGGAAAGTCATTAAGAGGAACATTTATAATTCTCCAATAGCCAAATTAAAACAAGAAAATTGTTTAAAGTGCTTGAACTACTGTATCAGATAGTATATGCTGTCAGTAGAGAGTTGATATTAACATATGCATGATGTAAGTCTAGACCACGGTCCAATTGGTATCTCCTTGAGAGACCGTGTCGTAACCAAAAGGTGCGCGGTCCGGCCGCGTCGGAAGTCGTGAAGGTCAATAAATAATGTAATAATATCACGTGGCGCTTAACAAATGGACGCTCCGTGCCTTGCCACCGCCACGGTACACTCGATCAATTGATTGTGAATATAATAGAACCATACATAGGCAGAAATTATGAGCCGGCACACTAAATTATGCTCTCGATTATATTCAAATTTTATTGGAAGAGCTCCGTGGAGTTTTACGTAAGGTAAGTTGAAAATATAAATTATTCCAGTTGTTATTTCAATGGATACTATTTACGAGTATATTCCTATTATTTCTTGAAAAACAAAAACACTGTCTTTAATTAATTAAAGAATTTGGAATAGAAAATTCTAATACGATATCGGTATCTTATTATGCATGTGCTTGTTGAGTCACGTATAACAATATTAAAAAGTCAAGTAAGAAACCTTCGATAATTAGATTCGATAAATATTTTAATATATGACGAGATTTATATAAACACTAGCTGTCGAGCCCGGCTCCGCCCGGGTGCATACACGTTTTAAAATGGCGGTCAAAATGTTTAATTCTGACTATCATTTTAGAATATCGACGAAAAACGAACAAAATTTCCTCGTATTTGCTAGAAATATCACTACTGCTTTCTTCCTATAGGTCATAGCGTGATGATATATATAGCCTATAGCCTTCCTCGATAAATGGACTACCCAACACTGACAAAATCATTCAAATCGGACCAGTAGTTCCAGAGATTAGTGCGTTCAAACAAACAAACAAACAAACTCTGCAGCTTTATAATATTAGTATAGATATCACGGTGCGGGAGAATTTATATCCAACTAGAAAACAATGAATTTTTTAACGTTATATTTAACAGATTGTAAAAACCAGATATAAGTAATATTTTAATTTTAAACTACATAGACATCAATCCCTAAGAGACAATAGGTTTTAAAAGCCAGCATACGAATTAAAAAAAATATTTTAACACCTAGGATTAGGGCTGTTAAATTATTAATTAATGTATACTTATTATGACCTGATCTCTTTCTTTCCAACTAGAAATATCTTGACTAGTCCTAGAGGCCGCTCCCGAGCTCACTCTTCGATCTTTGGTATCCTCAATTGTGACAACTGACACCGTTAGGCCTCATAGTATCTTGCGTGACACCACGTTGTGTAGATTTAACTGTAGTTAGAAAAGTAGTTGCACAACCACTACCGACAAATGCAATTTTTTATCTTTGAAATGACCCAAACCTGCCCCAATATCACATTACACCAAATACAACATCCACTAGAAAGTACAAATCTATTTCAAAATCAATATTAATGGACAGAAGATAACAATCTGGCAAACGAATTCCATTGACTTAATCAAATCATTAACGCGATTAAAATCTGCGAATAATATTGGTAACATGCATTTTTTTTTTCAATATTACTCCATTTATGTATTAATTGAGTCGTATTAAAAAACGTTTGACCTTTTCTGTATATTATTTTATATCCCCATTAATTAATTAAAGTTTCAATATATCGTAATATTCAATAACATGTCATTTTGCTAGTGATAAAGCTATCTATAGATATACTAAATTTTATATTATATTACGGCAACCATCTAAATATGTTTCCTTGGTAGTCAGATCCGTTTGGTGGTTCTTTCATCTTGCCAGACACATTGAAGCTGATAAATTCCAAAGTCACCACGACCGGAACTTCCTTATAGCTGTGTTTTTTTTTTCTGGCCCGGCATGGATGGATGTGCACACTGCACCTAATGGCAAGCGCAAATGCCGTCCAGGCAGAATATCAATTGGCATCACACGGTAGTTCCATGCCAATAGATACAATTATGCTGGCCTGCTAAGATGCCTCTTCACACTACAGCGGAAGGAACTAGGAATAGGACAGCCTGACGGTGTAGCACAAAAACGAAGAAAATGGGGAACGCCTATAATGGAGGCGTTACACAATTTCAGGAGATTTTACAAAATGACGAAATTCTGTCGGTCGCTGGCTCTTGCACTATAATTAGATTTAAGTTTGTTTAACAAACAGGGCCCTAAGGAGTTGAAATAAACACATTTCATATTAGTATAGGTTGATTACAACACAATGACTCTATTGACAAAAATTTCGATTATCACATAGACAAGGTTGCGGTGTTTACCGAAAATTATCAGTAGCTTAAAAAAACAGTTAATATTAACATTGTTGCGACACTAAACCACATCAGATTTGCGAAAACATTTTATGCAAAATATTTTATCGCGTTTTGGTCGATGCTTATCTCATGTCCACACTGAATTTAATACAAATTAAATTAGCTTTAATAATATTTGATCCTAATGACCCAAAATAAAATTATATAACATATTGAACTCACGTCAATATGCCATAGGGGTAAGCAGAGATTATTAATGCCAAGCATTACTTTGTAATTCAAGGTGATGAACGGCAGGCTTGTCTCACCATTCATTGTCATATAAAAGTAATAATAAAAAAATCTATTCTCCGTGAACCACTACTAAATAAAGAAGGAACCCTAATTGATTTAATGTATAATCTAAACTTCTTGTTATAGCTTGTTTGTCTAAACAATGCTTCTTTTTGACGAAATTAGGTACAACTAACCTGTCCTCTCTTCGTATAAGTACTTGATTAAATATTCTATGCCGGGACCCCCGCGTTTCGCCGGCAGCCAGAGTGTCTCTGCTCCTCAATACAATCATTAATATCCCACATACTTCATAGAATTTATTTCAAAATACATTTACTATTGGAATACGTATTTAATAAGCGGACGTCTCGTTAGCCTTCTTACTTTTACACGGAATTCCAAGAAGCCGTGGCGAATTTACTTTTTACGATATCAAATGATGATAATTTAAATGCAAGTATCTATCATTGATGAAATACATGAATAAGTTTCGACTTGCGTTTGTGTATAAAAAGTTGAATCTATTGCCATTAATTGTTTCGAAATTCCAACTGGAATTTGTTAAATAAATAATAGTGTTCGTCATAATCATTTATACTCATAAAAGTAAGAAAATTTAAAATAGTTAATGTGGGATATATATTTATTTCATTGCTTGAAAAAGCTAATAAAACCTATTATATGCGCAAAAAATAGTTCATAAGAGTCACAATCATGATCAATATTTATATTTTTATGATTTGTAAGTCGATTACTAGATGTAAGCTTAATGTGAAGGACACCCTTCACTAAAAATGACCTTTTATATCCAATGGTACTACGCAACAAAGCAATAAGTATACTTATTTACTTCAATGAGAAAACAATCGTTTTAGACGTAGGTATTTCCAATAAGTATATTAATAACCATTTGATTGATTGCAATTCCAATAAATTATATTTGAATACTTTAATAGATTTATTATCTTACCTGATTATCGCATTTATGTCATAGCTTCAATTTCTTATTTGAGCTAACCACTTTATGTTCTTATTTTTTTTTTCCACCTTTTAGTTTTTCAACTAACCATCTAAAAGACAATTTCTCAAGTACACTCGATAGACTAGATACAGTCACGAGCAATAATATGTATACATTGTCACATTTTCAAAAATATCTACACTGCTATCATTCAAAAAATATCTGCACAACATTTTTTTCAAAATTATCTAACCATCAAACTGTGTCAAAACTGGGTATACATTGGTTTCAGAATAATATACACAAAACATATGAGTAAAAAGTATACACTTCCAATTTTATTTTTAAGTATACACGACTTTTTCTATAACATGTATACAAAATGGATACATTAAAATGACATAGAAAATGTATACCTACTTTTTCCTGTTTTTGTTAAATTTATTCATATACCATTGTATGATACAATAGTTTCTGAATTGGACGAATTCAGCTGTAGTGATCAATACAATCATCATCAGCCTGTAGCAGGCCACTGCTCACAGTCCAAGCTATGTCGGATATTCTTGTTCTTTGCTGTTTTATTTTATTAGAGATGCTATTCTTAAGAGAAATTTCCAACATAGCTCACTGAGCGACAAATATCTATACTAATATTATAAAGCTGCAGAGTTTGTTTGTTTGAACGCGCTTATATCTGGAACTATTGGTCCGATTTGAATGATTCTTTCAGTGTTGGGTAAGGTCATTTATCGGGGAATGCTATAGGCTATATATCATCACGCTATGACCTATAGGAGGAAAGCAGTAGTAATATTTCTAGCAAATACGAGGAAATTTTGTTCGTTTTTCGTGGTCCGAATAGTCGATATTCTAATCTGATAGTCAGAATTAAATATTTTGATTGCCATTTTAAAACGTGTATGCACCCGGGCGGATCCGGGCCCGACCGCTAGTTATTCATAGTTTTATAAATAAAAAGTGGTTGGTTACTGCAATATGAATATGAAGTGCATGGTGGCCTGTTGGTAAACGGACTAGACGCGACTGCCAACATGTTCACGGTGGTCGCGGGTTCGAAGCCCAGGGCACACCTCTGACTTTTCGGAGTCATGTGTGTATTGATAGTCAATCACCACGCACTAAAACGGTGAAGGAAAACATCGTGAGGAAAACCTGCATACCATAGCGATTTATAAAAAAATTCTATGGTATGTAAGTCCGCCAACCCGCACTAGGCCAGCGTGGTGGACTATATGGCCTAACCACTCTCAATCGTACTCTCGATTGTAGAGGAGGCCCGTGCCCTGCAGTGGGACGTATATGGGCTGATACAGATACAGATACTGCAATAAAACAAGAGCTTACGGAATCAGTTTGTAATTCGTTAAGCGTAATCATTAGATATTATATCATATTAAATACGAGGTATCGGTAATTAATTAAAATCTTGTGTAGCCACCTTCAGCATTTATAACATCATGCAACCTTTCCCGCATTGACGAAATCATATTATTACATATATCACTGCCTCTAAAGCTATCCCATATCTCGTAGACATTTCTGATCAAGGCTTCTCTGGTTGTAACTTGGTTGCTGTCCCACTCTTGAACCATCAGCCCCCACAAATTCTCTATTGGATTGAGGTCGGGGCTTTTAGGCGGCCACGGCAACAAATTAACTAAATTTCGGTTGCGATTGAACCAGGTCTGCGTGTATCTAGAATTATGGACCCCTGAATTGTCCTGGACAAAATCAATAGGCGCTGATTCGGGAAAGTACAACTCCAGACTAGGCAGTAAAACTTCGTCTAAAATATTGGTATATTGGTCGCTATTCATTCGACCACTGATCACGAGCAATAACATAGAAACACCCATAAATTTCAAATATATGTAGCAACATTAAATCGCATAAATAAGTATGCTAACAGTTCAATAATAATATGTAAACGTAAAATTGAATCAAAATTAACTACACATTTTGATCAAATTTTCGTTGACAACAGATTACCAAAATAATTTAAGCTTTTAGTTACATGATTATGTACCCAAGGGAATTTCAAAAACATGTATACGGTACCTACAGTTTCAAAACTATTTAAACAACTAGCTTTTGCCTACTTATGTATTCTAACTTACCGACCTCTTTAGAGATTTGTCAATGTATTGTCAACTTAACGTCATTTGTTTTATTTCCATATTAAATATTTCTTGTGATAAGGTGATAATTGAATTTGAATTGAATTGAAATTGAAAAATGAATAACAATGTGCCATATCGTATTTCTACATATGACAAACACAAAATCATTGTTCTTAGAGAACAGGGAGTTTCGGTAACAGATATTGCAGATGAATTGGGAATTGCGGTGAGTTTGCAATATATACTCAATGGCAGATTATTAGATATTTTTTCATGGGCAGTGTCGATGGTGGATGGGGTTAATTTTTTTAGTATTTATTTAATTATCTAATATCATTAAATAATGCAAAAATATTTATTATTACATTTTTAATATAATTACTATCTTACTAAATTACTTAATTAGAACAAGTTGCATTTTTTTTCAGAGAAAAACCGTATATTTGTGGCTCAAGCGGTGGGAAGATGAAGGTAACGTTGTCAGTCATAAAAGTACTGGTCGTCCAAGAAAAACTGCCGCGGTTCAGGACAGGCAGATCGTGAACACGATCGTTAACAACGGATTTGAGCGTATTCAGACCATATCGTCTTCATATGGCGTATCATGTTCAACGATTCGACGTCGACTATGTGCAGCTGGTATACATCACAGAGTTCCGGCGCGAAAACCACTTTTAACTACACGTCATAAACAGCAGCGGCTACAATTTGCTCAACAATATCTAAACTACGATTTTAGCAGAGCCATTTTTTCCGATGAAAAAATGTTTGTTTCTTCTGCTGATGGACGTTTGTCCTTATGGCGTCCTAATAATACCCCATACTTAGAAAGAAATATACTCCCATCTTGACGAAGTGGCCGGATAAGCTTCGGCGTTTGGGGCTGGATGGCAGCCAGTGGCCCCGGTGAATTGGCCGAGATCAGTGGTAGAATGAATAGCGACCAATATACCAATATTTTAGACGAAGTTTTACTGCCTAGTCTGGAGTTGTACTTTCCCGAATCAGCGCCTATTGATTTTGTCCAGGACAATTCAGGGGTCCATAATTCTAGATACACGCAGACCTGGTTCAATCGCAACCGAAATTTAGTTAATTTGTTGCCGTGGCCGCCTAAAAGCCCCGACCTCAATCCAATAGAGAATTTGTGGGGGCTGATGGTTCAAGAGTGGGACAGCAACCAAGTTACAACCAGAGAAGCCTTGATCAGAAATGTCTACGAGATATGGGATAGCTTTAGAGGCAGTGATATATGTAATAATATGATTTCGTCAATGCGGGAAAGGTTGCATGATGTTATAAATGCTGAAGGTGGCTACACAAGATTTTAATTAATTACCGATACCTCGTATTTAATATGATATAATATCTAATGATTACGCTTAACGAATTACAAACTGATTCCGTAAGCTCTTGTTTTATTGCAGTATCTGTATCTGTATCAGCCCATATACGTCCCACTGCAGGGCACGGGCCTCCTCTACAATCGAGAGTACGATTGAGAGTGGTTAGGCCATATAGTCCACCACGCTGGCCTAGTGCGGGTTGGCGGACTTACATACCATAGAATTTTTTTATAAATCGCTATGGTATGCAGGTTTTCCTCACGATGTTTTCCTTCACCGTTTTAGTGCGTGGTGATTGACTATCAATACACACATGACTCCGAAAAGTCAGAGGTGTGCCCTGGGCTTCGAACCCGCGACCACCGTGAACATGTTGGCAGTCGCGTCTAGTCCGTTTACCAACAGGCCACCACGCACTTCATATTCATATTGCAGTAACCAACCACTTTTTATTTATAAAACTATGAATAACTAGCGGTCGGGCCCGGATCCGCCCGGGTGCATACACGTTTTAAAATGGCAATCAAAATATTTAATTCTGACTATCAGATTAGAATATCGACTATTCGGACCACGAAAAACGAACAAAATTTCCTCGTATTTGCTAGAAATATTACTACTGCTTTCCTCCTATAGGTCATAGCGTGATGATATATAGCCTATAGCCTTCCTCGATAAATGGACTACCCAACACTGAAAGAATCATTCAAATCGGACCAATAGTTCCAGATATAAGCGCGTTCAAACAAACAAACTCTGCAGCTTTATAATATTAGTATAGATATTTGTCGCTCAGTGAGCTATGTTGGAAATTTCTCTTAAGAATAGCATCTCTAATAAAATAAAACAGCAAAGAACAAGAATATCCGACATAGCTTGGACTGTGAGCAGTGGCCTGCTACAGGCTGATGATGATTGTATTGATCACTACAGCTGAATTCGTCCAATTCAGAAACTATTGTATCATACAATGGTATATGAATAAATTTAACAAAAACAGGAAAAAGTAGGTATACATTTTCTATGTCATTTTAATGTATCCATTTTGTATACATGTTATAGAAAAAGTCGTGTATACTTAAAAATAAAATTGGAAGTGTATACTTTTTACTCATATGTTTTGTGTATATTATTCTGAAACCAATGTATACCCAGTTTTGACACAGTTTGATGGTTAGATAATTTTGAAAAAAATGTTGTGCAGATATTTTTTGAATGATAGCAGTGTAAATATTTTTGAAAATGTGACAATGTATACATATTATTGCTCGTGACTGTACATTTATTTATTTTTTTAACACACTAATCTAATGCATACCCGCATTAAAGTTAAAAAAAAATTCATGGCGTAGGTATCATGATAAAATTTGAGCTGTCAAATTATATTACCTTCGCTTCGGAACATATAAATATACAAAAAAAGACACTCGGAGACTGCCGCGGTAAAGCATAAAAAAGCATAGCATTTTTTTATCAACTTTTGTAATTATAATTATTTATTTTATTTATGCAGTATTTTTTTCCTTTGCTTTTCTTTGATATTAATTGTACAGATATTCACTGTTGTACGTGCGAGCTTCGTAGAGTCGTACCATGAAGTAAATACAAAGAGGAGGTGCCCTAACGCCGAAACTCTAAGCAGGCATGAGTCACCAGATTGCGGGGCGAAGAGGAGGATTACGCATGCGCAGTAACGCCGATACAACCAATGCCACCTACAGCCGCTGCCAATAAACAATTCCAATCCAAAATTTGCCGTTTGAGATTGACAGCTCAATCTTTTTTCTGATATTATATTGCCAATAATCAATCTCAGTAGTGAAAAAACTATGGCAACATGGTAAATGACAAATCGAAAAATAGAAAGAGGTTAGATTACAATTAATCACGCAATAGCTTTGCAATTCGCATTTAAAAGTACTGGCCCATATTTGCATCAAAATAAAAATATTAAATTTAAATTTCGGTCGGACTTAGGTTATTTTCGTTACGGAATTTCTTGATTTGGTCTCCACGCTCAAGGCCCGCGATAGAAGCTATGCAATAGCTTAAAAAACTGCGCTAAAAATGACTCAGCAGCAGGAAGTGTCTTTGTTTCTCTTCCAAAACTTGGTTCCGGTCCTGATTAAGGTAACACTCACTTCCTTATAAAAAAGGGATATTTAACCTGAAAAACAATAAATAGGACGGCTATAAAAATACGCGCGGCTCGCCAATAAGATTTTAGAGTCTATTTGGGCTATCTTTACGTTTGTAAACGTTGTAAAAGCCGCGGCGTGGCGCCACCGTCGCACTTTGTTCCACACAAAGGGATGCAACGACCCTGAATATTTTATCGTAAGAGTTATGATTCCACGTTTTATTATAATTAGTACCTAACCACTCTCAATCGTGCTGTCGAGTGTAGAGGAGGCCCTTGCGAGTGGGACGTATATGGGCTAATACAATACAGTTTTATTATAATTAGTACAAAGTGTTGTGTATTTATACTTTTCAGATGATACTCTTTTTCGAATATTATGAAAATTAAATCGTGCAATGTTCAATTTGCATTACTTTTATATATCATATCTTACTAGCATTTATGCGATCTAGTCTTATGGCGACAATTCATTTTATCTGGCAAAACAAATTCCTGGTTTATAAACTATCTCTGTGAAAAATCCATGTTAAAGAAGAAGTAACCAGCAATTACACTTTCGATTTTTTATTAATATCTATTGGATGACTAACAACTTTTACATGTTCACAATGTAACT